>CM040422.1:175378296-175978296 GCA_022702705.1 Papilionanthe hookeriana x Papilionanthe teres
ACAACTCAAAATTTAATCACAAACAGAACACAAAACTACAATTGCAACTAAATTAAAACGTCCTGTTGGATGATCGGGAATACCTCGGATGATGTAACCTACGTGTTGCTAACGGGATTTCCCACGGTCTAAATGAAAGTGTGGAACTCATTCGGTTGAGTTTAGCAAATTCATCCGGACTAAGTGAATCCGATAAAAATAATGATGCTGGAAGGATGGAACCGTGGGATCTTAACCGGTGTCGTTATAATCAACTTTAAGATTTGTTTTAATCAAAATGCAAGAACACTTGGAAAATTAAGACTTCTCTAAACCAAAACACTTTTCTCATCCCCTGATTTATGATTTCTAAAACTAAAACCTCTGCAACAACAAGGAGCTTGGAGCATGGTGGGCAGCACGGCCATCGTCATCGACAAAACTTGAACCTACTTCAGCAAAACCTTCTTAGAATTAAACAACAAAGCCATAGGACTTCGAGGTAGCTTGCCTAGTGCAACATAAATCCTCAACCTTTTGTTAGGCATTTGCATTGCAAATTAAGCCCTAACCGGTCTTAGGATTCCGAGGTAGTCGTCCGATACGACAATAAACCCTCACATCTTCTAGGCTATTTGTTTGATTTTATCATACAAATATAAGCCCTAATTAATTAAAATTGGCGAAGATTGAAACATTAAATAAGTATTAGGACTTTCCTAAACTCGAGACGAAACGATAGGATAGTCGGGAAATTACCGAAGTTCACTTCGAATCGGTGATTTCTCCTACCTTTCTTCCTTTGGATTCACAAAACAAAATCTTCCAAAATTTGATCCATTCCTTATTGAAATTCCAAAATTCAATCTTTGAAAACCTTAAACTTTGAAATTCTTGAAAGCGAGTTATTGATTATTATCGAGAGTTTTCTTAGGTGATTCCCGTCACTTAAGATGTAATTAACTATAGGGGCTTGCCCTTATAGGGAATTTTAAAGAACCCGGAGTAATATAAACCCTGTTTGATACTTTCATATTAAGCGGGGAATTTGTCGGCTTATAAAATTGGTTCGCGAGACCAAACGGATGTCACAAAACTTCTAGTTTATTTGATCGAGCCCCACCCTCAAGCAGTGTGTCTATCTTTAGGGATAGATACACGGTTTGTGGTGCGGTGCTCGTTTATATAAACTATTAGGGATGTGAGATCGGTTTAATCTCATATCTTAAAACTTTCAAATTTAAAAAATTATTTTCAAAGCCAAATACTACTTTCTAAATTATATATATATTTAAATCAAATTTAAAATTTAAATTCGCCGACAACTTCTGTTAGGCGACCACTTTTCAAAATAAAACACACAACCTAAAATAAGCCGTACAAATTCTGGCGACTCCGCTGGGGAAAATTCCTCTCTCCATTATAATCAAATAATTCTGCTTTCAAAAAATCGGTAGTGTATCCATGTCCCTAATGGATCAAACTACCCTTCTTTCCGTTGGAATACTATGTTCATTTCTATCTTGAACAAGTATAGCCAACATTCTCTCGGATTTAGGAGCCACTTGTTTAGACACCCCTAAACGAGAGAGGTTCCGAGATCCTTTTACCTCATTTCTGAGGTGGGGTGGACCCCCAATAGGTGTTAGTTTAGGAATGATCCTTCGAGTCGAGAAGTCTTGCTTAAGACTTTCTTTCTTTTCCTTTCTGAATCGGATTCCTTACCTTCTCTACACCTTTGAACATTCCGTTCTAAATAAACAAACCCTCTAATAAGTGATTCTTTTAACAAATGATTCTTTTTCATAAATACATGAACAAAGAATGAGTTCGGACTCTTTTCAATTCCTTTCGTCCTGAAGAAAAGAAGCATAACTTGGGACTGACAACCAGAGTCTACCTTGCAGAAATGGAAGCCCCGAGCGATTTTCTCCTTCACCAACGGATTGGACTTCGCTGTCTATAAGGATGAAGCTCGCCGACAATGGGGTCATCCGATTTGGACGAGGATTCGAAAACTACGAACGTCAAGGTCACCGACGTCTCCCTCTTTGCAGCGACAAACAAGGTATCCGAAGGCCGAGGAGCCACTGCTTGAGTTCAACCTTAGGTCGACCCAAGAGTTTCCTCCCTGCAGAGGGTCCCGACTAGGAGAATGCTTGCTTGTCCGCGAGGAGGACCATTCTCACTACCCCCACTTGGTCTAGTTGTTTCGCACCTACCCCGACTTCGCCAAATCAAAGGGAAAGGAATCCGAACTATGATGAACCTATTACCATGGAGGGTACGGATCTTCTGTAAGACCTTGTCTTCGAAATCGGGTCCGGTTCGAAGATTCCTTCGGCTGACAAAGACCCGAAGAAGAAATAGAAATAGAAGGATCGCCGGGGAAGCCGAAGCTGCTGAAATTGCCTTCTGGAGGAAATTCCGAGTTGCCGGAATATACACCGTTACCGAATATACACCATCTGCCGACTACATACCACTTTTGGGAGGAAGCGGGTTCCATCCCCTCTCCGCCGCGAGAGGACGAGGAGAATGTTCGCAAGATTCTCTGCCACGTTACCTCGGCCCGCATATTACAACGATAGCCGCAAGAAAAGAACTAGAACTACGTCGTTTGCTCGACTGCAAACTTTGGTAGAGAAGCCAGCAAGGAAGGAAAAGCGCCCGTGTCGGAAATTCTACGAAGGATAGGGCGGGTGCCGAGTCGAATCCCGTCTTGGGCCCCGAGTAGAACCCGCCGTCATGATAGAAAAGCCAAGCAAGAGAATGAAGGCTAGCCCGCTGTCGTAGTATCGGGATTACGGATTAGGGAGGATACCACCTTCCGGCATTTGGCCGATAGACCATCCGGTCATAGACCTTCTCTGCTAGAAGGATGGTGTGGCGTCCCACTACGGGGCGATTGAGGACGAAACGGCGGCCCGAGAAAGAAAGTCTCGCCGGGAGGCTGGAATGCGAAGAAAGTGCTACTTGCGATGAAGGGGACTCGTGAAAAAAGGACCGGCAAACATCGCATGACAACCACAGAGATACACGAAAGCTCCGCTAGAAGATGCCATGGAAAAGTTGAGAACCGACATCCGACGGTTGGCAAAAGAAAGAGAAGAAAAGTTCGGAGATGAGATCGACTCATCGGAATTCATGGACAACGAATATGCGAGAAATCAACATGGTTGAGACACGAGCTTCATCGGCTTCTCGAGGTGCTCCTGCGGCTGCAGAAGAAAGGAGCCGAGGCGATGAAGAGACGGCTTCGGGAAAAGGACGACACGATCGCTCGAATGGCGAAGAGGATGGAAGAGATGGCCATAGCTGCGGCCACTCTCCGAGTCGAAGTACGACCACATAGAGAGACACCCCCGAAGTCATTCACATCGTAGACGGAGGAAAGGAGATTACATCCGTCGATGGAGATGACCAGGCGAAAAAGGACACAACACAAAGTATGATCCACGAAAAGGATATTAAGAACTTGGTAGAGCGAGCGGGTGCGAGAAGCCTAGCACAATCGAAGAACGGGACATCCATTCGGACGGGTAGACCTTACCCGGAAAGAGTTCGACAGCTGTCCCGATACCCGAAAGGCTTCGTACCACCTCTGTTTAAGACCTTCGACGGAACCGGGAACCCCCGACGGCATGTTGCACACTTTCGTGCCGGTTGTTGCAATGTCGGCGGGAGCGATGCGCTACTCTTCCGACGGTTCGTCGGCGGTCCGTCGGGAATCGCCTTCGGCGGTATGCGGGAGTACCCAACGGTTCGTGAAGACGTTCTCGAGCTAGAGAACCTCTTCATCGAGCGATTTGCCGGAGCTCGGCACCACATCACTATAGGTGATTTAGTGGTAGAGAAACAAAGGCCGAATGAAACTTTGGTGGATTACATACTTCGATGGAGAAACTTAAGCATGAAGTGTGAACCACAAGCTGCAAGAACAACATGCGGTCGACATCTTGCTTAAAAGCATTCACGGCCCGATAGCACTTCTCCTCGAGGGATTCACTTATTAAGACTTTTGAGAAGTTGTTAAGCAAGGCCGGAAGCTTGCAAGAAGAGGCGAAGCAATTAAGTTTTGCCGACAAGACGGACAAGCGAAGCCGGTGAAGACTTTCGAAAAGAAATGCGGGGTCGTTGCGACGGTTGACAAAGGCAAACAACCGATGCGAAATACCACCAGAACGGCCGCAACAACCACAACAAAATTACCGGCAACTCCGGTCCAGCTATCGGTCGTCTCCGCGAGTATGAACAAACGTCTCGTCCGCAACGTACATTGAGGGAGCTTCGAGCGAGAGAATATCCGTTCAAAAATGAAGCGATACCGAAGATGTTCCGTAGCTTAATGAAAACTCCGGATTTCCAGTACGAGAGCCCAAAGACCGGAGAAGTCAACAAGAAAGGTGATCCCGACTTTTGCCCCTACCATCGGATGCTTGGGCACAAGATAGAAGAGCTGCATTACCTTTAAAAGTTGGCTCGATGACAACCTTCGGAAAGGAAATATAACAATCCCGAAGGAGTACATGAAGGAACCCCGGAAAGGAGGTTCCGTCGATGTTATCTCAGCCGATCCCGTCATCCCGATAGATCCCTATGCAGCCGACGATGGATGGACTACCGCACTGGACGAGATCTTCGAAGAAGATTTTAGACAACATCCGAACCGCTTCGGTGCGAGCTTCAATTCGAGTTCGAGACACCGTTAAGCCGGTACTATCACTTGCGATAGAAGAACCACCTCGACGGGAGAAAATCGAAGAGAAGAAGAAAATTGACGAAGAAGAGGGGCCGAGACTCCTAAGGCTAGACTAGGGGCTGCTTATCCTAGGATAGTTGTTTCCGATTCGGGGGAAAAATCCCTCGAACCTCGATTTTGTATGATTATCCGCTCACTTTGGTGGGATCATATAATGATAAGGGTGATGGCGTTGGCTACGTTTTGATTGTTTCTAACGATTACGTAACTAGCGACAATCCGAGCGTCGATTTCGATACCAACAACAATTCTCGAATCATACATGATCTCGACGATCACAATGACGAAGAAGGCATCCATCGAGGAGGCTACGAGAGTTCAACGAGCAACGGATCTATGCGCGAGTTTCGAGGAGCTCCGGTTACGATAGAGTTAGAGCCTTCGGATTTTGAAGATAATCCGGAAGAGCTGTCATTCCGATTCGGGAGGAGACACCGGCAAACTCGACACTAGATTCGGAAGAAATTACGAAGTCAACTTGAGAAGTGGAAGAGTTCTACCTCCGAGAATGGGTCCAAAAGACAAAGGAAAGCGGTGGTTGTTCAAGAAGAACCAACCCCGGCGGAAGAAATACCCGTTCGAGAAGAAGCCGAGACGCGGGAGAACAAAGTGGACTACAACGTGCTAGCCCATCTTAGGAAACTACCGGCCAGGCGAGCATCTACGATGCTCTCATCTTATCGAAGGAGATGAGAGAAGCTCGATCGAGGCCTTACTTGATCCGGAAATTTGCTTAGCTCGAATGGCCGGAGATTCCTTAGATGAGGTTTGCTCGTTAAAGGAACGACGAGGTGTTACCTTCACGGACAATGACCTACTACTTGGGACGGCGGATCACAACCGGCCGTTGTACATTTCGATTACTGATTGGGAAGTTTACGCTCTCCGGAGTTTTGGTGGATCCGGGAGCATCAATCAATATAATGAGTCTTCGAACACTAGCATACTTGGAAATTGATGCTCGTGAGCTCGAGGCCGACAAAATGTTATTAAGAGGATTCGACCGGAAAGGAGAAAGAGCCCTCGGGTCAATAACGCTAGCGATGAAGACCGGTGATTTAGCAAAGACAACCGCAAAATTTCATATAATCGATTCGAAACGTCGTTCGACGCTTTGCTTGGGCCGACCATGGATACATGAAAACGGGATGGTACCATCATCTCTACATCGAGTGCATCAAATACTACGATGGAGGGGAACGAGTGCATCAAAGGTGACTTGCAACCATTCTCCGTACATGAAATTGGAATCCATGAAGATGCGGCTTATTATGCACCGCCAAGAAAACAATCTTCTCCGGAGATACCGTAACAAATAAAGCAAAGAAGGTTCGAGACAACGAAGAACACGAAGTTCTAGTCCAACGGTCACTCACCACTCCCTTCCGGCGAGATGGTGAAGGTTTCTCCACGACTCGCATCCGAGGTCGAGGCCGGGGACGAGGCCGTGGTAGAGACACTAGGACAATTGGACGGAGAAACCAACCATCAATGTTGATTGGGATGATAGTTACGAAGAAGAAAAAGAAATCGAAGCAGAAGCGACGACAATAAGTCGAAAGAAGCCGCAATACAAGATCTCCTCGAAGATGAAAAGAACGAAGAATACAAATCAATGTACGAGAAGATTAACCACTACGTACATACTATGACCCTAACTCCGATCCATTCTAATAAGATCGAGGGTATGGAGGTCAAAGAGGTACGTAGTGACGGTGCAAAGCCGATCAAATTCTACCGTGGTGCTTCTTCCTCCAAAGCTGAAAATAATGTACAATTCGAAGATGTCACTTCATCGGAATTAATGGAATTACCTTTTGAGTGGTACTCTCCCTGTGTTCAAAATTTAATTCAACGTGGTTTCTTACCTCGACAATGGACAAGAGGCCAATCACAACATTTTGAAAAGTTATGGAATAACTCCGGTCGTCTTCCCGATTCAAAGTATGGACTCGGATTCGGCACGGTAGGGTCGGTTGACGATGCTTGAATTTTGCTTGGTTGTCACTTGCAAGTCAATGAAAGCTGCATGGAAACTACGGACGAACTCGAAGATTTACAAATTGGAGACGCTCCACCGGAATTCGAAGAAGAAATTAAATCCACAATAGATGAGTTAATGAAAGTTAACTTAGGTACTAGCGAAGAGCCTAGACCTACCTTTGTTAGCTCCTTTCTCGATAAAGAAGACTCCGAAGAAATAATCGAGTTATTAATGGAATTTAAAGACTTGTTTTGCTTGGAGCTACGATGAAATGCCGGGATTAGCCCCGGAGGTTGCGGTCCATAAGTTAGGAGTGGATCCTACTACATTCCGATCGGACAAGGTCCCGAGAAGAATGCGTACGGAAATCGAACAACAAGTCATAGCCGAAGTTAAAAAAGCTAATAGACGCTAAATTTGTCCGTGAAGAACAATACCCGACCTGGTTAGCCAATGTGGTGCCGGTCGGAAAGAAGAATGGTCGGATCGGAATTTGTGTGGACTTTAGAGATTTAAACAAGGCATGTCCAAAAGATGAATTCCTCTACCAATTCCAGAGCGATGATCGATATTGCTTCGACACATGAAATATTCTCATTCATGGATGGATCTTCGGGATACAACCGGATAAAAATGGCTCCGAGAAGATGAAAAGCTTACGGCATTCGAACGCCGATCGGAGTATTTTGCTACACGGTGATGCCATTCGGATCGAAGAACGCGAGGAGCAACTTACCAAAGAGCAATGACAAGAATTTTTGATGATCTCATCCACAATCAAGTCGAGTGCTACGTGGACGATGTCGTCATCAAAAGCAAAGTAAAGGAAAACCACCTGTATGATTTGAGAATTGTTTTCGAACGATTAAGACAATTTAACCTTAAGATGAATCCCTTAAAATGCGCCTTCGGCGTCACCTCCGGGAAATTCTTAGGATTCGTTGTCCGACATCGTGGAATTGAAATCGACCGGAGAAGATTAAAGCTATCTTAGAAATGCCGCCTCCCAAAACCTTAAAACAATTACGATCTTTTCAAGGGAAGGCGGCATATCTTCGACGCTTTATATCGAGCACTGTCGAGGTAGGTGTCGGCCTTTCTCGGCACTAGTTAAAAAGGACGCCAAATTTATTTGGGAGGAGAAATGCCGGAAGGCCTTCGAAGACATTAAACAATATTTAATGACACCTCCTGTCTTAGCGGCCCCGATCTCGGGTAGACCGGCGATACTTTACACCGCGGCTTTAGACGACTCTCTCGGAGCCCTGTTAGCCGGGTCGATGATGAGGGTAAAGAAAATGCTCTTTACTACTTAAGCCGTCGTTTACTTCCGACGGAAGTAAGGTATCCCGCAATTGAAAAGCATTGTTTGGCCTCGATCTTCGCCGCTCAAAAGCTCGGGCACTACATGCTTTCTCACAGAGTCGACCTGATTTCGAAGTTTAATCCATTGCGATACTTGATGACTCGTCCAACACTTTCCGGCGGACTTGCCGGATGGTCAATGATATTATTGCAATTCGATATAACTTTCGTGCCTCTGCGTGCCGTAAAGGGACAAGTCTTAGCGGACTTCCTCGCGGCACACCCTTTGCCGGCACGAATCTCCTCTCGATGACGATCGCCGGATGAACAAATAATGAACCTAGAAGACCTTGACGATCGACGTTGGGAATTATATTTCGACGGAGCATCTTCGGCACACAAAGACGAAGAATCGCAAGTGATAGTGCCGGTAAGGCGGGAATCGGACTAATCTTTATAACACCGGAGCGGGGGATGTTAAGATACTCCTACCACTTGACGAGACCGTGTACAAACAACGAAGCAGAATACGAAGCCCTCATAACGGGATTGGAATTAACTATTCAAATGGGGATAACAGACATCAACATCTACGGGGATTCGCAGTTAATCATTCAACAAATCGCCGGACAATACAGAGTTTTAAAGCCAAGACTCGAACAATACTTCCAGTATGCCATACAGCTGTTGGAACGGATTCCAAATGTGACAATCTACAAAATTCCTAGAAAAGAGAATGCTTTAGCGAGATGCTTTAGCCCGTCTCGCAAAAGAATTTGCACGTTTGCAAGATGAATCGGTGGAAGTGTCGGTTCACGGACGTCGGGTCCTATCACGGCTTGACATAGACACGATACACAAATCGGCAGAAGAAAAGAATCGAGTTGCGGCGGTGACGGAAAACACGGAAGATTGGCGACGGCCATTGATGGACTACTACGCAAACGGGAAAGCTACCGGACGATAGGTCGGCTGGCCCATCGGATCAGAAAAGAACTGCGTCTTACGCATTAATAAACAACACATTATACGGAAGGTCTTTTGATCAAATGTGGCTAAGGTGCTTAAGCGGGTCCGAGGCCCGTGAAATTGTTAAGGAGGTGCATTCGGGACTGCTGTGGCGCTCACCGGTCGGGTCCAAAGATGAAAATGAAAATTAAAAGACTAGGGTACTACCGGCCCTCGATGATGACCGAGCTGCATGAAAATCGCCGAGAGGCTGTCACCAATGCCGAGTGCACGGGTGGTTCTACACCAACCTCCAAATGTGCTACACCCAGACAATTGCATCGTGGCCGTTTGAATGTTGGGGCACATATATAGTGGGTCCGATAGAACCACCATCTTCGAAAGGACATCGCTTTATTCTTGCGGCTACGGATTACTTTTCCAAGTGGGCGAGCGAGTTCCACTTAGAGAAGTGAAAGCACACCACGTGCTACGGTTTTTCGAGAACCAAGTTGTCTACCGTTTCGGAGTGCCGCGCGGGATCATCTCGGATAATGGGTCGAGCATTCGGAAGCACACAAATCAACAATTTTGTCGGGAGACACGGAATCGGCGGCGATACTCGACAATTTACTACCCAAGAGCAAACGGTCTCGCCGAGGCTTTTAATAAAACTCTCGTTCAAATCTTAAAGAAAACCTCGGACGATAATAAGAGAAATTGGCACGAGAAATTGTTAGAAGCCTTATGGGCCTACCGGACAACCTTCGAACTCCTACTCGAAGCTACACCTTACGCTCCGGTGTATGGGTCCGAGGCGATGTTACCTTTAGAGGTTCGGCTTCCTTCACTCGGAATTGCGGTTGCAAACAAGATCACGACGAAGAAAACGCCGGATTACGACTCGAAGAATTAGAAAGCTTGGAAGGGAAAAGACTTGCGGCGCAACGGAATTTAGAACTATACCAAGCTAAAATGGTTCGAAGCCCATGACAAGGCTGGTCCGCCCGAGAACCTTGAAAGTTGGCGACTTAGTTCTCGTTCTCGAGACCTATTCTTGCACACGCAAGATAGGAGGAAAATTTGAACCCACTTGGGAAGGACCGTTTGTGGTTGAAGCGAGTATACTTAGGAGGTTCCTACCAGCTAGTGAATTGCCGGGGAGAACGACATATGCTTCCGATCAACGGACGATACTTGAAAAAATATTACGCTACCGATGTTTCGAAGGAATGAATTCTTCATCCCTAAGAAACACGGGTGAAAGTAATTACTTATGATTGGGTCCGAACTCGAAAATAATAAAATGTGCTAAAATAAATAAAATCATGATAATAAAGTTTTCCTCGTTTTCTTCTTCAAATCAAAATCTCTTCCCTCATCTTATCCTACTTCATTCTGTTAAATTTCAAAATATAAGAATAATAAAAAATGTATCTTTAATAAACATTTTCTTAATGTTCTTGTTCTTAGTACGACCCACGATCCTTTTCCTTGTCTTTTCACGGGGAAATGTCGAACGGGCGGTTGGTCTTGAACTTTAAGAATGGTGTAAGCCTTGCACTCGATGAAAAGAGGGTGAAAGATGGAGCGATAATCGAGATTGACTCGGATTTCGCACCGGCGAGCCTACGATACGAGGAAAGTGGCCGGGTCCCGGTTAACCGAGAAGAACTGCCGGGCGGACGAGTGATGAAAGTGGGCGGCCCAAGCCACCAATCCAACAACAAGAAAAGAAAGGTAAACACCGAAGAAGATAAGAAAATAAAGTCCGTAGTCGCTACGGCGGAGGGCGGGCTTGTCGGCGCCGCGCCCGCAGAGATTCGAAGTTCGGAGGGCTACTCTCACGGCCACGCAACGAAGGAATAAGAATCGCCGTATCCGTAAGATGTTAACAAAACTAGGCTGCGGACCGGCGCGACGAGACAATTGCTGATGCCGGCACATACACTTCAAGGACACCGGTTCACCGGGAACTCGAAGAAAGGAGGCCGGCTCCTAGGATAACGAAAGAACCGGGGAAATCTCCGGAAGATCGGAAGAAAGAAGGCTACCACGCCACGGGATAGAACCACCGGCAATGCATGACCTTGTTGCGAAGCAACCCGGGGGATGTCCCGACGGACATCATCACCGAGGAGCCGAGGTATGCGGGGGAACGTGAAGGGATTGAACCATATATCCCACAATATGTCACAAGGCCTCGCCATCCGCGGATCATTCCGGAATACGAGTCGGAGAGGATGCGGAGATGTTGAAAAGAAAACTTTCGAATACTTCGAGAGAATTAAAGGAAGAAGAATCGACATACTAGAAGGCCTCGAGCTACATACAGACGTATTCTCGGAGTATGAACAACAACAAATCGTGGATTGTATCCGGGATGCGAAAAGAATGGGCCGAGCGGGCCGCCCGAGGGAAAACACATACTCGGAACCCGGAGATGGATGCCGGGGAAAGGAAGAATCACAATACAATGCGGATGCTTGCTACAATTTTGCGGAAGACGAGAAGGGAAACCCTCCGGGAATACTCCGTCATGGCCGAGTGGATCCGATGCCATTAGTTATCGAGAGAATGGTAAAAAGATTGATAACATGGAGGGTACTGCCGACAGATTGCATACCCAATAGCTGCATTATCAACATCTACAAATGGGGTGATTGCATACCCCCACATATTGATCACCACGACTTCGTCGGACCTTTCGCACGGTCTCTTTCTTGAATGAGTGCAACATCATGTTCGGATCGACCTCCGGATAGCGAGGCCCGGGTGAGTTCCGAGGGCCGGTAAAGATACCTTTGCCGGTGGGTTCCTTCATGATGCTGCAAGGTAACGGAGCGGATATCGCAAAGCATTGCATACCGGGAGTGCCGGTGGAGCGAATCTCGGTTACCTTCGGGAGAATGGACGACGATAAAATACCTTACCATTTCCAACCGGACCCGGAGCTGGAGAACCTCGGCCTTACGAGTCTGTGAGTTACATGGGAGATATCACACCTCCAACGTACATCCAGCTAGGCATCCTTGCCGAGGATGGCTTGGAAGGTGATGTTATTGACCATGTACCTCACTATTCAGACATGGATTTTTGACGAGATGATTCTTTTGATGGATCGACAAAGATCATACACAGTCCGCTTTGAGTCTACATGGATTGTATGAGATATATTCCAGATCGAGTTGTATGATGTATTTTCAACATGATTGGAATAAAAGTGACCATGTCACGTTTTTGGCCTTCACCTCTTTTGTGCAAATTGATTGGGAAACGCCATTAAAGTTAAATGAACTTCGAACAAAGAACGAGAAAAGAAATAAAACAAAAAAAGAGAATAAAAGAAAACTTTCTAAAAAAAAATCTAAAAATGACAAATACCAAATTCACATGAACATTAAATAAACAATAAAATAAAATTTGAACCATTAAAAGATAAACGAAATCAACATAAATGTTAAATCAAATTCTCAATCAAATTCCAAATCCACTCTCGATCAAATTTCAAATTTGATCTTTTCAAATCTCAAATCAAATTCTCAATCAAAATCTAAATCCAATCTCGATCAAGTTTCAAACTTGATCTTCCAAATTTCAAATCAAATCTTAAATCAAATTTCAATCGAGTTCAAACTCATCCTTCCAAATTTCCAAATTCCCGAATTCAATCTTTCCAGATCCCAAATCCAGTCTCAATCAAATTCAAATTCAATCTTTCCAAATTCCAAATCAAATTTCAATCTTTTCAAATCACAAATCAAATTCTCAATCAAAATCTAAATCCAATCTCGATCAAGTTTCAAACTTGATCTTCCAAATTCAAATCAAATCTTAAATCAAATTTCAATCGAGTTCAAACTCATCCTTCCAAATCTCAAATTCAATCTTTCCGGATCCCGAATCCGAGTCTCAATCAAATTCAAATTCAATCTTTCCGGATTCTAAATCTCTATCAAATCTCAAATCCGATCTTCTAGATCTCAAATCAAATTTCAATCGAAAATTCAAAATTAAACTATTTTGGGTCGAGGATTTTACATCCAAGACTGCACTGCTTTAGGATTCTTTTCCTATTGCACTGAAATACATCAGATTCAAATTCAACTCTTTTGGGTCGAGGATTTTACATCCAAGTACCTGCTTGCTTTAGGATTCTTTTCCTATTGCCTTTGAAATACATCAAATTCAAATTCAAATTTTTGGGTCGAGGATTTTACATCCAAGGCTGCCTTGCTTTAGGATTCTTTTCCTATTGCACTTGAAATACATCAAATCAAACTCTTTTGGGTCAAGGATTTTACATCAAGACCTGCCTTGCTTTAGGATTCTTTCCCTATTGCCTTTGAAATACATCAAATTCAAACTTTTGGGTCGAGGATTTTACATCCAAGACCTGCCTTGCTTTAGGATTCTTTTCCTATTGCACTCGAAGTACATCAAATTCAACCTTTTGGGTCGAGGATTTTACATCCAAGGCTGACCTTTGCTAGGATTCTTTTCCTATTGCACTCTGAAATACATCAAAATTCAAACTTTTGGGTCGAGGAATTTACATCCGAGACTCGCATTGCTTTAGGATTCTTTCCACTATTGCGATGAAATACATCAAAATCAAACTCTTGAGGTTAAGGATTTTACATCCAACACCGCATTACTCTGAGATATCTTCTCATTGCAACGATTCAATCTAATCAATTCAATTTTCTTTCGAGGTTGGAGATGTTACATCTAAAACCTCAAAATCCCAATTTTAATTTCAAATCAAATCCCTCAAAATTAATTTTGACAAAACTTCAATCTAAATTGAAACTCCAAACTAAAATTTAAACTCACACATCAAAACTTAAACTAAAACAAAATAAAATCTAAATCGAAATTTCCCCAGATCATGTGATTTGGGATTTACCTCCTTTTCCTTTCCCCAGCGAGAGTTCAGGAATCTCCAGTTTCAGAGATATGCTTGACACTCCCCGGCGGAAATTCTTTTGCTTCGTCCCAAGTTTGTCACTTGGACATCCGTGTTGGTTTGTTGATCGCTTCGGTCAGCACCAATACGCGCGGTGTGCTCCGTCGGCTCACCACACCTATTGGGGGTCCATTTGTTGACCTCATTTTTGATGAGGTCTTCTCTTCTTCTCTTTAGTACTTAGGATCTAGCCTTAGGCTTTTCCTTTGACTATCTTAGAGGACTAGAATTGGGACCCACCCTCTAGAATTTCAAACCACTTCTTAACTCCCTGCAAACTCCACAAATTTGACTATAGACCCCTAATCACCTAGAGGGTTGAAATCAAATGTGGAAGTTTAAAGGATGAGTTCCTATAGGACTCTTTGGCCTTAGGACTACCACAGGTGGCACTAGTGCGATGAGGGGCTGACTTACATTACACTTACACACTATATTTCCACACACTTCCTAAAACCACACCCATACCCAACTTAACCTCTCCGACTCATGTGGGTGATTCACATGGATGGTCCTTAACCCCTAAGCCCTTGGCTAAGAGGGTTAGGAACAACATAATGAATGCCTCAAATGAGTCCTTTCATGGCTCATATGGGCTTGAAATGGTTTCATGGCTCAACCAAAATGATTTCTTTCCACCTAAATTCACCCAATCTTCAATTTCCCAAATTTTCAATTTTTGACCCCGGGCCCTACACCTACTAAACCTACTCAAAACCCTTGAAATTACCCAATTTTTGCAAAATTTTCAAATTACCTAAAATTCTTCAAAATTATTCCCAAACATTTCTACACCACTCAAATTGACCATCTATATCCAAAAATACCAAAAATTCCAAGAAAACCTCCCAATACCCTCCAAATACCCAAAATACCCTTCTTGACCCAAAAATCCAAAAATTCAGAAAATTCCCAGAAAATTCCAAAAAATCCCAAATATTCCCAATTTCATTTTGTCCAACTACACCATGGGCCAATTTTGTCAATTTACCCTACTTTTGTCAAAACCCCCAAATTGACCCATTTTAACCCAAAGTGAACCCAATGTTAAACCAAACCTATCCAATTGACCCAAATTCTGGTCCAATTCAATTCTAAACTTCAATTCAACATTCCCAATACCAATCTAGACCAAATCCAAGTCTAATTTGATTGACATTTGGATCCAATTCCACTTTTGACCTTAAGGCCCATTTTTTGACCTAAGCCCAAACCTAACCCAAATGAACCCAAACCCCAAAAATCAAAGCCCAACCAAAGTCAAAACCTCTTTGAAACACTCCCATAAACACTTCTCAACAATAATTCTACTTCAATTTCAACCCTAGCCCGACATTGGCCCAACTTGGCCCACTTGGACCTATATTGGCCCATTCACCAAAAGAATCCAAATCCAACCCAATTCAAGCCCAAACTACCCCAAATTTGCTTCAAGTTACTCATGACACATCCATGAGCTAAACCCAACAATTATTTGGCCCAACCTTTTACAAAAATTTTCATCCATGAACACATTCATAAACTTAAAAGCCCACTTCCCTTAAACCCTTCTAAAAGCCCATTTCCTTCAAAATTCAAAAGCCCAAATCTACCCTAAAGCCCACATGACATCTCCATTTGTCATCCATTTAATTAAATCCATTACCTAAGTCCTAAAATCATCATTGAATTATTCCAAATGAAGCTTCATCCAAATTCCCATCAAATTACCAAAAATTTCTTAAAACCCATTTTTATGAAATTGACTCGACTTTCCCGAAGCCAAAGACAAGCCATGCAAGCCATTGACAAGCCACATGAAGCCATGGGAGGCTTGACATGTGACCATGCCATTAATGGTAAAAGGAGGGGCTCCTTTCCTAATCTTTCATTAAGCCTTTTTACCTTAAGCATGTCGCACACTAAACCATGTTTAGCCACCTCATCATGGATAGAGACCACACCACTCTCTCTTGGGCTGACCCAGCCGATCCTCTCGGCCCAAAATCGAGGCCATGGGGAGGTGAACCAAGCCCAAAAGGTGAGTTGACCCATTTGGACCCAAAATAGGCTCATCCCCCATTCCATTTCAATCCAACTCCTTTACACATGGCAATTGCCAATTGATTGCACAAGCCTCCAGCCCTGACCCACCTGAGCTAGATGGTGACCATTGCCTGGCCGGCCGGCCACCAGGCCGCCGGAAAACACCATGGCCGAGAGCTCACATGTGAGCCAACATTGAAATTCTCACTTGCTGAGCTGCCCCATCCCTAGTGGTCACCATGGTTGATCTTATCCTCACCGGAGCAGCTGATCCCAAGCCACTAACTCCCCACGGGAGGCCTCCCAGCCCAGCTCTATTTAAACTCCACCCCTCTCGGCCATGAGAGGAGAGAAGCACAAACCTTGCCAAAACTCTGCAAAATTGTTCCGGACCCTTCTCCACCCTTAGAGCACTTGATCCCAGGTGGAATTCCCCTGCCATTTCTCCTGCGAAGCTCGATTTCGGAGTTGAAATTCCACCCAAAACCGGGACACTTCTCCACGGTGAGCCAATTCTCAAATTGATTGGCTCTACACCTTCACTGGACCAAGGGAAGGTGTCCACCATCAAAAGCCCCATCTCCGGAGCCACCCGGTTGCTCCGGCCTCCAAGATTTGTGATCGGGCTTGGTCGAAATCATATCCGGACAATTCACCGGACCGGGAGACTTCATGCTGGAGCTTGCTTGGGACCCAATCGAAGGTGCAACAACTCTCGGATTGAAGCCACACTTCTACGAGCCAAGGTATGAGCTAACTCTTCATTCCGAGCTTCGAAGATTCTCTATTTCAAATGCCTTAGTTTCGATGCATGTTAACCGTATAGATGTGTTCGTCTCTTCGAGACGAATCCATAGAGTATAAGAACGTAAAAATCCATTGAGAATCGAGTGAGATCTTAGGGATTTAGTGTGGACGGCTCTCGGGTGAGAACACTTGGGGACGATGAACGGATGCCGTCCATTCAATACACGCGCGGACGAACGGCTCAGATGGCGTCGGACCGGGAAACGGTGCGAGAACCGCGGGGCCGGGCTGCCGACTCGGATGGCGGCGCCCGATCACGGCGCGACACGTACCCCTTCGGAGGCTGCCGATGTTTCGGCGGCGCCGCGTGGATAAGTAGATAAATAGGGTATTTAATGTATTTATTTAATTCCAGAAACTTCAAAAATCCATATCTTTGTGTAGAAAAATCAGAAAAATAAAATAAAAATACCCTCTTGCTCAGTGAACAGAGGAGAATAATGTGGAAAAGAAATCATTTAATTTCATCAAGTATTTTATTTTTTATAATTTATTTACTCTCTGCATTGTTTTAATTCTCCATGCATGCATACAATTCACCATGGCATGAGACCATAGGGCTTTTGAAGCCTCTGAATTTGGGAACATTCCCTGAATTTTCCAAAGTCGGAGGCCATCCTATGAGGAGTTCTTGATTTTTCAAGTTCGATGTCACTGTTTTGAGTATTTTAATTCCAGTAAATAGCATGTTGTGAAATAAATTCTAGGAAAATTTGGTGATGTCCCTTATGACGAGAGAACCCTAGGAAAAATAGGTTTTGACTTAGTTCATTTAAAACAACCCTAATTGGCTTAAACACCCAAAATAGGTCTTTAATTAATTAGAGTTAACCAGGCATCAAATTGACTTGAAATCAATTCTCCACTGACCTTTAGGATCGAGAGGAATCCACCATAAAAATTTGAGGTCGATTGGACTTGGTTAGCCCCACTAATTGGGTTGATTAAGTCACTTAGCCATTTTAAACTTTAAAAATTCATAACTTTTAAAATACTTTTCAAAAATTCACCAAATTGGTTTTGGAGCCTCTCGATATCAGGGGAACCTAAGAAAATTAAAATTTCAATTTTCTAAAAAAGTTGATTTTTAATAATATTTTAATATTTTTAATAATTAAAAAATAATAAAAATCACCAAAATGTCAAATTTTGAATTTTAATCACTTAGGAGCAAATCCCACATTTTTCCTAGGTCTATTTAGTGAAATATTGAATTTTAAAGCCCTAGGGTAATTTTTAAAATTAAAAAATGTATTTTCTAGCATTTTCACTAAAATAATTATAATAAATCATAAAAAAATCAGAAAATTGCAAAATTTGTTTCTCTGATTTCCTTGATATCAGAGAGATTTTTGAAAAATATAAAATTCTTTTTTCAACATTTATTTTATTTTTAAATTAATTAACACTTCAAAACTCAAAATAATTATAATAAAAATAATATAATTCAAAAAATCACCAAAATTGGTCCAAGTGCTTCTCTGGTCATTAGGAATGTCCCCTAATTTTCTTAAGGACAGAAACTTTCCCTTGGTCATGTTATTAAATTTTCCTTGAAAATCTCTATTTTCCACCAAAAATAATTATATAAATAAACTAAATACAGAAAAATCACATTTTCTCCTCTCATGTCTTTATTGACATATGAGTGAAGTCACATAAAAATTTCAAGTTCATTTGAGTTCAATTTAGTGAGTTATGAAATTATTAAGCTTAAGGAGTAAAATGGTAATTAAACTTTTAACCCTTAATTAAAACTTTAGGTTTAATAAAATTAACAAGTAAAATATTTGATCTTAATCTGATTTGGATGATTGAAATTTAAATAATTAAAGGGTAGAAACCCATTAAACAATTTTTAAATGATTAAACTTTAATTAAATAATAGATTAAATTTGGAAGAATAATAAATTGGAATTATTAAAATAAGGGATATTTATTAGGAAGAGATTTATTCTTTAATTTAAAAAATCCCTAAACTAATTATATCATTAATACTCAATTTTTAATTAAAATGATAACTCAAATTTAAAATATTAAAAGACTTAATTAAATTATTAAACTCTTTTGAAATTTCAATTAAAATTTAAAAAAAAAGAAAGTAAATTAAAGATAAATTAAATTAAAATTAAATTAAATTTAATAATTAAATTAAATTAAATTAAGACAAATTAAATTAAATTAAACTAAATTAAAATTAAATTAAATTAAATTAAATTAAATAATTAAATTAAATTAAACAATTAAATTAAATTAAATTAAATTAAATTAAATTAAATAATTAAATTAGATTAAATTAAATAATTAAATTAAATTAAACAATTAAATAATTAAATTAAATTAAATTAAACAATTAAATTAAATTAAATTAAATTAAATTAAATAATTAAATTAAATTAAATCAAATCAAATTAGTTAAACATCAAATCAAATTAAATTAAATTAAGTTAAATTAAAACCAAATTAAATTAAATTAAATTAAATATAACATCACCTAAGACATAAAGGAAATTAAATATAAAGCAACTTGAACACTATTCCAAATTTAAACCCTTTAACTTAAATCAAATCATTTGAATACTAATTTACCCTTGAAAGCTTTGATTATTATAACTCCTAAATGGAACATCAAATGAAGTGTTACCTCACTCATAGGATATTCGAATGTCCTAGTTCATCGAGCAAGTTAACAAAACTTGAAATTCTTGGACGATTAATTCATTTGTATAATTAAATTCATTTGGACTTAAAACAATCCTAGAAATATTGAAAAGATGTTTAAGATTCTTCTTAAGCACTTCCTCAATATGATAGGATATTTATAAGAACAATTGGACTTAATTGTTCTATTGATGAAGAAAATCGTCCTCAAGCAAAAACACAAAGAACCTAGACGTCATAGGAGATTGACTAGCTATAGGATTAGGAATTTGGTAGAAAACCATAACCCTTCCCTTAGCTTTACCTAGGAACTTGCTTAAATATTCTAATTGTGTTTTAAGTGTAGCTTGGGATGACGGGAAGACCCTCCAGGTACGCTTTTATTTTATTGCAATTTACTTTCTTGCAATTTACATTATTGCAATTTATTTAACTGCATTGCACTTATTTTTTCTTGCATGATAAAACAACAGTTGCATGAAAACCCACACCTTTAGGATAGACCCTAAAACTGAAACCAAACTAAGTTAAAAGTCATTGCAAGATAAAATTCACCGCCACAACATTTCAAAATATAAAACAACTCAAAATTTAATCACAAACGGAACACAAAACTACAATTGCAACTAAATTAAAACGTCTCGTTGGATGATCGGGAATACCTCGGATGATGTAACCTACGTGTTGCTAACGGGATTTCCCACGGTCTAAATGAAAGTGTGGAACTCATTCGGTTGAGTTTAGCAAATTCATACGGACTAAGTGAATCCGATAAAAATAATGATGCCGGAAGGATGGAACCGTGGGATCTTAACCGGTGTCGTTATAATCAACTTTAAGATTTGTTTTAATCAAAATGCAAGAACACTTGGAAAATTAAGACTTCTCTAAACCAAAACACTTTTCTCATCCCCTGATTTATGATTTCTAAAACTAAAACCTCTGCAACAACAAGGAGCTTGGAGCATGGTGGGCAGCACGGCCATCGTCATTAACAAAACTTGAACCTACTTCGAGCAAAACCTTCTTAGAATTAAACAACAAAGCCATAGGACTTCGAGGTAGCTTGCACTAGTGCAACATAAATCCTCGACCTTTTGTTAGGCATTTGCATTGCAAATTAAGCCCTAACCGGTCTTAGGATTCCGAGGTAGTCGTCCGATACGACAATAAACCCTCACATCTTCTAGGCTATTTGTTTGATTTTATCATACAAATATAAGCCCTAATTAATTAAAATTGGCAAGATTGAAACATTAAATAAGTATTAGGACTTTCCTAAACTCGAGCCAAACGATAGGATAGTCGGGAAATTACCGAAGTTCACTTCGAATCAGTGATTTCTCCTACCTTTCTTCCTTTGGATTCACAAAACAAAATCTTCCAAAATTTGATCCATTCCCTATTGAAATTCCAAAATTCAATCTTTGAAAACCTTAAACTTTGAAATTCTTGAAAGCGAGTTATTGATTATTATCGAGAGTTTTCTTAGGTGATTCCCGTCACTTAAGATGTAATTAACTATAGGGGCTTGCCCTTATAGGGAATTTTAAAGAACCGGAGTAATATAAACCACGTTTGATACTTTCATATTAAGCGAGGGAATTTGTCGGCTTATAAAATTGGTTCGCGAGACCAAACGGATGTCACAAAACTTCTAGTTTATTTGATCGAGCCCCACCCTCGAGCGGTGTGTCCATCTTTAGGGATAGATACACGGTTTGTGGTGCGGTGCTCGTTTATATAAACTATTTGGGATGTGAGATCGGTTTAATCTCATATCTTAAAACTTTCAAATTTAAAAAATTATTTTCAAAGCCAAATACTACTTTCTAAATTATATATATATTTAAATCAAATTTAAAATTTAAATTCGCCGACAACTTCTGTTAGGCGACCACTTTTCAAAATAAAACACACAACCTAAAATAAGCCGTACAGTCGCGCTCCCATTTGACGTCGCCACCTGAGTCAGCAGCCACATGTCCTGCGGTCCCAATCCGTCTTCTGATCCGACGTGATCTGCAACATCCATTCGATACACACTCGATCCAAAGGTGGCCGATCATTGTCTCCGACTGGTGTGTCCCGAGAGCTGTCCACACTCAAACCCTATGATCTCTCTCATTTCTCAATGGATTTTTGTGTTCTTATGTTCTATGGATTCGTCTTGAGGAGACGGACACATCCATATGGTTTACATGCTATGAAATTGGTTCAAATAAAATGGAGAATTCACAGAAGCTCGGGAGGGAGAAGTGATCCATACCTTGGCTCTGAGAAGTGAAGCTTCAATCAAAGAGTTGTGGCACCTTCGATTGCACCCAAGGAAGCTCCAGATGAAGTCTCTGGCTCTAGGGAATTACCTAGGTACTAAAATGACCAAGGCCGATTTCAAACCTTGGACTCTGGAAGCAATGGCTGGCCTGGTGAAGGGGCTTTTGCTAAGGAACCTCTTCTCTACCTCTGGTGAAGGTGTGGGAGAAGTTAATTTGGATTTGGTAGAGTTTCAAGTGATTTCCTATTCTGGCCTGAGAATTGAGCTCCAAAATTGAGCTCAATCAGTGGAAATTAGGGCAGGAAGACAGTGGGGATGAGTTGCTCTAGGCTAGGGGAAGCTCTGTGAGGAGTTTGGTGAGGTTCTTTGAAGATTGATTTCAGCCAACCTTTTGGCTGAGAGGAATGGCTGGTTTAAATAGCCATGGTTAGGGGCTTCCAAGGGGCAATTGAGGGCTGGGATTCTGCTGCTCGAGTGAGGAGAAGAAGAGCTGTGGTGGCCAATTAGGATGGGGCGGCTCGGTCGAGTGAAATTTGAATTTTGAATCCATTTAGACCTCTCGGCCATGGTGTTTTCTGGCAGCCTGGTGGCTGGCCGGCCAGGGTCAAGTCACCTTCAGGGTCAGGGAGGTCAGGGCTTGGTGTTTGTGAGCTCAATTGGCTGATGCCATGCGTAAAGTGGTTTGATTAAAATGGAAAGGGGGAGGGGCTATTTTGAGTTCAAATGGGTTAAGCCATGGTTTTGGGCTTGGTGCACCATCCAAGGCTTGACTTTGGGCTGAAAGGAATCATTTGGGTCAGCTGAATTGGAGTGGTGAAGTCTCCATCCATGGTGATGTAGCTAAAATTGGTTTAGAGTGTAGCATAAATGGGGTTAAAAAGTGATACTGATGGGTTAAGAAAGAACCCCCTCCTCTTTCCATTAATGGCTTGGTGAGGTGTCCAAGGCTTTCATGGCTTCCATGCGGCTTGTGCATGGCTTCTTGGCTCACATTTGGCTTGGGAAATGGCTTGGTCAATTTCATGGAAGAGGGTTATTTGGAATTTTGAAAACTTTAGATTTTTGATGGGATTTGTCTTGATGTTATTTTGTTTTAATCAAAAAGATAGATTTTGGACTTAGGAGATAGTTTTAATTAAATGGGCATGATGAGACAATATCACATGGGCTTTAGAATAAGTCTTGGGCCTTTGAAATGGTTTTGGAATGGACTTTTAAAATGGTTTAAGGAAGTGGGCTTTTAGGTTTTAAAATAAATTGATGGATAAAAATTGGTGAGGGTTTGAGTTAAATAAATGTTGGGATTGGTTTAGGAATGTGTCATGAGAATTTTAGAAGAGATTTGATGCCATTTGGAGTTGAAATGGGTTCAATTTAGGTTTTTTGGTAATGAGGCCAAAGTGGATCAAATTGGTCCAACTTGGGTCAAGGATCAGCCAATGTTGGGTTTGATGTAAAATTAATGTTGAAAAATGTTTATGGGGGTGTGAAAAAGAGTTTTCAACTTTGGTTGGGCTTTGATTTTGGGATTTGGGCCTATTTGGGTTCATGATTGGTTTAGGCCCAAATTGGGGATTTTTTGTTTGGGCTAGGCTTGGGTGGAGTTTGGTTTCAAATTTGTGGCAAATCATGTTAGCGTTTTGTTTGTGGGGAATGTTAGCATTTTGTTTATGGGGATGTTAGGAAAGTTTTAGAAAAGATTTGGGGTTAATTGGAGTTAAGTTGGGTTGGTTTGGGCTAAGTTTAGATCATGGGCCAAAATTGGGCTTTAAGCTTCAAATTGAAATTGGATCCGCATGTTGATAAAATTGGGTTTGGATTTGGTCTAAATTGATATTGGGGATATTTAGTTGAAGCTTAGAATTGAATTGGATCAAAATTGAGGTCAATTGGGTTGGTTTGGTGGGACATTGGGTCCACTTAGGTTAAAAGAAGGTCAAATTGGGGGTTTTGGTAAAAGTGGGCCAAATTGACAAAATTGGCTTATGGTTTAGTTAAAAAAAATTATATTGGGAATATTTTGGATCTTTTGAAATTTTCAGAGAATCTTCTGAATTTTTGGAATTTTGGGTTAAAAAGCGTATTTTGGGTATTTTGAGGGGTATTTTTGGAAAATTTTGGTATATTTGGTCATGGATGATCAATTTGAGTGGGGGAAAATTTTTAGGATTGATTTTGAGGATTTTTGGGTAATTTATGCAATTTTGCAAAATTTGGGCAATTTCAAGGGCATTTGATAGGTTTGGTGGGGTTAGGGTCCCGGGGTCAAAAATTGAAATGTTGGAAAAATGAAGATTGATCAAGTGTGAGTGAAATGAAATCATTTTGGTTGAGCCATGAAGCCATATTAAGCTCACAAAAGCCATGAGAGGACTCATTTTAGGCACTCAATATGTATTTCCTAACCCTCTTAGCCAGGGGCCTAGGGGTCAAGGTCCATCCATATGAGTTACCTACATGAGTCACAAGTCAAATTGGTTAAAGGTAGTTTTAGGGTTTGGAATGTGTGTGTGGGAGTGTGGTGTGTGCAAGCTTACCCTCACCCGACCAGGTCACCAAGGGTAATCCTAAGGCCAAAGAGTCCTATAGGAAACTCATCCTTTAAACCTCCACATTTGATTTTAACCCTTCAAGTGGCTTAGGGGTTTACAATCAAACTTGTGGGGTTTGAAGGGAGCCAAGAAGTGTTCGGATTTCTATGTGATGGGTCCCATTTCTAGTCCTCTAAGATAGTTAAGGAGAAGCCCTATGGCTAGATCCTAAGTACTAAGGAGAGAGAAGAGAAAAGACCTCATAAAAAATGAGGTCAACAACGAGGCTTAAAGTTGATCAAAATAGCAAAAATTTGAAAAATGATTAATATTTGAGAATCTCACCGATGGCTCGCTCGAGGCCACCGAAGGCGTGATTTTCTTGAGGCTATTCAAATTAAATACTATGGAGTACGCCGACAGTGAGAACAACCCCACCGACAGCGAGATCCCAAACTTTACCTTTTAACCGCAATTTTGACCTGTCAACCTCCACTATTCATCGTCCTCTTCCCTTATTTATCGAAAATTTCAACCTAGGGCTTGATAGATTTTAGATTTGAAGCGATTTCAATGCATTTTAACACTGGATTTCATCTTCTCTTGGTAAGAGCCTCCCTCCTATGTAAAACTTTTTTATTTTCACCACGAATTTCTTCCACATTAAGGAATTTTGGAAAAATTAAAAATGTGGAGAAAAAGCTTGGAAGAAATTCATGGAACTTGATTTAGATTACTTTAAATCACCTTTAGAAACCACTATATTATTATTTTGGAGTTTAGTTTGGATTTTTGTAATTTTTATAGATAGAACAATAGCTCCACGTCAAAAGAGGAGACTTGAATTTGACGAGGCTTGATTTATAAATGCAGAGGCCCAATCAAGATATACTTCAATATTCTAAGGAAAGAAGTGTATTCAAGATAAATTTTTTTATAATCCTGGAGGAGAGGTGCAATGAGTTATTAAAGAAAAGAGATGAGAGAACTTCTGTTACTCTACCAGTAAAGCTGCTGTTTTAGTTGTGAGAGTGTTCTATTCTAATATGACTCAACTTGAGGACGAGCTTATCCAAGTAAGAGGAATTTCTGTTAATTTTAATCCTACCCGCATTAATTCTTTTTACGAGCTTCACGATTTTTATTATAGTGAGTATGAAACATTTGGAACTATGGAAGGTCCGTTAGATGATGTTATTGACATTCTCAATGATGGAAAAGGAATTTGAAAAATTAAGCATTGTGAACAGATTAACTTTCCTTTATCTATGATGAATGCCACAGCTAAGGCATGGCATTATTTCATTTATTCTAATCTGCTACCCACCTATCACCATAGTGAAGTATCGAGAGACGGAGCTGTTCTGAATTTCTGTATTCAAAATAATAGAAGTATAAATGTGGGGAGAATAATTTATCAGAATATTATGGCCAGGAAAAAGAGTGAATCAAGTGGATATTTAGGACATCCTGGCCTAATTTATGCACTTTGCCAATTATCTAGAGTGGAAGAAAGAGATGATGAAGAATGGGTGTACCCTATGAAACCCATTAGTAAAGCTAATTTGAAGACTTATGAATCCCATAAGGAATGGAGATCTGGGAGTAAGAGCAAGCACCTTCTACTAATTGAGACATCCCTTCTTCTAGTTATGACCCTCCTGCCTCTAGCTCCCCTACTCTGTATGATTTGATGAATGCAATGACCCTGCAGCGGAAATGTTTTGAAAAGTTAGATGAAAAACTATAAAGAATTGATCAAAGGATTGAAGGTTTAGAGCAGAGAAATGATCATGATAGTGAGTATCTTTAGCGGCACTCTGATTTTAAGATTGCTTATTATGATGCTCAGGCTAGACACTATAGAGGTGAGCCTGATGTCACTTTTCTTGAATGCCCCCGTTATACTTATTATCAACCCAATCCACCTGCTGACCATAGAGATGAAGACTTAGCATGGGATTTTGATATCTGATCTTTGTGATCTGATGTGATGTATATTTTTGTTTTGTTGTAGTACTTTTATTGTTTGTATTCTGTTAACAGTGTTATTTTTTGAGATGTATGTTTTCTTTTGTAGTTTGTATTTTCATTTCTGGATGATTGTGATGGATTGTGATTTTAATTGCAATTGTGAACTTTAAGTTAAAAATAGTAAACAGTTTGTTCTGTGTTGTGAAATGCAAATTTTATTTTGTATTGTCCTGTGTAGTTAATTTTTGTTGTTAAATGTTTTAGTTTATATACTTGTTTTAAAATTTCAATACCCCAGGAAATTCTCTAAACTGTTATATGTGTAGAAAAGTTTCTAATATTACAGGCCAGTTGAAGTTAAAATATTCATGAAAAGCCTGAAAAATTTCAAAAGAGACAAAAATGCATAAAGTGCAAAGGTATGATTTTTATTTAGAATTTTTCTTTCCACCCTGTATTATTTCTATTATTGAAAGCTTTAAGTTTGGGGAGGGGGGAGAAAAATATTAACTATTAAGTGTTCTCAAATTAAAATATTTTCAAAATT
This sequence comes from Papilionanthe hookeriana x Papilionanthe teres, assembly GCA_022702705.1. Taxonomy (NCBI): domain Eukaryota; kingdom Viridiplantae; phylum Streptophyta; class Magnoliopsida; order Asparagales; family Orchidaceae; genus Papilionanthe; species Papilionanthe hookeriana x Papilionanthe teres. The sequence continues at coordinate 175,405,067 of CM040422.1, forward strand.
TATATCATGATTTTTATGATAAAATTTAATTCAGTTAACTATATTTAGATTTTATCTAAATATGATAGAAGATTCAAGGAAATATTTTTGGTAATAAAAATCAATTTTGTAGGTTAAAAGATTTGGTATAAGAGGAAAAGACTATAGTTAACTATTTAAAGTAAAAAAAAACTATATTTTGAAATTTTGAAAATCTTAGGAATTTTGTTGAGAAAGACAAGATTGGGACTCGATGATGTAAAAACTATAAATTACATATAAGGTAAAGAATGTTTTAAAGTTTCAAATTTAGGAAAAGAAGAGTGAGGTTCAAAATTATTAACAGGCTATCCAAATATAGTAATCCTCACTTGAAAATGAAAAAGAAAAAGGAAAGATTGAAAAACAATCCCTGAAAAGAAAAGAAAAAAAATGGGTAAGTGAGAAGAAGCTTGAGGAGATGCCTTATAAAAAATTGGCTTCACTTGGATTAACTTAAAGGGAAAACTAAATACATTTCTGAACTCATATTTATGGACTAGTTCCCTTACTAGTGGTGTCCTCATGAATTGCCTATCATCTAAATATTTTAAGTGAATTGATATTGCAACATATAGTCATTCTTGAAATGAATAGAAGACTAGAACTTTTAGACTTGATAACTAGAAAGCCTTACATCTACAGAGTTAATCTAATTACTTGAAAATCTTTCTAAGAATTCTTACTATGATATTTATTTAAATCAAAATTATAGTCATTCTAAATTAAAAATTTACCACAATGAATCATAACTTTTATGTAGTACTAAAGATTACTTGAGGACAAGTAATAGTTACGTTTAAGGGATTTTGACCCACTGAAAATATGTTAAGATTTTCATGCCTGATTAAAATTGATTTTGATGATATTGCACTTTAAAGAAGGGTATTTTTGATTATTTGTTGCAGATATGTTGATTCATGGACAATGAAGAGAAAAAATACAAAAAGGAGCAAATTTGGAGAAAAAAGGACCAAAAAGAAGAAAATTTGATCTAAGACACTGACGGTGAGCTCGACGGCGTCGACGACATGTTTTTCCTGACAGTTTAGAAAATATTATAAGGAAGCTCACCGACGGCGAGATCGAGGCCACTGACAGCGGGCCTTATGCAAGGGGGTCCAAGGCTAAGTATTCTAGAATGCCGCCAACGACGTGAAAGTAAATTTTCTCACAGGGTGCATTGAATGTGGACAATTTTTAAAGGGATGCTTGGAAAACACTTAAATATGCTTCAACTACTTTAAAATAAACAATTTAGGGCCGAAAAAAGGGGTCCACTAGCATCCATTTGTGTCCAACACGTGTCATCTAGTCCACTAGAGAGTCAAGTGTGTGAGTCTATTGAGTCTAAAGAGTAAAAAGAGTGTTAGGTAGTGAGTTCATATAGTGATATTTGTGAGGGATTCTTCGAGAGATTGTAAGAGTGTAAGAGAAGTGAGAGATTTCTTCCTCATTGTCATTTCGAAGGAGAATTCTACGTACTGAAAATAAAGGAAGAGATTCAGAGGAACTTCAAGGAGTTTGCTTGGGGAGGAATTTAAGATAAGTTATATTTACTTATTTTAGTTTGTAGAACTTTGCTTTTATATATGAAATCCAAGTTTTATCGTATCCTCTCCATGAAATATGAGTAGTTTTTTTGTCTTTCTCTTTGTTTTGATATTTTCATGAAATGGTGATTTGAATTAGTGTGCCAAAAAAATTATAAAAGAAGTTGTGATAATCTTTCACTTAAATCTTAATTTGCTTTCAATCAGGCCAATTGATTAGTCAAAATATGTTGAGTTTACAACTAAAGTGAAGATTACATCTAAGATTCAGGGAGGTCAAAGTCCTTGGAAGTAGGGTGCAAATAAATAAGGAAATAATATTCATCGGGTGTAGAATTGGATATTTTTGAGTGACAGACTAAAATCCTCAATTCGGTCCTATCGTTTGGGTTCTGAAGTGTAGATGTTAGCCCTCAGACGAGGGGAACGTGAGAGCTCTGAAGTGAGAGCCGGTATCCTCCCAGCCTAGCCGCAATTCAGTAACGAAGCATAGGATTAGTCAATGTTCTTTATGCCGGACTAAAGGGTAAAGAATAGGTATGCTCTTATTTGACACAACACATTTTAAACTAATTCTAATTATTCATTCTCTTAAATTTCTTAACAAAGGAGAAAGATTATTGCTTATATATTTGAACTTCACTTTATTAGTAGAATTAGTTATCTGTGAGTAGAATTAGTTTATTAAGTCTTCATATTATTTTCGATTGCATATTAGTGACAGATAGACAATTTTGATTTCCAAGTTGTGATTCTGGATTGGTATCTATAATCCTAGTTCGTAGCCTCTAAAATATTCCCTGTGGGATCGATATTTATGACTCCACTAGAGCCTTGTATTACTTGAGGGATACGTATACTTACGTTGAATAGTAACTCTGCGATTATAAAATATGTTATATACTTATTACAAAAATTAAAATTACGTTAAGTGCGTGGAGTGGTTCATATCATCACTATATGATCAGGTTGATTGGCTTAGGTTCAGTGGAATACGAATATCTAAGTTGGTTATTTTCATTAATACGTCTAAGTAAGGGTTATGATCCCACATATACCCTTCTCTTAACATACTTCACTGAAAACAATAGTTTTACATTCTTAAGTTCTGTCAGCCTTTATGGGTTACGTCAACCTTGACATAGCTGATGGCATGACTGAGTAAGTCTTGAGTAGCACCACTATAGCTATGTGATATAGTGCCAGTCATTGGTAGCGAAGAAATTGAATTGTCGTAGTTAAAGTTTTAATGTTGATTAGACTTGCCACGGTTTTCAAGGCCTGCTACTTATGTTTGATTGCCATATTTAAGAACTTCAACACTTTAGACCAATAAATCTAGAATTGGAACAAGGATCTTTTTTTTACTTGGTAGTATAAAAAAACTTCTTGATGAATTATCTTTTCCTTTTCCTTTGGCTTATATATCTCAGTCTGGTGGGAGGCCATTTGAACAAGAGAGAACTTTGACCACTATGTCACGTGCAAGATTTATGCAGAAATTCACTGGCATTGATCATTGACTTCCTTAGATTAGGGGGTTGGGCCTAAGCTAGCCTTGAATAGTTTTTCCGTAGGTTCAGCCTTTTGATCTGTTAGTTTTAGAGTAAACCCTCTGTGAAACCATCATGATTGAACATGTTTGGTTGATTTGCTATGTAGTGAAATGCTGATAAGCAAGGATCCTTTAGATTTGTAAAGTGTGGAATCCATCTTCTAACACTCTCTTTTATTAGCTTGATTCATAAAAAAACTATACTCTCTCCTTTTTTACCTCTCAACGTTGGAGTAATCTTGTTGGGCACCATCAAGATATGGTCGGGACGACTATCATCAGTTTAATGAAACAGTAATACCTAGGTTGATTCTTTGGATTAATAAGTCTAAGTAAAGTCTATGGCCTCTCACGGAACATTTCCTTAGCATAATTCACTGAAAGTCTAAGTTTTTCTTTCTTGGGTATATCAGCTTATATCGGTTACGCTAGCTCTAACATAGCTGATGGTGTGACTGAGTAAGTCTAAATAACACAATTCTAATTATGTGATCTAGTGTCAGTCATTGATAATGAAGAGATTATAATGATGTATATAAAGCTATGATGTTGATTAAACTTGCTACAATTGGCAAAATCTGCTGTTTATATTGAATTACCAGATTCAGTAGAAGAACAATGCCTAGGATAAACATAACCAAGCTATTGGATCAATCCTATACGAACCTTTTTGGTTATGCCATTGAAACCCAGGAAAATGATTATCAAAATTCTCTCTCCTAATGCATTAACTATGACTCTTGATGGTTGAATCATTTAGTTATTTCCTTGACTAAGTAAATCCATTGAAACTACATGTTAGTCATTGAAACTTACAGTAATTCCCTTGGAGACCCGTTGCCCCTAAGTAATCTCTAGTTTCAATTAGATTTTAAGTTTAAATACGAACCCAACAATCAATTTATCTTGATCTAATCACCGTGTTCATCTTTAAAATGAATGCTAATCCTTATGCCTTTCATCCCTAAAATATTATGGTTTGATGAATCAAAATTTATTTGATTAGCTCTTAATTTAGGTGTGAATCCATATATGTTGTCTATCCTGATTAATCATTTTAATCATCATCTAGGATGAACGTTAATCATTACACTTTTCATCCTAAAGTGTTCAAACCAAGCTCCTGAAGGAAATTTGAAACCTTCTATTATGAAATTGAATTATTAAAATTGAAACCCCCTTAATAAATTTGGAAACCTTGTATGTTGAAATTGAAGTAATAAAATTGAATACTTCTTAATGAATCGAGCATCTCTACACAAAATCGAAATCTCAAACAACTGAAACCTCAACAAAAATAAAGATAATCTAAAATCCCTTGTTAAAAAAATTCCAAAAATAAAAGAAAAGAAAAAAACTTCAAATCTTTAGATTCAACCTCTAAATCAAAAACTCAGATGTAGGATATCGATGTTTGTATCCTCAGACTTGCTCGATTATAAAGGTCAACACTAATTTGTGTGTCATGCTTTACATAGTCAATAAAACATATTGGAGGTTCATTTTTTGACCTCATTTTTAGGTCAACCATTTTCCCTTCTTTTGAACTTCGTTGAGCTTCACTTGAGCTGAATGCTGAGGTAAACCTTGAAACAGCCTTAACCTTAAAACCATCATTTTCTCTCCAGAGATTATTATATGGCTAAGAACATCATTTTGAAGGTTGAGTGATTTTTATTGTTATATTTAAAAATAGTACAAAAAAATTGACAATCATTTTACATAATTTTTACGTAAAATCTTTCAATTCAAAATTTTCATGCATGAATATTGCCTTCAAAACCCTAAAATTATTGTTCTTCTTCATAGGGTGAACTGATGATCCAAATTACATCCTGTAAATTGCATAACTTTCATAATTATATACGAAAAGCATAAAACAAGTTTAGTGATCATCATACATTGTTTTTGAATAAAACTATACAATTAGGGTTTCCATGCATGAATATTGGGCCTACGTAAAAAATTTTCAATGAGTACTTTTTTAAAAAAGGGCCATTGCATCCGTCTCATCAAAACCTTTCAAATAAGCCCTTCTGTGTCAAGATCCAACTCCGTTTAAGGCTTGAGCCGACAACAATTTAGAAAAACAATAATTAGGAGATAGAAAAAGATAATTTAGCATAACTACTTCAAAATGATTTCAAATTGAGTTGAAATACAATAAAAGTTATTCAAAATATAAAAAGACACATTCTAGCTCAATAAAATTCATTAATATCACAACTCAAAAAGTTTCTTTATTAGCTCTCACAGAGTTTTGAGCCCACATTGACCAAGAATATCTCACTAAGGAATTTGATTCAATCAAAACCAATTGTACCAATGGACTCCTCAAGTTTTTCTCTTCCAAATGAGCCTAAGATGGCTTTTGGCCACAACCGACCCTAACCCACTTCCAACCACCTGCCAAAAATGCCTAATCACTTCAAAAAACTATAACTTGTTCTAGAGACCTGATGCACCAAAAATATATACTATTTTTACTATGTGATTTTACTCATTTTTGGTAATATGCACTTTAAAGAAAGATATTTTTCATGATTTGTTGCAGGTGTGTTGATTTTAGGTGATTGGAGCGAAAAGAAGTGAAAAGAGATGAATTTGGAGCAAAAATGAGAAAAATAGCTTCTGGCACCACCAACGCCATTTTCCCGAGAGCTTTAGAATTTCTTCGGGTGATAGAGCGCCGCCGGTGCCCAATGTCGGTGCAATTCAAATTTGAAGAGTTTTGGCAACTTTTTGAAGGGATGCTTAAGGAAACTCTTAGGAATTCGTTTCTAACTTATAAGCAACTGTTTTTGGATGAAAAATGGTGTGGAGTTCTATGGTCTTTAGTGTAGTTCTAGAGAGGGAGAGTGTGTGTTGAGTGTTAGGGTTTAGAAGAGTGTGTGTAGAAGTGAGAATTTGAGAGGGATTCTTTTCTAAGGAGTGAAGAAGAAGGAGTAAAGTGAGAGATTACTTCTTCCTTTCCATTTTAAAGAGGGAATTGAGTGTTGTAAAGAGGAGAGAAAAGGATTCAAAGGAACTTCAAGGGATTTGCATTAGGGAAGAGAAAGAGATAAGTTGTATTGGCTTTTGTGGTTTGTATGACTTTTCTTTTATATATAAAATCCATGTTTTATTGTGTCTTCTCCATGAATTCTGAGTAGACTCCCTTGTCTTTCTTCTTGCATAGAGATGTGATGATGTGATGATGTGGATTTGAAGTGCTTTTAAAGTAATGAAGACATTGTGATCGTTTTTCATTTTGAACTTAATTTACTTTTCAATCTAGCCAATTGAATTGTTAAAATCCATTGTTGAACATTAACTCTGAAAGGATTTAGTGTCCTATAATAATAATGAAGAATCCATTCAATGTCAATGGATGAATTGCGTAGTTCATGGGAATTGAGTGCAAATAAATAAGAAAATGTGTTTTGATGGACTTCAAATTGGAGGTTTCAGGGTGACAGGCTGAGATCCCTAATTTGGTCCTAAGATTAGTAACTAAACTCAAAGGTTAGCCTTCAGGTGAAGGGTGAGTGGGAGCTCCGTAGTGACAGCCGGTATCCTCCCAGCCTAGCCTTAAATTTAGTGACTAAACTTACGATATGTCAATGTTCTTTTCATGCTTGGAAGAGGGGGTACTCTTTTGAAGGTAAATAAACATTTATGCTCCTATTTGGCATAATAGAATAAAAAAATCATTCTACATCATTCACACACATATACTCGTTCCAAGAGGAAAGATACTTTTCATATATTTCAATACCTTTCAAATACTAAGCTTAATGTGCCTGTTAGTTAATTTTGTTTTAAAGATATTACAAGTAATTGTAGTTTACTTAACTGTTACTGTTTCCTGCATCTTGTTAGTAGAAGTAAACTTAAACCTTAATTGTAATTTGAGTATTGGATTTTAGTATTACTTTATCTATTGTAAGAGTTGTGTCTTCCCTGTGGGATCGATAACCAGGACTCCATTAAAGCCCGGTATTACTTGATACGATATGTATACTTGCGTTGAATGCTTGGATTTTATAAAATCATTATTAAATATATAAATTTGAGTTCATAAGTTCTTGCAATATAAATAAAGTATGGCCCCCATCCAGTTTTTGGCGTCATTACTGAGGAAGGTATAAAAGGCATCTATTGATAATATATTAACTGAAAACCTTTACTTTGTAGTGTGTAATTGTGTGTTTATTTACTTTTTATAGTATTTGTGTGATTTTATATATGTAGTAGTGGATCTATAGGTTTAGTACCTTACGATTCAGAGTTATATCGTACTATTAGAAAAATTAGAAAATAACAAAAAACAAACTAAAAATCCTTGCAAAATGGCGAATAATCAAGATAATCAGAGAAATGATATTGAAAATTTGCCAAGACCTTTAAGAGATTATGTTAACCCAACAGCATATGAAATTCATGTGACTATTCAAAATCTTGATGTTGCTGCTAATTCATTTGAACTTAAACCTTCTATTATCCAAATGGTACAAAAAAATCAATTTGGAGAAACACCTAATGAGGATTCAAATTTACATCTTGCTAGTTTTTTAGAACTGTGTGCTACTTTTAAATATGATGGAGTGTCGAATGATGCTGTCAGATTTAGTCTTTTTCCTTTTTTGTTAAGGGATAAGCTAAGTCGTGGTTAAATTCATTAGCACCTGGATCTATTAGAACTTGGGGAGAACTTTATCAAAAGTTTCTATCAAAATATTTCCCTCTATCAAAGACTGCTAAGCTAAAAAATGATATCACATCTTATGGTCTGTTTGAAGGGGAATCAATATATGAAGCTTGGGAAAGATATACAGATCTTCTTAGGAAGTGCCCACATTATGCATTATTAGATTGGTTAATAATTCAAACATTTTACAATGGATTAGTAGGATCATTGAGATCGATTATAGATGATGTTGCTGGTGGATCGTTAATGTCAAAACCTTTTGATGAAGCATATGCATTAATCGAAGAAATGACTACTAATAATTTTCAATAGCCTTCTGAATGGGTAAATACTAAGAGAGTAGCTAGTGTTCATGATTCAGATATGATGAATTTGATAGTTTCTCAAATCACAACCCTTTCTAAGAAAATAGAACAATATGGAATGAATTATTTTCAACCACCCCAAGTGTTAGAGGAGAATTCATTTGGACAGATAACTGAATCTCAAACACCTTATGAGACCTTGAATGCTATTAATAGACCTAACAATCCTTATTCAAATTATTATAATCCTGGTTGGAAGAATCACCCAAATTTCAACTGGAAAAATAGTAATGCTAATGTTATCCCACAATGGGGGAACAATTCTATAAATCCAGTTAGAAATTCGAACAATCAAGGAATACCAATTTTAGACCCTCTTATCCTCCTGGATTCAATAGTAACCCACAATTTAAGGATAAGAAGTTATCTACTAAAGAAATGATTCTGAACATGGGAAATCAATTACAAGCTCAAGTACGTTGCGATGAAAAATATTGAAAATCAATTTGGGCATATTTTCACTGCACTTAATAATAGACCTTCTGGAACACTTCCAAGTAATGTTGAGATCAATCCTAAAGATCAAAACAAGGAATAAATTAAGGTTATTCAATTAAGAAGTGGAAAGGAATTGGAGACAAGAGTACTAAAAGAAGTTGAAATATAAAAGGAGAAGGTGGAAACTGAAAAAGGTTCAAACAACATTTATCCAGACTTGGAATATCCTCTTGAACCAATGAAGATTACTGTTGAAAAACCATCGCCTCCATTTCCTCAAAGATTGAAGAAACAAAACAAGGATAACAGATTTGGAAAATTTTCGGAGATCCTTAAGAAATTAACAATAAATATTTCTTTTGTTGAAGTATTAGAACAAATGCCTGACTATGCCAAGTTTATGAAGGATATTCTTAAAAAGAAAAGAAAGTTCACAGATCATGAAACTGTTGCACTTAGCGGAGAGTGTAGTGCAATTATTCAGAAGAAGCTTCCAGAAAAACTTCAAGATCCTGGTAGTTTCACTATTCCGTGTGCCATAGGTGAAATTTTTTTTTGGAAGAGCCTTATGTGATCTGGGAGCTAGTATTAATCTTATGCCTTTATCAATTTTCAAAAGGTTGGGAATTGGAGAAATTTCTCCTACATCTGTGACTCTTCAGTTGGCTGATCGTTCCATTACTTACCCTAAAGGAGTGGTGGAAGATGTGTTAGTGAAAGTGGATAAATTTATCATTCCCAAGGATTTTATTGTACTTGATATGGAGGAAGATAAAGAAATTCCAATCATTTTGGGAAGACCATGCCTTGCTACTGGGAGAGCAGTGATTGATGTACAAAAAGGAGACATAACTATGAGAGTTAATGATCAAGAGGTTACCTTTAACATTTTGAAATCTATGAAGTACCCCTCAATGGAAAAAGATAATGAATGTTTTAGGATGGAGGTATGTGAATATTTAACAAACAATCATTTTGAAAATATTTTTGAAAAAGAAGCAGAGTATGAAAATATGTTTAAAGAATGAATTGAAAAATGAAGAAAATTCAGATAGTAAGAAGAATGAAGATTTAGAGTATGTTCAGGAGAGATTTGAAGTATTAAACACTATGGAAGGTGGAGATAAAAACTTAATTCCATCTATATTAAAACCTTCTAAACTTGAGATGAAAATTCTCGCTAATCATTTGAAATATATGTTTTTAGGAGAATCATCTACCCTACCATTTATTGTATCTTCAGAGTTAAATGAATATCAAGAACAAAAATTGTTGGAAATTTTAAAAAGATACAAAAATGCTTTTGGATGGACTTTAGCAGATATTAAAGGAATCAGTCCTTCGATTTGTATGCACAAGATTTTATTAGATGAAGAACATAAACCAAGATTTGATCCGCAGAGGAGATTGAATCCAATAATGAAAGAAGTAGTTAAGAAGGCGATTTTAAAATGGCTGGATGCTGGAATTATTTATCCTATTTTGGATAGTGCTTGGGTGAGTCTAATACATTGTGTATCAAAAAAGGGAAGAATGACTGTTGAAGTGAATGAATGGAATGAAACTATACCCACAAGACAAATTAATGGATGATGATTTTGTATTGATTTTAGGAAATTAAATGCCGCCACTTGAAAAGATCACTTTACTCTTCCTTTTCTGGATCAAATGCTGGATAAACTTGCTGGACACAAGTACTACTGCTTTCTGGATGGATATACTGGTTATTGCTCATGAGAATTAAGAAAACACAACATTTACTAGCCCTTACGGAACCTTTGATTTTCAAAGAATGCCTTTGGATTGTGTAATGCACCTGCAACATTTCAGAGATGTATGATGTCTATCTTCAGCAGTATGATAGATAATGAAATAGAAGTTTTCATGGATGATTTCTCTGTATTCGGGACTTGATTTGAAGTCTGTTTGGAAAACTTAGCAAAATTTTTGAAGCTTTGTGAGAAAACAAATTTAGTTCTGAATTGGGAGAAATATCAATTTATGGTTGCAGGAGGAATTGTGCTTGGGCATAAAATTTTTGAATATGGTATAGAGGTCAGCTCTGCTAAAATTAGAGTGATTGAGAGATTGCCACCACCCACTACAGTGAGAGAGGTGAGGAGTTTCTTAGGACACACTAGATTTTATAGGTGATATATTAAAGATTTTTCTAAAATTACCAAACATTTGTGCCGACTTCTATAAAATGATAGAAAATTTGATTTTAATGATGAATGTTTGCATGCTTTTGAATTATTAAAAGAGAAATTAATCACTACACCAATAATTGTTTCACCCGATTGGGAGAAACCATTTGAACTTGTGTAATGCTAGTGATTATGCGATCGGAGTAGCGTTGGGGTAGAGGCATGATAAAGTTTTCAAAGTCGTTTACTATGCTAGTAAAACTCTTAATGAAGCTCAAATTAATTATACCACTACTGAAAGAGAGTTATTAGCTATAGTATTTTCTTTTTAAAAGTTTAGACTTTATTTAATTGGAGCTAAAAGTTTTGTGCATACAGACAATTCAACTATCAAATATTTAATGCAAAAGATGGATGCAAAACCTAGATTGATTAGATAGATACTTCTTCTGTAAGAATTTAATTTTGTGGTAGTTGATAGGATGAGATCTGATAACCAAATAGCTGATCATTTATCGAGAATTGAATATGATAAATTATCTGAATTTGAGATGGAAGTTACAGAAACTTTCCCTGATGAACAACTTTATACTATTATGGGAGGAAATTTTCCTTGGTATGCTGATATTGTGAATTATATTGTGAGTGATATTGTACCACCTAATTTAACAAGGCAACAACAAAAGAAGTTTAAATATGATGCAAGATTTTATTTTTGGGATGAGCCCTATCTATATAAACAGTGTAAGGATCTGATTATTAGAAGATGTGTGCCACAGGAAGAAACTAATTTAATTATTCAAAGATGTCATGATTCTGAATTTAGAGGTCATTTCGATGTTGATAAAACTGCTTTTAAGATTTTACAATCTAGATTTTATTGGCCTACTTTTTTTAAGGATGCATACAAATATATTAAATCATGTGATCGATGTCAGAGAGTAGGTAATATCTCTAGAAGAAATGAAATGCCTTTAAATTATAATTTGGAAGTTGAAATTTTTTATTTATGGGGACTAGATTTTATGGGACCATTTAGTCCTTCATTTGGAAATTTATATATATAGGTTGTCATTGATTATGTCTCGAAATGAATTGAAGCAATTACTTTACCTAGATGTGATGCTCGGAGTGTTTCAAAATTTTTAAAGAAAAATATATTTACGAGATATGGAATGCCGAGAGTGATTATAACTGATGGTGGATCTCATTTCAGGAATAATCAAATTAAGAGATTGATTGAGAAATATAATATTATTCATAGAATTTTAACTACTTATCATCCCCAAACTAGTGGTTTAGCAGAAGTGTCTAATCGTGAAATTAAAAGATTTTTGGAGAAAATTATGGATAATCATAAATTAGACTGGTCTGCTCGATTAGATACTGCATTGTGGGCTTATAGGACTTCTTTTAAGACCCCGATTGGAATGTCTCCTTATAGACTAGTGTTTTGTAAGACTTGCCATTTACTGGTTGAATTGGAGCATAAAGCATATTGGGCAATAAAAGAGTTGAATTTTAATTTGAAAAATACTGGAGAGAAAAGATTTATGCAATTGAATGAATTAGAAGAAATTAGAAATGCATCTTATCACAATGACAAAATCTATAAAGAGAGAATGAAATTGTGGCATGATCAGAAGCTATTGAAAAAGAAATTTGAACATGGACAAAAAGTTTTGTTATACAACATAAGATTAAAACTATTTCCTGGAAAGCTCAAGTCTAGATGGTTGGGACCTTTTACATTTGTAAAAGTTCATTCTTTTGGAGCTGTTGATATTGAGGATCCTGATACTGAAAATATTTTCAAGGTTAATGGGCACTGATTAAAACCTTACTTTGATGGGTTTCAACCTTACTTCAAAGAGGTTTTAATGATAAGTCATCTTGATTAACTGAATAGTTTGTCGGGCTGACGTCATTAAACCAAGCGCTTTATGGGAGGCAACCCATACGTATCTTAGTGGTGTGTTTGCTTGTTTATTGTAATTGTGCTTTTAGATAGTTATTTTAGAATCCTAATCGCTCCTAAATACTTTTAAAATTTGATAAATATTGGATAGAATTGAGATATTGGAATATTTTGATCAAATCGAAGTTTGGTGCAGATTTTGACCACTAGCGCCGCCGGAGCCCAATTAGAGAGAACATGCTGAACTTCTAGGTTTGAGAGCCGTCGGTGCCCTATCGAGCACCACTAGCGCCCTATCGAGCACCACCGACACCCAAAACCTGTTGACGATTTTTGGAGTTTCAAAATACAATTTTTTGCTATTTTTGAGCGGGATCTTCTTCCTTATAACTCCCTAAACTCCATTTTAAACTTCCAAACTCCAAAAAAACAAAAAATTCCTTTCCCAATTCTCATCCCATGGATTCCTACTCCATTGAAACCCCTCGATCTCACTTTTTCAACCGACAAAAGTTTATCAGTTTCGAGACGCAGCGATTATTCAACAAAGTGATGATGAAGAGGAAGATTATCAAGGAAATAGTCTTTATTAATTGAGGTATGGATAATCCTACTACAAGAGTTGAAGAGATAATAAAGGAAAGACATTGGGAAGTGCTATGTTACACTACCGCTGCTATAGTCGTTCTAGTTGTGAAGGAATTCTATGCAAATCTTCATGGGATCAACCAAGGATTCGTCCTTGTGCGAGGTAGGTTTGTGCAATTCACTCCTACGAGAATTAATGATCTCTTTATGATTGAGAATGTACCTATTTTCCACTATTCTAATTTTAATGCGACAAGCGATAATATGAATGATGTTTATCGTTACTTGACGGATGAAAATGAAGATTGAGAAGTAAGAGACAATGGATATATTAGTTTCCCTTCTACATCTTTGAATCTGGTGTCAAAGCAGTGACATTATTTTATTTCGGCAAAGTTATTTCCAACTTTGCAAATTAGTAAAGTAACCAAGGAAGGTGCTATTTTGAATTTCTATATTCAAACTGGAAGATCGATTGATATTGGAAATATAATTGTGAAACCAGTTTTGGGTTTGATAGTTTATGGATCTAAATATGGGCTTGGACACCAGTCCACCATATTTCTGTTGTGTAGTCAATCACAAGAAAATGTTCTTCTTCCCTTGAGGCCTATTGATCCAACTAATCTTTATGGCTACCACACAATAGGAGATGAAGGAGATATGGATCTGCTTGCTGATCAACCAACTCAAACTTCATAACCTATTCAACCTTATTTTCTTGAAAGTTCCAGAGTGATACTGAAGAGAATCGAGCAGTTGGAAAAGAGGTATAAATGTTATGAATGCCATTAATAATATTTCTGATTTAATTGCTCATATAGACTGGAGGATGAAGGAACAATTTGATCACACTGGTCGGATTGAAAAGGGCCTGATTAATTTGATGAAGAAGAATGATGTGATTGCTGAGGATTCATCTGATGAATTCCATTTCGTCCCTTCTACAATTTGTTCGTGCATCAGCATTCTATTGGAGATATCAGAGAGGAACAGAGTTTTGAGACTGATGAGGAGTGATTATCTGGATTCTGCTTATGTTTGATGTGTGTTTGCTATACTTTGCTTAATTTTGTTTGATGTGTTTAGTATTTGCTTTGCTTTGCTTTGTAGTATGTATTTGGATTTTCTATGATTAATTTCATTGTGTATGGTTAGATTTTAGTGTTTGCTTATCGTAGTGAACTTGCAACACTAAATTTCTAAGAGTTGTTGGTTTAATTTGATTAACACATTAGTATTAATGTTGTAATATGGATTTTATATATAGAAGTATGTTTTGTGTTGTTAGTGTAAAAATTGTGTTAGTTATTGCTTGTGTGATGAAATAGATGCTTAATGAAGTGTTAAATGTCATTGTGGAGGACGAGATGATTGAAATTATGAAAAACGTTTTAGACCCAGAAAAATTTTTGGACTTGTGTCGCCTGCACCAGAATCCAGAGAGTTTGGCCTATTTAAAAAAATAGAGCGCCGCCGGCGCCCGAATACACAAAAAGGTTAAAAACCCTTTATTTCATAATTTTGACCCTAGGACCCACGGTTTTTTCCATTGCTTTCATCTTCATCCTCCATTTTCGCGATTTTGAAGACTTAGGGCTTGCTAGATCTTGTATTGTAAGTAATTTCAAGGCTTTTCGAGACCGGATCTACACTTCTCATGGTAAGAGCCTCACTTTAAGTTAAAAATTTCTGATTTTCACAATAGGAATTTCTCTCATTGCTTAGATTGGAATTTTGGGATTTTTGAAGGAATTTTGAGATTTCTTATGTTGAAATTTGCTCTTACTTGTTTAGAATAGTATTTGGAGTTTGATACATTGTGGATTTGGAATTTATTAGATTTTTCTTGCAATTTTTGGAAATCCACATGGCTCTAAGGATGAGTAAAGGGAAGAGAAAATTGGATTTTGATGAAGAAATATTTTTTCAATGTCAAAGCATAGTTTCATTTTAACTCTTACCTTTACAATAAGAAGTGTATTCATGATCGAGCTTTTGATAATCTTGATGGATCTGTTGAGCAGTTAATTGTTGAGCGGAATTGGGAGAGATTTTATTATTTTACTGTGAATGATGTTATGGGTGTTGTTAGAGATTTCTATGCAAATGTGCCCTAGACTGAGACTGAGTATGTGCTAATCAGAGGAAAAATGGTTGAATTCACCCCTCAGCGTATCAATGCATTTTATCAAACTTGGGAACCTTTTGTTTGTGAATATGAAAATTTTGATACTCGAGAGGCGAATATGAAAGAAGTGATTACTTTTCTGACATATGGAAAAGGGGAATAGAAAATAAGTCAAAAACAGATGATTAACTTCCCTGCTTCCAAGATAAATGTTGCATCTAAAGCTTGGCACTATTTTATCTCTGCAAGACTGTTACCTTCATATCACCACAGTGAAGTTACATGGGATAGAGCAATTCTGAACTATTGTATTTAGAATATGAAGAAGATTGATATTGGAGCTATTATCTTCAAGAACATTCAGACTATTGCTAGAGGCGAGACCACTGGAGGATTAGGACATCCTGCCCTAGTTCATGCCCTATGTGTTTAGTCTGGAGTAGAGTTCAACAGTTCTGAAGAGGTAGCTATACCTCTGAGACCCATTACAAAGTCTATTATTCATACTTATTAATCTCAAGTGGGAGCACGAGTTGAGAGTAGGAGTACTGATATTCCTACTACGAGTTATGACATTCCATCTACATCTGAGCGCCCTACATTGTTTGATATTATGGAGTAGCTGAGATTACAGAGTGTTAGTATGGATAAACTCCATGGTAGGATGGAAGTGTTTGAGGCTAAAAGTGATGTGAATGAAGATTATAATAGGAGAAGAATTGAGTTTGATATTGCCTATCATGACGCTCAGGTCAGATTCATGAGGGGGAGACTGATGTGATATTTCCTACTTGCCCCAGCTATACACCATATAGACCTGATCCTGCTGACCCTGCTGATGAACCTAGTGATGAAGATTGGTAGTTTGCTTGTTTCTGTTTCTGTTTTTCTTCTTATGTGTTGTGTTGTTTCTGTGATGTAATAGTTATTTACTTTTCCATGTGATGTGTAAAGATGTTAATGTACTGTTATGTTGTATTGAAAAATTGAAATTGTTAAATGGACTATATAGTGCTGTGATAGTTTGTTTACTATTTATGGTGTTTTGTTGGATGTTTAGATGTTTAAATTTGATATCTCTTTACCCTGCAAATATTTAAAAAATTTATATCACTTTTGCTAACTGTTTCATGCCAGCTAGCTGTAAATTTTGACTAATACCAGATAACTTTTGAAGATTTCAGGATCCCAGCACAAAAATGTTAGTTTCTTTTACTCTCTACTGTTTTAAATTTATTGAAAATTTAATTTTGTGGGATGGTAGAAAAATATTAACTCTTATTTGTTCTCTTTTATTATATATTCAAAAAAAAATATTAGCATAACTTCTGGCAGTTGAACCTTACTTAAGATAACTAAAACTTTTAATTTCAGTTGAATATTATGGAAGGATTTGATGAAAGTTTTTAGTAATAAAGGTTAATTTTATAAGGGTAAGATATTTGGTATGAAAGGATTTGCTTATAGTTAACTATTTAAAGTAAGGAAAACTGTATTTTTGAAATGTTAAGAGACTTAAAGTATTGTGTGTTAAGATGAGATTGTGACTTTATGATGAATAATAAATCTCATACCTAATAATAAAGTAAGGATGTGTTTCAAGTTTTAACTTTAGAAAGAGGAGAGTGAAGTTTAAAATCATTATAAGATATCCAGATATAGTAATCCTCATTAAAAAAGAGAAAAAAAAAGAAAAAAGAGAAAAAAGAAAAAAAGAAGGATTGAAAAATAATCCCAAAAAGAAAAGAAAAAGGAAAAGAAAGAAAAATATTTATGAGGAGAATCTTGAGGAGATGCCTAATCAAAAATTGGCTTCACTTGTGTCACCCTAAAGGGAGAACATGATTTCACTTCTGAATTTATATTTAAAGTATTGGCCTACATTCTGATGAAGTTTGCATGAACTCCCTTTTCACATAATCTTTCAAGGCACTCTTAATGTGACAAATTATGGTTTATCTTGAAATAAATAGAAGACTAGAACCCTTAGACTTGATTGTTGAATATTCTTATACCTATAGTGTTAATAAGAGTTACTGAATTTCTTTCTAAAAGTCTAACCAATATATTCATTTGAATGAAAACTTTTAGTATCCTACAGGTGAAAAGTGCATTGCCTTGAGTTATATTTTTATGTAGTAAAAGGATTACTTGAGGACAAGTAATAGTTAAGTTTGGGGGATTTTGAAGCACCAAAAATATATACTTTTTTTTCCATACAATTTTACCCATTTTTGGTGATATTGCACTTTAAAGAAAAGTATTTTTCATGATTTATTGCAGGTATGATGATTTTGGGTGACTGGAGCGAAAATAAGCGAAAAGGAACAAATTTGGAGAAAAAAGGAGCAAAAAGGAGAAAAACATCTTCTGCGCCGCCGGCACCATTTTTCCAAGAGATCCAAAATTTATTTGGGCGATAGAGTGCCGCCACGCCCTATCAGGTGCCACCGGCACCCAATGTCGGTGTAATTCAAATTTGAAGAGTTTTGGTGACTTTTTGAAGGGATGCTTAAGGAAACTCTTGGGAATTCGTTTCTAACTTATAAGTAACTGTTTTTGGATGAAAAAAGTTGTGGAGTTCTGTGGTCTTTAGTGTAGTTTTAGAGAGGGAGAGTGTGTGTTGAGTGTTAGGGTTTAGAAGAGTGTGTGTAGAAGTGAGAATTTGAGAGGGATTCTTGTCTAAGGAGTGAAGGAGAAGGAGTAAGGTGAGAGATTGCTTCGTCCTTTCCATTATAAAGAAGGAATTGAGTGTTGCAAAGAGGAGAGAAAAGGAATCAAAGGAACTTCAAGGGATTTGCATTGGGAAGAGAAAGAGATAAGTTGTATTTGCTTTTGTGGTTTGTACGACTTTTCTTTTATATATAAAATTTATGTTTTATTGTGTCTTCTCCATGCATTATGAGTATACTCCTTTGTCTTTCTTCTTGCATAGAGATGTAATGATGTGATGATGTAGATTTAAAGTGATTTTAAAGTAATGAAGAAATTGTGATGGTTTCTCATTTCTAACTTAATTACTTTTCGATCTGGCCAATTGAATTATTAAAATCTGTTGTTGAACATTAACTCTGAAAGGATTTAGTGTCCTATAATAATAATGATGAATCCATTCAATGTCCATGGATGAATTGCGTAGTTCATGGGACTTAAGTGCAAATAAATAGGGAAATGTGTTTTGATGAACTTCAAATTAGAGGTTTTAGGGTGACAGACTGAGATCGTCAATTTGGTTCTAAGATTAGTAACTAAACTCGAAGGTTAGCCTTCAAGTGAAGTGTGAGTGGGAGTGTCGGCACTATTTTTAGGTTGTGTGATATTTTGAAAAGGGGGCGCCTAACAGAAGTTGTCGGCGAATTTAAATTTTAAATTTGATTTAAATATATATATAATTTAGAAAGTAGTATTTGACTTTGAAAATAATTTTAAATTTGAAAGTTTTAAGATATGAGATTAAACCGATCTCACATCCCAAATAGTTTATATAAACGAGCACCGCACCACAAACCGTGTATCTATCCCTAAGGATAGACACACCGCTCGAGGGTGGGGCTCGATCAAATAAACTAGAAGTTTTGTGACATCCGTTTGGTCCGCGAACCAATTTTATAAGCCGACAAATTCCCCGCTCGATATGAAAGTATTAAACAGGGTTTATATTACCCGGGTTCTTTAAAATTCTCTATAAGGGCAAGCCCCTATAGTTAATTACATCTTAAGTGACGGGAATCACCTAAGAAAACTCTCGATAATAACCAATAATTCTCGCTCTCAAGAATTTCAAAGTTTAAGGTTTTCAAAGATTGAATTTTGGAATTTCAATAGGGAATGGATTAAATTTGGAACATTTTGTTTTGTGAATCCAAAGGAAGAAAGGTAGGAGAAATCACTGATTCGAAGTGAACTTTGGTAATTTCCCGACTATCCTATCGTTTGGCTCGAGTTTAGGAAAGTCCTAATGTTTATCAATTAATTAGGGCTTATATTTGTATGATGAAATCAAACAAATAGCCTGGAAGATGTGAGGGTTTATTGTCGTATCGGACGACTACCTCGGAATCCTAAGACCGGTTAGGGCTTAATTTGCAATGCAAATGCCTAACGAAGAGTCGAGGATTTATGTTGCACTAGTGCAAGCTACCTCGAAGTCCTATGGCTTTGTTGTTTAATTCTAAGAAGGTTTTGTCGAAGTAGGTTCAAGTTTTGTTGATGACGATGGCCGTGCCGCCCACCATGCTCCAAGCTCCTTGTTGTTGCGAGAGGTTTAGTTTTAGAAATCATAAATCGGGGGATGAGAAAAGTGTTTTGGTTTAGAGAAGATCTTAATTTCCAAGTGTTTTGTATTTTGATTAAAACAAATCTTAAAGTTGATTATAACGACACCGGTTAAGATCCCACGGTTCCATCCTTCCGGCATCATTATTTTTATCGGATTCACTTAGTCCGGATGAATTTGCTAAACTCAACCGAATGAGTTCCACACTTTTATTTAGACCGTGGGAAATCCCGTTAGCAACACGTAGGTTACATCATCCGAGGTATTCCCGATCATCCAACGAGACGTTTTAATTTAATTGCAATTGTAATTTTGTGTTCTGTTTGTGATTAAATTTTGAGTTGTTTTATATTTTGAAATGTTGTGGCGGTGAATTTTATCTTGCAATGACTTTTAACTTAGTTTTGGTTTCAGCTTTAGGGACTATCCTAAAGGTGTGGGTTTTCATGCAACAGATTGTTTTATCATGCAAGAAAAGTGAAGTGCATCTGCAATAAAGTAAATTGCAGGGAAGTAAATCGCAAGAAAGTAAATTGCAATAAAATAAAAGCATACCCTGGAGGGTCTTCCCGTCATCCCAAGCTACACTTAAAACACAATTAGAATATTTAAGCAAGTTCCTAGGTAAAGCTAAGGGAAAGGTTATGGTTTTCTACCAAATTCCTAATCCTATAGCTAGTCATCCCCTATGACATCTAGGTTCTTTGTGTTTTTGTTTGAGGACAATTTTCTTCATCAAAGAACAATTAAATTCAATTGTTCTTATAAATATCCTATCATATTGAGGAAGTGCTTAAGAAGAATCTTAAACATCTTTTCAATATTTCTAGGATTGTTTTAAGTCCAAATGAATTTAATTATATAAATGAATCAATCGTCCGAGATTTTCAAGTTTTATTAACTTGCCCAGTGAATTAAGACATTTGAATATCTTATGACACTTCATTTAATGTTTCATTTAGGAGTTATAATAATCAAAGCTTTCAAGGGTAAATTAGTATTCAAATGATTTGATTTAAGTTAAAGGGTTTAAATTTGGAATAGTGTTCAAGTTGCTTTATATTTAATTTCTTTTATGTCTTAGGTGATGTTATATTTAATTCAACTTAATTTAATTGAGCTTTAATTTAACTTAATATAGTTTAATTTAATTTTATTTGATGTTTAATTAATTTGATTTAATTTAATTTAATTATTTAATTTAATTTAATTATTTAATTTTAATTTAATTTAATTTTATTTTATTTAATTTAATTTGATTTAATTTAATTTGTTTAATTATTTAATTTAATCTAATTTAATTTAATTTTAATTTAATTTAATTATTTAATTTAATTTAATTTAATTTAATTTAATTTAATTTAGTTTAATTTTAATTTAGTTTAATTTAATTTAATTTTAATTTAATTTTAATTTACTTTATTTTACTTTTAATTTCAATTGAAATTTTAAAAGAGTTTAATAATTCAATTAAGTCTTTTAATGTTTTACATTTGAGTTATCATTTTAATTAAGAATTGAGTATTAATGATATAATTAGTTTAGGGATTTTTAAATTAAAGAATAAATCTCTTCCTAATAAATATCCCTTATTTTAATAATTCCAATTTATTATTCCTCCAAATTTAATCTATTATTTAATTAAAGTTTAATCATTTTAAAATTATTTAATGGGTTTCTACCCTTTAATTATTTAAATTTCAATCATCCAAACCAGATTAAGATCAAATATTTTACTTGTTGATTTTTTTATTAAACCTAAAGTTTTAATTAAGGGTTAAAAGTTTAATTACCATTTTACCCCTTAAGCTTAATAATTTCATAACTCACTAAATTGAACCCAAATGAACTTGAAATTTTTATGTGACTTCACTCATATGTCAATAAAGACATGAGAGGAGAAAATGTGATTTTTCTTTATTTAATTTATTTATATAATTATTTTTGGTGGAAAATAGAGATTTTCAAAGAAAATTTGATAACATGACCAAAGGAAAGTTTCTGTCCTTAAGAAAATTAGGGGACATTCTTAATGACTAGAGAAGCACTTGGACCAATTTTGGTGATTTTTTGAATTATATTATTTTTATTATAATTATTTTGAGTTTTGGAGTGTTAATTAATTTAAAAATAAAATAAATGTTGAAAAATGGATTTTATATTTTTTGAAAATCTCTCTGATATCAAGGAAACCAGAGAATCAAATTTTGCAATTTTCTGATTTTTTTATGATTTATTATAATTATTTTAGTGAAAATGCTAGAAAATACATTTTTTAATTTTAAAATTACCTTAAAACTTTAAAATTCAATATCTCACTAAATAGACCTAAGAAAAATGTGGGATTTGTTCCTAAGTGATTAAAATTCAAAATGTGACATTTTGGTGAATTTTATTATTTTTGTGATTTTTATTATTTTTTAATTATTAAAAATATTAAAATATTATTAAAAATCAACTTTTTCGAAAAATTGAAATTTTAATTTTCTTAGATTCCCCTGATATCAGAGAGGCTCCAAAACCAATTTGGTGAATTTTGAAAGGTATTTTAAAAGTTATGAATTTTTAAAGTTTAAAATGGCTAAGTGGCTTAATCAACCCAATTAGTGGGGCTAACCAAGTCCAATTGACCTAAAACTTTTATGGTGGATTCCTCTGATCCTAAAGGTCGATAGAGAATTGATTTCAAGTCAATTTGATGCCCGGTTAACTCTAATTAATTAAAGACCTATTTTGGGTGTTTAAGCCAATTAGAGTCGTTTTGAATGAACTAAGCCAAAATCTATTTTTCCTAGGGTTCTCTGGTCATAAGGAACATCACCAAATTTTCCTAGAATTTATTTCACAACATGCTATTTACTGGAATTAAAATACTCAAAACAGTGACACTGAATTTGAAAAATCAAGAACTCTTCATAGGGATGGCCTCGACTTTGGAAAATTCAGGGAATGTTCCCAAATTCGGAGGCTTCAAAAGCCCTATGGTCTCATGCCATGGTGAATTGTATGCATGCATGGAGAATTAAAACAATGCAGAGAGTAAATAAATTATAAAAAATAAAATATTTGATGAAATTAAGTGATTTCTTTTCCACATTATTCTCCTCTCTTCACCGAGCAAGAGGGTATTTTTATTTCATTTTTCTGATTTTTCTACACGGAGATATGAATTTTGAAGTTTAGGGAATTAAATAAATCGAAAATACCCTAATTTTCTATTTATCCACGCGGCGCCGCCGCATCCTCGGCAGACTCCGAAAGACCACGCGGCGCGCTCCCATTCGACGCCGCCACCTGAGTCAGCAGCCCGGGCCCCGCGGTTCTCGTACCGTCTCCTGGTCCGACGCGATCCTGGCCGTCCGTCCGCGCGTGTATTGAATGGACGGCATCCGTTCATCGTCCCCAAGTGTCCTCCCCCGATAGCCGTCCACACTAAATCCCTAATATCTCACTCGATACTCAATGGATTTTCATGCTCTTATGCTCTATGGATTCGTCTTGAAGAGACGAACACATCTATACGGCTAACATGCATTGAAACTAAGGCATTTGAAATGGAGAATCTCCGAAGCTCGGGATGGAGAGTTAGCTCATACCTTGGCTCAGAGAAGTGTGGCTTCAATCTGAGAGCTATTACACCTTCGATTGGGTCCCAGCAGGCTCCAGATGAAGTCTCCTGGTCTAGGGAATTGTCTGGATATGATTTCGACCAAGCCCGATCACAAAGCTTGGAGGCCGGAGCAACCTGGGTGGCTCGGAGATGGGGCTTTTGATGGTGGACACCTTCTCTTGGTACGAGTGAAGGTGTAGAGACAATCAATTTGGGAATTGGCTCACTCGTGGAGAAGTGTCCTGGTTTTGGGTGGAATATCAACTCCGAAATCGAGCTTACGTAGGAGAAATGGCGGAGGGATTTCACTGGGGATCAAGTGCTCTAAGGATGGAGAAGGGTCTGGAACAATTTTGGCAGAGTTTTGGCAAGGTTTGTGCTTCTCTTCTTTCATGGCCGAGAGGGGTGGAGTTTAAATAGAGCTGGCTAGGGGGCCTCCTGTGGGGAGTTAGGGCTCGGGATCGAGCCTGCTTCGGTGAGGAGAAGAACAGCCATGGTGACCACTAGGCAAGGGCGGCTCGGCAAGTGAGAATTTCAATGTTGGCTCACATGTGAGCTCTCGGCCATGGTGTTTTCCGGCGGCACGGTGGCCGGCCGGCCAGGCATGGGTCACCCTCAAGGTCAGGTGGGTCAGGGCTGGAGGTTTGTGCAATCAATTGGCCATGGACATGTGTAAAGGCTTTGGTCCAAAGTAGAATGGGGCATGACTAGTTTTGAGTCTAAATGGGTCAATCCACCCATTTGGGCTTGGTGCACCCTTCAAGGTGGCTTTGGATGCTTGTGGGGATCAAAGGGATCGACTGGTTTGGCATGGAGAAGTCTCCATCCAAATATATTTGGATTAAATTTAAGTTTAGGTGAAACATGATTAAGGCTAATGAGCTTTAGAGATTAAGGAAAGCCCCCCCTCTTCTTACCCAATATGGCATGGTGGAGTGTCCAAAGCTCTCATGGCTCACATGTGGCTTGGCAAAAAGTTTGGTCAATTTCATAAAAAAGGATTTTAAGGATTTTGGATAATTTGGTGGAAATTTGGATGAAGCTTCATTTAGAAATATTTGATCATTGGTTTAGGACTTAGGGATGATTTTAATTGAAAGTATGATGAGGGGAAATGTCATATGGGCTTTGGAAGAATTTTTTGGGGTTTTGGATTTGGTGGAAGTGGGCTTTTAAAATGGTTTAAGGAATGGGCCTTTAAGTTTAAAAATGAATTTATGGATGGGAATTTTGTAAAGAGGTTGGGCCAAATAATTGTTGGGTTTAGCTCATGGATGTGTCATGAGTGACTTGAAGCAAATTTGGGGTAGTTTGGGCTTGAATTGGGTTGAATTTGGGTTAGGTTTGGGTTTAGGTCAAAAATGGGCCTTTTAACCTCGGGTTGAGTTTGAGTGGGACTTGGGTCTAAATTTTGGGCAAATCATGCTAGGGTTTTGTTTGTGGGGATGTTAAGGAGGATTTAGAAAAGGTTTGGGGTTAATTGGAGTTGAATTGGGTGAGTTTGAGTTAGGTTTGGGTCATGGGTCCAAATTGGGCTTTAAGGCCAAAAGTGGAATTGGATCCAAATGTCAACCAAATTGGACTTAGATTTGGTCTAGATTGGTATTGGGGATGTTGAATTGAAGTTTAGAATTGAATTGGACCAGAATTTGGGTCAATTGGATAGGTTTGGTTTAACATTGGGTTCACTTTGGGTTAAAATGGGTCAATTTGGGGGTTTTGACAAAAGTAGGGTAAATTGACAAAATTGGCCCATAGTGTAGTTGGACAAAATGAAATTGGGAATATTTAGGATTTTCTGGAATTTTCTGGGAATTTTCTGAATTTTTGGATTTTTAGGCCAAGAAGGGTATTTTGGGTATTTGGAGGGTATTGGGAGGTATTTTTGGAATCTTTGGTATTTTTGGGTATGGATGATCAATTTGAGTGATGTGGAGATGTTTGGGATTGATTTTGGAAAATTTTAGGTAATTTGGAAATTTTGCAAAAATTTGGGTAATTTCAAGGGTTTTGGGTAGGTTTAGTAGGTGTAGGGTCCCGGGGTCAAAAATTGAAAATTTGGGAAATTGAAGATTGGGTGAATCTAGGTGGAAAGAAATCATTTTGGTTAAGCCATGAAGCCATTTCAAGCCCATATGAGCCATGAAAGGACTCATTTGAGGCATTCACTATGTTGTTCCTAACCCTCTTAGCCAAGGGCTTAGGGGTTAAGGACCATCCATGTGAATCACCTACATGAGTCAGGAGGTTAAGTTGGGTCTGGGTGTGGTTTTAGGAAGGGTGTGGAAATGTAGTGTGTAAGTGTAGTGTAAGTCAGCCCCTTCACCGGACCGGGCCACCTGTGGCGATCCTAAGGCCAAAGAATCCTATAGGAACTCATCCTTTAAACTTCCACATTTGATTTCAACCCTCTAGGTGATTAGGGGTCTATAGTCAAGTTTGTGGAGTTTGCAGGGAGTTTAGAAGTGGTTTAAATTTCTAAAAGGTGGGTCCCAATTCTAGTCCTCTAAGATAGTCAAAGGAAAAGCCTAAGGCTAGATCCTAAGCACTAAAAAGAAGAAGGGAAGACCTCATCAAAAATGAGGTCAACAGGGAGCTCCATCGTGACAGCCGGTATCCTCCCAGCCTAGCCTTAGATTTAGTGACTAAACTTAGGATATGTCAATGTTCTTTTCATACTTGGAAGAGGGGGTACTCTTTTGAGGGTAAAGCAACATTAATGCTCCTATTTGGCACACTAAAATTAAAAAAAATCATTCTACATCATTCACACATCATATACTCGTTGCAAGAGGAAAGATACTTTTCATATATATCAAAACCTTTCAAATACCAAGCTTAGTGTGCGTGTTAGTTAATTATATTTTAAAGATATTAGAAGTAATTGTAGTTTACTTAACTGTTACTATTTCTTGCATCTTGTTAGTAGAAGTAAACTTAAACCTTAATTGTGATTTGAGTATTGGATTTCTGTATTACGTTATCTATTGTAAGAATCGTGCCTTCCCTGTAGGATCTATAACCAGGACTCCATTAGAGCCATGTATTACTTGATACGATATGTATACTTGTGTTGAATTTTTGGACTTTATAAAATCATTATTAAATATATAAATATGAGTTCATAAGTTCTTGCAATATAAATAAAGTCTGGCCCCCATCAAGACCCTTTCTTTAAAATTGTTTGAACCATTGGATTCCTTGCTTCGTTCTCTTCAAAATGACCTCAACATTCATTTTTCTAATCTTTCTATAAATGGTTGAATTAATAAACCTTTCCAAAAAATAGATCTTCATTCACTTTTTTATCTCCACCCTCCATATCACTTTTTATCCAACCTTTGTCACTTTTACACCTCATAAATCCACCTCTCCCTCTTATTGCTCCACCTAGCATAGCGGTGACCCTCTCCATCTAGTTCCATTTTTATTTTGTCTCAAAACTCTCATTATTTCCCTCCTTAATCACTAGCTTAAAATTTCCCCCTCTTTTAATGGAAATAATTGAATTGAAAATCCCTTCTTTCCAATAAGATTTCTACCCAACTTTAAAAATTCCTCCTCCCTTATTTCCATGAACAAAATCTATCAGCCCCCATCTCCAAATTTCAAAATCCTAAGCCCCTCTCCTCAAGGAAGTCCAACAATCTCCTCCTCCGCAAGACCCTAGCCAAAAATTTCTTCCTTCTCCTCTCCTTCCAAAAATGGAGAGCGACTTCTTCTTCCTTCATCATCCAACCATTAGATCAAGGAAGAAAGCATGGTTCAATGCAAAGCAAGGACAAATCTAGGAAGATCTTCAGCCAGCCTACATAAAAAATAAGTATAACCCACTCACCTCAACTTACAAATTTAAGAATCCACCATTATCTTTGAAGATGCACGATAAATTTTCAGAAAATCCACCACAAATTTTTGCTCAATTCTTATTATTGATTTTGCATGATATAAGTCAGATTCTTAATTGAGAGTATTATTAGGAGCTAAAACACATGAGATGTAACTAACTATGAGGGTACATCCTCATAAAGAAATTAAGACTCCAAAATAAATTAAACTTTATCTTATGCATGTAAGGTAAGAGAAAGACCCCTAGTTTCATAGACCCACTAGTTAATGAGATTTTTCTCATCTGAGAGATCTGTCCCATTGAAAGGTGATATTTTTAACCCTCAGGAAAGTATTTCATTTTTTAAATGATGAGACTAATCATTTAGATAGAAATCTTCTCAAAATTCATGGCGGATACAAAAAATCCCATAATTGGGTCAAGCACAACTTTCTTCTTCTAGGAAATCCCAGACAACTTGCTAGGCAATGTCGAGTACAACTTTCTTCTCCTTCTAGAAATTTTTACCATAACACGAACAAAGATCTCGAATGTTCTTCTAGGCAGGGTCGATGACAACTTTTTCCTTTTGAAATGTCACATTAATCATCTATTAGCAGGCCAAGGGGACTCCACCTCCTTCCTCCTCTTATTGACTTATTTATTAGTCGGGGGAAAAAAAAGATAAAAAATGAAAAATAATATTCTAAATAAATCTAAAATTTAAAACAAAAATTATTTTCTTTTTTAAATAAGATTAAAGAGGAAAAATCCCTCAAATTTTCCTACTTAATTATTAAAAGTTAAATTTGCTTTAATTTCTTTCCAAATGTGCTCTTGAAATAAATGTATATATTCCATACAACATAATTTCTACAATATATATATATATATATATATATATATATATATATATATATATATATATATATATATATATAGATATAGATATAGATATGTGTGTGTGTGTGTGTGTATCACATATATATAGAAAATGAAAATATAAAGTGCATCAGATTTTGATATTTTCATCTGGCAGTTAATTTCTTCTGAAAATAGAGGGCAACTGATACAACATTGATAAATTTTCATCTCATGCAGCATTCTCAAAGCTTGCCAAAAATTTCAAGGTAACTTTTTGAGCTTGAATTGTTCAAACTTCGATGAAGGGTTATCCAGAACTCCAATTTCAGCTAACTTATAGTAAAACTGATTGTCTTGATGAAATGGACTCAATGGTACCAAAATTGGTCAATTCCGAATCAAATCAAGCCCACATCAAATTATTAAACCCATTTAAGAGATTTTTGAATGTAATTGGAATGTCAAGTAGATTCAAATCTAGTATGCTTATAGTCAAATCGAGCGTCTCTATGAGACAAATCTAACGAGCCTAAGATTACTCAATTTTGCCATCAATAAGGCAGTTAAATGCTCGTAGAACACCCTCTGACCAAGGGAATATTTCTTGACAGTCTGATTAGGGTGTCCCAAAATCCTTCCATATTTGTAAACTGGATTTTATAAAGAGTGGCCTACTCCTCTCTTAAAAGGGGGGAGAGACATTGAGCCAAAAGAAGGCTGAAGCCTTGAGGAGGAGTTGGAGTCCAACATCTCTTATGCATAATAGACTTGACAAATGCCTCTAATCTTGCCAGTAGTTGTTGTTAAATCTTGCCAACACAGGCCACCAAGTTTGGTCGCCACTGCAAGCCAACTCTAGTCGCTGTTGTTGACCAATTTTGGTTGCCGCTGTTTTAGGTCAATTCTGATCACTATTGGTGCAACAAGCCAACTCTATCCCTCCTTTGGCCACCACCAACACAGACAAACACCACCACTGCCGCTTGTGGCTAGCTTTAGCTGTCATAGTCGGCTAACTGTGACAACTGCCTGTTGACAATTGGGGACCACCATTAGCCGCCACTTGCACATTGCAGCAATTTCTCTTGTGGAGTCACAATGTATATTGCAGAATCCCAGTGTTTGTTGCAGAATGATAAAGAAACCAAGGTGGTGCAACAACATAACCTGATATGATGTAAAGAAGCCTCTAAAGATGGTGTAATAATGCCTCCCTTGATATTCTACAATGACACACTCCAATGATAGTGTTAACAACACACCCTTGATACAATATAATTATGCCTTCCCAATAAGGTGTAACAGAGCACCTCAGATACGGTGCAACGATACACTCCGATAACGGTAACAATGCAGTGACACGCCCTAATGACATTATAACAACGCATCCCAGATATGGTGTAATGACGCCATCCGAAGATGGTATAACAACTCGCCCTTTATAGTTGCAACGAAACCTCCCAAAAATAATGTAACAATGTACCCGAATGACAGTGACTTTCTCTGGGCACCTAAAATCATTTTCTTTCAGCCCACCACTATGGTCTATGTGAAGCCGTATGGCCTACGTGGTCCACAACTCGTGTAGCTCCCAACTCCAGCACTTGTAGACTACGGATGTCGTCACAACTCACCATTATAGCCTACATGGTTCACAATTTGTTTAGCTCCTGACTATGGCTCTTATGGCATACGGACGTCATCACAAGTTACTACCACACCAAACTTGACTAACTATGACCTACATGATTCACAACTCATGCAACATTTTATTCCAATTTATGCGGTCTACGAACATCATTCAGCTCACCACTACGGTATACATGACGAACTATGACCTACATAGACCACAACATGTGAAGTTCCTGATCTCTATCGTTGCGGCCTATAGACGTCATCACAACGCACCACTACGACCTATGGAACCAACTATAACATATGTCGTTTATAGCTCTTGCAGCTCCTGACTCTGATCTCTATGATGGACATCATGACAACTCACAACTCTAATTTACATGGCTCATAGCTCCTGCATCTCCCAACTGCGGTCCCTATGGTCTATGGACGTCATCGAAGCTCACCACTATGACCTATGTGACCAAATACAGCCTAGATGTCTCACAAGTCCTGCAGCTTTCTGCTACAGTCTCTGTGGCCAACATATACTCCTAAAGCAATCATCTACACTCTACATGACTAACTACTACCATGATTTTCAACTATGACATATATGACAAGCTAGCGTTATAGTTGTCTACAACATTCATGGTGACTACTATCTCCCTAACAATCGAATTTGGCCCTTGCAATGTGAATCACTGAGAATTACAAACAAACTATTGTCGATGAAGTACTATTGTACATTTACAATGAAAAATTTTATTACTCCATCTTCCTTAATTTAGAGAATAGTGAACTTGTATACTAACCATTCATAGTAACTTATTACAACTGGGCTAGGCCCCTATGGTTTTTCTTTTTCTATTTCTGGTGTTTTGCACACAAAAATTGAGATGTCTTATCTTGCATCTCTTTAATTAAAAGAGTTAGCATCGGGTTTCCATTCAACGCTAAGATCTTAATTCATTATTTTACCGTGGACCTTCTGCCACCCAAGAGAAGTACATTATACTCTTCAAATATTATTACTCGTATCAAATTACATAAGCTAATCAGGCATTTTTACTAGACAAACATAATTCCATTCAATTATTAACAACTAAAATCTAACAAGAAGTCTGGTTTCACAACCATTAAAACCATATCTAACACCAGCATGACACTAAATAACGAAAAAATTTATTTAAACCGTCATTTTAAATAATTCAAAATACAATTATAATTATTTTAAAATAAAAATCCAAAAATATAATAAGAAAACAGTTTAAATATAACAATTTTATTGATATTCAAATTATAACATGATGAAATTTAATGAGACTTTAGCTATAGAATTATATTTATACTTCAACGAGTTGCGTTACAGTGAATTGCTATGAAAAGCTTAATGCTTCATTGAAAAGTCTAATTATTTGGATATTATAATAAAAAGGCCTGATAAATTACAGTGAATTGTTATTTTTTGTTACCTAATACTAGCTGGATCCGGACTCTAATATAATATCATGTGTATAAAATTTAGAACATCGTTTCTATTTTGACTCATAAATTTGTATTTTTTTTTGTAAAGAAACACCCACTAAAATATACTTGTCGCGGTAGTATTGCAATCCAGAATTACGTCTGTACTCCGTATGTAAATTATTTTTCATCCCTATAAAGTGTAATTTTCTTGAAAATCTCAAGCGATATTAGAAACTTTAAGAGGTCAAAAACTCAATAATGTCAACAAAATATATTAAATAAATAAATTTTTTTTAAAAAAAAACTTCACCTCCACCTTTTTAAAGAAATGACTAAATGCATTCCAAGAGAACATTCAAATAACAGAGATCACGACAACATAGATCCAAACAATGACGAATGAAGCATAATTTTTTAAAAATGTACTGTTTAAAAATAGCTTAAAGAGAGTGGAGGTATTGGATGTAAATTCTGAAAAATGGATAAATGTGTATATATATATATATGCCGTTATTACTTTTTGATTAGTCAAAATTGATATATACACCGTTTTAAGTTCAGTATGAGCTCAACATTTTAGCTTGTAGTAGTTAGAAAAAATATTACATGCGGAGTCCAATGAAATCGCGTTATATTGGCATGTGATAGAAAAAAAAAATCGTTTGATAATACGGAATAATAATAATAATAATAATAATAAGCAAATAATTAATATTAATTAACAAAAGAAAACTAAAAATAAAAACTAATATTAATAATGTTATACTTAAGAAGAATTATAGTTATTAAATCAAAAAAATAAACCAAAAATATAAAATAATATCAATAATTTTATAATTAAGATAATAATAATGATAAAATAAAATATAAAAATATTAAAAATAACATTAATAATGTTATAATTAGGAATTATAAAACATTTTAAATTAAAATACATAGAAAATATAAAATAATATTAACAATTTAATAATTAAGAATAATATTAGTTTTTAATCCCAACAAAAAATATAAAAAATAAAGTAATATTAATAATTAAATAATTGAGAATAAAAAGAAAGTCGGAAAAACAGAAAATAATATTAATAATTTTATTGTTAAGAATAATGATAATTTTTTAATCCAAAAAGCGAAAAACACATTTTAATAATAAAAAAATATATATAGTAAAAATAATTATAGTAATAACAATAATACTAATACTAATACTAATACTAACAATAATAAAAATAATTTTAATAATTATTATAATTAAATATAAAAAATATTAATAATAATAATTTTAAATTGAAGTAACTTGAAGGAATAAAAAAAATAATATGATTACATTAAAAATGCGGAATAATATGTGGATCAATCACAATGATCAATTAAGGACAACGGTAAACACTTTCAATTTAATATTATGTGTTATTAACTTGTGTAGATACATGCACTTTGGTCATCTAAAATAATTTTGTTTAAAATCTCTTCTAAGTAATGTCAAATCAAGTAGTGAAAACTTATTATTTAGGTGAACATATATATTAGTGAATTTCAGTGTGTTAAACATGGTGTTGCCTTAAGGCTAAATAAAACATTGACAGAAAGAATAAATAAATAGTCTGATGAGAGTTTGAGACGTAAGAGGTCTTGCACTTCCATCCTTACCTCGAAGTTAGTTTAGCCTTAAATTTCATTTTGAATATACATTTAGAGAAATTTGAGATATAAATTTGAATGTTTATAAAAATAAGCTAAAGAAATCACATTGCTTAAGGAGAGTTTGGTTATGACATCGTTTTCTTGATATAACATTGAAATGTACTATTAAATTTAAAATGAGCACTTAATAATTATAATAATTTAAAAAATCATAGCTTCTAACTTCAACAACAACAAAAAAACTATTTGTACTTCCATATTACACAATTGACTTAATCAGTTAAAAATTTTTTGTATAAGTTCATTAATAAAAAATGAGTAAGGCAAGTTTAAATCTTTATGGTATACTACGGTGATGCATTATTTATTTTTGACAACTCCAATCCAAATTATGTAGGTTTTCGTCGCCGACCTCTATGTACTTACACAGTCAACCATTGAACAACTATGTAGTGGAGTACTTTGTGCCTAAAGTTCTAATCCTATGACTCACATCGTGTTCATCATATGAGATTTTTTTTTCGGTCAAGTGTATGTTGCAATTCTAATTGAAGAATACGAGGTTATGGACTGTTTACTTTAAGTTTCTCTATAATAAAACTTGGCACTCTATGTAAAGATTTAGAGCTACGGTGATATTTCTCAAAATAATAATCGGATGCTACTTGACAGTGTTTCAGGTCTTTCAAAATGTGTCTTGTGGCTACACTCATTTCTTGATAGCAATTTTGATGAATTTGTAAGCCTATAATCAAACTAAATATTTTTATTTCGAGTTGAGTCATCGTTAGGGGATACATATTGATCTCAGAGCATAAGACGATATCAAATTACTCATGGGAGGGAAGGATATGAGACCGTGAACTGTGACACAAGTAATAATTCTGATAATTATTTTGATAACAAAATAGAAGCACCAATAGAGACGTGCTTGAGTCCCAAATGACTACCAAGGGTGGCAATTTAGGATATGGAGTCTAATTTTAAAGTGATTGATGGGAGTGAGAAGAGCAAGGTAGACTAGGCTGACAATCATCAACGATGGATGGGTATACGAGATGATAAAGAGGCATATGTTGTTGCCCATTACTATGGAGGCGTGGATCGGGATCAACCTGTTGTTGTATACATGAGGTGCTTTAGAAAATGGGGTAAATTACCCTACTTAAAGCTATAGAGGAACCTCTAGACACATATTGCCCATGAAACCTACACAGTGAGCACTAGTATGTACTAACTATGTAATAAATTAAAGAATATATACTCTGGTTTTAAATGTTAAAAATATGCATA
Organism: Papilionanthe hookeriana x Papilionanthe teres; assembly: GCA_022702705.1. Lineage (NCBI taxonomy): Eukaryota > Viridiplantae > Streptophyta > Magnoliopsida > Asparagales > Orchidaceae > Papilionanthe > Papilionanthe hookeriana x Papilionanthe teres. The sequence continues at coordinate 175,439,067 of CM040422.1, forward strand.
TATTGAATTTTGTTGTAGCATGATTGTTGTAAAGATAGAGTGTTATTTATCTCCTTTTTGGGGCACCAATAATGAAAGTTTCAAACAAAAGGCTTTTAATGTGGAACATGTTTATCGCCTCATGTGGCAATCAACCTATCTATCATGATATAGAGAGATAACAATGACGAGGGGAGGACACTAGTGTTTCACCACTAACTTATGATAATCCCGGCCCACCTAATTCTACATTCACAGTCTCACCACCTCAAGCTCACCAAACTTGGTCTTCAGTATATACTAGAGTAGGTCCTTCATAGGAGTTCTAGATGCAACATTCGATAGACCTTCATAGGATTCAGTAGTTTTGAGATTATGTTGCAGATTTCATACATGATCATAGACAATTTACATCTTATCTCGTGGACATATCATCTACACCATGATAAGAGGATGATCAGAGCAAGTACTATCTTCATTATATATATATTTTTTTATTATTATACATTTTTACTTTCTGTTCTTGCTCATATATGAAAAAAATGTCATATCTCTAATCATAAACTATTTTTAAAAATTGATATTTCATATCAAAATTTAATATGAGCACGTAATATATTGTTTATAACAAATTAAATTAAAATATATAAATATTTCAAAAATTAAATTTAAATATGAGTTTAATTTTAATCAATTTTCCACTCAATTATACAATACAAAACCATTATTCTAGAATTTAATAATTAAAAATATTAAAACTTTAGATAATAATTTTTCTAATAAATTTAATAATAATTTATTTAAATATTATTTTATTATCTTTTAACACTTAAATCACCATTCTACAATCTGCATTACAATTGAGAATTTTTTTCTTTAAATTTGGCTATAATTGGTATATATATATATATATATTATATATATATATATATATATATATATATCGATTTTGACTTTAAATTTGTCAAAATCTCAATAAAAGAAAATTTTATAAAAATAGGTGACTGTTTTCTGCAGTCATAAATGTTAAGTTACGTCAGCAATAGCATGAAATTTTTTAATATAAGCGAATAACCCTTCTCAAGACTGTTTTAACACTACAAAACAATAATTTCACTCATAGCTAAAGTTGTGTGCGTACATATATATATATATATATATATATATATATATATATATATATATATATATATATATATATATATATAATTTGTTGTAGACATAAACCAGAAATTTCATTCAAAATTTGTTAAATTTGAACAAAGCTTTTATAATTAATATGCGTAGGCAATTTGATTTGCATTGGGCAACCTGTCTGAAATTCGAAGTGTTCCTCCTAGCTCAACTGGCACCAGTGGTACTAAAGAGTGATATACGTCAGTAATCAAAGGCCGGTAATTTGGATCAGGTTGGACACACAGCACAGCTACAGCAGCGACCTAAACAATGCCATCAAGATTCTCATAAGGCCTCCTTCAAATGGTTTGAGTTAGAAATCAATGAATTTTTTTAGCCGGATGCATTTAAACACAAATATTTATTTCGAATTTCAAAGGGGAAAAAGAAAACAATACACAAACAAACATCTTTTCGGCTAACTTCAAATCACTACTTGTTCATATAAAAACAATATATATATATATACAACAACAACAACAAAGCCTTAATCCCACTAAGTGGGGTCGGCTACATGAATCCTTTTTCTCCATTGCGTCCTATTTAGTGTCAAATTTTCGTTTAATTCTAATAAATTAAGATCATTTTTTATGCAATAAGCCCAAGTTTTCCTAGGTCTGCCTCTGCCTTTCTTAACATAAGTTGTATTTAAAACATCTACTCTCCTAATCGGATCATTGGGTGGTCGACGTCTAATGTGACCAAACCATCTAAGGCGACTCTCTCTAATTTTATCCGTCACTGGTGCAACTCCAACCCTTTTACGGATATATTCATTTCGCATTTTGTCTCTAAGTGTAAAGCCACTCATCCACCTAATCATTCTCATCTCGGCAACACTTAACTTAACATTATGCTTCTCTTTTAAAGGCCAACATTCAGCACCATAGAGCATTGAAGGTCTCACCACCATCTTATAAAATTTTCCTTTCAGTCTAAGCGGTACTTTTCTATCACACAATAGGCCGGACGCATTCCTCCACTTCAACCAACCAACCTGAATTCTACTATTAACATCCCCATCTATATCACCATCGCTTTGAACAATGGACCCGAGATATCTAAATCGTTCACACCTTTTAATAATTTGATCACCCAAAGTTACACTGCTGTCACTAGACCTACTATTACTAAAATTACATTCCATGTATTCAGTTTTAGTTCTACTCAAACGAAGACCTTTAGACTCCAATGTAGACCTCCATAATTCAAGTTTTTCCTGGACTTTTTCTCTTGTCTTATCCACAATGAGGATATCATCAACAAAAAGCATACACCAAGGTACATCCTCTTGTAAATGCCCAGTAAGACCATCCATAAATAAAGCAAAAAGATATGGGCTTAAAGCCGATCCTTGATGTAAACCAACAGAAATAGTAAAATACTTGGTCAATCCTCCTTCGGTTCGAACACATGTAACAGCTCTAGCATACATATCTTTAATGACTTGAATATAAGTCATATCAACACCTTTCTTCTCAAGGACTCTCCAAAGAACATCTCTAGGAACCTTATCGTAAGCTTTTTCTAAATCAATAAAAATCAAATGTAGATCCTCCTTATTTTCTCTGTACTTCTCCATCAAACCTCTCAATAAATATATAGCTTCCATGGTAGACCCGCTCGGCATAAATCCAAATTGATTATGAGAAATCTTCGTAATACGTCTTAACCTATGTTCAATTACCCTCTCCCATAATTTTAAAGTATTACACATCAATTTAATTCCTCTATAATTTGCACACTCTTGTGCATCTCCTTTATTCTTAAAAATGGGGACCAAAATGCTCTTTCTCCACTCCTCAGGCATCCTTTTAGTTTTTAAAATAATATTAAAAAGTTTAGTAAGCCAGAAACCCCCAAATCACCTAAACATTTCCACACTTCAATTGGGATATCATCGAGTCCTACGGACTTCCCCCTTGGTTTTCTTTAAAGCCTCATCAACTTCTTTTTACTAATGCGACGGTAAAAATGAAAAGTTTTATTATTATTAACGATATTAAGATCACTAAGGTCAATCGTACTTTCAGCATCATCATTAAAAAGTTTATCAAAATAACTCACCCACCTATGTTGAATATCTTTTTCTAAGAAAAGCACTTTTTGATTTTCATCTTTAATACATTTTACTTGAGTTAAATCTTTACATTTATTTTCTCTTTGTTTGGCTAGTTTATACATATATTTTTCACCTTCCTTAGTATCTAACATATTATAAAGATCACTAAAAGCAGAATTTTTAGCGTCACAGATTATTCTTTTACACTCCCTGCGGGCCGTTTTATATTTTTCCCAGTTCTCTACGCTTTTACATTTAAACCAATTTTTATAGCACAACTTCTTATATTTTATCTTTTCTTGCACATTATTATTCCACCACCAACTATTTTTATTTATAGAAACTTTTTCTTTTGATTCTCCAAGTACATCTTTAGCCACTTGTTTAATAGTATTAGTTAATTTTTCCCTTATAACATTCGCGTCTTCATGAACATCTCAAATATTTAAATCTTGAATTTTACTCATAAAAATAATTTTATTTGTGTCTTTTAGGTGCCCCCATCTTATTCTACGATGTTGAATCCTAGTATTCTTTATTTTACAACTCTTCATCTTAAAATCTAGAACTAATAATCGATGTTGGGTACTTAATTGCTCACTTGGAATAACCTTACAATCCTTACAATCTCGATGATCTCTTCTTCTCATAAGAAAATAATCAATTTGTGTTTTATTAGATCCATTCTTATAAGTAATAAGATGCTCATCTCTTTTCTTGAATAAAGTATTAGTAATAATCATATCATACGCTAAAGCAAAATCTAAAATGGCTCTACCTTCTTCATTAATCGCTCTATAACCGTAGCCACCATGAATATTATCTTCTACCAGTCTACCGACATGTCCATTTAAATCTCCTCCAATAAAAATTTTTTCTTCAAGGGTATCAAGTGTATTAAGTCTTCTAGATCATTCCAGAATTTATCTTTAGAGTCTATATCTAAACCAACTTGAGGAGCATAAGCACTTATAATATTAAAAATCTTAGTATCAATAATAATCTTAAGTGCTATAATTCTATCTCAAACTCTATTAATTTTGACAACGTTATCTTTCAAACTCTTATCTATAATTACACCTACACCATTTCTAGTACGACTCTTACCGAATACCATAGTTTAAAACCTAAGTTATCAATCTCCTTAGCTTTTTCTCCAACCCATTTAGTTTCTTGAATACATAGGATATTTATCTTTCTATGGATCATAATATCAACCAATTCCATTAGTTTACCATTGAGAGTACCTATATTCCAGGATCCTATCCTAATACTAGTATCATGGACTAACTTCTTTACCCACATCCGTCCGTAATGTGAGAACCCTTGCTTATTTGACACTACACCCGGGCGCCGGTGTAGCGGCCCTTGCACACTTTCCACTGTATTCAAGCCATACAGCGCGTTGCTTCCAGGGGACGCCCTAGCACTTACACAATGATCAAAAGGATTCATGTCATGATTTTTTTTCGACAAGTTTTACGCTGGCTGTCGACTACCTAATGCAACCCTCCACTTTTCACATCCGGGCTTGGGACCGGCAACGGCAGTGTTAAGATATATATATATATATATATATATATATATATATATATATATATATATATATATATATATAAAAAATACAAAGGAATGGTCGAAGGCTATTATACGAGCTCTATGTGTTTGAAAGGATTATTCCATGAAACAAAGAGTGCATTACCATAATCTGACAAGCAGCTTATCTTCGCTCAATGAGTCTATATAGGAGTAACCACCAGATGACGATTTATCTTGCGAACATGCTTGTGTCGGTTAAGTTGTTTTTGGTATAGGAGTGTGGCACTCCTTGGTTCTATCATACTAATATTTGGTCAACCCAAAATTAGTTCGACTGGAATGATGCTGGATTGTTCAATATTCTACTGCTTTCTTTGTGCGATTCATTAGATCTCCACAAGATTCATGTAGCCACATTTCTGATGTACATAATTAGTTCCTGATTCTCTTACTTCTTTGAAAGTGACAACTGTCATAAGAACTAGAGATATAAATAAATAATAATAAGTGGTGTCAACAATTGTACTACATAGATTTCCATGGTGTTTCTTCCTATAAATAGGGGACGACCAGCACTTTCCTTCTTCTCTTTTGATTTTATCTTGCCCTTCAGACATTTATAGCAAAGGACAAGTATGTCAGGTGCTAAGAAGCCTGTGTGGAAGCATTGATGAAGACCTTCGAGCTTTCCACTTCAAAGATTCACCCTTCTGGGGGTGAAAAGAAGAGGAAACCAGTTAGTTCTCGCTCTACCTCGAAGAGGAAAACTGACGAAGAGAGCCAATCAGCCAAGAAGAGGTTGAGAGTGAGAGGAAAATGACTGGTACCAAAGGACCCACTGAAGGGACTAGGCCTTAGGGGTCCAAGTTGTGAAGCATCCAGTAGTGGAGAAACAGAGAGTGAAGGAGATTGAAGAGTGTTCCAACTCATTACCGCTCCTCGCGATGAAGAACCAGATGGGAGTGCACATTGCTAATGCGCCTGTTCTGGCTCCTGACCCAATTAGCAAGCATTCTAGTTAGCAACTGTCCTAGAAGTAGGGGCAAGTGGAAATGGCTACAGAAGCTCCATCACTAAAAGGTGTCCTAACTTAGCCTTTCTCTAAAAAGTTTGTCTAGGGTGATGCCCCGCCATTGGAAGGTGCCCTGCCTTAGCATTTGATGGGAAAGGTTGTATAGGATTATGCCCAACCGTTGGAAGGTGCCCTGCCTCTTCCTTCAATCGGAGAGGTTGTTCAAGGTGGTGCTCCACCACCCATTAGTGAATGTTCTTCGTACGTCGGAGTTGGAATGAATGGTTGGTAACTTGAATTCTCTTTTTTTTTTGGTTCTCTAGTTTATTCTAATGGTTCAAACTGTAATGTTGTAGATGAGACATGGAAATTATCAACACCATGCTCACAAGGGGCGTGCAGCTTCCCAAACTGGAGGTGCTCGTTGTTCCTTCTGCTCCTGCCTGGGTTGAAGTGGAGTCTATCCATCACCTGCTTTCGCTGATCTTGAGAGAAAGACGGACGACCGACAGGGTTAAATGAGTTGTTGGCCTGACATATGTAATAAACCATACACGCCTTTGCTCTGGCAGAGGGTCTTCAGAGAGAGGCGTCATTTCGAGCATACGCATGGAGTTGAATCTTTATGCTGATATAGAGACTCTCTTGGTAAAGGTGGAAAGTCTTCGAGTCTGGGAAGCTAGCCTGATTTTCCATATCTGAACGAAATAAGAGAAAATAGAAAAATAGAAATTTGTTGGACATGCATTATATGTGAGTTTAATGAGTCGAGGTCTAGTGTTGCTTGAGGCGGCTGATGACCCTGTTGTAAAATAATTTTTCTTATAAATGAAATTTCTAACTTTTGCCAAATTTTAAAAAATTGTAAACATTATGCATCCTCTGTTCTAGCACTGATGTGAGTTATTTTCGAAGATAGATGTTTGGATTTGAGGCATTTCAACTTCCTTGCATACCCACTATACATGGTTGAGTGATGACTCAGCAAAAAAAAATCATTTTTCATGCCATCATTTGTCTTTCTGGAGCTCAATGACATGGAAATATTCTCCTCAAATTTTTAGTTCGGTGAGGATGACCAAGAGATCGATCTTGATAGACATCAACGTTATACTGCTGGATAACATGTGTGCACGACATAAGTATCATTCTCCATTGAGTGGATGTGAAGTTTTGTGCCACTGACTACTAGGCGACAACCTGATCTTTTATGAGGATCAATTCCATTGTGGGCTTTGACTATCTCTGTGTATAGTGCTTTGGCCAATCTTCAACCACTATGGAGTCACACCAAACCAATTTAATATGAACTCTATCGCAACAGTGATAACTTATGTGATTTATTTGTGCCAGATGGTGGTCTCAAGGTCACAGGAGTTATTCTCCAATATGTTTTTTGTAAGGGTTGAACCAAACATGTATGTTTTTTTTGACACCACTTAAATGTTTCACTTGATCGACTTGGAAAATAAGATAAAAGACTGTAAGTTATGGTTCTTAAGAGGTAGCTGCGATGACTAAAGCATCTCAAATAGAGTGATTGGTAACCCTTAAAAGAACAAAAAACAGGGTTTCTCCCTGAATTAATTCACTAGCATCAGTCATCCTTAGTAAGCAGTTGTCAGTGGTTCAGTATACCAATCTCATGATCGTGAATTGGGTGTCGAACCCGAATGAGTACGACTCAATGACACCAGAGCTATAGGCCTCCTCTGATGATGTAGAGGAGAAGAGGTAGCTAGAAAAGGTCATCAGATTCTCAAAGAAGAAGATGAGAAAAAAGAAAAGAGTGGGTGGTCTTCTATAAGAGGAATAGACGTGGAAACAAAGGAAAGGTGGTCCATCAAGGGGCCATGTTCTAGGTTTGGACTTTATTCACTCAGTCTCCAAAACATATGTATTTATTCAAAAACATTGTTACTGGTAAATTTAGTTTAATCTAAAGAAAACTTGCTACGGTGAATTTTGGTGGTTTGGGGGAAGAGCGAAGTTCATCTTCCTCTCAGTTAGAGACCGGGGGTTCTTTTGAGGGTCCCTCCAGTAGTAGGTTTCCTGACTGTTGATTTCAGGCTTCATTCCCCTGTCAGAGAGAGGCAAGGCAAGCTGACAGTTTCCATAATCACCCTTGACTCCAACTGTGCAAGTTAACGAGGAGCTAGTTGAGGAAGATTCGGAGGAAAATCTGATCAAAGTTTTTAAGTCAACTGAGTATGCCTGGTGTAGTTGAAAAAACAAGGAAGTGGCTTCCGAGTCTGACTGCTTCCTTCGCACACCTCTAAGGAATAAGAAAAGGGTTCAAGAGCATTGAATCTCAATGCAAAAGTGGAGACCAAAGGTATTCATGAACTTGGATTTCAGCCTCAGTCTAATAAATGTTGAGAGGGATTGGTTCTATTTGTACTTTGAGTTAGCTGGGTATGCTTCTATCATAAAAGATATGTTATGGTCGGCTGGCTTGGAAAATCACTTGGATATCCTGCTCGGTTAACTTGTGCCAATCAATCAACCGTATTTAGCTTTCTGCTCCGCTTTGACTCATCACTTAACATCACCCTACCTAGATATGAGGGAGAGGTTGCAAAGTCTTAGGAGGAAGGCTTGAAAATATTGGGAGTGGGGGAAGCTGGCAACGATGAGGGTGACTGAAGTGGGGGTTGATCTTTAGGGCGCTAGAGTGGAGCTGGAGATTGCATCTGAGTGGATATCCATAGTCCAGGAGGAGAATGTTGATTTAACCAAGTGAATATCAATCATAAAGACGACTGAAGAACTCCCCAACACTTAGGTCTAGTATTTGGAAGGGGGCAGAAGGATTGCCATTGATCAATTTGTCAAATTGAGGATGGTCGATCATAAGTATTCTATCATTAAGGAGTCAAAAAGCTTTTTGATGCTCCCTCAGCGTTTAGACAACGTGATAAATCCGAGGGCGATGAGGTGGATGAAGATTCATCTAACACTCAACCTAAAGATTTTTATATTCAGATTCTCTTCTTTTTTCTCTTTTTTCATGCATTCAAGATGTTACAAACAATGATTTTTTAACGTACAATTATAAAAATGAAATTTAAACTTTTGGTTGTTTTGGCTTGTGGTCACCAACTTTTGTTAGTCATACTATAATAAAATTTCATCATTCATCTGCCTTTGTCACCAGAGATTGAAAAGAAAATTTTGTGTAGCAGAACACCATGTTGTTGCATGGGCGTCAATTCTTAGGCAGATCTGAGTTTTATATGACCAAACCCAAAATTATGTTCAATCACTCTACTTCTCGTAGGGTAGTCGATTATAATTTATTCAGAGGGATTCTCATGGTCTCTTTGTGGTGTATTGTCACTATGGGACAAGTGAACACCTCCGAAAATTGACTCAGGACATAGAGAAAATTTCAAGCATGAGATTTACGACTGAATGACAGAGTGCTTCATGTATTCATTCATTTCGTCTGATTATCGGAATGCTTTTTTGATCATCTTTTTATTTCGGTGTGAGCGAGCATGGGAATGTTTTTTTTTGTCGTCTTTTAATGGGTAAACTAGTTCCCTGAGTCTCATTGTAATGCGAGGTCCATCAATCTTTCGGTTATTCGAGTGTCATTTTGAAATTGAGAATTATAACATTACAGCTAGGTTTTTCATAAAAAAATAAGATAAGAAGTTATTTGAAGTAAATTAAGATTGACTTTCTCAAAAGGATATATAAAGTAATATTTTTTTTTCAAGAAACAATTATTGAGATCATCTTCATTCCACTTTCAGTGGAGCATTTTTAACGTGTAGGATTTTAGATTGTAAGCACCTAAGGTAACTTTTTAGTCAACGATGCAAGGACCAGTTTGGGTCTGATCGAGCTTGATGACAGACTATCACTACCTAGTAGGATTGACTTTAATTTGGGTTAGGTTGCCACTAAAGAAAGTCTTTTCTCAGACATTCTTATTGTTATATCGGGTGGTTCTTCTTTTTGTTTCTTTTAGTTGTATTGTTGCATTTGTTCAAACTTTTAGCAGGTTTAGAGTGAGTTAAAACTCATTCGCCATTTGAGTCTTGTCGGTCAGCGAGCTTCTCTTGGTTGAAATTAGTTGCAGTGAAAACTTTTTGGCTATGGTTATTGTACTCGATTGGTAACATTGCTTCCATCCCACAAGAAAACATGTAGAGTGTTTGTATGGTCACTGATGATGGAGTGGTTCATAGAACACATAGGACAAACTAGAGCAAGTTCGCCCAATTGCCTCTTGAATTACAAAATGTCCTCTGGTCACACCAAAGGGATGGAGCTTGGCTTGGATGAGAGGAATAAAAGAAAGTAGGAGAAAGAAAGAATGAGGCACAAATAACACTAATTTTCTTGGACAAGATCTAGTAGCTTTTTCCTGTAGAAATGACCTCATATTTATAAGTCATAGAAGGGGTCTATTAAACTACATGACCATCCCTCATTTAATAGGAATGTTATAATCATTTATGAGCCACTAGAACTTTATATATTTGTAACTAAATCAAACATATTTTGACTTTGTAACTGTTGCTAAAGCAGTTTCATATCTGTAACTGCCCTTGTCACAGTTTTGTATTTGTAATTGTCGGCATTTTTTTATTGATTGTTTTGAGGTTGATACTTTAAAATATGTTTTGGGTATTTTGTTTTAAAAAGGGTTTTAATTTTATAAGAATAGAATTTTGTTTTAATTTAATATATATGAAATTTTTTTTATGAAATCAAACCGATCTCATATAAATAATAGTTTAAACAATCAAGCATTTCGCCGCAAGACATGTACATATCCCAAAGAATAAATACATAGCTTGAGGTGAAGTTTGATCAAATAAACTAAAGAATTTATGACATCCGTTTGATCTGCAAACCATTTTGACCGACAATTTCTCCTATCTAATATGAAGGAATTAGATAGGGTTTATATTAATCAGGGGTCTTTAAATTTCCTATAAGGGCAAACCCCTGTAATTAATTACATCCTAGATAACTGAAGTTACCTAAGAAAACTCTTGATATAGATCAGGAAATATTTATATTCATGACTTCCAAAGGTAAGGTTTTCCAAGAAAATGTAATAGTAGGAAATTAAATAGGTGAATGGCTCAAATTTTGGAACATTTTATTTTATCAAACTCCAAAGGAGAGAAGGGTAGGGGAAGGACAAAGATTCAAGAAAAATCTCGATGCCTTCCCAAACTATCCTATAGTTTGGCTTTAAATCTTTAAAATGAAGTTATTTAGATTTCAATCCTGCCAATTAATTATAAAGTTTACATTTGCATAATGTCTGATTATGCAAATAACCTGGAAGATGGGAGGATTTATGTCGTACCAGATGACAACCTTGGAATCCTAAAACAAATTAGGGCTTATATTGCACAACAGAACTATACGAAGGCCTACAGAAAAGGTGAGAATTTATGTTGTACTAGGCAAGCTACCTCAAAATCCTATGGCTTCTTGTTTAGACTAAGGAAAGGTTTTGCTGATGAAGACAAGTCTTGCTGTTGAAGATGGTCGTGCTGCCCACAATGCATGCTCCAAGCTCGTCGTCGTAGCAGGTTTAGTTTAAAGAAGTGTCAATTAAGGAGGAAAGAGAAGTATCGTGTTTTAGAAATATTAAAATTGAGATGTCTTAACATTTTATTATGGGGAAATTAAAGTTCATTATAAAAATACCAGTTAAGATCCCACGGTTCTAACATCCCGACATCGTTATTTTCATCGGATTCACTTAGTCCAAATGAATTTACTAAACTCAACTTAATGAGTTTCATACTTTCATTCAGATAATGGAAAAACCCTGTTAGCAACATGTGGGTTACATCCTCCAAGGAATTCCCGATCATCCAACGAGACGTTTTAATTTAGTTGAAATTATAGTTTTTATTTTGTTTGTGATTAAATTTTGAGTTGTTTTATATTTTGAATGTTGTCGCGGTGAATTTTATCTTATTGTGATTTTTAGTTTAGTTTTAGTTTAAGTTTTCTGGCTATCCTAAAGCTTTCGGTTTTCATGCAGGGCGACATTGTTGTTATAACATGCAAGTTTGCAAGGAAAGGAAAGTATAGTAAAACGCAGGTAAGTAAATTGCAATAAAATAAAAGCGTACCTGGAGGGTTTTCTCATCATTTCCAACTACACTTAAAATGCATGTTAGGACATTTAAATATTTGAAAGAAAACACCTAGGTAAAGCTAAGGAAAGGTCCTGGTTGTCCACCAAATCCTAGTCCTATCACTAGTCAATTCCTAAGGTGTGTTTGAGGATGATTTTCTTCATCAAAGAATAATGAAGTTCAATTGTTCTTCTAAAACATCCCATTAGATTGAGAAAGTGCTTAGGACGAGTCCTGAATATCTTTTCAATGCTTCTAGGATCATTTTGAGTCCAAATGAATTTCATCATTTGGATGAATTGGTCATCCGGGGTTCAGTTGAGTTTTGGCTCTTGCTCAGTGAACATGGATATTTGATTATCCTATGAGTAAGGTGACATTTTATTTGACAATTCATTTAAGAATTATGACAATGAAAGTCTTTAGGGGTGAATTAGTTCATAAGGAACTTAACCATTCTTAATGATTTAATTTAGTTACAAAGTTTTGGTTAATTTTTAAATATTTTTAGATTATTTTAAATTGGAAAGGTGTTTAAATCTTTTAATTTTGTTAACTTTTAACTTTTTTAAACTGTTTTAATTTAATTATAATGTTTCAGATTAATTTCAATACTTTAAATTGATTTAGTTTAATTATGAATTATTTCAAAGTTAATCTTAATATTTTAAGCACTCTCTTTTAAATTATTTCAAATTAATTTAGTTTAATTTTAAATTATTTCAAATTGGTTTTGATTATGATGTTTTAATCAATTTTAATGCTAATTTTCATAATTAATCTTCAAGAAAATGGCCCTAGACTTAGAAAATAGATAACTACCTCTAGTCATAACCTCTAACCTTGGAAAAATCAGAGACTGTTCCCAAGATCAGAGGTTGCAAGAGCCCTATAGTCTCATGCCATGGTGAATTGTATATGTGAATGGAGAATTGAAATACTCAGATCAGTGAATAATTAATTAAAAATTAAATACTCAACAAAATATTTTGATTTTATTCCACATTGTTCTTCTCTGTTCACTGAGTAAGAGGGTATTTTTAGTTTATTTTTATGATTTTTCTATGCAAAGATATGCATTTTTAAAGTTCTCTGATTTAAATAAATAAGAAAATGTCTAATTTCCTACTTATCCAGTGCGGCGCTGACTAGATCCTACAAAAGATCGAAATCACATGCAGTGCGGTTTGATTCGTCGCTGCAATCTGACTCTGCAGCCATGCGTTTTGCTGTCTCATCCCGTATCCTGGTCCGGCGCAATCTGAGCCCTCCACTAGATATACAGGCAATCGAATGGTTCCGGCTCATCGTCTCCGTCTAGTTCAACCTGAGAGCCTCACATTTTCTAACCCTAGTATCTCCCTCATTTCTCAACCAAATCAAGTGAGGTTTGTTTCCACATGCTCGTCTAGCTTAGACGAAGCTATCCATGTGGTTAACATGCATTGAAATTAAGTATAATGAAATGGAGAATCTGTGGAAGCTAGGGAGGACGAGGAGTTCAATACCGTTGCTTTGAGAGGTGAGGCCTCAATCAGAGATGCTCAGCACATTCGTGGAGGTCCAAGGAACCTACAGATTGAGCCTCTGGTCGTGGTGAATTGCCTAGACCTAAGTTCAACCAAGGCCGATTTGGAGCTCTGACTGATAGCACAGGTGGGTGTCCTTGTGATGGAGCTTTCACTGGGGAGCTTCTTCTCTTGGTGTGGGGATGGTGTGGGTGAGTTTAATTTGATTTTGGTGAAGGTTCCAGGAGTGTCTTGTTTCTGGCCTGAATTTCGACTAAGAAATTGAGCTTAGGTGGTGGAATTCAGGGCAGGAGGATGGTGGGGATCTTCTTCTCTTGGCTGAAATTGGGTCTGGGAGCAGTTTGGGAGAGATTTGTGGAGAAATTTTCAACACTTGAAATTTGGCTGTACGGGAGTCATTTTATAGAGCTCGCTGGAGAGGGGAGCTCAGGGTCAGGCTTTGGGTGTTTTAGGCCGCTTAGCATGAAGGAAGAGCAGGGCCATTGATCACTGAGGTGATCTCTCACTAACAAGGTCCAATTTTGGGTTTAAAGGAGTATGGGGGTGCTCGAGCTAAGCTGTTTCGGTGGCTAGGACGGCCGACAAGGACAGAGCAGGCGGTTGGCAGGCTGAGGAGGAGTGGGGGAGTGTCTCAGTGCATTCAATTTGGCATGGAGGTTGCTTAAACAGGAGTTTAAGGATGGGACTTAAGCTAAGCCAAGTGGCTAAACCCAATGGTTCAAAGTGATGGACCATTGGTCCATGGCTCAAGGGATTTAGGTTGCGTCTGGTCAAACCAGTCCTATGAGGCTTAGGGTTGGCTGCCATGAAGTTGGTTTGGTTAAATTGGTTCAATTGGTTTCAATTTAAGTGTCATTAGGTCATAGGTTCAATTTAGGTCACATAGGGTTTAGGTTAGGCTAGCTTGGGTTTGAGTTTGAGTTGGACCAAATTGATTTAGCAACATTGTGTATATGATTGTAAGGAAGATTTTTCATGAAGACTTGGAGTGGTTTTGAGTTTATTTGGGGTTTAATTTGGTGGATTTTGGGATTTTGGTCAATTTGGGGCAAGTTGGCTAAGTTTGGTTGGGCTAGAGTGAGGTTTAGTGCCAATTGAAGGTTTCAAATGGTTTAAGGGAATGTGGTAAAGAGTCCCCAACATCAATTGGGTGAAAATTTTAGGAATATAGCAATTAATTTGGGAGATTTTGGGCATATGTTGGAATTGAGTTAAAATTAGGAGTTTTAGACTTTAAGTGAACTTGGGTTAGACTTGAGCTCAAATTGGTGACAATATATGATTCAATCTAATTTAGGGGAATGTTATTAAGGGTTTAGGATTAAATTTTGGGGGAATTGGTTGACATTAGCTCAATTTGGGGATTTTGGATTTCAAGTGGAATTGAACTTAAATGTGGGTCAAATTAGGCTTGGATTTGGTTTAGATTGATATTGAGGATATTGAATTGAAGTTTGTGATTAAAATTGGGCAAGATTGGGATCAATTGGGTAGACATTGGGTTTAATTTGAGCACTTTTGGGTTAAATTGGTCAAATTATGGCTTTTGGTTAAATTGGGCTAAATTGGCTAAATTAGGGCATGTGGTAGTTGAGAGAAATAAAATTGGGAATATTTGTGAGATTTTGAAATTTTTTGGGAATTTTTAGAATTTTTGGAATTTTGGGCCAAGTGGGGTATTTATGGTATGTGGAGGTTTTTTCGAGTGTATGACCCGATTTTTGTATTTCCAAATATAAGAATTTGTTACCACTGCTACAAAATTTAATTTTTTACAAAGGCGCGAAACACTTGACCCAGAATAACTTGCTATATAGATGTGTACCAAATTTTAATTTACGGCAATATCATTAAATAAAACTTGATTGCTACTGAATGCTAGGCCGTTAGTGATTAATACTTTTTAAATATACGTTTATATAGCAAAATATAATTTTAAAGGAAAATATTTTATATATTGTTTGGGTATTATGCAAGTATACGTATCGTTTTAAGTAATAAAGGGCTTTGAAACAAAGACCCCAGTATCAATCCCACGGGGAAAATGGGTAATAAATTTGTAAATATTGTATTTCAAAATCTTTTTGTATTTTAATCTAACTATAAATTACTTTTAATTTACTAGATGCAGATAAAGAAAACAAGAAAATGATTTTGTGAAAACAATATAAAACAAACAACTTTCTTCCTTTCAATTAATACAAGATTTTTAAGATAATTCAATATTCGTTGGAGAATCTATTTTATGGTATTGTGCCAAATAGAAGCATTCCTATTCTTTACCCTTTGATCCAAGCGCAAAGAACATTGGCTAATCTACAGATTAGGTCTGGATGTATTGTTAGTAGAATGGGTTAATCTAGGCTCACACTACTAGATGTCCAAGGGTGGCTATGGTCGGCCCTACTAGTGACCCATTCCTTATCTATAAATCAAATTATAAGAATTTAGTCTGTAACTCTAAAAACTTATCAATTCTACATCCATTAAATCTTATCTTCCTATTTATTTACACTTCACCTTGAATAGCCCGCGCATGGCCTTCGACTACCCAAGGATTCATGTGACATCTACAAGTTAAGATTTCTTTATCCTTCTAAGTCTCAAAACTCTTCAACAGGTTTTAACAATTTAAATGACCAATTTAAAAAGTAAAGTAAGATCAGGTATTAATATCATCACAATGTTTTGAAAAAATTTTGATTTTCAATTCTCCATCGAATTTTATATTATCTTATTTATCTTTTCATAATTGAAGGAAGAAAGTTAACTAACTACTCAGAACACATTGAATATAAACAGCAAAACATAAAAAATAAACTTTGAATAAAAAATAAATTACTTATCTCAAATATTCCTTCTACAGATCTTCTAATTCATACTGACTCTACAGTGTAATGAACTCCAGATGCAACAATTTGAAAATAAACTCACTAAACTAAATTAAAGTGGCCCTCTATTTCTCTCTCTATTTCTCTCTCTAAGGATGAGAGATCCTAAAGTGGCTAAGAGGTAGGGGATGCAATGGGGGCGCACACTTTTTTCTGTAGGAGTGGACTCCTATTTATAGGCTTCAAGGGTTTCCTTGAGGCACCTCTTCAAAACATGTCCAAATTCAATGAATCTTCTAAAAGGTCCGTCTGGCGCCTAGGCGCCGGACACCGCGTCCAGTTCTTCGCACCTTTTTACTTTGGCTCACACCTCTTCGCGATTAAAACCGTTTTGGAGCGTCCAAATGCAATGTAACACATGTCCTATTATCAAGGAACAAATGCCAGTCTTCTAGAATGTCCAATCACCGCTCACTCGGTCAAAATAACCGTCCAAAAGTCGTAAAAAACATGACAGTTTCTGTATCGAGTCTCGCGCTTAGGTGTCGTAGCCATAATTTTTGATAATTCTTGTATTTTGCTCCATTTTTTGCTCCTTTTTGCTCCTTTTTCACCCTTTTTCCTTTTTTTGACCTTTTTACATCACTTTTCAATAAAGCATAATATCTTTAGAAATTGATAAAAATCAAGGCATAAAAATAGGTATTTTTTTCATGGATCAAAATCCCCCAAACATAAATGTTACTTGTCCTCAAGTAACCCTTTTTACTATATAAAATGTATAACCTTTGAAATGAAAGATAAATATTTAAGATTCCTTATAATTTTTTATTTTATAAAATCTTTAGTAAATTATTAACCTAATTTCACTAACTAGGTTTAATTTTAAGAATTTAAAGAATATTCAACTACCAAATCATAAGATTTCAAATTTTTCTTCCATTTTGAAAATAATAGAAGTTTATTATATTAAGATCTCATAGATTATTTACAAGAAAAAGATCTTCTTGAAAAACCTTTCTTAAATAAAGATTCATGCAAAAAAATTAAGTAAAATATGTAACTAGTTTTCCTTCTATAAGATAATTCAAGTGAAGCCAATTTTTGATTAGGCATTTCCTCAAGCTTCTCCTCTCTTCTCTTTTCTCTTTTTTATTTTTTTTATTTATTTTTTTAATATATAGAGAGGATTACTATATCTGGATAGCCTGTTAATGATTTTGAACTTCACTATCCTTAACTTATATTTTCAAAACTTATACATTTCCACTTAATTATTATAACATGAATAAAAATTCAAAAAGTTTTTCAATCTTTTATTTTTTCAAGTGATAATTTTTTATTACTTATTACTACTAAAATTCCATTATTTCTACCATGAATAGAAAAATTCCTTAATCTTATTCTTCTTTAAGTTAAATAATTATATTCTTAAAATCAATCAAAGTTATTAAAATTTTGGTTAAGTTCACTAAATTGTTTATAATTTCAAAAATAAAAGTGATCTTAAATAGATTCTTCATTCCTTAAGTTATGTTAAAAAGTTTTTATTTTAAGAAAATATTAGCTCTTTAAGGACAAATAAAATTTAAATTTGAATGTATTTTCCCTTCCCCAAAACTTAAGTTTTGGTATGCTATGATAATTTGAAAGTATGAGAGAAAGAAAATCATAATTTTAAAAAGGAAATTTTTATAAGTATGTAAAAACGATCTTAAAAAGAAAAATTTACTTCTACTCATGCTTTTATGAATAATAAAGATAAAATTGAAGCAAGTATAAAATGTAAGCAGACTAATTTTTATGATTATACTAAATTTAAAACAAAATAAAAGCAGAGCAAAATTACTAATTACTAAACAGTAGACTGAAACAAACATATCATACATTAATTCTAATCTCCGTCTCAAACACAATATACTAAGAATATTCTAACAACAGAATCTTAACACTAATCAATCCACATAGGTACATAAACAAATCAACATACATCAAACATCAAACTAAACAAACAAACTAAAAAAAACAAACTAACAACAAAGTAGCACAACATAGAGATCTATCAACTACTAGTCACTGGCTGAAGCCTCATCATCATCATCGTCACAAAGGAAAACTCAACATCCTTAGGATCAACAAATGGTGTGAAACTAGGAAAAGTATGGAAACTAACATCATGCTCACCCTTCAGAAATCTGATGAGGGCTTCATCATACTCAGCATCATAGCTACTCTTCCTGCGGGTATAATCGGATAAATGATCGAGTTTCCTATCAATAGTATCAACCTGCCGAGTGAGTTTGAAATAACTCCTCGCTGTCGCTCTATAAACCCGACCATGCATTGACTCCCGAAACTCGATGGTGGCTCGGCGAAGTAGAAGGTCGGGAAGTAAAAGGTCTACTCGGAGTAGGTGCGAGAAGAAGGAGCGATCGATCTCTTCCCTCGAAGACGATCATATATGCTTAATGCTCTCCCGACCGATCGGCTTAGTAGTCTTC
The DNA here is from genome assembly GCA_022702705.1 of Papilionanthe hookeriana x Papilionanthe teres. Lineage (NCBI taxonomy): Eukaryota > Viridiplantae > Streptophyta > Magnoliopsida > Asparagales > Orchidaceae > Papilionanthe > Papilionanthe hookeriana x Papilionanthe teres. Next base: position 175,457,818 of record CM040422.1, read on the forward strand.
AACCTTTCCTCTGAAATATCTGCAGTGACTCCATAGCTAATACATAATGAATAAATCAGAGATGGGAATCCCAGTCCAACAGAAGTGCTAGATCTCGCAGTAGAATCCACAAAATCATAAATAATACTGCCGACATTAATAGGCTTCCTTTCCTGAAAGCAGTATTTTAAGATCGCTCGATCTCTAGTCACTTCACTCAGGTGGTTGGAAGGTAACAATCTTGCAGAAATAAAATAGTGCCATGCTTTAGAAATACCATTTAACTTGGAGGATTTGAAGTTTACCCTTTTCCGTTCTCGATCTTCCAAGATCCGATACCGTCGATCAAATAAGCAATGATCATATCCAAATCTCCCTCAGATGGAGATAATCTAGAATAGTGGCACTCTATAGTCGGTGGCAGGCCATAAAATACATTGATTCTTTCAGGAGTAAATCCTACTCTAACACCTCTGACAAAAACTTCATAATCTTCGGCATCCAGAAAATTCTCATAAAACTCTCGAACTATAGGGATAACAGCAACAGCAGTGAAATAACAGAATCGTTGCTAGTTGTGCGCAAAAATAGTGTTTTCAATCATCTCCCCCGGATGATAGAAACTTCGTACTGAAATGAACTTCCTCGACGTCGCAAATTCGTGGAATCAAAAATGCGCAGCCGCAGTAGAAAATTTGTTGCTATCAAAGTTGTCTCGTGCCTTCCCGCGTTTAGATTTCAGAGCCATCTAAACGTGAAAGAAAACAAGAACAAATTTAGGAATAAAAAATTTAAACTCTTTTTAATTTTAGAAAACTTAAAATAAGTTTAAAAATCCAAAGAAATCACTTAAAATCAAAATTTTTTCAAAATTTCGGTTCTTAGCAAAACCTAGGGAAATCTATGGTGAAAATCGAAAATAAATAGTTTAAAGTGTAGATTTGACCTTGAGACGAAGAATTCGAGTGGTTTCGCGCCCAAATCCTTGATGTTTTAACCTCAAAATGGATTCTAAAAGCTGATTTTCACGATAAATGGAGGAAGTAGAAGGCTTAGGCGTCGATAATGGCTTTTGGGGGTATTTAAGGAATTTTTCGGGTACTGGCCGAACCAGCGCTTAGGCGCCGAATTCTGGTGCCTAGGCGCCAGACTCGCCTTTCACAAAAAATTATTTTTAAATTTAATTTTCCTCCAAAATTCATAAATTCAACTTCTAATTACTCACATTAGAGTAGGGCTTCAGTTTCTAACTTCCAAAACGTTTTCCTAAAATTTTAAAAATTAAATATTAAATCCACCAATCAAACACAAAGTTTAAATCAAACTTCACTAAATTCCATTTATAATCTTTAATATTGGCTCAATATATTCCAGATAAGTATCATACTTGATTCAAGTTCCTAATACACAATCAAACACAACAATTTCTAAGCAAAAACAACACACATTGAACATGAAAGCAAATACACAAATACAATCAATTCACTACATCGATACAACGACTAAACAAACCAGATAATAACGATCTCATTACCAGAATACTCTAATCTTCACAAGGGAAATTGTGTATTCTACTTAGAAAGAACACTAACGCTCTCGGGAAATCAGTAGCCGTCTTTTCGTCAATCCACTTGTTCTTAGCAAACATTTCAACTTGAGCATCTTGATAAGCCACAAAATAATCAAATTGAAGTTTCATCTGTCATTCTAGATGTTCAATCTGATGAAACATCTCATGAAGGCGATCTCCAATGCTTTTAAACTTCGCTTTAAACTTATCCAAGCGACTAGAAATTTTCTCTAAACTTACTGTGATGAAATCATTGAAGTAGGGTTGAGGATCCTTTGAGACCTTGTCCCTAGCCTCTTCTCCAAGATTTCTTCCTTCCATTTCTTCAAAAATTTCTCAAATCTCTCAAGAGTGAAGTGTAATGGACGTAACTTTGATTGCTTGATGGTCAGGGATGAAGATGGGTTAATTTAAAGGTGAAAATCGTGTGAAAAACGGAAAATTTTCGGTTTTTGCACGACCCAGTAACTGTGGTGCTTAGGCGCTAAATCTGGCGCCTAGGTGCCGGACCTATTGATACATAGTTTAACTCGGGCGCTTAGGCGCCGAATCTTGGCGCCTTGGCGCCGGAACTATGTTCAACTAGATTTCACCTAATCCTCAAATTTCAAAGTTTCGTTCTCCAAGATAGGTAAATTATACTGGTAAGATTAATCTAGACTCATTAACATAAATTGTAAGCAATCATAATGAAGGTTAACTTGATATCCTTTTTACTCATATTTAGAATAGAGTGATCCAATTTCTAAATCTTACATATTTCAAAATAATCTTCGACTTAAGTCAACAAAGACTTATAAGCATCAAATTTTTCTAAAGTAATATAAAATTAGTCAAGATCGAGGCATAACCTTACATTAAAAACATAAAAACACTCAAAACAAAAGATAATTATGGGTTGCCTCCTACAAAGCGCTTGGTTTAACGTCGTCGACTCGACTTAAGTAAATCTTTAATCGAGTTGACTCAATTCATAAGCCTCTTTATAAATCATTTTAATATCTCCCAAATAAGGCTTCAATCTTAATCCATTTACTTTAAAAATTTTTCTTATTTTGGGGTCTTTAATATCCACAGCTCCATAATGGTATACTTTATCAATTATATAGGGTCCAATCCATTTAGATCTTAATTTTCCAGGAAAAAGTTTTAAACGAGAATTAAACAGTAATACTTCTTGTCCAGGCTCAAAAATTTTTCCTGAAATTTTCTTATCATGTAACATCTTCATTTTCTCTTTATAAATCCTTGCATTTTCATATGATTCATTTCTTATCTATTCCATCTCATTCAATTGCAATAATCACTTTTCTCCTGCTTCTTTCAAATTAAAATTAAACTCCTTTATCGCCTAATAAGCTTTATGTTCAAGTTCAACAGGTAAGTGACAATGCTTAACATAAATTAACCGGTAAGGTGACATTCTGATTGGTGTCTTATAAGCTCTTCTATAAGCCCATAATGCGAAATCAAGTCTATCAACCCGATCGGTTCTTTTAGGATTAACGAGTCTTCTCTAAAATTCTTTTAATTTCTCTCGTTTGATACTCGGACCATTCCACTTGTTTGTGGGTGATAGCGATTGCAATTCTATGTTTGATTCCAAATTTTTGTAGTAATGATTGAATTCTTACATTCCTGAAATGACTTCCACCATCAATGATAATTACTATAGGCATTCCAAATCTTGAAAACATCATTTTCTTTAAGAATTTAGAAACACTTTTGGAATAACAGTTTGGTAAAGCAATAGCTTCAACCCACTTTGAAACATAATCAACTGCTAATAAAATATAAGTTTTTCCATATGATGGAACAAATGGTCCCATAAAGTATAAAAACATTATATCAAAAATTTCAACTTCCACTTCCTAGATATATTTCTCATCCTTTGACATCGATCACATGTTTTCACATAATGTCTCACATCTTTAAATAAGGTAGGCCAATAAAATCCAGAATTTAAAATTTTAAACGCAGCTTTATCTATGCCAAAGTGTCCTCCAAAATCGGAATCATGAAATTTTTGAATAATAGCAAAAGTTTCCTCATAAGGTACACATCTTCGAATTATAAAATCTCTTCCAATTTTAAATAAATGAGAATCTTCCCAAATATAAGATTTAGCATCATATTTAAATTTCTTAATAAATTTGTTATCCAATTCATAAGGTAAAATATTGCTAACTAAATAGTTAACAATATCAGCATACCAAGGTGTTTTGCATCCTTGAATAACAAATAAAGATTTATCAGGAAATTTCTCATTTATATTTTCTTCCGAAATAATATCATTTTTAATTCTAGACAAATGATCGACAATTTGGTTTTCGGTTCCTTTTCTATCTACTATTTGAAAATCAAATTCTTGTAGAAGTAAAACCCATCTTATCGCTTTAGGTTTAGAATCCTTCTTAGATATTAGATATTTAATAGCAGAATGATCAGTATGAACTATGCATTTAGTACTAAGAAGATAAGATCTAAATTTATCAAAGGCATATACTATAGCTAGAAGCTCCTTCTCAGTGGTAGTGTAATTGCTTTGTGTTTCAGTGAGAGTTTTACTAGCATAATATACAACTTTGAAAACCTTCTCATTTTTTTGTCCTAATACGGCTCCAATTGCAAAATCACTTGCATCACACATTAATTCAAAAGATTTATTCTAATTAGGTGCAACAATGATAGGTGCAGTTATTAGTTTTTCTTTTAGAATATTAAAAGCATTAATACATTCTTTGTTAAATTCAAATTTCGCATCTTTTTCCAATAAATGACAAAGAGGTTTAGCAATTTTAGAAAAATCCTTTATGTATCTTCTATAAAATCCAGCATGACCTAGAAAACTTCTCACATCAGTAACAGTAGTAGGTGGTTGCAATTCAGCAATAATTTTCACTTTCTCTTGATCTACTTCCATCCCTTTTTGTGAAACTTTGTGACTAAGTACAATGCCTTCTGTGACCATGAATTGACATTTCTCCCAGTTAAGAACTAAGTTTGTTTCTTCACATCTTTTCATAACTTTGGAAATATTATCCAAACAAGATTCAAAAGATGTTCCAAAAACTGAAAAATCGTCTATGAATATTTCAATTCCTTTGTCAATCAAATCACAAAATATTGACATCATACATCTTCGAAAAGTTGCAAGTGCATTACATAAACCAAAAGACATTCTTCTAATAGCAAAGGTTCCATAAGGACTAGTAAATGTTATTTTCTCTTGGTCCTCAGGAGAAATAAGTAATCGATGATAACTCGAATATCCATCCGTAAAATAGAAATATGGGTGTCCAAGCTAGTTTATCGAGCATTTTATCCAAGAAAGGTAAAGGAAAATGATCCTTTCTAGTGGCGCCATTTAATTTCCTATAATCAATACAAATTCGCCATCCAGTAACTTGTCTTGTAGGAATTAGTTCATTTTTATCATTGATAATGACAGTTACAACTCCTTTCTTCAGAACACAATGAATAAGACATACCCATTGACTATCCGAAATAGGATAAATAATACCAGCATCTAACCACTTAACAATTTCTTTTTTAACAACCTCTTTTATGATATGATTTAATCTTCTTTGCGGTTCAATAGTAGGTTTAAAATTTTCTTCGATTAAAATTCTATGCATACAAATAGAAGGGCTTATTCCTCTTATATCGGCAATAGTTCAACCGTAAGCTTTCTTATAATTCTTTAACACACCTAGTAATTTTTCTTCTTGATCTTTACTCGCTTCGAAGAAATAATAACGAGTAAAGTTAACGAATTTCCAAGAAACGCATATTTTAAATGTGAAGGTAACATTTTTAATTCCAGCTTAGGGGCTTTTTAATTGATGATAAAAGTATATCATTTTGAGTTATGTCTAAAGTTTCCCGATTATCTTTAAAAAATGAGTCTCTTCTTCTTTTACTTCTTCATTTTCATCGCTTAAAAATTCAAAATTTTCTTCGAAATGACTTTACATTTTTCTTGATAATGTTTCTCAATTAAATAATCAATTATATCAATTCGATAACATTTCTCTTTATCGTGGTACTTCATCGATTTAAGAACATTGTATTTAATCTTCGATCATTAACTCTCATGGTTAATTCTCCCTTTTGCACATCAATCATAGCTCGTCCGGTAGCTAGAAAAGGTCTCCCTAAAATAATAAGTATCTCTTTATCTTCTTCCATATCAAGTACGATGAAATCTACAGGGAAGATAAATTTATCCACTTTAACAAGGACATCCTCTATAACTCCTTTAGGATAAGTGACAGATTTATCAGCTAACTGAAGGGTTACGGTGGTGGGAGTAATCTCTCTTAAATTTAATCTTTGAAAAATAGAAAATCGCATGAGATTAATAATTGCTCCTAAATCATATAAAGCTTTTCCACAAAATTTTTCTCCAATAGCACAGGGTATAGTGAAACCTCCAGGATCCTTAAGCTTTTCAAGTAATTTCTTTTGAATTATTGCACTGCATTCTTCACTTAATGCAACAGTTTCAAAAGCTTCAAATTTTCGTTTCTTGTTTAAAATATCCTTCATAAATTTTGCATAAGTTGGTATTTGTTCCAAAGCTTCAAGCAAAAGGTATGTTAATAGTAAGTTTCTTAAAAATTTCAAAGAACTTAGAAAATTGATGATCAAGTTTCGTTGTTTAAGTCTTTGAGGAAAAGGAGGTGGTGGTTTTTCGAATTCCACATTAATAGGTATAACGACCGATCTTGACTAGGAGAGAGAGTTTCTTTAGGTTTTTCGATCTCTTCAACCTCAATCTCTTTTTCAATTTCATTCGCATTCTTTCTTTTAATTCCTTTTCACTTCTAAGTTGCATCGCCTTAACATGTTCATGTTCTTTTCCAGTTTCCTTTGGATTAATTTCAACATTACTAGGAAGTGTTCCTACAGGTTTGTTATTAATTAAAGTAGCAATTTGCCCCATTTGATTTTCGATATTACGAATAGCAGTATTTTGATTTTGTAATTGATTATTCATTTGTAAAATTAATTCTTCTATTGATAACTTTTTTCGTTGATTATTAAATCCAGGAGGTTTATAATTGGATTAACTTGATTATTCCAATTTCCGATGGGATGAGATTGATTATTACCCCATTATTGTTGTGAATTATTCCAGTTAAAATGAGGATGATCTTTCCACCAAGGATTATAATAATTTGAATAAGGATTATTTTTACTTGCAATAGCTTGTAAAGTTTCAATAGTTTGAGAATCTTCAATATTAGCAGAGTTATTATGTAAAATATTAATTGCAAAATTATCTAATTTTTTTTACATTGGTACTACTTGTGAAGCTAGGATAGAAAAGGCTTCATTATCGTGAATACTTGCCATCTTTTTAGGATTAATCCTTTCGGAAGGCCATTGAAAATTGTTATTAGCCATTTCTTCAATTAAAGTGTAAGCTTCTTCGAATGATTTAGACATTAAAGAACCTCCAGCAGACAGCATCAATAATTGATTTTAAAGATCCAATTAATCCATTGTAAAATGTTTGAATAATTAACTAATCAGGTAAAGCATGATGAGGACATTTTCTTAAAAGTTCTTTAAATCTTTCCCAAGTTTCATATATTGTCTCCCCTTCAAATTGACTAAACGAAGTAATATCAATTCTTAATTTAGCAGTTTTAGAAGGAGGAAAATATTTAGCAAGGAATTTTTGTGTCATTTCTGCCCATGTTTTAATAGAACCAGTTGCTAATGTGTTTAACCACATCTTAGCTTTATCTCTTAAGGAAAAAGGAAAGAGTCTAAGTCTAATAGCATCATTAAAAACATTGTTATATTTAAAGGTAGCACAAAGTTCTAAAAAACTAACAAGGTGTAAATTTGGATCCTTATTTGGTGTTCCACCAAATTGATTGTTTTGCACCATTTAAATAATAGACGGTTTAAGTTCAAAAGAATTAGCATCAACAATGGGTATTTGAATACTACTATGAAGTTCATCAACTGTAGGGTTAGCATAATCCCTTAATGGTTTATATATATTTTGATCATTAAGTTCAATTAGATTTTGTAAAGTAGTCATTTCTTGAAATTTTTTAATTTGATTTCCCTTTTTTAATTTTTCTAATTGTTCTTTCTAGTTAAGAATCTAAAGGTATTAATCCTTCAGAACCAAAACTACGCATAAAAAAATAATAAAGCAAGGAATAAAATTTTTTTTTTTATTTTTATATTTTCATTTTTATATTATTATATTTTTTTATGTTTTTGGAAATATAATATTTAAAAATCGATAAATTGTACCTCTTATCCCCGACAACAGCGCCAAAAACTTGACCTGATTTTTGTATTTCCAAATACAAGAATTTGTTACCACTGCTAGAAAATTTAATTTCTGGTAAAGGCGCGAAAAACTTGACCCGAAATAACATGCTATATAGATGTGTACCAAATTTTAATTTACGGCAATAGCATTAAATAAAACTTGATTGCTACTGAATGCTAGGTCGTTAGTGATTAATACTTTTTAAATATATGTTTATATAACAACATATAATTTTAAAGGAAAATATTTTATATACTTTTTGGGTAGTACGCAAGTATACGTATCGTTTCAAGTAATAAAGGGCTTTGAAACAAAGACCCCAGTATCGATCCCACGGGGAAAATGGGTAATAAATTTTTAAATATTGTATTTTAAAATCTTTTTGTATTTTAATCTAACTATAAATTACTTTTAATTTACTAGATGCAGATAAAGAAAACAATAATAAGAAAATGATTTTGTAAAAACAATATAAAACAAACAACTTTCTTCCTTTCAATTAATCTAAGATTTTTAAGATAATTTAATATTCGTTGGAGAAGCTATTTTATGGTATTGTGCCAAATAGAAGCATTCATATTCTTTACCCTTTGATCCGGGCGTAAAGAACATTAGGCTAATCTACGGATCGAGTCCGGATGTATTATTAGTAGAATGGGTTAATCTAGGCTCACATTACTAGATGTCCAAGGGTAGCTATGGTCGGCCCTACTAGTGACCCTTTCCTTATCTATAAATCAAATTATAAAAATTTAGTCTGTCACTCTAAAATCTTATCAATTCTACGCCCTTTAAATCTTATCTTCTTATTTATTTGCACTTCACCTTGAATAGCCCCCGCATGGCCTTCGACTACCCAAGGATTCATGTGATATCTACAAGTTAAGAGTTCTTCTCCTTCTAAGTCTCAAAACTCTTCAACAGGTTTTGACAATTTAAATGACCAATTTAAAAAGTAAAGTAAGATAGGTATTAATATCATCACAATGTTTTGAAAATGTTTTGATTTTCAATTCTCTATCGAATTTTATATTATCTTATTTATCTTTTCATAATTGATGGAAGAAAGTAAACTAACTACTCAGAACACATTGAATATAAACAGCAAAACATAATAAATAAACTTTGAATCAAAAATAAAATACTTATCTCAAATATTCCTTCTACAGATCTTCTGATTCCTACTGACTCCACAGTGTAATGAACTCCAGATGCAAAAATTTGAAAATAAACTCACCAAACTAAATAAAAGTGGCCCTCTATTTCTCTCTCTATTTCTCTCTCTATTTCTCTCTCTAAGGATGAGAGATCCTAAAGTGGCTAAGAGATAGGGGATGCAATGGGGGCACACTTTTTTCTGAAGGAGTGGACTCCTATTTATAGGCTTCAAGGGTTGCCTTGAGGCACCTCTTCAAAACATGTCCAAATTCAATGAATCTTCTAGAAGGTCTGTATGGCGCCTAGGCGCCGGAATCTGGCGCCTAGGTGCCGGACACTGCGTCTAGTTCTTCGCACCTCTTCACTTTGGTTCACACATCTTCGCGATTAAAACCGTTTTGGAGCATCCAAATGCAATGTATCACATGTCCTATTATCAAGGAACAACTGCCAGTCTTCTAGAATGTCCAATAACCGCTCACTCCGTCAAAATAACCGTCCAAAAGTCGTAAAAAATATGACAATTTCTGTATCGAGTCTGGCGCTTAGGCGCCAACTTCTAGCGCCTAGGCGCCAGGCCATAATTTTTTATAATTCTTGTATTTTGCTCTATTTTTGCTCCTTTTTGCTCCTTTTTCACCCTTTTTCCTTTTTTGGACCTTTTTACATCACCTACAACCAAAAACACAAAAATACCTTTCATTAAAGCATAATATCCTTAGAAATTGATAAAAACCAAGGCATAAAAGTAGGTATTTTTTTCCTGGATCAGTGTATTAGGGTGTTTTGGTGGATTCAAGAGGTGGAAACTATTTTGAAATGATTCTGAGAAATTTTGGGTAATTTTTGGGGAATTTTGGGGACTTTTGGATGATTTTAAGGCTTTGAGGTTATTTTAGGTATTTAGGATATTTTGGGGCAAAGGGGTTAGAAATTGAATTTTTGGGAAAAAATTTGGATTGGTTGAGTAATGAGTAACATGGAATTGTTTAAATTGAGCCATGGACCAAGGGTCACCTCATCTGGTCCTCTATATGTTGGTACTAGCCAAACCCTAGCTTGAGGCTAAGAGCTTAGGAAAACCACTTACATGAGTTTCCAAAGAGTTAGGGGATCAAAGGTGATGTGCTTTGTTTAGGTTTGTGATTGTGTAGTGTGAGTGTGGTGTAAGCTCCAGACCTCCAAGGGTAGATCCTATGGCCTGACCACCTATAGGAGACTTCCCCTGGGCTTCCTTATGTTTGGTCTCTTCCTCCTAAAACTGAAGGTTTAGCCTTAAGCATATTAAAACTCCTAATGAAGTAAGAAAAGTTTGAATTTCTATGGGAAGGGGTTCCATGACTAGTCTTCTAAGAAAGTCACCAGAAGAGTCCTATGGCTAGACTCTAGGCTATTCTAAAGAAAGACTAGACCTCAACCAAAAGTGAGGCCAACAAATGGACCCCCAATAGATGTGGTGTGCTGGGCAAGTACACTAGACGTATTGGTGTGGACCGACAATATCAACAAAACTAACACAACTGTCTGAGTCAAAACTCAAGACAAACACAGAATTTAGTGAGGAAGTTTCCGCTAGGGATCATGAGATGGAACTTCAAGTCTCAGGAACTCTCAATAGGGAAGGAAAATGGAATACCATCATGAGAGATTTGGAGTTGGAATTTGGATTTAGAATTTGATTTGATTTTAGAATTTTGTGTTTGAATTTCAATTTGATTTTGAGTTTTAAATTTTATGGAATTCATGGAAATTTTAGAATTTACGAATTTTTTTCTTTTTTTTTAAATTTGGAGATTTAAATTTTGTGGGAAAATTTCGAGTGTAGAGGGGAAATCAGAATTACAGCACTGATCCTGAAATTTTTATGGATGTGGAAAAATTTCTCGAAGGGGAAATGGAGAATTAGGGAATTTGGGGGAATCAGACGACTAAGCTCTGTTCCCGAAATTTCATGGAGGGTGAAAATTTTTCTAGGAAGGAAGATGAAAAATTAGGGAAATTTTGGGGGAATCGGATGACTAAGCTCCGTTCCCGGAATTTCATGGAAGGTGAAAAAATTTCTTAGAAGGAAGATGGAAAATTAAGGAAATTTGAGGGAAATCAAAAGACTAAGCTCCTATCCCGAAATTTCATGGAGGGTGGAAAAATTTCTTAGAAGGAAGATGGAAAATTAGGGAATTTTTTGGGGAATCAGATGACTAAGCTACGTTCTCAGAATTTCATGGAAGGTGGAAAAATTTCTCAGACACGAGATGGAAAATTAGGGAAATTTTGGGGGAAATCGAACGACTAAGCTCCGATCCCGAAATTTCATGGAGAGTGGAAAAATTTCTTGGAAGGAAGATGGAAAATTAGGGAAAATTGGGGTATATCAGACGACTAAGCTCCGTTCTTGAAATTTCATGGAAGGTGGAAAAATTTCTCAGAAAGGAGATGGAATGTTAGGGAAATTTGGGGGAATCAGACGACTAATCTCCATTCCCGGAATTTCATGGAAGGTGGAAAATTTTCTCGGAAGGAAGACGAAAAATTAGGGAAATTTAGGGGAGTCGGATGACTAAGTTCCGTTCCCGAAATTTCATGGAGGGTTGAAAATTTTCTCGAAAGGATGATGGAAAATTAGGAAAATTTTATCACATTGAGGAGGAAAGCTCAAGGACTCACATCCAACTCAGAAGGTAGCATAATGTCACATTAGAGAGGAAAGCTCAAGGACTCACATCCAACCTAAGAGGTAATGGAAGGGAAGCAGAATTCAAGTACTACCCCTGAGATTTTAATGATTTGGAGAAAGCTTGATGTTGACCTTTCAGAGAAGGTAGAATTGATGCAACTTGGCCAAGACTAGTAGTCATTGCAAGATTTGCAGGTTTTTGAGAGAGAGAAAGAGCATTATCATTTGTTTGTTTTTAATTTATCATTTTCTTGCAATTTGTTTTGTTTCATTATGTTTCATTTGATTTAATTTTGATTTTAAATTTCAATTTCAATTTTCAAATTTGAGTTCATTTTCATTTGATTTTCATTTGACTTAAGTTTTGGGGTTCATTTCAGTTTTTAATTTCACTTTGTTATGATTTTATCCTTTTCTTCTGCATTATTTATTTTTCCTTTTCATTTTGGAACTAAACACGTGGTTCAACGGCTTTCGACTATCGCGCTGAAAAGAAAGCATTTCTGAAAACAGAAATCTTCAGTAATTCTGTTGAAAGTAGTACAACTAATCACATGCTGATGAGCATCCCAAAAGTATATCATGCGTACAAAACTGAACAGAGTTGGCATATCATATCATCTGACTGCTACACAAGAGCGGAGACACCAACTATCATGACCCGTTGAAAGGGGTAGTAGATTTTTGCTATCTAAGACTGCTGCGGGGACGAGCCAACCTGCTAAGGTTATGCTCCGGAACAAAAGTCCCCTCACAAATACCAGGAGGTACAGCCGTCACAGTGGCAAAGGAAAAAGTTTCTCCAGTTATGGATCTGGCTTGTAGTAAAACGACGCTTTATCTTCACCCATCCTTCTAAAAGTGACTGACACCCTCTTTTTCAGACTCCTGGAATGTAGTGCTTCGCTAAATCTGCTCCATTTCCTTTTATTACCAACGCTGATCCGACTGACAGGGGAATTTCAACAGAACCTCGAAATTCTCCCAGTCCATTGATCTGGATCTCTCGTTGAAACAAGATATTACTTTTACTTATAAGGGAGACCATGCAGAAGGGTCTCACAAAGTCATGGTTGTCGATATGAGGCGGGGTACAGTCCTCGTCCTCCTAAATATTTATGATGCAGCTGTTGGGAATACAGTCTGCCGGCAACACATGCCACTCGACCATCCTCTTTATCATTTTCTTGATCTGTGGTGGCATCGAATCCACCTCATCATGCTGCAAGATCCCTAGGGGATTGCCTTATTGATCTATCGCGAAGTTATAATAGCAGCCATACTGAATAGTGACTCTGACTTTTTGTCTTTTCCATTTTGACGGCTCTGTATATGTCCTCGGCCTCAAACGGCCTGCTCTGCCCAATGCCTGTAGGGTGTTGATGCAGTACAAAATTTCTTCTTCGTCCTTCCTCAAGAATACGTCAGTGTATAGCTCGAGTCCTTCCAGGATATTGACAAACTTTCCTTTTATGTCTTTGTAATGTTGAAATTCTTGCTTTCTGATTCTTATAATCTTTGTCATGATGTAGTCCAGAACTCCTTACGGTGGCGGCAGTAGGACAAACTGCGGTACATATGGCTCTAACTCAGGATATTCCCGGCTCCTGAGTAACATTGAGGCAGCTACGTATGCCTCAAATGTGTCATATACTTCAAGCTATAATACATGACATTCTGGGAATTCTGAAAATACCCCTAACACTGTAGGCAGCCTGGGTAAACCTGAGTTGGAAGTTGGACACTCAGTCAAAAGTTTTTCCATCGAATTAAATGTTGGCACGGGATCCTCTGCAGTCTCCGGCTCAGTGTCGGTGCGCGGTGCACTGCCATCAATCTCTTTCATTTCTGGCTTGTAAGAATCTTCTAGAATGGGAGATAGCGTGGAGGCTAGCTCCCAGCCTGTCTCCTCTCCATCCTGTCCAAGAGGCGACACTTACGACAATTTTCATTTCTTCTCATTGTTAGTGCCAACGGCGCATCTAGAGCTCTCTCGACTAAAGCAACAAAAAGATCACCTTCTGGAGTAGTAATCATGGATAGAATCTAAGTTTGTCTCGTGTCGAGGAGGTGTAGGTCGACGAATCCCCCAGTTCCTCCGTATCTTGATGTCTGTCCGATCTCTCTGCAACCACTTTTCCTCATTGATTTCATATCTTTAGCCTTCTTTTCATTTGTTTCTTTTTCAAGACGCAAAGTCCAAGCCATTTACGGAAGCAAAAACCAACTCGCAACCCGACATCACCTCCACAAGTAAACAGGGGGAATATCAGTGGGTGGTGTTGTGCATAACAAGAACAAGGACAAAAATCATTATCTTTCAAGTTTTAATAAGTTTTATAATTGTTTTGATGCCATTATCTTATTTAATATAATTTCATGAGTTTTAGATTTAGAAATTTCAACAAGCGTATTTTATTATGTGAGAAAATGTTACTTTATTTTATTTTATTTTTATTTTATTACAAGATTTGGACCCAGCCACAGACGCTGGCCCTACTCTACATTAGAATGGAAATCTTCCTCCAGATTCCTCATGTCACGTAGTACTTCTTGAGATATCGTCCATTTATTGGCAACATGAGTCTTTCCCCTTGAGAATATACCAGCTGGTACGATCCTTTAGAGTAAACCTTCTCTAACAGAAATGGTCCTTCCCAGGTCGTTTCAAATTTTCCGCTTATCATCTGATGTGCAAGAATAGGCCTTCGGAGAACGAGCACTAGGTCAACAGTTTTGAAAGACCTCGGGCGGACCAATTTGTCATGGGCTTGAATCATCTTTGCTTGGTAGAGCTCCAGATTCTGCTGTGCAAGCAATCTGTTTCCTTCGAGACTTTCCAGTTTTGCCAGTCGTAGTTTGGCGTTTTCTTCTACTTAAATTTGATTGGCGACGGCAATCCGGAGCGACGGTAGCTGAACTTCAAGCGGAAGGACTGCCTCAGACCCATACACAAGTGCATACATTGTAGACTACGTCGGCGTTCTGACTGTCGTCCTGTAGGCCCACAGAGCTTCTAGCAATTTCTCATGCCATCTTCTTTTGTTGTCGTCAAGAGTCTTCTGTAAAATTTGAATGAGCTTCTTGGTGAAGGCTTCTGCCAAGCCAATCGCTTTGGGGTAGTAAATTATCGAGTACCTCCAATCTATCCCAAGTATTTTGACAAAACTGTTGATTTTCATGCTCTTGAAGGCAGACCCATTGTCGGAGATGATTCTTCGCGGCACACCGAAGCGGTAGAAAACCTAGTTTTTGAAGAACTGTAGAACTTGTTGTGTTGTAACCTCCCGTAGCGGAACTGCCTCTACCTACTTGGAGAAGTAGTTTATAGCTGCAAGTATAAATCTGTGTCCTTTTGAAGATGGAGGGTCTATCGGACCCACTATATCTGTACCACAACACTCGAATGGCCACGAGGCGATCGTGGGGTATAGAACATTCGGAGGTTGGTGCAAGACCACTCGGTGCACTTGGCATTGATGACATTTCTTTGTTGTATCCATGCGTTCTGTCATCATCGCTGGCCAGTAGTATCTGAGTCTCTTGATTTTCATCTTCATTTTTGGTCCTGACTGGTGAGCACCACACAATCTGGAATATACTTCTTTGGCGATTTTTGTGCTTCTGGTCTGCTGAGGCATCTGAGCCACATCTGATCGAAGAATCTTCTGTACAGAACACTGTCAATTAAGACATATGAGAGAGCTCTTTTCTGAATATGATGCGCTACTAATTTGTCTTCTGGTAACCTTCCTGTTTGTAAATATTCTATTAATGGCTGACGCCAATCTTCTGTATCTTCTGCCACCGTGGCTGCTATATCTTCTTTTCCAAGCTTGTGCAAACTGTCGAGGTCGACTTGTGACAGAACCTGACATCCCTGTACTGTAATATTTATAGAGTCTTCGGGTGGACAAGCCAACTCTTTAGCGAGTTTAGCTAAAGCGTCCGCGCGGGCGTTGTTTTCTTGAGGAATTCTATAGAATATCACACTCGGAATTTGTTCAAGTAATTTCATCATGTACCGGTGGTATTCTTCTAATCTCGATTTTAGAATTTTGTACTGTACTGTCACTTATTGAATGATGAGTTGTGAGTCACCATAAATGGTAATGTCTGTTATTTCCATTAGTATTTCCAATTCCAAACTTGTGATTAGAGCTTCATATTCTGCTTCATTATTGGTACACGACTCTGATAGGTGGTAAGATAATCTTAGCATCGCCTGATCTGGAGTTATGAAGACCAAACTGATTCCTGCTTTGTCAGGTATCACTGTCCGTTGTCCTTTGTCTCTTCGGATTCATGACCCTCCGTCGAAGTACATTTCCCAACATCTGGCATTGGGTTGCTCCATCTGGTAGTTCGTCATTGAGAGGAGACCCAGCTGGTAGTGGGTGCGCTGCGAGAAAATCTGTGAGAATCTACCCTTTAGTAGCGCAAAGGGGCACAAAAGTTATGTCAAATTGCAATAAGATCATTGACCACCATGCTAAGCATCCAGAAAACATTGGTCGGGTCATCAAATATTGCAACAGATTAACTTTCTAGATCAGGTTGACCTTATGAGACAACATATAGTGTCTAAGCTTTTGAGTGGCGAAAACCAAAACTAGACAATATTTCTCAATAGGAGGATACTTTACTTCTGTCGGTATTAGACGTCGACTCAGGTAGTAGAGTGTGTTTTCTTTACCCTCTTCATTGACATGGGCAAGTAAGGCTCCGAGGGACTCGTCCAAAGCCGCAGTATAAAGTATCAATGGTCTACCCGGGATATAGGCTGCCAAAACAGGAGGTGTCGTTAGATATTGATTTATATCTTCAAAAGCTCGTTGACACGGCTCTCCCCAACTTAATGTGACATCCTTTCAAAGTAAATTTGAAAAGGGGAGACACCTTCCTAACAAATTAGATATAAAGCGTCTCAGATATGCCAATTTTCCTTGAAAAGAACGTAATTGTTTCAAGGTTCTGGGAGAAGGCATTTCTAATATCACTTTAATCTTTTTCTGGTCAATTTCGATTCCCCGATGATGAACAACAAATCTTTGAAATTTCTCAGAGGTAACGCCAAAAGTGTATTTTAAGGGATTCATCTTTAGATTGTATTGTCGTAATCATTCAAATACGATCCTTAAATCATTTAGATGATTGTTCTTTACTTTGCTCTCAATGACTAAGTCATCCACGTAGCATTCCACTTGGTTGTGAATGAGGTCATCAAAGATCTTGGTCATTGCTCTTTGGTATGTTGCTCCTGCATTCTTCAATCCAAACGGTATTACGGTGTAGCAGTAAATCCCGATCGGAGTTCTGAATGCTGTAAGCGTTGCATCTTCTGGAGCCATCTTGATTTGGTTGTAGCCTGAAGATCCATCCATGAAAGAGAAAATTTCGTGCGAAGACGAGATGTCTACTATTAACTCTGGTATCGGTAATGGAAACTCATCCTTCGGGCATGCTTTATTGAAGTCCCTGAAGTCGATACACACTCGGATCTGTCTATTTTTCATCTTTACTGGCACGGCGTTGGCTAGCCATGTGGAATATTGTTCTTCTCGGAAAACGTTAGCGTCTATTAATTTCTTTATTTCTGCTGTAACTTGTTCAATTTTGAGGCGCATTCTCCTAGGAGCTTATTTTACTGGTATTGTACTTTAATCCACTCCTAGTCGGTGAACTGCAACCTCCGAAGATAGTCCAGGCATTTCATCGTAACTCCAAGAGAAGCAATCTTTAAATTCTGATAGTAACCTGACCAAGTCTGTAACCTCTTCTTTGTTAAGCAACGAACTTATGAAAGTTGGTCGGGGCTGCTCAATCCCGAGATTGATCTCTTCTAATTCATGCACAGTTCATTGGATTTCTTCTTCGAATTCTGGAGGAGCCTCTTCTAGTGGTTTATCTTCGTATTCATCTTAGATGTTCAGGAAATCTTTGACTGGCTGACTAGTAACAACCATGCAAAATCCTGAGTCATCGACGGGTCCAATCGTACTGAACCCAAGACCCTCTTTTGAGGTGAGTTTCTTCCTTTGGTATTCCATAATTTTCTAACGATTGTAACTTATCTTTTGGCATTTATTTTAGCACATGTCCTTGTTGAATTAACTTTTTTACATAGGGCAAAATGTAACCAAAAGGTAGTTCCATTAATTCATTAGAATTGTTTTCTTCGAGAGTTATACAAGGTTCAGAAGTAGAAGGAGAAGCTTTATAAAACTTGATTGGTTTAAGACCATCATCATGGACTTCCTTGACCTCCATACTCTCTATCTTTTGAGGATGGATCAGAGTTAGAGTCATGGCTTGCACATAATGATTAATCTGATCATACATCGATTCATATTCATCTCTTTCTGTGTCATCTGCAGAATTCTCGAACTGAGGCTTCTTTTGACTTATCATCATTGTTTCTCTATCTTTTTCGGAGCTTCCTTCTACTTCAATGCTGATCAGCAGCTTCATCCGTTCAACAATACAGTGATTTCTACCTAGACCACGTCGCCGGCATCAACCTCAGATGCGTGGGCTAAAAGAACCTCCACCAACTCATTGCGAAGGAGTGGCAGGAGATCGTTGAACTGGAGCCGTATGGTCCCGTTCTCATAGTTCTTCTGAATCTTCTGCTTTACTTGTCACAATTTCTCTTGAAACTATTGTTTTCTTCGGGGGAGCATAGTAGGCGGCGTCTTCGTGAATGACTACTTCATGTATTGAGAAAGGTTGTAAATCTCCCTTAATGCACAGTTCTTGTCCATCCTTGTAGTACTTGATGCATTGGTGAAGTGACGACGTGACCATATCGTACTCGTAAAGCCATGGCCGACCAAGAAGGGAATTGAATGATGTATCTGCATCGATGACATGGAATTTTACAGTTGTTACTAGATTTCCAACTTTCATTTGTAGCGTTATAGATCTGGGGGCTCTTTCTCCTTTCTGGTTGAATCCTCTTAGAATCATTTTATCAATGGAAAGTTCTCGATCGTTGATGTCCAGGTAGACTAACGTCCGTATACTCATTATGTTGAGCGATGCTCTAGTATCTACTATCACTCTGGAAAGTATGAACCTGCCGATGATGACGAAAATGTAGAGCGAACTGTTGTGATCGGCTGTACCGAGTAGAAAATCGTCTTCGGTGAAAGTTATGCCATGCTATTCTTTTAAAGTGCAAACTCCATCTGAGGATGTGCTAGCCAGTTGTGCTAAGCAAATATCCGAATCAAGTATAGCCTTGATCAAATTTTCTGGGATAGGATCAAAGCGTCGTAAATGCTTAGTTTGGCTGGCAACTTCCTAAGATGAGCTAGCACATTGTAATCCACTTTGCTTGAATTTTCAATTTTGTCTCGCACTTGTACTTCTTCCGTTGCTGGAGGCACTTCTTCTTGATTAATTGCATGTTTTCCTTTATCTGTTGGAGCTGTCCTTGGCGGTAGTATCGTGCCACTTCTCAAGTGAACTTCTGTTATTTCTTCTTCTTCTAGACCCAGAGATCCTTTTATCAATGTATCCAGTTCTTCTGTATCTAAGAAGTCCACATTGATGGCAAGTGGAGTTCCATTACATTCAAGGATTAGCTCCTCGTTTTCGGTGCTGTTATAGCCGCTGTTGTCGATATCTTCTTCAATCTAGTCAACATTCTTGTCGGGAACAATCACGATTTGAGGATCATTTTGGGAATCAAAATCGGGGCTAGAGAGGTTGTGATTAGTTACGTCATCACTAGAGACAGAAAGAACGTAGCCACATCGTTTATATTATCATTATGAGACCCTGAAGGGGCATAAAGGTAATGGTACAAAGTCAGGGGTTCGAGGGGTTTCACCCCCGAATCTGAAACAACCAATCTAACAAGGGCAGCCTCTACCCTACCCTTCACACTATCGTCCTTAATTTCGTTCACAATCCTCTTCTTCCACCATTCTGGTCTCGGTGGTTTTCTTGGCACAACTTTCATCTTGGACTGTGCTGGTGGTAGACTCCGGACAGCAACTTTCTTTAGAGCAGACTAGATCTGATCCAAGACTTTCTTGAGCTCATTCCAAATTATGCTCCGTCCACCTTTGCCGACTACGGATCAATCAGATAGATCGTGTCAGCTGAAATCACATTTATAGATGCTCTTTCAGGTTCTTTCAAGTATTCCTTTGGTATCGTTATATTTCCTTTTTTGTAATTTTGCTTGAGCCAATCCTTGAAACCAAAGCAGCTTTCTATAGTGTGTCCCAGCAACCTGTGGTAGGGACAGAAGTTGGGTTGATCCTTCTTGTCCACCTCTTCCAGCTTCTTTGGCTCGGGCAATCTGAACTCGGGCATCTTCATTAAATTTCTGAAAATCTTTGCTACAATATCGTCTTTGAAGGAGTAGTTTCTGCGCAGCCGTTCTGACATTGTGGAACCCTCTCGTCCATATGTCCTGTATGTCCTCTGTTGCTGTCCAGGTTGACTGCTCTGCTGTGCACGAGGCTGACTATACTGCTGAGGCTGACTGTACTGAGGTGACTGACTGTGTTGTTGCTCAGGCTAAATCCTCATTGGCTTTTTTCCTTTGTTAACTTTTGCCACTATGCCATACCTCTTCTCGTATGCTTTATCTGGTTTCGTCTTCTCTGTCTTTTCTGCAGGTTCCATATGCTTGACTTCTTCTTGTAGGCAGCTGGCTTTACTCAGTAGCTTCTCGAAGGACTTTATGGTGAGACCCTTAAGCATGAAGGCCACCGAATCGTGGATACTCTTGAGTAGTATCCCGATCACGTGCAGTTCTTGTAGCTGAAGTTCACATTTCATGCTTAAGTTTCTCCATCTCAGAATATAGTCAACCAAGGACTCGACAGGCTTCTGCCACTTCACTACGAGATCTCCTATGGTAACATGATGTCGAACACCGGTGAATCTTTTCACGAACAGGTTTTCCATTTCTGCAAAAGTTTTTATTGATTCGTTGGGACGCTCAGCATACCAATCGAAAGTTATTCCTGACAGGCTGCTGACAAACTGACGAAACAACAAAGCTTCACTTCCTCCTGTGTTGCAAAAACTAGCTCTGAAATGTGTTATGTCATGATGAGGATTTCTTGTCCCATCGAACGTCTTGAAAGTCGGGGGCACGAAGCCTTTGGGGTAAGGAACGACATTAAACTCATCTGGGTAGGGTCTACCCTTTGAAACTGATGCTCCTTTTTTGGACTGAGCCAAGACCTCCCAAACTTGTTGTTCGACCATCTATTTAATATCCTTTCATGGCAGATTCAGAGTCAGATTTCTTCTCGATATTTTGTCTTCATTGGCTGAAGCGAACTCCCTTCTTTCATCAGTGATGTGTATCATCTCAGGATGGTTGACTTCTGGAGATGCTGCAGGTCGTGGCTGTGACTGTCCATGAAGTGTAGCCATGGCGGTCATGGCAGCGATCATCTCCTCTATTCTTTTTGCCAGATGGCCAATTTGTTCATCTCTTATCAGGATGGTCCTTCGCAGCTCATCCATCGTGTTCTCCTCACTAGGAGCATCACGCCCAGATGACGTTGACTGAGTTTAGACCATATTAATTTCCGTTAATTCTTCATCCATGTAATCTGAAAGAAGTAATCCTCGTCATCGACATCCAACCCTTGTTGTTTAGCTAGCTCAAAAATTTCTACCCGGAGCTATCGAACTCTATAATTAATTGTTTCCTTCTCAGTCAACTTTAATTTTGTAGGCTTCCCTGCACTATCACTCTTCTCTGCAACTGATTCAGAAGCAATGGTGGCAGTGGAAACAGGAACATCAGACTCATGATCCATTCGGTGGTCAACGGACTTTTAGAATGTACAGGTACAACACCTCTCGGTAACCACTCTTTCCTCTTAAAAGTCGACGTCTCGAGACGATGTGTCTCAGTGGGGACATCGGGGTGATGAGGGGAAGTGTGCTCCCTAGTGTGTAGATCATGTACATAGGAGAATAATCCTCTCCTACTCTTTCTCTTTCGGGATTCCTTATGATTATCAATAGCTAGTACTCTCGGACCCAGTCGAGACTTGACTGACTTGCTTATATTACTATCATCTGTAGCAGCTGTATCAACACGTTTTCCGTAACGGTCTTTGATAGAAACTCTGATGGGTCTTTCCATTTCTAGAATTTTATCCTTGATTTCAGGGGATATTACACATCCCATTCTCTTAAGATGCTTAGTGACGAAACAAACCTCTAATTCAGACAACCTCTGTAGAAGGGTGTGAGCAATGATAATAAGTGTGGGCCTTCCCCTCACCTTATCACGACTGTGTGACGCTGGAAGCATAGCGGCAATCTTATGGAGGCTTTCATCTCCAGTAGTGCCAGCTAACGGGTGGAACCTGCTACCTCGAAGAAGAGAAGAGGTGTCCAGTAAACCGAGTTCCTCCTGTTGAGGAATCTCATCAATTGTTGGCAGATCTGTGACTTATGTTCTGGTAGCCCTGCAAATCTTGCGGTTGCTTTTCTTCTTTAAGATTTGGTTTGCAGGGGAGGTTTAGAACTCGATCCAACTTCGTAGACTGACAGCGGAGTACTGAGGGTATCTTCAGAATCCTCCTCTTGCAGAATTTCTTTTCCTTTGGCAGACAGGAATGTAGGTACAGTGACGGCGAAGCCGGTGGCAGTAGAGGCGACAAGTCTCCTAGGCACGGAGACGACTAACTTGATGGAGGCAGCGATTATCTTCACCATCTTAACAGAAGGTAAATCTTTGTGGGAGTTCAAATCAAACTCAGCAAATTGTTCATGAATTTCAGGAGTGGCAACTTTCACAACCACGAACGGAACTTTTCCAAGTATCTTCAAACTCATTGAAGCCGGTTCCGAACTGAATCATCGGTGCTGCAAGACGGGCTTTGCGGGAGGAAGGCAAGTGACACACCTAAAATATATACCATTTTTGCTATATAATTTTATTCATTTTTGGTGATATTACACTTTAAAAGGAAGGTATTTTGAATATTTTTTTTGTTTTAGGTACAAGAAATGGTGATTAGATTAAAAGGAAGCAGAAATGGTACAATTTGGAGTAAAAACGAGCAAGAAAGTAAATTTTGGCTTGACACATTTCGATAAGTCTTTCTATGTTTAATCTCTTTTACAATTCTTACATAATTTTGAATGAGATTACACTTTAAAGAAATGTTATTTTTATGCTTATTTTGTAGGTCTATCTGTTAGGAACGCAACGCAACTGAAACGGGGGGAATCAAAGCTAAAACAGAGCCAAACGGAGCAAAATGATGGAGCTGCGAAAAATGGGCGCTGGCGGCGCCAGAAACTTGAGGGCACGAAAATAGGGTGCTGGCAGCTCACTATTTAGTGTCGGCGGTTCCCAAGACAGTCTGGATGCGAAATTGAGCGGTTATTGGCCATATACATCGAATCTGAATGCTTTTTGGAGGGTTTCTTCATGCACCTCTTAGGAAATTCGTCCCTAAACTATTTTAAACCGAATTTGAAGCCAAAAAATAGAGGATATGTTAAGGAAAACTTGGAGAATGCTTAGAGATCTTAGAATAGGAGTATAAATGTAGATTTCTACCTTTTTGGAGAGATTGGTGAGGGGATTTTGAGAGAATCTGTAAGGGAATGTTCTAGCATTGCATCGATCGACGGGAGACTTTGTGGGAGAGATTTTCATCATTCTTTCAAGGGGAAAAAGCTAAGTATTGTGTTCTTCATTATCTTATGATTTTGTAAACACTTATTTTGTGGATTTGCTTTGAAATTAAGTTTTCTGTTGTGTTTTATTCGTGCTTTGTGATGTCTTTCTCTTACACTTTCTTCTTGTTTGGAAATAGTGGCATAAGAAGTTTATGCCATTGTTTTCACTCTACTTTTCTTTTGCAATGAGTAAGATTCATATTTAGGATATTGGGATGCTTGCTAAAAGATGTTTTAATTATAAATGTGATGGTTTTTACTTTCACTTCATTTACATTACAAAAAAAGTCCGTTTTATTGTTAAAATTCGTTGTAATTGCTTTGTCCCAAAAGGGCAGTGTAATTCTCAATAAAGTGGAACCACATTCAATGTCCGTGAATGAATTGTGTAGTTCATGGGGATTGAGTGCAAATAAATAGGGAAATATGGTTTCATGGGCGTCGAATTGGAGGTTTCAGGGTGACAGGCTGAGATCCCCAATTTGGTCCTAAAGTTTGGTAACTAAAGCTAGGGTTAGCCTTCAAGTGAAGGGAAGTGGGAGCTCTGAAGTGGCAACCAGTATCCTCCCAGCCTAACTTTGGATATAGAGATTAAGCATAGGATTTGCCAATGTTCTTTATAGCACTCTAAAGAGAGTGTACTCGGAAGAGGGTAAAGAATATGATTGCTCCTATTAGGCACATACAATATATAATGCATCACATTCCTAAACTTTATCTAATTCATTACATAAGAATAGTAGATTTTATTATCTCAAAATTCACCAAACTAATTTATTCAAAATGGGTTATCTTTAGAAGTAATATTTGTATTTAGGAATAGTTATTATCCTTACATATAATTATCTTCTCTTAGGAGTAGTTGTTAGAAGCACCACTTATATCACCATTCAAAACTAAGGCTGTTAGTGGTAGACTAGAATTTGACTAGGGACCACTTACCTCGCTTCCCTGTGGGATCGATAAACGGGACTCCATTAGAGCCCTGTATTACTTGATACGATACATATACTTGCACTGGATCATTATGACTTTATAAAAAATTTTATATATCTATTGTTCATAAATCCTTGCATATAAAAAAGTCGCATCAAGTTTTTGGCGCCGTTGTTGGGAAGCTTCAGTAATAATTTTAGGAGAATTTTAGTCGAAGTAATTAGGCTTAGAATTGGAAAACATTAGTGTCGTAAAATTGTGTTTGTGTGAAAAGTATTTCTTTTGTATGAAAAAGTGTTGTGAAAAAAAAACTATTTGTGTGAAAAATAAGTTGTTTGTGAAAATATTTTGTTGTGTTGATTATATTTTTTTTATTTGTTTTATTGTTAATGTATTATTTTTTGTGTTACGTATGCAAAACAAAGGATCTGTAGGACTTGTGCCTTATGATCTCGAGTTAGAAAAATGAAAAAAAATAAAAAAACAGAATGGACTTGAAAAACTAGAAATGGAAATGGAAAACATACAAAATAATAACTTGAAAAATCATCATAAATCATTGAGGGATTATGTAAATCCTACGATAGATAAAATTCACTCAAGTATACAAAACCCTGTTGTATAAGCTAACTTGTTTGAACTAAATCCAGTGATTATCCAACTTGTGCAGAATAATCAGTTTGGGGGAACTTCTTCGGAAGATCCCTATTTACACTTATCTAGTTTTCTAGAACTTTGTGCTACATTTCGTTATAATGGCATGTCAGACGATGCTGTTAGGCTAAGGCTTTTTCCTTTCTCACTAAGATATAAGGCTAAAATGTGGTTATACTCATTAGCACCTGGTTCTATTAAAAATTAGAAGTTAACTCAGAAATTCCAAGCTAAGTATTTTTCACCTTCAAGGACTACTCAACTTAGAAACGATATTATCTCATTTTATTAGTTTGAAGGGGAACCAATATACGAAGCCTGGAAATGATTTAAGGAACTCTTAAGAAAGTGTCCACATCATGCTCTGCCAGATTGGTTAATCATTCAAACTTTTTATAATGAGTTAGTAGGATCCCTTATGTCCATTATTGATACTACTGTTGGTGGTTCATTAATGTCAAAAATATTTGATAAAGCGTATGCATTAATTAAAGAAATTACTACAAATGAATTTCAATTGCACTTTACAAGGGAAAATCATAAAAATGTAGCTAGTGTTCATGATACAGATGCGATTGCAATTCTTGCATCTCAGGTTGCTGCAATATCAAGGAAGTTGGACCAATTTGGAATGAACCAACATCAATTTACTCCTGTAAGTGAGAAAAATTCATTAGGATGTATGATTGATTTCAACTTATTATATGAGACTTTAAATACCATAAACAACCCATATTCTAACATTTACAACCTATGTTGGAAGAACCATCCTACTTTTAATTGAAATCATACTACTGAGGGTGGAAACCAACAATGGGAGAAAAATTATGTAAATCCTAATGGAAGTTGGAATAGGCAGGGTAACACAAGATATAGGCCTTCACATCCACTAGACTCTAATATTGATTAATAATTTGAGGATAAGAAGATGTCTATAGACAAAGTGGTATTGCAAATGGGAAACCAGTTGCAAAGTCAAAATGCTGTGATTAGAAACATAGAGAATCAACTGGGAGAAATTGCTAATTCACTTAGCAATAGACCCGAAGGAACACTTCCTAGCAACAATGAGATCAAATCTAAAGAGAACGATAATGAACAACTATTCCTTGTTACTGGACAAACTATGATAGATGTGCAAAAAAGAGAGTTGATTATGAATATTAATGACTTGGAAGTCACTTTTGATGTGTTGAAGACTATGAAATTTCCAACTGAGAGAAAAGATGATGAATGTTTTTTGATGGATGAAATTGATTATCTACGTAAAGACCATTTCCAAAAAAAATTTAAGAGTAAAATAACAGTTGAGGTCGGAATGAATTTTCATGATGAGTTGAAAACATTATCTAAAGAAGACTGTATGTATGATCAAGAGAGGTGTGAAATGATGAAAGCTACCAAAAATAGTGAACTTGTAATTCCATTTGTTGAAAAATCTCTTGAATTTAAGATGGATGTACCCCATACAATTTTAAAGCCTGCCAATTTAGGGAATTCATCTACACCACCAGTCTCTATATCTTCATATTCAACTTAGTTACAAGAAAAACCTGAATTGAATGATGAATAAGATAAAGTTATTGAACTAGGACTTGGAAGAGAATTTGAGGATAAATTTCAAAAGAACTTTGAGTTGAGAAAAGAGGATAAGGATATTGGAAGACCATTAGAAGAAATTCCTAAGGAGTTAGAAAAAGTTATTTCCTCAACTAAGATAGATCCTCTATTATTTAATAATTATAAAGGGGAAGAATTGGAAGATAAATTCAAACAAAAGAGTGACATAGAATAATTTGATCCTGAATCTGAATTATCTAGAGAGAATATGATCCAAAATTTGAGAGATCTTGAATTATCATATACAAATCCATTTCTTATAAATTTTAAGGATTATATTAATATGAGGATTGAGAAAATCAATAGAAGAATATTGGATCTAGAAATAAATATGAGGAATAATTATATAAATCCATCTGAAAAGGAAAAGCTAAATGAAAAATTACAATTTGAGGATTTTGTAGGAAATCCTGGATCTGAAAAGGATTGGGCGATTAATCGAGGATTACTTAATTTGAATTTTGATCAAGGAGGAATCTTTTGTTGGGCCCATGACGTTAAAACCAAGTGCTTTATGGGAGGCAACCCTAGTTATCAGTGTGCTTTAATTTAGTATGCTTGAGAGTCATGATTGTTAGTATTGTATTGTGTTTGCTTTAGTGTGGATTGATCATCTTAATTCATGTTTGGATTAGTAGATTGACTTGATCTTTATGTGTCATTATGGATTGATCAGTTTGATTATTGTTGGTAGATGTTTGAATTGTTAGTGGTTAGATTTGATCTTTGTGTGTCATGAGGGAGGTGATTACTTAACTTCTTATTATGGTTAGACTAATATGTTCTCTTGCAGTAGTTGGATTGACGAGTTCACTATAACTCTGGTCTTACTCGGACTTGAGTTTTACAAGAGTATCATGAATTTGAACAATGACAGCTTCATCTCAATTTTGTTACATCCTTTCGCTAACTTTGTTTTCATCTGATAGGAGTTATGAACCTATTTGATGAATAACTTGTGGTTGATCTTACACTACGATTTATAACATTTAGAGGTGTAATTATAGGGATTAGATGATGTCTGAGATTGGTGCCTAGGAACCAATTTATCAGGAATAATCTTATCTTTGGGATTATAATTTATAAAATCATTTTAAAATATACCTAATTTATTAGTGTAGTGATTCCATTAGAAATTGGAAGTAGATCAGTGTGATATGATGAGTTCATGGAAGAATTGACCTCATTTATCTTATGTGTGTTTATGTTTGTGTTATAGTTTTATATAATAATTGAAGAACATTTTTATATTCCCTTGCTGATACCTGTTATGCTAGTTAAACTTTTATTTAGTGAATTTCATTCTGGCATGATTAGTTTAGATTTACTTTCTGCTGCATATTGTTCTGTCCTATTGAATACTTGTAAATATTTTTGATAGACATTTGTGGTAGATAGAATTTCTAAATTATTTTTCTTTCTGCTTATATGTTTTGTACAGAATGCTATATATGTTAAAAATTAAGTTTGGGGGTAGGAAGGAAAATAAAATTTTAATGTGAAAATACTTCCATTTAGTGTAATTTTATTGCAAACATGTTTTAGGTTAGATTTACTTTCTCTTACAGTCATTCTATCCTGATTATGCATGTATATGAATTTGATAGGATGTCGTAGTAGTAAGTAGATTCAACCTTTACTTTTTCTTCCTGCAACATTTTATGGAATTAATTGCAAAATATTTTAAAATATGAAGTTTGGGGGGAAGAAAAATTTTTAAAATGTAACTTTAGTTGTCCTCAGCAGCCTATATTTGATTTGATATCACTTTTAAAATGACTTGTGGTATGTGGTGTTACCTTTAGGTTACTATAATTTCAATTTTAGGAATGTTAAAAAAATAACTTAGTTGAAATCCTATGTGAAGAAACTGTTCTAGAGTTAAGATATTTTGTAGGAAATATTGGGAAAATGATTTAGCAATTTATGATAGAAAAGAGTTGAATATTTGAAAAGCTAAAATTCTTAGATTTATACTTAATGAGAATTGAGCCTTTATTGAAAACCTTTTTTGAACTAATACTCACACTTATAATAAGTGAGAGAAAGTTTTGAGTTTTGGATTTTAGAGAGAGGATAGTGAAATTTAAAATTATTGAAGGCCTATCCAGATATAGTAATCCTCACATTAAAAAAAAGTAAAAAAATAAGGGATTAAAGATGATCCCGAAAGAAAGAAAAAAAAAAGTGAAAAAAAGGGATTAAAAATGATTCTGAAAGTCAAAAAAAAAAGAAAAGAAAATAAGTGAGGAGAAGCTTGAGGAGAAACTTAATCAAAAATTGGTTTCACTTGAATCTTTTTAAATGAAAAGACTTAAAAAATAATCCTAAGCTTATTCTTATTTCAAATGGTAGGTTTAATTGGTATATATAAGGAGCTTAAATTTCATTTTTATACTATCTATGAATCTTTAGTTTGAAAATTTTCAATCACTTTTGAAGTAAATAGAAAATCAGGATTCCTCAGTTGAATATGAGATATTCTTACACTTTAGTTCTAGGTTGATTTTCTAGAATTTCTCCTATGTTATACTATAACATTTCTGAGATGAAATTATAGGAAACTCTATTGAAATCCACAACCACAAGTCAACATATTTTGTTTTTAATGTTATAATGTTACTTGAGGATAAGTAATAGTTAAGTTTGGGGTATTGACACGCTTAAAATATATACGGTTTTAGTTATGTAATTTTACTTATTTTTGGTGATATTACACATTAAAAGGAAGATATTTTGTATGTTTTTTGGTTTTAGGTGCAAGAAATGGTGATTGGATCAAAAGAAAGTAAAATTGGTGCAATTTGGAGCAAAAACAAGCAAGAAAGCAAATTTTGGCTTGACACCTGTCGATAAGTCTTTCTATGTTTAATCTCTTTTACAGTTCTTGCATATTTTTGAATGATATTACACTTTAAGAAAATGTTGTTTTTATGCTTATTCTGTAGGGCTATCTGTTAGGAACGTAACATAACTGAAACAGGGTGAATTGGAGCAAAAACAGAGCCAAACAGAGCAAAATGGTGGAACTGCGCAAAATGGGCGTCGGCGGCGCCCGATAGGGAGTCGGCAGTGCCATAAACCCGAGGGCACGAAAATAGGGTACCTGCAGCGCCCTATTCAGCGCCGGTGGCTCCCAAGACGGTTTGGATGCCAAATTGAGTTATTATTGGCCATATACATCAAATCTGGACGCTTTCTTGAGGGTTTCTTCATGCACCTCTTGGGAAATTCATCCCTACACTATTTTAAACCAATTTTGAAGCCAAAAAATAGAGGAGATGTTAGAGAAAACTTGGAGAATGCTTAGAGATCTTAGAATAGGAGTAGAAATGTAGACTTCTACCTTTTTAGAGAGATTAGTGAGGGTATTTTGAGAGAATCTGTAAGGGAATGTTCTAGCATTGTATGGATCGGCGGGAGATTTTGTGCAAGAGATTTTCATCTTTCTTTCAAGGGGAAAAAGCTAAGTATTGTGTTATTCATTATCTTATGATTTTGTAAACACTTATTTTGTGGTTTTCTTCGTGCTTTGAGATGTCTTTCTCTTACTCTTTCTTCTTGATTGGAAATAGTGGCATAAGAAGTTTATGCCATTGTTTTCACTCTACTTTTCTTTTGCAATGAGTAGGATTCATGTTTAAGATATTGGGATGTTTGCTAAAAGATGTTTTAATTATAAATGTGATAGTTTTTACTTGCACTTCATTTACATTACAAAAAGGGTCCGTTGTACTGTTAAAATTTGTTGTAATTGCATTGTCCCAAAAGGGCGGTGTAATTCTCAACAAAGTGGAACCACATTCAATGTCCGTGAATGAATTGTGTAGTTCATGGGGATTGAGTGCAAATAAATAGAAAAATATAGTCTCATGAGTGTCAAATTGGAGGTTTCAGGGTGACAGGCTGAGATCCCCAATTTGGTCCTAAAGTTTGGTAACTAAAACTAGGGTTAGCCTTCAGATGAAGGGAAGTGGGAGCTCTGAAGTGGCAGCTAGTATCCTCCCAGGCTAACCTTGGATTTAGGCACTAAGCCTAGGATTTGCTAATGTTCTTTATAACACTCTGAAGAGGGGGTCCTCGGAAGAGGGTAAAGAATAGGATTGCTCCTATTTGGAATATACAATATATAATGCATCTTATTCCTAAACTTTATTCAATTCATTACATAAGAATAGTAGATTTTATTATCTCAAAATTTACTAAACCAATTTATCCAAAAAGGGTTATCTTTAGAAGTAATATTTACATTTAGGAGTATTTATTATCCTTACATATAATTATCTGCATTTAGAAGTAGCTGTTAGAAATACCACTTATATGACCATTCCAAACTAAGGTTGTTAGTAGTATACTATAATATGACTAAGGACCACTTACCTCGCTTCCCTATGGGATTGATAAACGGGACTCCATTAGAGCCCTGTATTACTTAATAAGATATGTATACTTGTGTTTGATAATTGTGATTTTAAAAAAATCATTATATATCTATTGTTTATAAATCCTTGCATATAAAAATGTCGCATCAGCAAGTTTCAGGAGAAATTCAGTGTAGGGGCCGACATCTTTAACTGCAGATGAAGCATTCCGAAGATTAGTGAGGGCCAAAAACCTTATCATCATAGTGCAAACACTACGAAAAATGTTGTTTTGTGGACTGGGAAAATTTTCATTTTATTATCTTTTTATTTCATTTCTTTAGATTTTTCGCGTGTTGGTTTAAAGGAGTTTTAAGGTTTAAAGAAGAGTGGGTCAATCTACCGAAGACAGGATTGAACCCGAGGGGTACAGAACGGAGGTGAAGTATGGGATCCTATCGGGGGTCCCCTTCACAATGTAGATTGCCCTAGCGAGATTTGCCCACCGACACACCTATTGGGGGTCCGACCCCACAAGATCAAAAGGAAAACCTAGGGACTCTTGAACCCTTATGTTTAGGAGTGACTAAATAGACGATCCTGATATCCAGAGGAGTTGGTCACACTTTCCCAAGAAAGAAATGGGTGAAGTATGTCAACGGAAGAATGATAATCTGACTCATAAGGGACACGACCACATTACCGATATATGAATATAATATTTCCTAATCTTAATGAAGAGAGAAACTACTCCCCAGCGGAGTCGCCAGA
Source organism: Papilionanthe hookeriana x Papilionanthe teres (assembly GCA_022702705.1). Taxonomy (NCBI): domain Eukaryota; kingdom Viridiplantae; phylum Streptophyta; class Magnoliopsida; order Asparagales; family Orchidaceae; genus Papilionanthe; species Papilionanthe hookeriana x Papilionanthe teres. The sequence goes on from CM040422.1 coordinate 175,489,527, forward strand.
AAACTGTCGTTCACATTTTTTTGATTGATTGTATTGAGGTTGATACTTTAAAATATGTTTAGGTTTTTTGTTTTAAAAAAGGTTTTAATTTTATAAAAATAGAATTTTGATTTAATTTAATATATATGAAAGTTTTCTTATGAAATCAAACCGATCTCATATAAATAATAGTTTAAATAATCAAGCACTTCACTGCAAGACATGTACTTATCCCAAAGAATAAATACATAACTTGAGGTGAAGCTCGATCAAATAAACTAAAGAATTTATGACATCCATTTGATCTGCGAACCATTTTGACCGATAATTTTTCCTATCTAATAAAAGGAAATTAGATAGAGTTTATATTAATATGGGGTCTTTAAGTTTCCTATAAGGGTAAGCCCCTATAGTTAATTACATCCTAGATAACAAAAGTTAACTAAGAAAACTCTTGATATAGATCAGAAAATATTTATATTGTTTTCCAAGAAAATATAATAGTCGGAAATTCAATAGGTGAATGACTTAAATTTTGGAATATTTTATTTTATGAGAATCCAAAGGAGAGAAGGGTAGGAGAAGGACATAGATTCAAGAAAAATCTCGATGTTTTCCCAAACTATCCTATAGTTTGGCTTTAAATCTAGAAATGAAGTTATTTAGATTTCAGTCCTGCCAATTAATTATAGGGATTACATTTGCATAATGTCCGATTATGCAAATAACTTGGAAGATGGGAGGATTTATTTCGTACCAGACGACAACCTCGGAATCCTAAAGCTAATTAAGGCTTATATAGCACAGCAGAACCGTACAAAGGCCTACAAAAAAAAGGTGAGGATTTATGCTGCACTAGGCAAGCTACCTCGAAATCCTATCGCTTGTTGTTTAGACTGAGGAAAGGTTTTACTGATGTAGACAAGTCTTGCTGTTGAAGATGGTCGTGCTGCCCACGATGCATGCTCCAAGCTCCTCGTCGTAGCAGGTTTAGTTTAAAGAAGTGTCAACTAAGGAGAAATGAGAAGCATCATGTTTTATAAATATTAAAATTGAGATGTCTTAACATTTTATTAGGGGGAAACTAAAGTTAATTATAACAACACCGGTTAAGATCCCATGGTTCCATCATCTCGACACCATTATTTTCATCGGATACACTCAGTCCAAATGAATTTACTAAACTCAACTTAATGAGTTCCATACTTTCATTCAGACCGTGGGAAAACCTTGTTAGCAACATGTGGATTACATCCTCTAAGGAATTCCCGATCATCCAATGAGACGTTTTAATTTAGTTGCAATTGTAGTTTTTGTTTTGTTTATGATTAAATTTTGAGTTGTTTTATATTTTGAATGTTGTGGAGGTGAATTTTATCTTGTTGTGATTTTTAGTTTAGTTTTGGTTTGATTTTTGTGGCTATCCTAAAGGTTTCAGTTTTCATGCAGGGTGACATTGTTGCTTTAACATGGAAGTTTGCAAGGAAAGGAAAGTATAGTACAATGCAGGTAAGTAAATTACAATAAAATAAAAGTGTACCTGGCGGGGCTTCTCGTCATTTCCAACTACACTTAAAATGCATGTTAGGATATTTAAGTATTTGAAAGAAAAAACCTAGGTAAAGCTAAGGAAAGGTCCTGGTTGTCTACCAAAGCCTAGTTCTATTACTAGTCAATTCCTAAGGTGTGTTTGAGGATGATTTCCTTCATCAAAGAACAATGAAGTTTAATTGTTCTTCTAAAACATCCCATTGGATTGAGAAAGTGCTTAGGACGAGTCCTGAACATCATTTCAATGCTTCTGGGATCATTTTGAGTCCAAATGAATTTCATCATCTGGATGAATTGGTCATCCGAGGTTCAGTTGAGTTTTGGCTCTTGTTCAAAGAACTTGAATGTTTGATTATCCTATAAGTAAGGTGACATTTCATTTAACATTTCATTTAAGAATTATGACGATGAAAGGCTTTAAGGGCAAATTAGTTTATAAGGAACTTAACTATTCTTAATGATTTAATTTAGTTACAATGTTTTGGTTGATTTTTAAATATTTTTAGATTATTTTAAATTGGAAAAGTGTTTAAATGTTTTAATTTAGTTAAGTTTTAACCTTTTTAAACTGTTTTAATTTAATTATAATGTTCATATTAATTTCAATATTTTAAATTGATTTAGTTTAATTATGAATTATTTCAAAGTTAATCTTTATATTATAGACTCTCTTTTAAATTATTTCAAATTAATTTAGTTTAATTTTAAATTATATCAAATTGGTTTTGATTATGATGTTTTAATCAATTTTAATGTTTAAATTATAATATTTTTAATCATGATTTTTTTAAATTAGTATTAATATTTTAAAATTGTTTTAATTTAATTTTTTAATTATTTCAGATTAATTTTCAAGGTTTTAATATTTTAATTTTGTTTTAGTTTAATTATAAGATTTCAAAATCATTATTTTAATTATCATTTTATGATTTCATTAGTAAGAGTTAGGTGATGTTTGATTAATTTATTGGTTAGGGGTTCAATTTCAAAGAATTAGAATCCTCTTATATCACATTCCCTAATCTTAACAATTTATGCTTTAATTATCTTCGAAAGTTTGATGGCTTAATTAATTAGGATTTCCCTTTTTAACATTAAAGTTGATTAATGGGTTTCTACCCCTTAGTTTCCTTTATTTCAATCATCCAAGAGGAAAATCAAGATCAAATGTTAACCCTATCCTTTAGTTAAGCCTAAATATTAGTTAAGGCTAAAATTTCTTAATTACCTTTATGCCCTTTTTAGCTTGTTCATCTCATAATTCACTAAATTAAGCTAAAATGAATTTGAAATTTTTATGTCACTTCGCTCACATGTCTATTAGGACATTAGAGGAGAAAATATGATTTTTCTATTTTTAATTTAATTTTTATAATTATTTTTTTTGAAAAATAGGGGTTTTCAATGAAAATTCAACAACATGACCAAGCTGAAACTTCTGTCCTTAGGAAAATTATGAGAGGTTCCTACATACTAGAGGACCACTTGGACCAATTTTGGTGATTTTTGGAATTTCAATTTATTTATTAGAAGTATTTTAAATTTTGGAGTATTAATTATTTATAAAATTAAATTGAAGGGAAACTTAGGTTTTATATTTTTCTTAAATCTCTCTGAACCCAAGGAACTCAGAGAAATAAATTTTGTATTTTTCTGATTTTTCTTTGAATTATTAGAATTATTTTAGTGAAAGTCTTGAAAAATCTATTTTTTAATATTAAAATTTACCCTAAGCCTTTAAAATTTAATATCTTTACTTAGAAACTTAGGAAAAATATTTGTGTTGGTTCTGAAGTGATTGGGAGGTCAAATATGACATTTTTAATGAATTTTAATATTTTTATGATTTTTATAATTTTTTAATTATTTAAATATTTAAAAATAGGTTAAAAATAAATATTTAATGAAAATTCCAATTTTAATTTTTCTAGACTCCTCTGATCTCAGAGGACTCCCAAAATTAATTTGGCGAATTTTTTAGTTATATTTTGTGTTTTATGAATTTTTTTAATTTTAAATATGGTTATGTCACTTAGGTGATTTATTTAATGGGTTGAATTAACTCCAATTGATTTGAAATTTTTATGTGATGTTTCTCTAATCTTAGAGCACAGTGGAGAATTGATTTCATGTTATTTTGATGTGTGGTTACTCCAAATTAATTTAATTTCAGTTTTGAGTGTTTGGTCAAATTAGGGTTATTTTAGTGAATTAAGTCAAGCCATAATTTTTCTAGGGTCCTCTAGTCCTAAGGTACTTCCCCTAATTTTTCTATATTTTTATGATCTACATGCTAATTTTCATAATTAATCTTCAAGAAAATGGCCTTAGACTTAGAAAATAGATAACTACCTCTACACATAACCTTTGACCTTGGAAAATCAGAGAATGTTCCCAAGATCAGAGGCTACGAGAGCCCTACAATCTCATGACATGGTGAATTGTGTATGTGAATGGAGAATTGAAATACTTAGATCAGTGAATAATTAATTAAAAATTAAATACTCAACAAAATATTTTGATTTTAATTCCACATTGTTCTCCTCTATTCATTGAGCAAGAGAGTATTTTTAGTTTATTTTTATGATTTTTCTATGCAAAGATATGCATTTTTAAAGTTTTGTGATTTAAATAAATAAGAAAATAATCAATTTCCTACTTATCCAGTGCGACGCTGACTAGATCCTACAGCGGATCGAAAGCACATGCGGCGCTCTTTGATTGGGCGCCGCCATCTAGCTCGGCAGCCACACGTTCTGCTGTCTCGTCCCATCTCCTGGTCCGGCCAATCTGAGCCCTCCTCTGGATATACACGCGATCAGACGGTTCTGGCTCATCATCTCCGTCTGGTTTAACCCGAGAGCCGCATGTTTTCTAAACTTAATATCTCCCTCATTTCTCAACCAAATCAAGTGAGGTTTGTTTCCACATGCTCAACTAGCCTAGACGAAGCTATCCATGCAATTAACATGCATTGAAATTAAGTATAATGAAATGGAGAATCCGTGAAAGCTCGGGAGGAGGAGTTCAATACCTTTGCTCTGAGAGGTGAGGCCTCAATCAGAGATGCTTGGAATGTTCGTGGAGGTCCAAGGAGCCTACAGATTGAGCCTCCAGTCATGGTGAATTGCCTAGACCCAAGTTCAACTAAGGCCGATTTGGAGCTCTGGCCGATAACACAGATGGGTGGCTTGGTGATGGGGCTTTCACTGGGGAGCTTCTTCTCTTGGTGTGGGGATGGTGTGGGTGAGTTTAATTTGATTTTGGTGAAGGTTCCAGGAGTGTCCTGTTTCTAGCCTGAATTTCGAATGAGAATTTGAGCTTAGGTGGTGGAATTCAAGGCAGGAAAATGGTGGGGATCTTCTTCTCTTAGCTAAAATTGGGTTTGGGGGTAGTTTGGGAGATAATTGTGGAGAAAATTTTAGTACTTGAAATTTGGTCGTGGTGGAGCCATTTTATAGAGCTCGCTGGAGAGGGGAGCTCAAAACCAGGCTTTGGGTGCTTTAGGCCGCTTAGGATGAAGGCAAAGCAGGGTCATTGATCACTGAGGTGATCCCTCACTGACAAGGTCCAATTTTGGGTTTAAAGGAGCATGGGGGCGCTCGGGCTGAGCTGTTCCGATGGCTAGAGCGGCCGGCAAGGACAGGGCAGGCACCTGGCAGGCTGAGGAGGAATGAGGGAGTGGCTCAGTGCATTCAATTTGGTGTGGAGGTTGCTTAAACAGGAGTTTAAGGATGGGACTTAAGCTTAGCCAAGTGGCTAAACCCAATGGTCCAAAGTGGTGGACCATTGGTCCATGGCTCAAGGGATTTGGGTTGGGTCAGGTCAAACCAGTTCTAGGAGGCTTAGGGTTGGCTGCCATGAAGTTGGTTTGATCAAATTGGTTCAATTTAAGTGTCATTAGGTCATAGGTTCAATTTAGGTCACATTGGATTTTGGTTAGGCTAGCTTGGGTTTGAGCTTGAGTTGGACCAAATTGATTGCGCAACATTGTACTTGGAGTGGTTTTGAGTTCATTTGTAGGTTCAATTTGGTGGATTTTGGGATTTTGGTCAATTTGGGGCAAGTTGGCTAAGTTTGGGCTTAGGTTGGGCTAGAGTGAGGTTTAGACCCAATTGAAGGTTTCAAATGGTTTAGGGGAATGTGGTAAAGAGTCCCCAACATTAATTAGGTGAAAATTTTAGGAATAGAGTAATTAATTTGGGAGATTTTGGGCATATGTTGGAATTGAGTTAAAATTAGGATTTTTGGACTTTAAGTGGACTTGGGTGAGACTTGAGCTTAAATTGGGGACAATTGATGATTCAATTCAATTTAGGAGAGTGTTATGAAGGGTTTAGGATTGAAATTTAGGGGAATTGGCTGACATTAAGTCAGTTTGGGGATTTTGAATTATTTAGGTAAAATTGGAAATTTTAGATTTCAAGTGGAATTGAACTCAAATGTGGGTCAAATTGGGCTTGAATTTGGTTTAGATTGATATTTGCGATATTGAATTGAAGTTTGGGATTGAAATTGGGCAAGATTTGGATCAATTGGGTAGACTTTAGGTTTAACTTGTGCACTTTTGGGTTAAATGGGTCAAATTGGGTCTTTTGATTAAATTGGGCTAAATTGGCCAAATTAGGGCATGTGGTAGTTGATAGAAAGAAAATTGGGAATTTTTGGGAGATTTTGGAATTTTTTGGGAATTTTTGAAATTTTTGGAATTTTGGGCCAAGAGGGGTATTTAGGGTATATGGAGATTATTTCGAGTGTATTGGGGTGTTTTGGTGGATTTAAGAGGCGGAAACTATTTTTAAATGATTTTGAGAAATTTTGGGTAATTTTTGGGGAATTTTGGGGAATTTTGGATGATTTTAGGGCTTTAAGGGTATTTTAGGTATTTAGGGTATTTTGGGGCAAAGGGGTTAGAAATTGAATTTTTGGCAAAAATTGAGATTGGTTGAGTAATGAGTAACATGGAATTGTTTAAATTGAGCCATGGACAGAGGGTCACCCTCATTTGGTCCTCTATGTGTCGGTACTAGCCAAACCCTAGTTTGAGGCTAAGAGCTTGGGAAAAACACTTACATGAGTTTCCAAAGAGTTAGGGGATCGAAGGTGATGTGCTTTATTTAGGTTTGTGAGTGTGTAGTGTGAGTGTGGTGTAAGCTCCAGACCTCCTAGGGTAGATCCTATGGCCTGACCACCTATATGGGACTTCCCTTGGGCTTCCTTATGCTTGGTCTCTTCCTCCCAAAACTGGAGGTTAGGCCTTAAGCATATGAAAACTCCTAGTGAAGTAAGAAAAGTTTGTATTTCTATGGGGAGGGGTTCCATGACTAGTCTTCTAAGAAAGTCACCAGTAGAGTCCTATGGCTAGACCCTAGGCTATTCTAAAAAAAGACTATACCTTAACCAAAAGTGAGGTCAACAATAATCGTTTGGCTTGATCATTTGGTATTCATTCAGTCGACTAAAAGTCATTCAACTGACTGAACGATCATTGGTCTTCTATTTTAAGGGCATTCAACGTGAAGGCTCATTGTTCTTTGTAAGGACTAGTCCATCAGACAGAGAGTGCATTACCATACTGATAAGCAACCTACCTTAGGTCAACGAGCCTGTATAAGAGTTCCTACCAGAGGACAGTTTATCTTTTGAATGCCCTTCTGTCAATGATGTTGTTATTGGTATAGATGTGTGACACTTCTTGATTCAGTTGGACTAACGTTCGGTTAGCCCAAAATTTGGCTGACTGGAATGATGCTGGCTTGCTCGATCTTTTGTTGTGTCCTTCTTCGTGCAATCTGTTGGATATCCTCTATGCATTAATCAAGACCGGACATTTGAAATTAATTTTGTAAGAAAAAAAAAACATTTGAAAAAAATTTTAAACTTTCGATGATTCCAGCTTGAAAAAAAATAAAACACAAAGCTGCCACATGACTACAAACAAGATAAACCTTAAAATCTCGTAGAAGAACAGAAGAAAAAAGTAATAGCATAAGAGAAAACTTGCTTGGTATAGATGTTTCAGGTCCATTGTATGCCTAATCACATGATCTACAATAACGGGTAGTTTCAACCGGTCTGTCAGCAGCGGCGTGGCCTGCATCATGAAAAATACTATATCTAATACCATAGGAAACAATGTCATAGAAATAAAAATTTTAACAACTAATCACATATTATAATTTCATAATCACAAGAGTACCCAAGTCACAAGAGATTGGCAGTGAGTTGGTGCAATTTTTTCAAAATTCTCCCTTCCAATCAGCAGCTCAAGCAGAACAACTCCGAAAGCATAGACATCACTTTTCTCACTAAGCTTGCCTGAAATCAATGTAATTTTAAAATTACAAATAAATATTGTTGCTCTGCTCATGTGAAAGTAACAGAATTGAAATGACTAACCATCTAAAATATATTCTGGAGCGGCATAATCTAGCTTTCCACAAGTTTTGGCCATACGCTTATTTAGGTCAGCATCACTAACAGCAAGGCCAAATCCTGAAATCTGTTTTCGGAGTAGTAAATTATTGAAGGAATAGTTTCCTGATGAAAACCAGCAAGATGCCATTGTAGAAGGATCTGATACCTTGGCATTGAAGTTCAAATCAAGAAGAATATTAGATGGCTTCAAATCTCCATGGATCACAGGAGGGTAGCAGTGCTCATGAAGATATTCTAACCCCCTATATGGCATCAAATTAAAGAATTACAAATAAGATTAAATATGCTATTAAAGAGCTTCGAGGCCTACCTTGCTGTGTCAAGTGCAATTTTCATTCGCAAATCCCAAGTTAAAGCTGATCCATTATTCGATCCTGGAAGCGAAATATAAATCATAAAATTAACTTCAGGATTTTTTTCAATTATTATTTTTTTTATTCCAAGACAATGAAGAGAAAGTACCATGCAGTTGTGTTTGTAGAGAACCATTTTTCAGCAAGTCGTAGACTAGAAATCTGGTCTCCCCATGCATACAATAACCCAAAAGTGAGACGATATTTGGGTGTCTGATTCTTCCCAACAAATCCAATTCATTCTGCAATACAAAAAAGTTATTATTTGCATAGTATAATTGTTAACTAATACAGAAAAATTTAAAATCTGAGAGATTATACTATAAATTTACATCAAATATTCTCGCATGATCCCGCCCACATCCAGCTAACTTCATTATTGCTGCAGGAACTCCATCAAAGCAAGATTGATAAACACAGCCAAGTCTCCCTTCTTCCAAAATATATTTCTCATCAAAATTATTGGTGGCTGACTTTAAGGATGAGTACTCGATCATTTCAACCAATGATTTCTTGCTCACCGTCTTTATTGAATTTAGCTTGCTAAAAGTTGGACCCGAATGAAGACCTTTAGCAGCATAATCTACACCAAGTGTAATATAAATGAAGCAGAATGAAATGTTTAAAATTGTTTCTAAAAATTCAAGCAAAGAGAAAGTTTGGAAGTACCATAGTTTTGCGTCTCTTTGAATCTTCGAACTTGTTTATGCCTTTTCCAAGTGACCAAGAGGAGAATGATAAATAGAGCAGTAACTGAAATGGCAACAATTGAGAGTGAGACGACGATGAACAATTTTCTGCTCGAATGGTGGTGCTGAACCACAGCAAATACCTTCGTTGCTGCAACCAGAAACATCAAAAGGTTTATGCAAGTGAAAAGGTTTCTTTAGCTGTTAAGAAAAATAGGAGATCTACAGAAAGGAGCAACATGGAAGCTCTAATAAGTCAAAACAGAACGAAATCCATTTAAGTTAAAAGTTGAGGAACTCAAGGCTTAAACCGAGTTACCAAAACTGACAAATAAGCCAACATTCCAAGATGCAACTGAGTAGAAATGGGAGAGAAAAAATCGCATAAATAGAAAGGAAGAAGAAAATGGAAGAGCAATTACCTATCGGGGAAGGTGCAATAAAAACGGGAGGTGAATAAACGTGATTAACCAGAGGAGAGAGGAGTGGAGCGGGGGAAGGGGAAAGCCAAGAGTGTGCTCTGCCATTGGTGGGAGATGGAAGAAGACTGAACAAGACATAAGATAAACAGAGGTGCTGGATTGAAGGAGATGCCATGGGCTGCCGCATCATGCCTTCCAATATGTGGGAACAATCAAAGTGTTCGAAAAACTTCAAAAACCAAGGAAGTAGTATAAATGAAAAAGAGTGGGGGCAGGGCCATTCAATAATTCACATTTTCTCTCCTTCATTAGTAAAACGGTGTACGCATGTGCTTCTATTTATATTTATATATATATATTAGTTTATCTGGATGGTAAGAAATAAAGTCAAATATGATGGTGAATCTGCTATTCAACAAAAGAACTGTATTAAAAGTCTAGCATAAATTAAAAAAAGATGCACAAGCATGAATTTCAACACTGACAGTATAGCCAAAACCCTTCAATCAAATGAAAATGCAGCAAATAAAACAATATGTATTCAAAAAATTAGTTGGAGAGAACCTCATAAGAATTGGATAAAAGTCAACATTGGTGGAAGCTACAGACCATCTAAAGCTGGTATGGGTGGATTATTCAGAGATCACAATGGTAAATGCCTCTCATACTTCCTGTCTCCAATCACAGCTGAGAATGCAATGCAAGCCGAAGCCTAAGCCATGAATTGTGCCCTTAAAATTTCTCAATACCTAAATTGGGATCATTGACACCTGTTATCAGATTCAGCCTCTCTAGTTGATATGGTGACAGCCCAAACAGAACCTTCCTGGCCTATACTGTACTGGATGCAGCAGATCAAGGTTATATCTTCAAAATTGCATATTTTGGTCAGCCACATCTGTAGAAAAGTCAACCAGCCTGCTGATTGGCTGGCCAAGGAAGGTTCTTTGCTTTCTAAACCTATTTTGAATGTTGTTCCTTCTTCCAAGTTAAAAAAATAGAGCCCTTGTCATTCACCAAAAAATAGAATAAAGAGTGGGGGTTAACTCGGATATAAGGAATTCTGAGGTTATCCCCCCACCACCCCCCAACCCCCACAAACCCACCCCCCAACACCCCCCCCCCCCCCCCTCCCAATTACAATATAATTTAAATTGCAAGAAGAAGAATGGGCTCCCACTTGACCTGATTCATCTCTCCATGTATTTGTGTCCAAAACACATTAATCTCCTGTAGTAGAGCATTAATCCTCTTCAAAGCGTACATCATCTATCAAGGGATCTTAGATTTTTTGTTTAGAATGTTATGCCAAAAGAATCCATCTCCACATGAATATACTTCCAATTTGGCCAAAACACAAGACCAATCCACCCTATCATAAGCCTTCTACAACTCTAACATGATAATGTGGTTACCTCCCATGCATTTCTTGTTCATACCATTAATTAGCTCTTTGGTCAATAGACTATTATCCACAAAATTCCTTTCCTAATTAAAAGTAGATTGCTTAGCAGAAATAAGAAGAGGGAGATGTGGTTGTTGCTGAGTGACTAGAATTTTACTGCTGACTTTGGTGATCACAATTGAGACTAATTGGAATAAGAAAAATAGTTAATGTGTTGAAGTTTTATCCTAGTTCCTCCCTATAGAAGTATCATTGAATGACCATGATAACATTTATACTAAAAATTTCCCAACAATTTTTATAAAACTTAGAACTGAATCCATAGTCCAGCTGTCCTGCTGTTTTTGACTGATTGGAGGGCCAACCAAATCTTCACTTCAGTAGGAACTTCAATTAGATTCAGATTATTAACAAAATTTCTGGTCTCAAAAAAAATTGGAGTGTCAATCATATTAGACCTAGCATTACCTTTCCTGAACATTTGTTGGAAATAATTCAGCTCTGAGCTAATAACATGCTGTGGTTTAGAGATCCATATCCACAGATTTTGAATCTTTAGGATGGCATTTTGCTGCCTGCTCATTTTAATGCATTCATGGAAATATTTAGAGTTCCTATCACCCTCAATGCATTGGCTAGAAGCAACTTTTTATCGCAAGAACTCCTGTACAACTTGAATGCCTTATTGTATCTTGATTTGGGCTTCCAATAGTTATTGGTCATTAATATTTTCATGGATGGCATGTTCCTCTACTATACAAAGGTTTTACTCAGCCTCCTTGATAGCATTGGAGAAATTCCCAAAAAAATTCCAATTTTAGGCTTCAACTGTTGGGCCACAATCTTAAATAGTTTCCACAGCCTCCACCATGCATCACAAGTAAACTTAGTCTTCCAGGCCCGCTATGTCAGTTCCAAGAACACTGGGTGATTAGTCCAAATATTCAAAAATCTAAATGGTATAATTCTTGGTTTCTACTAATTGGCAACTAAGAGAAAAAGTGGGCAATGATCATACCCCAATCTGTACAAATGTTTGATATCATAGAACTGAAATAACATTGAACCAGGCTTAACTAATGAGCACCCTATTTAATATTGTACACATGTTTCCTCTTTACCAAGTGAAAGGGGATCCTTTATAGCCCAAATCAAAAAAATCCACTTCATTAATATCCTCATTGAATTGATTTATTATAGAATTTCTAGCTCTCCTTCATCCAATTATCTCCTCATGAGAAGGCATCCTATTAAAATTCCACCCATGAACCAAGCATCTTGAGTCATACTCCCAATGTGTCTCATCTAGTTTCCCGGCTCAAGCCTAGCTTCCCAAGTGCAACTAGCATATACCATGATAGCCTAACATTGGAAACTGCCCAGGAAAAAATTAGATGTATGGATTGAGGCTCATTAAGTACGATATGAAAAAATTTGAATATTCTATTCTCCAAAATAAAGAAAATTTTATTACTAAAATTTTAAAGTGACCGAACCCACCCCCATAAAAATTTTCTTTTCCGTTTTTCTATACCAATGGCTAAAAAACTGCTAAACAAGAAATTCTATGGATCCTAACTAAGTGACTTAAGCTGTAGAGGAACAAGGATTTGCAATTTCTCTAACACTCTAAAGAAGAACCTTAATCATTATGTTTAGTCTTCCCTCTTCTAGTAATTCTAAAAGAGGAGAGGACTCCATCAACAGATCTTAGTTTGAGCTGAGAATCTCCTTGCCTTTTAATAATATTGAGTGGGTCCAAATTATTCAATTCTTTGGTGCATTTGCGTTTATTTTTATTGCTCTTTTGCACTTGCCATTATTCTTCCAACATATTCATTACTGCCTCAATACATTCTCCATTACTTTGAGTGATTCCCTGCTCTAAAAATGCTCTTAAATTTTCTATTCCTAATCGCTCTTCATCATAATTATTAGCTTGGTTTTCTTCAGTCAAGAAATCATATAGTGGGTCTAGTGCTTGCCTTTTGCCTTGTTCTTCAGAAAAAAAGGTAACTATTCCTCACTGTCCCATCCATGCTCTATTGCTCATAGATCCATCTTTCTCTTCCACAAAGTTTTCTAGTTGATCTTCATTATTTCCTCAAGTATAATTTGGCTAACATTTGCCTTCATTTGTCTGACTCGCTAGCCCTGTTTCTTTTTCCTGATTTCTTGTCTCAATCACTGAATCTTGTCCCTTGTTGGATTTCCCTTTCTTTGTTGTCTTAATTATAGATGAGCAAAATAAAAACCCACCAATGTGTGACCAAACATTCAACATCTTGGGTAATAGTATGGTCTTTGCTCCACTCCAACTTTTTGCTAATATCAGTTATATTGTGTGCCTATCCAAAACTCCTCAGTTACAAGAACTGTAACATCATTCTCTATGAGTATTCGTGCCACATACAATCTTGACATTTTAAAACCTGGGAGATTAATTTTTGGGTTTACCTAATAATACTCTAATCGAGAATTGGATTTGTTCGTTATCAAAATATAGTTTAGTTTTTGGAAACCTAAACCAAATAAGCATAATTGGGGATTCCATACTTAGATTAAATTCAAGTGATTAATTTGGAATTCTCATTTGATGTCCCTATACTAAAAAACAAGAAGATAAGTCTCTAGAATATTCTTCTTCCTGGCTCAAATGAATTGAATCAAGATGTGTCTGTTGTCGAATCTTCCTACTCTCCATTCACCTGTAAGCTTCATATCATCAAAATGTTTGTGGATGAGCTTCAACCTTGGATGACTCATTTGGAATTTTCTAATCAAGGAGAACTTCATTGGACCGAATAACTTGGAGCTTTCTTCTTCAGTTAGGATTAACAATGGTTTATCATTTTTATTGCTTTCCTTAACAAACCTTCATTACCTCCTTTGTCCATATTGTCATGGCAATGTTGAGAAAAAATGAGAGAGGCACTGTTGAGCTTGTTTGAAGGAGGGCAAGCCGCCATAATATTCCTGAATGTGAAAACAACCATAAATTACTAAGACTAAAATAAATAGAACTGTAACTTAACTGAATCATTAAAAATTGCAATGGTACATTAACTTCAGCAAAACCCTTATAGAGCCTCATCTGACTGCAATAATGCTGCACTACTGTGTGTGTGTGTGTGTGTGTGTGTGTGTGTATATATATATTTATATTTATATATATATAAGATCTTAAGAAAGGATGGTAGAGTAGATCCCCATGTAGCAAAAGAAGAAGATGACGGGGTAGGGGGGTGTACGGGATGTGTGCGGTGGTGGGGTTGGTGGTGGTTATAACTGCAAAACCCTTGTAGAGCCTCTTTGCAAGGTAGACGGGTAAATCCTTGAAGGGAGAAGTGCAAATAAATAGGGAAATAATATTAATCGGGCGTAGAATTGGATATTTTAGAGTGACAGGCTAAAATCTTCAATTCGGTCCTATCGTTTGGGTGCTGATGTGTAGATTGTTAGCCCTCAGGTGAGGGGAACGTGGGAGCTCAAAAGTGAGAGCCGGTATCCTCCCAGCTTAGCCACAAAATCAGTAACCAAGCATAGGATTAGTCAATGTTCTTTATGTCTGGACCAAAGGGTAAAGAATATGTATGCTCCTATTTGGCACAACACATTAAAACTAATTATAATTATCATTTCACTTAAATATCTTAACTAAGGAGAAAGATTCTTGTTATTATCTATATTTGAACTTAACTTTAGTAGTATTAGTAAATTGTTAGTAAAACTAGTTTTTAATATAAGTTTCATACTATTATCGATTGCATATTAGTGACAGATAGGTATTTTGATTTAGTTGTAATTCTGAATTGATTTTTATAATCCTAGTCCGTAAGCTTTAATATATCTCTCCCTGTGGGATCGACATCCAGGACTCCATTAGAGCTCTGTATTACTTGAATGATACATATACTTGCGTTTGAAAGTAACTCTGCGATTAAAAGATTAAAATATTTAATTTTTACTAAAGTACATTCGAATTAGATAAAAACACATGGTGGTTCACTTACTCCGAAAAATTAGTTGTGGGTGCCAAAAATTATTCGGAGAGAGGTTGGTATGGGGAAAATTCAAAAGTTATCTTTAATAGTTGTGTGTTTATTTGAAATTATTGTTAGCTTGTACTAATATTAAGTCCTACTACTTATATTTACCCTTTGATTATCATAGAATTTGAATCCATAGAGAAAATTTGGAACATATTGGACCACGACATTTTTATGCAAATTTTTGCCTAGGACGCCGACTGCGGATTTTTCCTGAAAGCTTTGGTATTTAATTGCATAAGGCTCACTGATGGCGCCTTCGAGGTTGCTGATAGCGGGATCAGCGAGTGGGTAGTTTTTCGTGTTCAAAACGATAATTTTTGTCGATTTTTAGCGAATTTATCCTTTATAAACTCCTATGAACGATTCCTAAACATTCCAAACTCCAAAAAATGAATGGATTCTCTCTTCAATTCTTCTCAAATGGATTCAAATTTGATTGACAATCCAAGATTTCGAGTTTACAACAAGAGAAAGTTCGTTAATGCGGAGGCGCAGCGACTCTTCAACAAGGTAATCTCGAAGAAAAGATTGATTAAAGAAAGAGGATTTGTAAATAAAGGACAAAGTAATTCTTTGTCACCAATCGAAGAAATGTTTTGCGAAGAAGATGGGAAGTTTTCTGCTACACTAGTGCCACAGTAGTCGTTCCAGTGGTTAAAGAATTCTACGCAAATTTACATGGAATCAACCAAGGAAGCGTTTATGTGCGAGGTAGGTGGATTACATTTAATTCTGGGAGAATTAATGAATTATATATGCTTGAGAATGTTCCAGTCTCTTAATTTTGAAATTTCGTGCCGACGAAAGAAAAGATGAACGAGATATATCAATATTTGACGGACGAAACTGATGAATGGGAAGTTAGAGAGAATAGGTATGTTGGTTTCTCTGCTACTCTCTTAAATCCTGTTTCGAAACACTGACACTTTTTCATCTCTGCGAAATTGTTGCCGATGATGAAAATTGGAAAGGTTACGAAAGAAAGTGCAATCTTAAACTACTACATTCAGAGGGGATGACCCATTGTTATTGGATCAATTATTGTGAAATCTGTTTATGGCCTGATCGTTCAAGGATCATCCCAAGGGCTTGGACATCCTTCCACAATTTTCTCGATTTGCAATTTGTTTCAAGTTTCGTACGAGGTTTGGGAGAAGATATTGCTACCTTGGAAACCCTTAGATCCAACTCAGATGTTCCCAACCATTGATGGAGAGAGTGATGTAGGTTTAATCCTGGATTAAGCTTCACATAGTTCTGTTCCAGTTCAACCTTTAGTAGCAGAAAAGACACCGATACTCATGCATAGATTCAAAAGTCTGGAGAATCAGGTACAGAACTAAACGAGCATAGTTAACAATATGTTTGATTTCTTTGATCACATCGATTGGAGAATGAAAGAACATTTTGACCATACTGGACAACTTGAAGCAAGTTTGGTGCGATTGATGATAAAGATGGGATGGATCGATGAAGATTCCGCGGAAGAATTCCCACTTCAACCTTTTTACAACTTGTTTGTCCATGTTCAAATGATGGGAGATATCAAAGGAGAGACCAGTACTAGTTCAGAAGAATAGTGAACTTAATTAGTTTATTTTAGTTTATTGTGTTTGATTTAATCATTGTTTGTATGTTTGTGTGTTTGATTAGTTTGCTTCTGATCTCAGTATAGATGAAGTTTGAAATGTTTGTTTTCAGCGTTTTGAGTGTTGTGGCTTGGATTGTGACGCTGATTGATGGATTTAGGTTGAAAGAATACCTACTTATGTGTGTTATGTATTGTGTGTTGCAAAAAATTAAATTTAATATATATAAATGTGAAGTTTGTTGTGTGTACGTTTATTTGTGTTAATATATCACTAAATTAATTAAAATATATAATAAAAAGGATCGAATTGATGACGATGAGGCTTAAAATTGAGAAAACTTGCAAAATGTTCACTTTTAGAGAATCTCGCCGACAGCGGCCTCGAGGCCGCAGACGGCATGATTTTCCTGAAAAGAACAGGAAATTAACTCCATAAAGCCCGCCGATGGCGCGGTCGCGAAAAATACCTATTTACCCGATTTTGACCGGTCAAATGCCACTATTCATCTTCTTCTTCCCTTTTTACCCAAAAAACTGACCTAGGGCTTGAGAGATTTTTGATTTGGAGTGATTTCAACAAATTCTAACACTGGATTTCATCTTCCCTTGGTAAGAGCTTCACTCCTATGTAAAATTTTTTGATATTCACAATGAATTTTTTCCATATTGAGAAATTTTGGGAAATTTGAAAATTTGGAGAAAAGACTTGGAAGGAATTCCTAGAAATTGTTTTAGATTGTTTTAAACCCCATTTAGAAGTCATTGTGTTATTAATTTAGAGATTAGTTGGAATTTTTTATGATTTGATAGATCGAACGATGACTCCAAGACAAAAGAGAAGACTTGAATTTTACGAAACTAGATTCGTTAATGCAAAAGCCCAATCGAGGTACACTTCACTTTTCTAAAGTAAGAAATGTATTCAAGATAAAGTTTTTGAGAATCCGGGAGGAGAGGTGGAATTAATTATCAAGGAGAGAGGATGGGAGAATTTCTACTATACAACAAACAAAGCTGCTGTTGAAGTTGTTAGAGAGTTTTACTCGAATTTGACACAAATTGAGGACGAGCCTGTCCAAGTAAGGGTTTTCTCTGTCGAATTTAATGCTAATAAAATTAACTCTTTTTACGAGCTTCAAGACTATTATACTAGTGAGTTTTAAAATTTTGGAACAATGGAAGGTCCGTTGGAAGATGTTATCGACTTTCTCACTTATGGGAAAGGAGTTTAAAAAATTAAAAATCGTGAACGGATTAACTTTCCACTGTCCATGATGAATGCCACTGCTAAGGCATGTCATTATTTCATATGTTCAACTCTGCTACCTACATACCATCATAGTGAAGTCTCGAGAGAGAGAGCTGTTCTGAATTTCTGTATTCAGAACAATATAAGAATTAATGTGGGGGAGATAATCTATAAGAATATTATGGCTACTACGAGGAGTGAGACAAGTGGATATTTAGAGCATCCTGACCTCATTTATGCACTTTGTCAATTGTATGGAGTTGAAGCAAGAGATGATGAGGAATGAGTTTATCCTATGAAACCCATTACTAAAGGAAATATAAAGATTTATACATCCCATGAGGAATGGAGATCAGAGAGTAGGAGCACAGAACCATCTATTAGTAGAGATATCCCTTCTACTAGCTATGACCCTCCTGCCTCCAGTTCCCCTACCTTGTATGATCTGATGAATGTCATGACCCTGTAGAGGAAAAGTTTTGAGAAATTAGATGAAAGATTAGAAAGGATTGATCACAGGATTGAAGGGCTAGAAATAATATATGATCATGATAGTGAGTATCTTCAGAGGCATTCAGATTTTGAAATGGCTTATTACGATGCTCAAGCTAGATATTACCGAGGAGAGCCAAATGTGACTTTTCCAGAGTGACCCAGATATACTCAGTATTAGCCCAATCCTCCTGCTGACCAGGGTGATGATGGCATTTTGTGGGATTTTGATGCTTGATCATTAGGATGTGATGTATTGTTTGTGTTTGTGTTTGTTTTTGTTTAAGTTGTTGAACTTTTATTGTATTGTGGACAATACTTTATTTTCTGTGATATGTGTTTAGTGTGGTAGTTTACATTTTTATTTCTAGATGCTTGTGATATCTGTAATAATAAGTGTAAATGTGAACTGTTTAGTTTAAATTAGTAAATTGTTTGTTCTGTGTTGTGAAATGAATGTCCTGTGTAGTGTAGTTACTTGTTTTTATTTAATGTTTAGTTTTATATACTTATTTTAAAATTTCATTACCCCAGCACATTTTAAACTATTATGTGTGTAGAAAGTTTTTCAATATTACAGGTCACTTAAAGTTAAAATTTTGAAAAGAACCTACAAAAATTTCAGAGAAAAATAAAATGCCTAAAGTGCAAAGGTATGAATTTTATATTCAGATTTTTTCTTTCACCCATGTACTATTTCTATTTATAGAAAATTTTAAGTTTAAGGGAGAGAAGAAAAATCTTAACTATTATATGTTCTCAAATAATATATTTTTAAAAATTATTAATATGATTTTTGAGATAAAATTTAAATTCTAAATACTATGTTTAGATTCTATCTAAATATTGTAAAAGATTCAAAGAAATATTTTTAATAATGAAATTTTATTTTGCAGATTAAGATATTTAGTATAAGAGAATAAGACTAAAGTTAACTATTTAAAGTAAAGAAAACTATATTTTGAAATATTAAGAATCTTAGGAATTTAGTTGAGAAAGAAAAGATTGAGATTCAATAAAGTAAAAACTATGAAGTATATATAATGTAAAGAATGTTGAAAGTTTCAAATTTAGGAAAAGAAGAGTGAAGTTTAAAATTATTAACAGGCTATCTAGATATAGTAATCATCACTTCAAAAAAAAGGATTGAAAAAAAATCCCTGAAAAGAAAAGAAAAAGAAAAGAAAAATAAAATAAAAAAAAGTGAGGAGAAGCTTGAGGATATGCCTTATCAAAATTGGCTTCACTTTGATTAACCTAAAAGGAAAACTAAAAACATTTCTGAACTTATATTTATGATTAGTTTCTTACTTATAGTTTCTTCATGAATTTCCTATCTTCTGAATACTCTAAGTGAATTAATATTGCAACATATAGTCATTCTTGAAATGAATAGAAAACTAGAACTCTTAAACTTGATGACTAGATTGCCTTATACCTGCAAAATTAATCTAATTATTTGAAAATCTTTCTGAGAATTCTTATTATAATATTTATTTAAATCAAAGTTATAGTATTTCTGAATTAAAACTTTACCACAATAAATCATAATTTTTATGCAGTATTAAAAATTACTTGAGGGCAAGTAATAGTTAAGTTTGGGAGATTTTGACCCAAGAGAAAATGGTCAAGATTTTCATGCTTATTTTACACTGATTTTGATGATATTGCACTTTAAAGAAAGGTATTTTTGGTTCTTTTCTACAGGTATGAAGAATTAAGGACAAGGGAAGGAAAATATGCAAAAATGAGTGGATTTGGAGCAAAAAGGACTAAATTATGCAAATTTGACTTAGGCCGTCGATGACGAGGTCGAGGCCGTCGACGGCGCGTTTTTCCTGAGAGTTCAGAATTAATTATAACGGAGGCCGCCGACGTTGAGGATCGAGGCCACCGACGGTGGGGACTGTTTAAATGCATTGTTTCTAGAAGGCTGCCGGCGATGCCTCGAGGCCTCCGACGGCAGGGTCGATGGATCTTTCAAGAAATACGTTGAATGTGGACGATTTTTGAAGGTGTGCCTTCACAACCCTTAGAGACTCTTCTAAAACTTTAAAAAGAACGAATTTAAGACAAAAAACGGCTCTTCTTCTGGTCTCTAAAGTGATTATCAGTGAGTCCATAGTGTAAAAGAGAGTCAATTAGTGAGTTTAATTTAGTGAGTAGTGAGTTCAAATAGATAATTTGTAAGGAATTCTTTGAGGGATTGCAAGAGTGAAAGGGGAGTGAGAGAACTCTTCCACATTGACATTTCAAAGGAGAAATCCTAGGAAAAGATTCAGAGGAACTTCAAGGAGTTTGCTTAGGGGGGAATTTGAGATAAGTAGTGTTTATTTGTTTTTAGTGTGTAGAACTTTACTTTATTATATGAAATCTAAGTTTTATTGCATCCTCTTCATGAGTTTTGAGTAGTTGTTCTATCTTTCTCCTAGTTTTGATATTTTTGTGAAATGATTATATAATTAGTCTATTAAATAAATTATAAAAGAAGTTGTGATGGTACTATACCTAAACTTACTTTACTATACGAATTGGCTATTTGTATTGTCAAAATCTGTGAAGAATTCTTAAGACCTGACCGTTGGCTGAGGATTCTTAACTTGTTTTATCACATTTCTCTTTGCAAGGTAGACAGGTAAATCCTTGAAGGGAGAAGTGCAAATAAATAGCGAAATAATATTAATCGGGTGTAGAATTGGAGATTTTAGATTGACAGACTAAAATCCTCAATTCGGTCCTATCGTTTAGGTGCTGATGTGTATATTGTTAGCCCTCAGGTGAGGGGAACGTGGGAGCTCCGAAGTGAGAGCCGGTATCCTCCTAGCCTAGCCGCAAAATCAGTAACCAAGCATATGATTAGTCAATGTTCTTTATGCCTGGACCAAATGGTAAAGAATATGTATGCTCCTATTTTTCACAACGCATTAAAACTAATTATAATTATCATTTCACTTAAATACCTTAACTAAGGGGAAAGATTCTTGCTATTATCTATATTTGAACTTAACTTTAATAGTATTAGTAAATTGTTAGTAAAACTAGTTTTTAATATAAGTTTCATTCTGAATTGATTTTTATAATCCTAGTCCGTAAGCTTTAATATATCTCTCCCAGTGGGATCGATATCCAGGACTCCATTAGAGCCCTGTATTACTTGAACGATACGTATATTGCGTTTGAAAGTAACTCTGCGATTAAAAGATTAAAATATTTAATTGTTACTAAAGTACATTCAAATTGGATAAAAGCACAGGGTGGTTCACTTACTCCGAAAAATTAGTTGTGGTTGCCAAAAATTATTCGGAGAGAGGTTGGTATGGGAAAATTCAATGGGAGCAAGCTGAGCTAAAAATTTGTCCTTAATTTTAAGAAACAGGTCCATTTTTTGTGGATAACTAAGAACAAAACTAAATATTAAGGATATGACATCCTCCTGGTTAGAATGCCCATGTTTTATGTTATTGCTGACCATCTAAATAAACCATGAAACAATGATAGGAAGATATTTGAAGGGATACTATAAAAAATCCAAGTAGAAAAATCAATGCCCATCATGTTATAAATATGTTGCCATATTCCCATTGTAATAGATGTCAAAAGTAAGGGGGTAATGTTTCCTCCTCGACTCTACATAGTAAGCAGATTGAAGGGCACTCAAACCCATAATCTTCAATATGTCGCATAATCCTAAAATAAAAGGGAAATAGATGGTTTCAACAAAGAGTTCCAGAGCAATTTCAAGTTTCTATTAGTGGATGCAGGGGATTTTAGACTTTTATCCAAACACTTAAACATAGAAAACCCAAGATTACTTTTGAAAAACTTATTGTCCCTTTGAGTTCTATCAAAAGGTATTATACAAATAGAAGTAGCATCAAGAAGAGATACCAAGCATTTGATTTTAACAAAGTCCTAGTCAACATTGTTCCAACATTACCTCGTAGTGGCATTCAGGTCCATAGTTCATCCATAGAGATTAGCTAAAGGACCCAAATTTGTCCAATCATCACACTAAAAGCATAGATTACCTTCTCCCAAAGGTTATAAAATAAAATGCGTAGTACTTTCCCTATGATGATCCATTTGTTTCCATGTGGAGGAGTTATTCATTGTTGATTATATGCCAAGGGATGAGAAGAAACACAATATTTTGTCCACATATAGTCAGCCCAAAGAGATTTTTTGATCTGCATCTAATCTAAGGCTTAATTGCATTGATCATCATGGTGTCCTTAATGGATCTAAAACCAAACCCCCCTTCATAACAGGCCTACACTTCTTCTTCCAATGGGTCTAATGGAATTGAGAAGAGAAGCCACTCCAAAGAAATTTATCGAACATCCTTTTCAAATTGTTAAAAATGGATTTGGACATTTTAAAAATTTGCAGAGAATATAGAGGAATATAGGTCAAAATAGTTTTGATTAAAGTAAACCTGACACCATGAGATAAAAAACAATTCTCCAAAAAGGATAATATTCATGATATAGTTTCAGAAAATCCCTCAAACAAAAAGTAGTTTTTCATACCCTTGCTCTTTGACACCAATATAAGAGATAGAAAAATAATTCTTAGGAAAGCGAGTCAGCTCAAAAATCCAGCGACATCTGGAAACAGGCACATTGCAATGAGAACTTCTAAGAGGAAGTTCAATGATATTGTGTCATATGCTTTTTTATTATCCTTTTTGATAATCATGTTTCTCCCTCTATAAATTTTATACAAATCTAATACAAGCTCCTGATTGATTAAGATATTATCATAGCTGAGTTTACTTTTGATGAAAGCTGATTGATATGGAATGATAAGAGTATTCATGATAGGGTAGAGTTTGAGCACAAAAATCATGCTAATAATTTTTGAGACAATAGAAGACATTGAAATCTGACCACATAATAGCAGAAGGCCACTAGGGTATAAGTGTAATGAGTGATGTTTTAAAATATTTGTGGAAGTCTTGAAAAAAAAAGACTTTTATGGCCATGCAGATGTCCTCTTTGATTATTCACCTGTAAGATTGTTAGAAATGAGCTATGAACCCATCAGGCCCATCAGTTTTGGAACCATCTATATCACATGTAGCAGTATTGATTTCCTCCTTGATGGGTGAGTGAGTGAACTGCAAATTTGACACAGAAACAATAAAAAATGTGAATAATTTAGATTTGAATCCCTGGATAGTCACAAATGTAGTATTAAATAGTTGTCTAAAATATTGGATCCCATCAACAATAACAGCCTGCTTCTCAGACAACCAACAATCGTATTACATTTTAATGTTGTTAGTAACATTTCTTTTTCTTCTTCTCTTTATGAAAGCATGGAAATATTTGGAGTTTCTATCCCCATCAAAAAAGAGATAACCAACAGCCTTCTTTCATATAATTCTCTTCTATCTTGTTGGATTCTTGAAGTTGTCCTTGAGTAGTAGATAAAGTAGTAATAGAAAATCTAGCTTGATAGTCTTCCTCCTCCATATGTTGCATAGCAAATTCTGCCTGTTGGATCTTCCTATGGACATCCCAAAAAACCTTCTAATTCCAGTTCTTCAGAGCTATCCCCAAACTGTTGTCAGCTGCCAAAGATTCACCCAAGGGTTCCTACTATACTAATAGGTTCAATGATTACTAACAATGTTCTGAAAGTCTTGATGGTAGATTTAAAAATATAAATGGGACGTGTTTAGGTTTAGTGATATCATGAACTTCTAACAGAAGGGGGTGGATGGTCAGATTTGGTTCTGGGAAGATGCAACACTTTAAAGATATTGTGTCGATTAATCCAAGTGGCATTAGCTTACACAATCTGTCAAGTATTTGGAATAGCCTGCCATTATCCATGTAAATATAGAACCTGTATAACCCAAATAAAAAAAAGACAAACTTACATAATGGTGGTCTCCCTCATGCTCTTTCCACATGAAATGAGATCATATTAATGTCCTCGTCAATCACCCAGGGAGCTTAACATGAAGACCCAAAGTTGACCATGTAATCCCGTACCTGTCCTCTACCTTCTTTGTAGCTACTAATATAAACCATAGTAAATAGAAAGGATTATTGATATATTTTAACTCTACCATGAAGGAACTAGTAAT
The DNA here is from genome assembly GCA_022702705.1 of Papilionanthe hookeriana x Papilionanthe teres. Taxonomy (NCBI): domain Eukaryota; kingdom Viridiplantae; phylum Streptophyta; class Magnoliopsida; order Asparagales; family Orchidaceae; genus Papilionanthe; species Papilionanthe hookeriana x Papilionanthe teres. The sequence goes on from CM040422.1 coordinate 175,513,845, forward strand.
TAGAAAGGATGAGCTCCAACACCATAGGATGCTTCAAAAGAAGCCATATTTTATTATTGAAATTACATACAAAGTTGAGCGTACCTAACTTCCTTAAATCTCAGTTGATAAAAGAAGGATATTAAGATTTATGATAATATTTTGCAACCTATTAGAGCCATTAACACTGGCTACACCTCTAATTTTCTACATAAGCAGCTTATATGTCTTTAAAATGATATTTTTTGGACCATCTAGTGGCCCCAAATGTAATAGTTTCCTAAAATTTTCTTATTCTCTGTAGTAGTCCTATAACATTTCAGCTGGGGGGTTAAGGTGTAATAGCTTGTAGACCCTTTGGTTCTTCTCTTCCTAGACTTTTGAATTAGCCATTCCTCCTCCATAATAGCCTTAACATTAACCTCATATTAAAGTTCTTCATAATCAGTGGTATTTACCTCCACTTCCTCCCCCGTGGAATTATCAACCATATTCTCCTGATCAATCTTATCACTGTTAAGCAATACAACAATAACATAAACAATAATCAAAGTTTTTTTTCCATCATAGTGGAGCCTGAGTTCTTTTAATAACAAGAAATTTAATTGTGGGTTGAGTATATTTATTTGGTTCAAGGTTATTTAGTGGACATTCATTATGATGAGGCCCATTAGCCTCCCCTTCATCCTTTATGTAATCATTTCCACTACAGCTAGATCTTGATCGCATTCTGCCAAGGCATTAGCATGAGTTATCAATACAGAAGCATTAGGACTGTGAGATGAAGCAACATCCACCATAGGTTCTTTATCAACTCTCTCCTTTCTATGTTCTAGATGTGCAATGAAACAAGTATCCAGTGTATGTCCAAAATTTTTGTATTGTGTGCAATAATGAGGGAGGAAATACAAATTACATGTTGCCAATAACATAAATTAGGATTTCCTTGCTAGACGGAATCCATAATAGGCAATGTAATATCCCTCTCTACCAAAACCCTTTCCATAAAAGATATAATGAACTTGTGGGCTGCCATTGAAACCTTCATAGGCTTCCCAATATTTGCACCAAGGGAGAAGTGCACTTCTTTATTAATGTAATGGAGTATAAGGCCATAAAGCTTAAGCCAGATGGGAACTATGGGAGGTTATTCATGTGTTTTAAAATAAATAGTCCACTTAAGCACCTCCATGGTGATACCTTTAATGTAGAATACTTTTCTTGATAATATGAGTCCATAGTCAATCTTCTTTTCAATTTTATTCATTATGTGTCTCCCATCAATAAGTCCAACACTTCAATTTCCCTCAATCTTAAAATTAAAAAGAACTTTTTAATAACTTCCATATTTGGGGGTGAAAAGGTAAACTTTCCAACTTAAATGAATTTAGAGGTTCAACTAGATTATTTGAATCAAAATCAGAGAAATATAGTGCATGTTTTCCATTTTTCTTGTTTTTTTTAGTAAACCTTGAATCCTCTCCCTGCTAAAATCTTCAAATAAATTGTTGAGGAAATATAGTTGAGCCACATCTGATTAAAAGAATGGTTGTTAGTGGTAATTTCGCCCTCTAAAATCTCAAGCTTGGAAGGGTTTTCCATTCCCATAAAAAAGGGGTAGCCAACTAGAAAAAAATAAAAAATAGAAAGTTGCAAAAATGGAACAGTACCCAAATTCAAATGAACAGTAATCGCTTTAAACAAGAAAAAACTAAGTGAGAGCAAGCAAAAGATAGTGGAAATAGAGACCTCCAATAAAAAATGAGGCCAACAAGCCTAAGATAAAACCAAGGCATGTTCAAAATCTAAGTAGGAAGGAGGATGAAGCAGCTGAGATCTTGACATACCTATAATATATAATATTTTTGTACACATTTATAAATCTATTTTTGATGATATTGCATATTAATGAAAGATATTTATGTGTTTTTCTCTCAGGTACAATTAAATGGACTAAATATGTCAAAAGGAATGAAATATGATCAAATATGGAACAAAAATGAAGAATGTGTAAAATTGAAATGGGGTGCCTAAGCACCCAGATTTGCCGCCTAAGTGCCCACCTAAGCACCAAAGGCCCCACACCTAAGTGCAGGGTAGTTACATTACAAATTCAATGAATTTTTGGAAAATTATGAAGGGGTGTTTGAGGAAACTTTTGGTACAAACATGGGTAACTGATCAAGGGCGCCAAACGACATTCAAAAAGTTCTTGAAAGGATGCATCTTTTGGGAAGATTCACTGAATATGGACACATTTTAAAGAGACACCAAGGCACCTTTTGAGAAAACCTAAAAGGAAGGATTTAAAAAAGAATTTAAGGAGGCTGGAGTAGTTTTTAAATAGTGTGCGTAGAGAGAGTTAGGAAAGAGTAGTTATAATTAGAAGTTGTAGGATTATTACTTAGGGTTTATTTACACTTATCTCATTCCTAGTGAAAGGGAAGGTGGGTAGAGATTTTTAAGTAAAAATCCGTTATTCTAGAGAGATTTTAACCCTTTATTGTTGGGCGACCAGTCTTAGGGAGTCCTGTAAGAGAAAGAAAGAGATTCAAAGGAACTTCAAGAGTTTGGTGGAGGGAAACTTAAGATAATTTTTTTATCTTTGTACTTCATTTGGTTTTAATTGAGATTTCTTATGTTTTCTACATGATTTCTAATTTTAAAATTACTTGTTGTTGTGTTTTCTCCATAGATTCTAAGTAGTTTTCCTTATCTTTTTTCCTTAAAATGAAAAGTAATTAAATGTTGGATGGAAGTTGTGGAAGTATTGATCTTTAATGTTGGAATAAGTTGTGATGATTTAATCCTTGCACTTCATTTACTTCTTGATCTGGTCAATTAAGTTGTTAACATTTGTTGTGAGAACATGTAAGATCCTTGTAGGTATTGTCTCAGTCAAATATTGGTAGAAATCACATGAGATTGCATGGACGAGAAAGTAATTCATATAATTTTGTGCAAATAAATAAGGAAGTATACTTTGATGGGTGTAAAATTAGAGGAATTTAGGGTGACAGATTAAAGCCCCCAATTTGGTTTATTGTTTCAGGTTTTGATACGAGATGTTAGCTCCCAGTTAGAGGGAAAGAAGGGAACTCTAGAGTGAGAGCTAGCATCTTCCTTACCTAACCCTTTTTCAAGATATTAAAACTTTAAACTAGCCAATGTTCTCTATAACATCTCTACTAAGGGTAAAGAATAATATTGCTCATATTTGGTATAACAAATTTTAAATACTTCCACAACAGAACTCATGTTCTTATTACTTATTCATGATAAGACAAAAGATGTTTTCATTTATACTTCATTAATCTTACAAAAATCTAGTTATAGTTAATTAATTGTTAACTTTATTTCGTAATATAAGAAATACCAAAAATGATCGCATTTTCAAGTTTTCTTATACCTTAAAATGTTTAAGTAAGTGTCTTTTTCAACTAGATTTTGTGATCTAATTCCTTATAATTATAAATATCTTAATGATTCACTGTGGGTTCGATATTTTGGCGCTTAATCAGAAAGTCCTATATTACTTGATAACGATATTTATACTTTCATAGAATCTTTAAATTTAAATATAATTGTTAAATTCTTATTTACGTCGGAATCAAGTTTTTTGTGCCATTGTAAAAAAGGAATTTTTTTAAAAGAAACTAGAATATTATATCATAAATATAATTATAAATCATATCATCACATGTATAAATATTTGAAGGGATCACATCTCTTACAATTATTAATATATATATATATATATATATATATATATATATATATATATATATATATACATACATATATATTGGGTAAAGGAGCGGCTTATGGCTCCCTACAAGTTGATATAAAAAGGAGTACAAAAGAAAGCGAAAGGGAGAGAGGATCTCCTTTAAGTTTCAAAAGAGAATACATAAAGACTCCAAAGGGTATCTTCTCCACAAAACAACTCCGCACAAAAGGTAAAAAAGAACAAGAACATGGATGGTAGATCTAAAAGGCTTGTAAACCACTATATATATATATATATATATATATATATATATATATATATATATATATATTTACAAAAAAAGAGAAAAAGTTAAGAACATCAACTCCTCACAAAAGGTATAAAAGAACAAGAACATGGAAAGTAGATCTAAAAGACTTGTAAACCAATATATATATATATATATATAAATTTACAAAAAAAAGAGAAAAAGTTAAGAACATTTTATGTAAGGAACGACTAAAGAGCCCCCCCTCTCCCCCCTCCCCCTGTTCCCCCCCCCCCGCCCCCCAAGTTGAGACTTTAGCAGACCACATGGGGATTTGTAAACTTGAATTTGTTGTGTAGAAGAGGCAGATTTGGCAAGCCAGTTAGCAGGTTGGTTGCCCTCTCTTTGAATGTGGATCCACTGTACATGTAGATGTAGAGTAAGTAATTGAATTTTCCTAACCCAATAAGTCAGATACCAAGGAGGTGGAGATAGACCCTTTAGGATACTGATGAGGTGCAGTGCATCACACTCCAATATTATATATCTGTATTGTAGAGCAGTGGCAGTTTTAAGAGCCCAATACAGTGCTAAGGCTTCAGATTCCAGTGTTGAGGATGAGCTGATAGGAGATTTAAAATACTGAATACATTGTCCAAGATGATCTCGACATACTCCACCAATACCTGCAACCTTAGGGAAAAAACACCCATCAGTGTTGATTTTCATCTAAGGCAAGTGGGGGGTAGACCAGTGGATTAGGATTACTCTGCAGCTGGGTTTACTGTGATTATCCATGACAAGCTTTAACTTATGGATATAACTACAGCAATTTACTGTAATTTGTCTTAGACTGCTAATAACACAGTTGTATTTAGCCCTGTTCCTGGCCATCCAGATAAACCAAAATAGAATCAAAGGTATATGGGGCAGCATGTTCTCCTTCCAATCAGTCCAATAGTGCAGTAAATATTTCCAATTAAAAAGTAAGTGACTAAGCTGTAGGGAGGCAAGAGTAGTTTGCCACACCTCCTGTGATAGAGGGCATTCAAGAAACAAGTGCTGTACAGCTTCTTCATGGGACCCACATAGCTAACATCTGGAAGTACTTCGTAGACCCTTTAATTTGAGGATATCATCAACTGGTAAAAAACTGCTGAAGAGTCTCCAATTGAAAAAGAACATAGAGGGAGTAAGCTTTTGATCCCAAATGGCCTTACCCCAAGTAGTATTAGACTAAGTTGATGCCTTTAGTTGAATATAGGTACTTAATGATTGACTAGGAGGATATTTGTTGTACAGTTTATCACGTTGAGAAGGATCTATAGGGATAGAAATGATATCCTGTATCACATCATCATGCACCACTGAACTAAGGGCTTGAACATTCCACTATTGTCCTTGCAAGATACCAGAAGGGTGGGATCAACATTAGAAGGAGAAATAGGAGGAAGAATAGAATCATTTAACCAAATGTCATGCCAAAAGCTGATCTTACCCTCCCCAACTTCCCAACAGAATAAAGTGTTGGCTTGATCTCTAATTTTTAATAAGCTTTCTCAATGTTTGGAGTCACCAATCTTAACTATAACTAAATTGGGGTGCAACTTCCTGCAATACTTGTTCCATAGAAAATGAGACCAAAGAGTGTCCCTTTTCCTAAATTTAATACGTTGCTTACAATATAATACATTGCTCATCTGTTGAAATTTCTTAAAGCCCAATCCTCTAGTAGCCACAGGTTTACAAAGCTTGTCCCACATTGCTCAGTGCCTTTGAGTGCGTAGACCTTCCCAGGGAAACTTATTGAAGGTGGTGGATAATAGTCTCTGAATGCTCTTTTTCATCATGATCATTTGGAGAGTATAAAGTGGGAAGGTAGATAATATACTTCTCAGCAAAGTGAGTCTTCCCCCATTGGATAAGAAAATGTTAGTCCATTAATTGATAGAGGAGGTGATTTTGTTAGCCACTTCATCATATTGTATTTGTTTATGTATTCCTTTGACCAATTGAACCCCAAGGTACTTCAAAGGGGAGACAGTAGTAGAAAAACCAGTAAATGACTTCAGCCAGGCTTTACTATTAACGGGTAATTTCTTACCTGTAAATAAATGACATTTATTCTTATTTAATTCTAGTCCAGCCACCTCCTTCAAATGTTCTAGAGCTTGCATAGTCCTTTTAACTGTTTGTTTACTGCCATTAGTAAAGAGAATCACATCATCAGCATATGCAAGATGACTGATAACAACCGTGGAACTGTGATGGAATCACATGTAGGGGTGAGTAAAATGCAGATTGTTTAATATTCTTGAGAAATAGTCAAAGGACATGATAAAGATATTTGGGGATAAGGGGTCTCCTTGTTTGATGCCTCTACTTGTAGGGAAGAAACCATGGCTAGAACCATTAATAAGGATACTGTATTTAGTGCTAGAGAGCCATCTCTAAACTAGAGTGCAAAATTAAAGAGTAAAACCTCTAGCTTCCAACACTTTATGAATGAAGTTCCAACTAATGGATTCATAAGCCTTTTTCAGGTCTATTTTAAGAATTAAATTCTGCCCTCTACAAGGTTTATTAAGATCAAGAAGTAGTTCTTGTGCTAATAGAATATTATCAGAGATAATTCTGCCCTGAACAAAGGCAGATTGGTTGGGGCTAATAAGCTTGTGAAGATGGGGCTGAAGACTTCTGACCAGTATCTTGCTAATAATTTTGGAGAAGGTGCTTGTTAAACTGACGGGCCTAAAGTCATGCCAATTAGTTTTATTGCTATCCTTGGGGATCAACACTGGTGGTAGCTGAGAAGTAGTTGGGTAGATTATGTCCAACAAAAAATGATTGAATGGCAGCAATTACATCCCTACTGATTATGTCCCAGGCCTTTCTATGGAATACAACAGTGAAGCCATCAGGCATAGCTGTTTTATTGCCATCAATCATGTTCAAAGCATCAAGGATTTCAGCCTCATCAGGTGGTGCTGAAAGATATAATTGTTGAGTATAGGCCATGTCATCATTAAACACATTAGATAGGATTTTAGAGGAAGCAACTGAAGGTGCAGACAAAAAATATTGAAAGTGAGAAAAAACATCATGAGCAATGCGTTGGTGGTCTGAAATCCAGTTTCTCTGGGCATCTTTAATAGAGAGGATTACATTGAGTTGTCTTCTGTATTTAATCATAGCATGGAAGTATTTTGAGTTTCTATCTCCAAAGTTGTATTTACTGAGGGCAGCTTTTTGTTGTAAAAATTTTTCCTCCACATCAATAGCTTGTAGGAGTGTTGTCTAAGCCTCCCTCAATTTTGTGTTATTATCCACTCCTAAAATTTGTTCCTATTCTAGAGAAACCACTCTTTGTTCAGCAAGTTGAACTTGCTGAAATACATTCCTAAAGCTCTCCTGGTTCCACTTCTTTAAATGGAAAATAAGGTTTTTGTGTAACCTCCACAGTCTGATAAGAGGATTATTTCCAACTGCATGTTGAATCTGCCAGCCCAGCTTCACAACATTAACAAACTCCAGATGCTCAGACCAGACATTAAGGATTCTGAAGGGTGAAGATTGTTTCTTGGTGCAGAATGAAATCTTCAAAAGTAATGGAGATGGTCTGAAATTATAATAGGAAGATGATGAACTTGAGTAATAGGGAAATTCTCCATCCAGCTGCTGTTTACCAGAAATCTATCTAATCTTTCATGAATTTTTCCTCTTTTCCAGGTGAAGGGGAAGCCACTAAAGCCCAAATCAAATAGATCAGCCGTAGTAATATTATTGGAGAATAGTAATATATCATGCAAATTAGGAGTTCTCCCCCCAAATTTTCACTAAGGTCTTTAATGTTATTGAAGTCACCACCCACAATCCAATTGACACCTGCAGTAAGTGATTGGACCTGTAAATTATCCAGAGTTTAGCTCTATCAGTGGAAGAGCTTCCAACATAAATAAATGTAGTAATTCCTGAGAAAGTATCAAGCTAAAAATCCAGATGTAAAAATTTGTAATTGTCAATAAGCAATTTACACTTTAGTTCTTTCCTACAAAAGACCCAGATTTTGTTATTGAAGTTTTGATAGAATGAGTAACCCTTAAATTATTTCCCATACTTTTGGATACTTTTGTGCACCAAAGGTTCGAAGAGAGCAATGACCCAAAATTTATGTGTTCTATTGAGTTAGAAGATTATATATATATATATATATATATATATATATATATATATATATATATATATATATATATATATATATATATATAGTTAAAATGAATCAAGTCCATTAATTTTGGTCATGTTTTAGTTGGAGTGTTGAGAAGCTTCACGCTGGTCCTGCGCACCTCCTACAAGCTCCAATTTAATTTGAAATTGGCTCTAAGTATGCTTAAGGCCAAATGATTGCATAGAGGGATATTTATATAGGCAAAGGTTTTGCCCTGAGTGAAATTAATGGGATAGTTTTTTTAGGATTTTGAGGTGGTTGGTCGTAACCCATAACTCTACCAAAATTTCCACCCAATTTCTTTCCAAAACTCTTCATAACAATCACCAACATCAAATTGAAATAACCAAACCCTAGCCTAACCTAATCCCAAGTCTAACCCGAAATCCCCAAAATTGACCATATGTCAAAATCCCACCAAATTGAATTCCTAAATCAATTCAAATTCACCCAAATCCTCTCGCAAACCCTTCATGACAATTATCTCCATCAAAGTGATCAATTACTTGACCCCAAATCAAACCCAAACCAAACTAAGCCCAAGCACAACCTAAAGTACCCAAATTTGAACCTAAGTTCCACATGTAACCAAACCTAGCCAAATTGACCAAGCCAAGCTCACCACAACCAACATTTAAGCCCTAGGGACTGGTTTAGATCCACCTGGCCCAACCAACATGAGCCATGGACAAGGGTTCCAAAAATTAGGGGATCTCCTTCCTTAAATGGCTAAACCAAATAAAATATTTGCCACAAGCCATCACCAGCCATCTTGTTCTTGATTAAGGCCTGCTCATTGGCTCATCTGACCACCCTACCCTGAGCACCACTCTAGCCGACCAGCGTAGTCACTTGAGGAGCCAAAATCGAGAGAGAGTCTCACCCTATGTTCAAACCCAAGTTGACCCATCCAATGTTGCCTATCCCCATTACTTGGTTGCACTGCTTAGCCCTCCACATGGTCAAGCTTTTGCACCCACTGACCATCCATGGTGACCACCATGGCTATGCCTATTTAAACTCCACCTCTTCATAGCCAAAAGGAGAGAGTGCACAAGATGTAAACAAAACTCTGCCAAAATCTCACTATAGCTCCTTACAACATAGAGAAGCTCATGCCCACCGTTTTCTAGCCCTAATTCCCTCTATTTGAGCTCAATTTTAGAGCTCAAAAATCAGCCAAAACTAGGACACATCTCTCCACTGCACCACACTGCACCACACTGCACCAATATCAAATAACTTTGCCACACCATCACAAGTACAAATGAAGTTGATCCCATATAGAAGCCCCATCACAGATCCCCTCTATCCTAGAATTTCATTAATGCCCACAAATCAGTGTGATCGATTTCATACATAAACAATTCACCAGAGCTCAACAGCACTTCGAGGAGGTTTTCCGGAGTCCTTAGAAGCTTCTGCAAGCACCTAATTAAGGCCACAACTCTCAGGCAAAGGTATTGAAGTCTCTCTCCAAACCAAGCTTGTTTTTTATGTTTAGGCAAAACACTTGATTTCATACTGCATAAACCATATAGATGTGTTATTCTAGGCTAGATGCATCTGTAGGAACAATCCAGAAGTGTTTTGGTTGAGTGTAGCTTAAGATCTTAAGGTTTTAGTGTGGATGACTTATGAGTTAGGTCAGCTACAAACGATGACCAGGAGTCGTCCTATCGCGCATGTATCGGATAGAGGGCTAAGATTGCGTCGGACAGAACCGCGGGACATAAATCAATGGGTGACCTAGATGGTGGCACTAAAAAGAAGGAGACGCGTGGGCTTTAGCAACTAACAAAGATGACATTGCACCGCTGGATAAATTGAAAATTAGGGGTATTTTTTTATCTATTTAATTCCCAAGACTTTAAAAATCCATACCTTTATTTAGAAAAATCATAAAAATAAAAGAAAAACACCCTATTGCTTAGTGAACATAGGAGAAAAATTTGGAAAGTGCTATTTAACTTATATTTATTTTTAAATTAATTTAGTACATTAAATCATGATTAGGCCATAACTTGTCACAAATATTTCACCATGACATAAGGTTTGGAGGGCTTGTGGGCTCGTGGTTAGGGATCTTGATTTTTCCAAGGTAAGGGGCATCTCTGTTAGAGATCCCTAATTTTTAGGATAATCCCTTATGTTTTGGTTTAAAAATTATAATATTTAAAATATAAATAAAAAAATGCAAAATAATTTTGGTAGGTTCATTATGGATAGAGGACCATAAGAAAAATATAAAATAAGTTTAAGTCATTAAAAATATTACTTTAAGTAATTAACTCACTAAAACCATTTAAAAATCAAATAATTAAAATATAAATAGAAAACTCACAAAAATCATTTCACACCATAATTTGTAATCAAATTAACCCACTATTAAAATTTTAAGTCAACTTGAACAAATTTAATCACTAAAATGAATTTTCTAATTAGCATTTTTGAATTAAAATAATTATAATAATTAAAATATGAGTAAAAAATTATGCAATTAGTTTTAGGAGTTCCTAGTGATTAAAGTAACCTACGAAAAATAAAATTGATATTAAAATAAATACTTCATTTTTAAGCTATATTTAATAATTAAATAATTAAAAATTAATTAAAAATCATAAAAATCACTAAAATACAAATTCACATAAAAATATTACATTTTGTTTCCTGATCACTTGAGAGCAATTAAAATAATTTTCCTTATTCTCTAAGTAAAGATATTAATTTTAAATGGGTAATGAATGATCATGATTGACTCTTCTAGATGATTAGAATATAAGGGATTAAAGTTTAGAAAACAACTTCACATTTTCCACCATAAGGGTAAAATTGTAATTTCTTTAAATTATTGAAATTTGGAAGATAATTAAATTAAGTGATACTAAGGAAAGGTGTTTGACTTTGGTAGATCATAAATCACTAATTTGAAACCCCTAATTCAATGGTTCGATGATATTTCAATGTTTGATAAGGAATACTATCACGTGAGTAACCTTTTTTTTTTAATATTACAAATTTACACATGAAACCTTAAGGGCTTGGTAGTGAACTAGGCTTGATTCAAAAATGGTTTAATGATGTTTAGGAAAGACAATATAAGTGATTACTAACCTTTTGAAACACTACAAGCCCCGCTTTAAAATTGAATTGGTTAAGTTTCTTATTAAATCAATTTTCCCCTAAGGGCCTACACTCATATAATTTATAAGTAAAATGTTAAGTGATAGTTACCCCACTCTTAGGGATAATCAAAACATCAAAGTTCATTTGAGCAACAGGGTAAGACACTGCCATTAAACTCCAAGATTGTAGTGGATGAACAATTTAGCAACATAACACGTTTAGAAGAATTCAAAACCTCCCAAAGGATTTTAAAAGTTGTTTAGGGTCACACCCTGAACCCTTTTATGATCTTTTGGATATCCTCGAGGACAGTTGAACTTACTATGCTTTGCTTAGGAATCTCATCAAGTTATGCCCCAAATTTTGGCAGACAAACCCTAAATTAGTATGACCTTTTTTTCCTACATACGACATGTCTTAATTCTCTGTAAGATTATATATACACTGCAGCTATTGACATTTTCAGCTGAAGTGCGAGAAGAGGACTGGTACGCTATTATAATTTATTTACAAAACTTTACTTTTCAGTACTTTTCATTTTCTACAAATTATGCAACTTTGCATGTTAAACCAAAACAAAATAAAAAAAAATTCACAACAATATATATATATATATATATATATATATATATATATATATATATATATATATATATATATATATATATAAGACAACTCAAAATTTAATCTCAAACAAAATAAAGCAACTAAAATTACATCTAAATTACTACACCCATCTTGGATGATCGGGAATCCCTTGGATGAGGCAACCTACGACTACTAGCGAGATTTCCCTAGTTGGATGAACGTATTGAACTCATTCACTTGAGTCTGGTAAATTCATCTAGAATAAGTGAATCTGAAGAACAAAGTAGTGCCCGAATGAGGGAACTGTGGGATTCTAACCGGTGTCACTAAAATCAACTTAAATTCCCCCTTAATATGTCATTTGACATTGAACTTGACACATTAGAATATTTGAACTCTAAACCCGATACTTCTCTCAATCTCTTCAATTTGATACTTCTAAACTTGAACCTGCTACAACGAGGTACTTGAAGCAAACACTGTGGGAAACACGATAAGGCATGCATATGAACATCTTCGCGGGAGCAAACAGGACCACAACATCAAACCTTCTAAGAAATAAACAACAAGCCATAGGATTTCAACATAGTTCGTATAGTAAAACATAAATCCTCACCTTATCTTTTAGGATTTTGCACACCGTGCAATATAAGCCCTAACTCATCTTAAGACTCAAAGGTTATCGTTCGGTATGACATAAATCCTTCTATCTTCCAGGCTATCTACATGATCGGTATGATGTAAATGTAAGCCCTAAAATAATAAAATTGCAGGATAAAACATTATATATTATCTCTTTTAAATCGGAGCCTAACTATAGAATAGTTCAGGAAGACATCGAGATTCTTCTTGGATCCGCAACAAATCCTAATTTTCTTCCTTTGGAATTTAAAAATAAACTATTCCAAATTTGCTCCATTCCCATTCAAATTGCCTATTGTTCGACCTTAAAAAATCCTAAACCCTTTTGAATTCATGAAGGCATTATTTCATGATCTAAATCGAGAGTTTTCTTAGGTGACTTCTATCATTTAAGATGTAATTAACGTTAGGGCTAGCCTTTATAAGAAAAACTTAAGAACCCAGCTAATATAAACCCTATTTAATTGCTTTATATTAGATAGGGGAACTTGTCGGTCAACATAAATGGTTCGGAGACCAAAATGGATGTCATAGATTCCTTAGTTTATTTAAATGAGTCTCCTTACCAAATAATGTGTCCATTCTTTGGGATGATGCATAGCTTGTCATGTTGTCCTCGTTTATTTGAACTATTGCGTATATGAGATCGGTTTGATTTCATATTTTCAAAATTAAAATAATATTTTCTAAAAAAACATATATACTTATATTAAATTAAATTCAATAATTTTAACGGCCGACACCTTCTGGCGACCTTGCTGGGGAATAGTTTCTCTTCACATTATGATCAGAAGGTTTTGCTTTCATACATCGGTAATGTGTCCATGTCTCTCATGGTCCAAATTACCATTCTTCCGTTGGCATGCTTTTCCCATTTCATTCTTAGGAAATTACAATCAACTTCTTCGATTCCAAGACCGTCTGTTTAACCACCCATAAATAGAGGGTTTCAGGAGTCTTTAGGATTCTTCTTTTGTGTGGGGTTGGACCCTCAATAAGTGTGTTGGTGAACAAGGTTCGCCAAAGTAAGGTGCATTGTGAAGGGATCCTAAAAAAAAGTTCCGCACTTCACTTTTCCTTTGTGCCTCTAGGGTTCAATTTTGTTGTTAGCAAAGTGGCCAACCCTTTCAAGTCTTAAATACTTTTAATTCTTGATAATATTAATTCTTCATTTTGATAATGAAATAATAAAATTGGTTGTTAAAATTTTTGAAGAATAAAAAGACAAAAAAAAAACCTAAAAACAAGATAAAACAATATGATGATACCTAGTTTACAGAACAACCTTTATTAATTCATCGCTTTTACACTGTGATTACAGGGCGTAGGTCACGCAAACTTTGGGAACTCTTTTTGAATCAATAATGAAAATGTCAAATCTAACGGTCACCTTCTACTACAACTTGCCCACCACCCGCGAAGCTCGTCTCGTAGTGCCCATAATTCAGTTCAAGACCAGCTTCAACAAGTTCAAAGTTGCGCTTGGAAAAGACTAGTTTGTCATCATGAAGATAGCTGCCCAAGAAATTCAAGAACCATTTGTTGAGTTTGATCTAAAATTCCACCAGGATTTCCCATCTGCTAAGAAGGTGAAGGTTTTCGCCTCTCCCATTAAGTCAGTTGTTTCCGTACCCAGATGGAATGCCACCCCACCACCGCCAGATTTATCGTTACTGCTCCTACCGTCCCATCCACCAAAGGGAAAGAGATTCTGTTTGAAAATTTAGCTGATGTGTTTGCTGCCTCGCAGACAGTGTTCAAGTTTGGTTCTTGCTTTGGAGTCGCTCCACCGACTAGGTATTAAAGAAGGAAATGTAACCGAAAGATTCTGAAAGCCATCAGGGCTCGAACTACAAACCGACCTGTTATTGATGAGAAGCCTCAGCAGTAGGAACTAGGTGTACCGGAGACCTCTCCGTTCCTTTGAGGGTGTAGGTTCCATCCACTGATAGACACTACTAGTGATGAGAGCCTCCATAGGATTGCCGACACTTTACTACCTCTTCATGGTCGTGACAAGGTGAGGAGAGGCCCACTCTAGTCACCTGAGTCTGTACTATATTCTAGAGGTTAGCCGAGGAAGAAGGGTGCCCAATTTCCAAATTACTTAAGAGAATGGGATGTGCAGTGTCCCCAAAACTAAAGACTGATATTTTGAGGAAGGGAAGACACGCTTGTCCAGTACAAGAATTGTCAGATACATCACTAACTCGTATTCTCGCCAGACTCCATTTAGGGAAACATGTCGATACCGCTGCCACTTCTACTTCAGGCTGGTATGGAACATAACGGGGGCAAGTAGGAAATATCACACTAGAATCCCCCTCATGAATCTCATCTAAGCATCATGGTAAGCTATATCATACTCAACTTTTCTCTTCTGATAATCATCATTAATATTATTCCTTGTTTCTATTCTACTAATTCTGTTATGGAGCTTCACAATATCAGCTCGATGTATCATCAACAGCTCCATAACATCAGAAAAAGAAGGAGTTCTAGAGGTAGAAGGTATATCATGACTAGTAGAAGGAACATCAATACTCTCACTCCCAGCTCACTATCCTACATGAGATTCATATGTATGAATGTTGGCCTTACTAATAAGCTTTAAAGGATGGACCAAATCTTCACTACTATCAAACTCAGCTCCTGATTGTACTCATAATGTGTAAATCAGGGTAGGATGACCTAATCCTCCAGTGGTTTCTCCCTTAGCCAAATTCTGTACACTCTTATAAATAATAACACCAATATTAATTATTTTCATATTTTGAATAAAATAATTCAATATAGCTCTATCTCTTGTAACTTCGCTATGATAATAGGCAGGTAGTAATCTTGCAGAAATAAAATAGAGCCAGGCTTTATATGCGACATTTAACATAGAAGCAAGAAAATTTATCTTCTGCCTTTTCTTCATTTTCCAGTCCCCTTTTCCATCATTAAAACAATACCTCATCTAAATTAGCATCCATAGTACCAAAGGATTTATACTCACAATATGAAGTACCACTTAACTGGTAGAAAGTGTTGATTTAATTTGGGATAAACTCTACCATTATTCCTCAAACAAGCACATGTTCAACTTTTCTCCACCCCAGATTAGCATAGAATTCACGAACTAGATCCATAATCACATCGACAGAAAAATAACATAATGACTCTCAGTGCCGAGCAGCAATTACCTGTTTCACAACTCTGCCCGGATTTTCAAATGCTCGATTCTTTATACACTTTTTATTGTGAAGGCTAGATTTGAAGTGGTATTGTGCTTTAATATTAACAAACTTCTTCTCATCAAAATCCAACTTCCTCTTCCCCTTACTCATTCTTGGATCCATTTCAAAATTTATAGAAAATGTGAAAATAAATCTAAATAATTTCCAAAACTGCAATGTAGTAAACTCCAAAGACAAATCAATAGGTAAGAACATTACACCATGGATTATCTCAAAGCTTTATTTAAAAACTCCAAATTTTCATATCTCCCCAATGTAGGAGATTTCCATGTTGAAAAAAAAAATTAGTTTAAAGTAGGGATCTTACAAAGAGAAGTTGAGATCCAACCTCTTTAACCTTAAAATCGCCTCTAATACAAATCCAAGCGAGCCCTAAATGTAGGTTCAGCCTTAGCTAGAGGTTGAAGATGGTCAAAATGTGGTTAACTAATCAAATTCACTATTTTAAAATGAACTGACAAGTTTCTGGTTTTGGGCATCGTCGGCGCCAAACCAATTTTTTGGGTCTGAATTTTTTTTGCAATTTTGATCGTTTCTAAGTTATGTCGTCATCTAATTAGCCATTTTAAGCATCTATTTTCATAATCAAGTGATCAACTAATAAAAATTTTACACAAAAAACACAAAACATCACTTTTATATATAAAATCCACTATTAGAAACATACACATATAAATCACTCTACCACATAATAATTCAGCATCACAATCAAAACAAAACACTCAAATGCTGAAAACTATATATAGAATCAATTCCTAAACATAGTCCAAAATTACACAATAAAACAAACCAAATACTAAAGACATCTAAGCATATTAAATTTCAAATACTAAATACTATATATAATATAGAGTCACTACTCCTCATCAGTGTCAGTATTATCTTCTCCTCTGATATCTCCCATGGATTGGTGGTCTATGAACAAATCGTAGAAGGGTCGATACAGGAATTAGTTAGTCAAGTCCTATTCAATTCAAGCCTTTTTCTTCATCAAGCGTATCAAGCCTTCTTCAATACGCCTCGTATGATCGAATTGTTCCTTCATCCTTTAATTCAGATGATCAAATTAATTAGAAACATTATTAATTGCATTCATAAGATTTTGTACCTCTTTCTCTAGCTTCTTGATCCTCTTCAGAATCAACTACAAACTTTTGGGAAAGCGAGGTTGAATAGGTAGTGTACTCTGAGATTGTTGGTTCACAATCATGTTTATATCATTCTTATCCCCAATTGCTTGGCAGTCATAAATGTTAATTGGGTCCATGGGCTTCCAAGGGAGAAGCACTTTTTCCTTGGTTTCATATGACACTTGTAACTTGCTCCAGAGAAGAAATATGGTAGAAGGATATCCCAGCTCATAGTTTAATCCATGTATAATCAAGCCCAAGACAAATTTCACAATTATGGTACAAATATTAATAGGCCTTCCCATTTGAATACAATAATTCAATATTGTTCTTCCCTTCATCAATTAGCTAATTTTCATAGTTGGGAGTAATTTCACAGATATAAAGAAATGCCATTGCTTTGACACGAGATTTAGGAGTGAAACAGAGAAATTTACATACATGTTGTCTCTTATCTCCCAATCTTCACTTTCATTCATCAAAAATCGATAAATTTCATTCATGTTGTCTCTCGTAGGGTCAAAAATTTGTGTAATGGAAGATTGTCACATTTTCTATCTTGAACAGTTCATTAATCCTTATAGGAGAGAATGCTACCCACCTGGCTTGCACATAGATGACTCCTTAGTTGATTCCGTGAAGATTTGCATAAAACTCCTTCACCACAGGAACGACTACTGCGGTAGTAGTGTAGCATAACACTTCCCATCACCTCTGCACAATAATCTCTTCTACTAGAGTACTTGGAGCATTCAAACCACGATTAAAAAAGCCTTGTTCCTTGATTAGCCCCCTCTTCACAAAAACTTTGTTGCAAATTCGTTGTGTCTCAAAACTGATGAACTTCCTTCTATTGAAAACTCTAAATCTTGGAGTTCCTAAGGAGTTGGAAGCCATGGGGAGTGAATTTAGGAACTATATTTTCATTTTTCTGGAGTACAATGGTTTAAAATCTAGTTTGGGGAATTATAAGGGTGAAAATCCCGCTTAAAATTGCCAAAAACCACCATTTGAAACTCCAAAATAGTCACCAGAACCATCAGCGCTATCAAAACTGGATAGGGCACCGTCGACACCTGTTCTCCACAATTTGACAATACTCTCTGCAAATGGGCGTTGTCAGTTCCTAGTCTGGCGCCGTCGGCACCAGAACACAGCTTTGCTCCAAACTTTGTTTTGGTCCATATAAATTATGAATATTCGATACAATCCAATAATTATCATCATTTATGATATGAGTGAGTAGGACTCAAATATATGATTAAATAATAATAATATCAACTATAACCAACTCAAACAAACTAAATAACAAAGATAACTATGAGTTGCCTCCCATAAAGCACTAGGTTTAACGTCGCCAACCCGACAAACTTTAGTTTTATTCAGGATGAATCAACTTTAAAACCTCTTTAAAATTTAGTCTATACCCCTCAAAATATGGTTTTAATCTATGCTCATTCACTTTAAATATTCTTCCAGTTTTAGGATCTTCAATATCAACATCTCCAAATTGATAAGCTTTTATAACAGTGAAAGGTCCTATTCACCTTGACTTTAGTTTTCCAAGAAATAATCTCAATCTTTTAGTGTATAACAAAACTTTCTGACTAGGTTCAAATTTCTTTCTTATAATCTTTCGATCATACCATATCTTCATTTTTTCTTATAAATTCTCATTATTACAAGATTTATTTATAATTTCTTCCAATTCATTAAGTTGTAATAATCTTTTCTCACCAGCATCCTTTAAATTGAGGTTAAACTCTTTCATTGCATTTTATGCTTTATATTCCAATTTTACTGATAAGTGGCAAGTCTTTCAAAAAATTAGTTAATAAGGAGACTTTCTTATAGGAGTTTTATAAGCAGTCCTATATGCCCATAATGTAGTATCTAATCTAGTAGACCAATCTAATTTGTGCGAATTACAATTTTCTCAAAAATTCTTTTACTTTTGCGATTAGATACTTCAGCTAAACCACTAGTCTGGGAATGATAAGCGGTTAAGAATCAATGCATAATATTATATTTTACAATCATTCTCTGAATCAGATTATTCCTAAAATGAGATCCACCATCAGTAATGATAACTCTCGGCATTCCATATCTTGTAAATATATTTTTCATTCAGAATATTGAAACACTCTGAGCGTCACATATGGGTAAAGCTATTGCTTCAATCAATTTTGATACTAGTCTACTAAAATTAATATGTATATATTCCCAATTGAAGGAATAAATGGTCGTATGAAATCTAATCCCCAAACATCAAAGATCTTAATTTCCAATGTAAAATTTAGGGCTATTTCATTTCTTCAGAAATATTACCTACTATCTGAAATCGATCACATATTTTAATATATCTATTAACATCCCTAAAAAGAGTAGGCCAATAGAATCAAGACTGTAAAATCTTATGTGCAGTCTTTTCAGTTCCAAAATATCCCCAAAATTCAGAATCATGACATCTCTGAATAATTGGTTCAATTTCCTCATAAGGCACACATATCCTAATAACTAGATCCTTACATTATTTATATAAATATGGGTTATCCCAAAAGCAAAATTTAGCATACTACTTAAATTTTTTATGTTGTTGTTTTGTTAATTTAGGTGGTAAAAAATCACTCACAATATAATTCACAATATCAACATACCACGATAAATTCCATTTCTTAATATTATAAAGGTGTTCATCAAGAAATGTTTATGTAATTTCATCTTCAAAATCAGATAGTTTATGTTGTTCCAGCCTAGATAAATGATCAACTATTTGATTGTCAGTTCCTTTTCTATCCACTATCATGAAGTCAAATTCTTGCATTAGAAGTACTCATCTGATTAATCTTGGTTTAGCATCCTTCTTTGCATTAAATATTTAATAGCATAATGGTTTGTATGCACTATACATTTAGTCCCAATTAAATATGACCTAAAATTTTCAAAATCATATACAATAGCTAATAACTCTCTTTTAGTAGTGGTAAAATTAATTTGAGCATCATTAAGAATCTTACTAGCATAGTATATAACTTTTAAAAATTTTATCATTCCTTTGCCCTAAAGCAGCTCCAGTTGCATAATCATTGATATCACACATTAGTTCAAATGGTTTCTCACAATCAGGTGAAACTATTATATGAGCAGTGATTAATTTTTCTTTCAATAATTCAAAGGCATTTAAACATTCTTCATTAAAATTAAATTTCTTATATTTTTTCTAAAAGTTGGCACATATGCTTAGTAATTTAAAAAAATTCCTTAATATATCACTTGTAGAAACCAACATGTCATTTAGTATCCGCTAAATTCCAACCAAATTTGTTTTTTGTATCTTCTAATGTATCTAATAATTTTTGTTTTTGTAATTCATTTAGATTTGAGGATACAATAACTGGTAATTTAGATAATTCTCATAAGAACACATACTCTAAATGGTTAGGAAGTATTTTCATTTCAAGTTCAGGGAGTTTTATGGTAGATGGAATTAAATTTTGATTATCATTTTCTGTAGTATCCAACATCTCAAATCTTTCCTCAATATAATCTAGTTCTTCATTTTCTATCTCATCATATTAATTAATCATTTCAATTTCATCCTCGCATTTCAAATCTTCTTGCTCTTTTTTCTCTTCAAATTTTTCCTTAAAATGATCATCTTTTAAATAATAAGAAATTTCCATTCGAAAGCATTCATCATCTTTTTCTGATGCTAGATATTTCATTGATTTTGAAATGTTAAATTTTACCTCTTGATCATTTACTCTCATAGTTAATTCTCCAATTTGAACATCTATACTAGCTCTTCCAGTTGCAAGAAATGATCTTCTCAAAATAATATGAATTTCTTTATCTTCCTCAATATCTAAAAAAATAAAATCCACAAGAAATATAAATTATCAACCTTTACTAATAAATCTTCTACAAATCCTTTATTATAAATAATAAAAATATCATCTAACTGAAGAGTTACAGAATTAGGGGAAATTTCTCCTATTCCCAACATTTTAAAAGTTGATAGAGGCATGGGGTTAATACTGGCTCCCAATTTGCATAATGTTCTTCCAAAAAAAAATTCACCAATAACACAAGGTATAGTGAAGCTACCAGGATCTTTAAGTTTTTCAGGAAACTTTTTTTGAATAATTTTATTACATTCTTCACTAAGTGTAACAGTATCGTTATCTGTAAACTTCATTTTCTTATTAAGTATATCCTTCATAAACTTCACATAATTAGACATTTGTTCAGAGGCTTCAACGAAGGGAATGTTTACTGTTAATTTTTTAAGGATTTCTAAAAATTTTGAAGAGAATGTTTACTGTTAATTTTTCTTATTAAGTATATCCTTCATAAACTTCACATAATACCTCTTTTGTTGTTTCAATTTTTGAGGAAATGAAGGTGGTGGTCTTTCTACAGTAATTTTTATCAATTTAAGCGAATATTCTAAATCTACATATATGCTATCGTTTCCTTTTCAATTTCCACCTTCTCTTTCTCAATTTCAGCTTCTTTTTGCATTCTTAATTCCAATTCTTTTCCACTTCTTAACTGTATAACCTTAATTTGTTATTTACTTTGATTTTTTGGTTTAACTTCAGCATTACTAGGGAGAGTTCCTGAAGTTCTATTACTAAGTGCAGTAGCAATATGTCCTAATTGATTTTCACTATTTTTAATTGCAGCTCCCTGAGTTCGTAATTGATTACCCATGTTTAATATTAATTCTTCCTTAGAAAATTTCTTCTCCTTAAATTGCGGGTTACTATTAAAGCTTGAAAGATAAGAAGGTCTATAGTTAGTGTTTCCGTGGTTGTTCAAATTTTTTAATGGGTTCATTGAATTGTTCCCCCACTGAGGATTAACAATGGAAGTGTTGTTATTCTAGTTTAAGTTGAGTGTTTTTTTTAACCAGAATTAAAATAATTTGAATAAGGATTGTTGAGACTATTATTTATAGCATTCAAGGTCTCATAAGATGACTAAGAATCTATTATTTGTCCAAATGAATTTTCCTCTAACACTTGAGGCGTTTGAGAATAGTTCATTCTGAATTGATCTATTTTCTTTTGAAATAACAACAATTTGAGAAGCCAACATAGATATTGCATCAAAATCATGAATACTAGCTACTCTTTTTAGATTTAGCCATTCAAAGGGTTATTGAAAATTATTAGTAGCCATCTACTCTATTAAAGAATATGCCTCATCAAAAGGTTTTGACATTAATGATCCACCAGTAGCAGCATCAATAATCGATCTAGGAGATCTCACTAATCCATTATAAAATGTTTGAATTATTAACTTATCTAGTAAAGCATGATGTGGATACTTCCTAAGGAGATCTTTAAATCTTTCCAAAGCTTTATATATTGATTCCCCTTCGAACTGACAGAAAGATGTAATATCATTTCTAAGCTTAGCAGCTTTTTTATGAAGGGAAATATTTTGACAAAATTCTTTGTGATAGTTCCCCCCAAGTTCTGATAGATCTAGGTGCTAACGAATTTAAACACACCTTAGCTTTATCCTTTAATAAAAAGGAAAAATTCTAACTCTGACAGCGTCGTTCGACACTCCGTCAAATTTAAATGTAGCACACAATTCTAGAATACTAGCAATATGTTAGTTAGGATCTTCATTCGGTGCTCCACCAAATTGATTATTTTGTACCATTTGAATAATAACAGATTAAATTCAAATGAATTAGCAGCTACATCAGGATTTTAAATAGTTAAGTGAATTTCATCTGCTGTAGGGTTAGCATAAGGTTAATGTTCACTTTCATTTCTTTGATTATCTATATTGTTCGCCATTTTTTTTCAAAATTTTTTATTGTTTTTGTAGTTTTCAAAATTTTCTAATAGTATGTTCTAACTCTGAATCGTAAGGTACTAAGACTTCAAATCCAATACTACGTATACACAATCACACTAAGCACACTTAAAAGTAAGTAAGCACACACAATTACAAATTATGAATAAAGGTTTTCAATTACTACTAAATTTATTTTTACCTCCTTGGAATTGGCGACAAAAACTTGATCACGGCTGTCTTAAATAAGCATTTAAGAAGCATTTTTTAGTTCAGTAACAAAGTATAATCAGTTTAATAAGAAGGCAACCAATATATACACAAGTATACATATCGCTCAAGTAATACAAAGCTCTAATGCAGTCCTGGTTATCGATACCACAGGGAAGACATAAATTTTTAAAGCATAACACATAAATCCAATATTCAAATTACAATGCACGTACAATAAATATTAAAGTTGCTAAAGTTTAATGATGCTAAAGATTCTAAGATCACTAAAGTACTTTCTAAACTTCAAAATAAAGTTAACTATCACTAAACTAAGTTTTGTATTAAAAAGTTCAAATTTGGAGAAAGTGTCCTCTCTATTACAATGATATTATGATAAGTGAATGATAAAGTAAAAATTTGTATTGTGCAAAATAGGAGGATACCTATTATTTTTCCTCTTATGAGTGCTATAAAGAACACCGATTAATCATAGATACAATCCCTAAATCTGTGGTTAGGTTGGGAGGATACTGGCTCTCACTCCAGCGCTCCCACTTCCCTTCGCCTGAAGGCTAACTCTCGCTTTAGTTTCCAAACACTATGACCAAATTGGTGATTTCAGTCTGTTACCCTAAATTCTCCAATTCTACGCCTAATAAAACAAACTTCCCTATTTATTTGCACCCAACACCCATGAACTACATTAGTCATTCGTGGACATTGAATGTGATATTCACTTTTGTTGTAGAACACATAGTCCTCTCGGATTGTATGTTTCATAAAAAATTTAACAGCTCAATTGGCCAGATCAAAAAGTAAATGAAGTATGAAGTGAAAAATCATCACAATTTCTTAACATTCACATGGCACGTCCAATCTAAATCATCACTTCACCATATCTCATTGTAAGGAGAAATAAAAAGAAATCTACTCAAAATTCTTTAGGAAGATATGAAGAAACAAGGATTTTATATATAAAGGTAAAGTCATACAAACAATAAGAAGTAAACACAACTTATCTCAATTTCATCCAAAAGAAAATCCCTTGAAACTCCTTTAAATCTCTTTTCCTCTTCACAACAACTCACATTTCTCTCTTAGAATAGTAAGGAAGAAGCAAATCTCTCACTTTTCTTCTCCTCCTACAACTCTTAGAGAAGAATCCCTCACAAAACAACACTTTCACCACCAAACCTAAGACTGTAGACTCTCTAAATTGACCAAACTCTGACTTATACATACTTTCACACTCTTTTCCAACACAAAATTCACTTTTAAAAACTCTAGGGATGAATTTCCTAAAAAATGCCTCAAGCAACCCTCCAAAAGTTGTCCAAATACATTGAATCTAACCTCCACTGATATTTGGCAAAGTTGGCAGCGTTTCTGAGCGCTGTCGGCGCTCAAAGCATTTTAATTTCTAGTGCTCTTTGGATTTGGGCACCGTCGGAGCCCACTTATGCGCTGTCGGCGCTAGAAAGCAGAATTCTAGATTTTGCTTTTTTTCGCTCCAAATCCGTTCCTTTTTGCTTCTTTTTGCTCCAAATGCCTAAAATCATTATACCTACAACAAAACATGTAAAGTAACTTTCTTTAAAGTGCAATACCACAAAAAATGAGTACAAAGTATATATATGAAAAATCCAATATATTTTTGGTGCATCAACAGACTACATGGATATAGCTAAGATATATCACCAATGCCAATTTGATGGAGTGGTCTTGCACCAACCTCCAAATGTTCTACACCCCACAATCGCGTCATGGCCATTCGAGTGTTGGGGTACGGATGTAGTGGGTCCGGTAGACCCTCCATCCTCTAAAAAACATAGGTTCATACTTGTAGCTACGAATTATTTCTCTAAATGGGTAGAGGTAGTTCCGTTACTAGAAGTCATAGCGCAACAGGTGCTACAGTTCTTCGAGAATCAAATTTTCTACCGTATTGGTGTACCGCGTAGAATCATCTTCGACAATGGGTTCACCTTCAAGAGTACCAAGATCAAAAACTTTGTCAGACGACACGGGATAGACTGGAGGTACTCTACGATCTACTACCCAAGGGAAAATGGATTAACAGAAGCATTCAACAGGACACTAGTTCATATTTTGAATAAGACAATACATGTCAATAAAAGAGGACGGCACAAGAAGTTACTGGAAGCCTTATGGGCATATAGAATAATCTTCAAAACACCGATCAGTCTACACCTTACGCACTCGTGTATGTGTCTGAGGCAGTGCTTCGGTTAGAAGTTTAGTTACGATCACCGAGGATTGCCATCACTTATCAAATCACAACAAAAGAAAATGCCAAGATCCGACTTGTAGAATTGGAAAGCCTCGAAGGGAAGAGACTGCTCACACAACAGAACTTGGAGCTCTACCAAGGAAAGATGATCCAAGCCCACAATAAATTGGTCCACCCGAGGATGTTTAAAGTTGGTGAACTTATTCTCATTCTTGGAAGGCCTTTTCTTGTACACTGCAAGATAAGTGGAAAATTTAAACTGACCTGGGAGGGACCATTCATGGTAGAGAAAGTTTACTCTGGAAGAGCGTACCAGCTGGTGGATTCTCGAGGAGAAAGGTCCATGTTGTCATTAATGGAAGATATTTAAAGAAATACTATGCAACATGATAAATCTGAGGGACGACACCTGTTCCAATATAGCTAAATGGCCAATGTCTGTGACTAGGCCTAAAATTAAAAGAAATTTTGGAATAAAATCAAATGAATTAAAAATAAGTTTTCTGTGAAATAAATATGCACCATGAAATCTTTGGTTTAAATTTTAAAAGTCATATTAAATAAAATAATTACATCTAACAATCACTGAATAATAATTTATTATTGTTCTTGTTCGTGCAAAGTACCGCCTCACTGACACTTCTCCTGTTTTATGTAGAAAAATGTCAGGACGAAAGTCGGTTTTTGCGTTTGAATCTAGCGCTTAACGAAGAGAAAATACTGGAAGGAGGTATGATAAACTTCGACTTGGATTTTCCCAAGTCAATGTTTATTACGAGTGCCCCTTATTGGACTTGATCAGCCACAGGAAGGCTTGCATTCTGTAGTCAGGATTAGTCATAAAGAAGAATAAGAAATGTTTAAACAAAAATATACCGAAGGATTTATAGATTCACACCACTTGACACTATGGAAAAAAAACGTACCATCAATGATCACTACGCTAGAAGGAGAGCTAGTTACTGGTACCGCAGACAGAGCTCCAGACACGCCTCCGAGGCTTACCCAAAGAAGAAATGCCAACTGTCGCAAGCACCGGCCTTGGACAAGCTTGAGAGGAGATAAACTAGGGAAACAATTATAGAGATTTCACCGATTTCTGAAGAACAAAGTTATGATGAAGAAATGAAAAACATTTTTACCAGTCTGCCTGCTACAAAAAACTAAGCCAGAGTTTACTACACAGCCTATTCCATCTTAAGATTCACTCAAGGAGATTTTCACCGGGTGTCCAACTTGCAGCTCGAGTTTACCTAGGCAGCCGTCAGTTATGGGAGGATTTTCAGAATGTCCAGACTATAATGTTTTACACTTGGAAGAGTATGGGACCTTTGATGCGTATATAGCTACCTCGATGTTAATAAGAATCAAAGAGCACCCTAACGTGGAGCCATACGTAACACGGTTCCTGGAGCCCCAATGAAATCAAACAGTCCCAGACTATGTGATGGCACAGATACGAAGAGTAATAAGAAAATAATTTGAACATCATGAGGAAATCTAGGGAAAGTTTGTCAAAATCTTGGAAGGATTAGAACTGTATAAAAATTTTTTCTCAAGAAGTGATAAAGAAAAGTTTTTGGACTGCGTATTCGCTCTCTAAGACTTAGGCAGAGCAGGTTTCCTGAGGGAGAGAACCTACTCAGAGCCGAAAAAATGGAAAAAGGGAAAGGACAGGATCATGATTTGGACATTTTAAAGATCTCATAAGAAAGTGTCTACATCATTCAATACCAAACTAGTTAATAATTCAAATTTTTTATAATGGATTTGCTTGATCTCTTAGATCTATTATTGATGTCACTGTTGGTGGTTCATTGAAGTATAAACTATTTTCTGACGCTTATGCTTTAATTGAAGAAATGGCTACTAATAATTTCAATGGCCTTTTGAAAGGTTAAATCCTAAAAAGGTAGCTAATATTCATGAAAATGATGCTTTTGCAATGCTAGCAAATCAATTTGCTACAATTTCAAATAAAATATACCAGTTTGGAATGAATTTTTCTCAACCAGTTTCCATGATTAAAGAAAATTTATTAGGCTAAATGGTTGATTCTCAAACATCATTAGAAACTTTGAATGCCATAAATAAGCCTAATAACCCATATTCGAATTATTATAACCTAGGTTGGAAGAACCATGCATACTTTAACTGTAATAATAATAATTAGGATGGTAGTAATCAACAATGGGGGAACAATCAAGTATACCCATTGAGGAACTAGAACAACCAAGTGAATAATAATTATAGACCAAGCTATCATCCAGGTTTTAACAATACTTCACAATTTGAGGAGAAGTTGTCTATAGAAGAAGTGGTGTTACAAATGGGAAATCAATTGCAAAGTCAAGAAGCTACAATCAGAAATATTGAGAATCAATTATGATAGATTGCCAATTCATTAAGTAATGGATCTCAAGGAACACTTCCTAGTAATACAGAAGTATATCCAAGAGATAAGAATAATGAACAAGTAAAAGCTATTCAGTTGAGAAGTGGAAGAGAGTTTGAAGGTAGAGTTCAAAAAGGGGTTGAAGTTGAGAAAGAAGATATTGAAGAACCAAAAGATGACGCTCCGAAAGGTTTGAAAAGACCTATTTTTCCACCAAAAATTGATTAAAAAAACCAGCACCTCTATTTCCTCAGAGACTTCAATAACAAAAGTTGAATAAGCAATTTTCAAAGTTCTTAGAAATATTTAAGATGCTTACAATCAACATTCCATTTACTGAAGCCTTAGAACAAATGACAAGCTATGTGAAATTTATGAAGGATATTCTTAAAAAAAAGAAAGTTTGAAGATAATGAAACTGTTGCACTTAGTGAGGAGTGCAGTGCAATAATTCAGAAAAAGCTTCCTGAAAAGCTTAAAGATCCTGGTAGTTTCACAATTCCATGTGCGAGCGGAGACAGATTTCATGGGAAAGCTTTATGTGATTTAGGTGCAAGAATTAACCTTATGCCATTATCTATATTCAAAAGACTGGGATTAGGAAAAAAAACCTCGACTACTGTAACTTTGCAATTAGCAGATCGTTCGATCACATATCTTAAAGGAGTTATAGAAGATGTTTTAGTAAAGGTGGATCAATTTTTCTTTCCTGTTAATTTCGTTGTGCTAGATATGGAGGAAGATAAAGAGATACTCATAATTTTAGGGAGACCATTCCTGGCCACAAGCATAATAATGATAGATGTGCAAAAAGAGGATATAACTATTTGAGTCAATGATCAAACTGTTACATTCAATATCTCAAAACCAATGAAATATTCTGCAAGTGGTAAAGATGATGAATGCTACAGAATGGATGTTATCAAATATTTAAGTAAATGTCATTTCAAATAAATTTATGAAGAGAAATTTGAAAGTGAAAAATTGGAACACGAGAAAGAAAAGGAATTACAACATTTTGAGGATTTTCATGTGGATGATTTAAATTATGTTCATAAAATTTTTGAATTGTTGGACATGACTAAAAAGATGAATCTTCTAGTCCATCAATTGAAAAACTTTCTAAACTTGAATTAAAGAGGCTTCCTACTCATTTAAATTATGCTCTTTTAGGTGATTCCTCAACTTTGCCAGTTATAATTTCCTCTCATTTGACTAAAAAGGAAGAAGAGAGTTTGCTTGAAGTTTTAAAGAAATATAAGAAAGCCTTTGGATGGACAATAGCTGATATTGAAGGAAGCAGTCCTTCAATTTGTATGCATAGAATCCTTTTGGAAGAGGATTGCAAACCTGGAGCTGATCCTCAAAGAAGATTAAATCCTATCATGAAAGATGTTGTTAAGAAAGAAATTTTAAAGTAGTTGGATGCTGGAATTATCTACCCTATTCCAGATAAAGCATGGGTTTGTCTTATTCACTGTGTTCCTAAGAAAGGAGGAGTTATGTAACTGTTAATGAAAAGAATGAATTAATATCAACAAGACAAGTTACAGGATGGCGAACATGCATTGATTATAGAAAATTAAACCTTGCCACAAGGAAAGACCATTTTCCACTACCATTTCTAGATCAAATGTTGGATAGACTAGCTGGGCAAAAATACCTTTATTTTCTGGATGAATATACTGGTTACAACCAAATACAAATTACTCCTGAGGATCAAGAGAAAATAACTTTTACCAGTCCTTATGGTAAGTTTGCTTTTAGAAGAATGCCCTTTGGGTTATGTAATGCCCCTACTACATTTCAGAGATGTATGATGGCAATTGTATGTGATTTAATCGAAAAATGAATTAAAGTGTTTATGGATGACTTTTCAGTGTTTGGAATTTCATTTGAATCATGTTTAGAAAATCTATTAAAATTTCTCAAGCACTATGAAGAAACTAATTTAGTCCTTAACTGGGAAAATTAACAATTTATGGTAGCAGGAGGAATTGTATTGGGACATCGTATATCAGAAAAAGGTATGGAGGTAGATCTTGCAAAAATTCAAGTTATCACTAATTTACCTTGCCCAACATATGTAAGGGGAATTAGAAGCTTTTTGGGACATGCTGGATTCTACAGGCGTTATATTCAAGACTTTTCAAAGATTTCAAAGCCTTTATAGCGTTTATTGGAAGAATATGTGATTTTTTATTTTGATGAAGAATGCCTAAAAGATTTTAAATCATTAAAAGAAAAATTAATCACTGCACCTGTTATAGTTTCACCAAACTGAGAAAAATCTTTTGAATTAATGTGTGATGCAAGTGATTATGCTATTGGAGCTGTTTTAGGTCAAAAATATGATAAGATTTTCAAAGTGACATACTATGCTAGTAGAACTCTTAATGAAGCTCAAATCAATTATACCACAACTGAGAAAGAGATATTAGCTAGTGTTTGCTTTTGATAATTTCAGATCATGTTTAATCGGAACCAAATATGTGGTGCATACTGACCATTCTGCTATTAAGTATTTAATGAAATAGAATAATGCAAAACCAAGACTGATAAGATGGATTTTTCTTTTGTAAGAATTTAATTTTGAAATAGTAGAAAGGAAGAGTACTAATAATCAAATTGCTAATCATATATTCAGGCTTGATTTTAAAAAATCTCTCTGCTTTGAAAAGGAAATTAATGAACATTTTCCAAATTGAAAAATTGTTCACTATCAATGAGTGGCAAATTTTGTGGTATGTCGGCATTTTAATCTTTATTGTCAGTGATATTTTACTTTATGGTTTGAAAAGCTAAGAGAGGAAGAAATTTTTATCTGAAGCTAATACTTATTTTTGGGATGACCTGTTTTTTATATAAACAAGGAAATGATCTGATTATTCGACGATGTGTACCTTTAGAAGAAACTTATGAAATTATTCAAAAATATCATAAATCTGACTATGGGGGACATTTTGAGGTTGATAAAACTGCATATAAAATCTTACAATCGAGATTTTATTGGCTTATAATTTTTAAGGATGTTAATGCTTATATTAAAAATTATGATCGATATCAACGTGTAGACAATATTTCTAGAAGAAATGAAATGCCCCTTAATTATATGTTGGAAGTTGAAATATTTGACGATTGGGTATTAGATTTCATAGGACCATTTATACCATCTTTCAGAAATATATACATTTTGATAGCAGTAGACTATGTATCTAAATGGATAAAAACAATTGCTTTACCTCGATGTGATGCTCAAAGTGTTGCAGAATTTTTAAGAAAGAATATATTTTGTAGATTTGGAATACAAAGAGTTATCATAACTGATGGGGGAAATCATTTTAGAAATGCGATTATGGAAAAGCTAGTAAATAAATATCATATTAACCATCACATTGCTACTGCTTATCATCCACAAACAAGTGATTTGGTTGAATTATCCAATCAAGAAATTAAAAGAATATTGGAGAAGACTGTTAATCCAAACAGGAAGGATTGGTCAATCAATCTGGATTATGCTTTGTGGGCCTATAGGACTGCATAGAGAACACCTATAGGAATGTCCCCATATAGGCTAATTTTTAAAAAGCTTGTCATTTACCAGTTGAACTTGAGCATATAGCATATTGGGCTATTAAGGAGTTCAATTATAAATTGAATGATGCTGCTGAAAAGAGATTGTTGTAATTAATGAACTTGAAGAAATAAGGAATGAATCTCACGAAAATGCTTAGTTATGACATGATCGAAAGATGCTTACTAAACATCTTGAGCAAGGACAACAAGTTTTATTATATAATGCTAGATTGAAAATACTTTCTGGAAAACTTAAGTCCAGGTGGATGGGTCCATTTATTATAATGAAAATTTATTCCTATGGAGCTGTGGATATTAGAGATCCTATGACTGGTAAAATATTAAAAGTTAATGGTCATAGAATAAAAACCTATTTTTTAGTCGATCAATTTAAATTTGATGATAGTCTGATGTTGGGTTACTCAGAATAAGCTCTTGCTTGTTGGGCTGAATACGTTAAACCAAGTGCTTTGTGGGAGGCAACCAATATTTATCGGTGTGCTTTGCTTTAAGTTTGCTTTGAGTGCTTTAGTTTTGTTTGATTTAAGAAAATGTTGTATTATTTTGAAGTTTTTATGATATAGCGGTGTTTATTGGACCTTAATTGATGACTTAGAGGAGTCAAAATGAAGATCTAGACATTTAGTAGGACTGTGCTAAAACAAGCACTGACGCTTATGCCCAAGATGTTGGCGTTTAGGCGCTACAGTTAAAAAAATGTGATAAATGTGATTCTAGAAGCCTAAATCATGGGTAAGTGGTTTTAAGAGTTATTTTGGAGTTAAAACACGTCGAGGGTAAGCTTTTGAGACTTTCCAGGTCTATAAAAAGGCCCAGAATTAAGAGATACTTGCCCTAGTTCTTATTTTCACATCTGAGTCTTAAGGAAGAGTATTTTGAGAGCAAAAATTTCTTCTTAGGAGAGTGAAGTTAAGAGGAAAGAGGAAGCCAACAAGATGAAGTTCATTTGTGAGAATTTGCAATAGTTATACAATGGGCTTCTAGGCATTAGTATTCAAGGAATCGCAGAAAGGATATCAAAGATCGAGGTTGACGTAGCTTCAATCAAAGCAAAGGTAAATGAAACTAATGCACAATTAATGCACATTGTATAACAACTCAAAATGCAATTCAATCATACAAGTCATGTGCAAGAAGCAGATAAAGCGATGTATCTGAAGAACAAATTGTTAGAAGAAGATGTAAGAGTTTTCAGCCATTGCCCATTTTATCAGATTTACATTTCAGATGGTTCAAATGGAACTAATGGTGGTTCAGGATATATTCCACCTAATGGAGAATGGAATTGAATACAAGTGTGGTCTTGTGATTTAGTTATCTATGTTTATTGTTTATTGTTTGTGATTGTTGTAATGTTTGTTTAGTGTTTATGTTTTAAGTGTGTTGCGTCTTAATTATGTGGTTTTGTGCTTAGTTATATGAGTAAGGAGTTTGTATTTTGGAAAATTTCATCCAAGGATTTTGGATTGAAATTTTTAGTTGTATTAAGTGTTTTGATTTTAACGAAATACATGTTTGGGTGTGAAATTTGTGTGAATTGATTGATATTTAAGTGATATTTTTTGGAGTATTTAAGAGTGTACGGGGTAAAAATAATTATTTAAATCATTTAAGGGTGATTAATTAGGTGTATTAGAGCAACTTAATTAATTAATAAAATCTGTGCACTGGCACCTAAGCACCAAAGCCTCAGCGGTGAAGCGCCAACCCTTGCGGCTATGCACCGAATTTTCACGCATAGGCGCAGGTTCGCCAAAAATGGTTTACATGTGTTAAAATTCTGAAAATTGACATTTTTTATCCCACTATCACTTTCAACCTTCCCAAGTCGCGATAACCATCCTAGGGCTTCACTTAATTTGATCAATTTAGAGCCAATTTTGATGAAATTTGTTAGATCTTGACTCCTTAAGGTATGGGCACTTCTCCTAAGAAAATTTTTTTAATTTTCACCGTGTATTTTGAGTACATTCTTGAGAAATCCAAAAATCACTATTCATGGTGAAAGTTTAAGAAAAAGCTTGAGAATAGCTTGGATTATGTAAATTGTGCCTTTAGAAGTTAAGTTTAACAATTTTAGTTTAAATTTTAGAATTTATGGTGAATATTTTTACAATTATAGAAATGGCTCCAAAATTGAAGCGTTGGAAGGGGAAGGATAGATTCGATTCAGACAAGTTCGCCAGTTCTAGAGCTTAGGATCGTTACGTTAATGCGTTGTCATCACGTAAGTTGATTCCTGAGTGAGTATTTAGTAAAACAGGTGGAGATATTGATGAAATGATTGCTTGAAGAAATTGGAGAAATTACTATTTCTTCTCCACTGTTGCTATTGTTTCTGTAGTAAGAGAGTTCTATGCTAACTTGCTAGCAGCAGAGGAAAATATGTTGATAGCTTGAGGACAACAAGTTGATTTTTCTCATGCGATAATCAATAAATTTTACCTACTGCCTCCTTAAATATTATGTTATTATGCAAATTATCATCCTACATAAGGGGAATTAGATGATATTATGTATTTTCTTACGAATAGAAGAGGTCTCTAGAAAATCAAAAATGACAACAGAGTGAATTTCCAAGTCTCAAAGTTAAATGCCACCTCCAAGGCTTGGCAATATTTTATCTCATCTAAGTTATGACCGTCAAATCATGTTAGCGATGTTACAAGAGAAAGAGTTGTTCTGAATTATTGTATTAAGTAGAAAAAGCCGATAGACATTGGAGCTATTATTCTTTATTATATCATCAACTGTGCCAGAGCTGTTACTACTGTAGGTATAAAATTTCCTTCCCTAGTCCATTCAATTTGTGAGCAATCTAGTGTTAAGTTTGAAACTTAGGAAGCGGTTCTTCACCCACTTAGACCTATTACTAGTGGAAAATTTGAACACTTACACTGTGCATTCAAAATTTGGCTAGAAAGGAAGATTTGTTAGAGCTCCTAGTTTTGCTGCTTCTAGTTCTTGTGCTTCTACTTCGCAAGCATCATCATCTAGAGGTGAGTTTTCTGGTTCACAGACTGGATTGTTACAAAAGATTTTGAAGAAAGTAAGTCTAACTAGAGAACATGTTAAGGATATAGATGGGAAGGTGGAAAATATTGAGAGATATATTCAGTAACATTAAGAGTATGAGGAAAATTATCAGCAATATTTGGACAGACTTATTAGAGGAGATCATAGTGCTGAGATGCCTCCTCATCCTTATTATATTCCATATGTTCCATCTAGAGATTGGAATGAGAGAGATGATGATGAGGATTGATATTTGCTAAGTTTGTGATTTTTTTATATGTGTTTTATGATATTTAGATTTTTTATTATGCGATGTATTTTGTTATGAACACTGATATGTATGGTTTATAGTTGGATTATTTATGTTATGAATTTTCAGATATATCTGTGTTGGATTGATGTTTTGTGATAGTTATGATTTATGTGATGTATTGTTGTAATATGTTTGTGGTAGTAAATGTTTTAATGTAATTATAATGTATTGTGTTTTTAGTTGAGTATAATTTAATTCCAAAAACTGTTAGGAAAATTTAGAACACTATTAGAAACCACTATTTAAATTGCATGTTTAAACTTTTCAAAATTTCCTACCATACATTTTCTAGTATTGTTGTGATTTTTGTTATGTTAAGTTGGTTTGTATTTGCGTTGAAAATATCCACTACTTTAGAAGTCATTTGAAATTTCTATTTTATGAAAAATTTAAAACTAAATTTAATTTTTGTTTATTCCTGTTTTTAAATTGTTATTCTTGCATATTTAGGTTATGAAGATTTCTGTGAGCATGTTATTTTAGTTTTTTATTCTTACCCATGTATAATTTCTTATGCTTAAATGTTTTATTTTAATCTAAAATTTTAAAGTTTGCGGGGAATTTAAAAATAATTTTCAAAAATTAAAATTTTATTTGTTCTCAAGAATACTATAAAAAAAATTTGATTTTTGATTGAAAATAATTATGTATATGAAGTTATATCATGGAAGCAAAATTTTAAATATATAAATGAGTAATAAAATTTAGTTAAAATTTATAGTAATGATGAAAAATTTAAAGTTAAAATTTTATTAGTAAAGAAATGTTAAATATAGATCAACTATCTTTAGTAGGAAATATTGTATTTTTTTTTTAAAAAGAAGATTTGACTTTTATATTTCAAAACTTAAATTTCTTTTATTGAAAAATAATTTTCAACACTATTATTATAATTCTTAAGTAAAGCATATATATCAAAGCTTTGATTAAATGGAAGAGTGGAATTCAAAATGATTAAAGGCCTATTCAGATAGAGTAATCCTTGCTTGAAAAAAAAGGAAGGAGAAGCTTGAGGATTTAAGGGCCTAATAAAAAATTGGTTCCACACCAGAATTTTTAAAATACAATTTTTGAGAAAATCTAAAGCTTAAGAATACAATATAGTAAGTAAAATTATTTCTAATAAAAATTTTTAAGCGAGGAAAATAAAATGTTTAAATCCTATATTTTGAAAAATCTACAAGTATTTTTGAATTAGATAGGAACTCATATTTTTCATTATCCTTTACTTAAGAACATTCTAAACTTTAAGTTTCTTTCATTTACTAAAATTTTTTCTAAATTGGATTATTTCATTTCTAGAACAAAATTTTAAAAACATCCTAAAGAAACTCATTTATATAATTTGCATGTTTGATTTTTATATGATTATAGTGTCAATTGAGGATAAATAATATTTTAAGTTTGAGGGATTTTGATACACCTAAAATATATAGTGTTCTTATGTACATTTTTATACCTAATTTTGATGATATTGCACTTTAATGGAAGATATTTTCATATTTTATTGCAGATATGATTAACATGAGCGATTGTGATGAAAGGAGCAAAAGAGGATCAAATTTGGAGCAAAAATGAAAGGTGTGAAAAATTAGCCTATCACGCTTAAGTGCCGATGGCTGGCGCATAGACGTGACAGCTAAAAGTGATTAGTTAAATCAAATTTGGTGACATTTCCAAGGGGTGTTTGAAACAACTTTTGGTTTAAACTTCCTTAACTTCTTTTGGGCGGCTAATTCGAATGAAGGGATGCATTTTTTGGTAGATACATTAAAGTTGGACATGATTTGAAGAGACACCAAAGCACCTTTTGAAGAATTATTAAAATGAAGACTTGAAGATCAGAAAAGGAGAAGAGTTTTGAAAGGAAGTTTTGGTGGGAGAAGTTGGAGAAAAGCTTGAAGTGGATGAAGGGAAAGAGGAAGAAAGAGAATCTTCTTCTTGCCATAATTTCTTTATTTTTCCACTTTACTTTATCATAGTTTATATTAGAATTTTAGGAGAGTGAATCCTTAGAGTTGAGCCCCACACCCTAAGGAATTATTAGTGGAAAGCAAAAGTTTCAAAGGAAATACAAGAGTCTTGTGGAGAGGATTTTCAGATAGTTTTTATCTTTATTTTTACATTTGGTTTTAAAGTAAGACTTGTTGTGTTTTCACTATGATTTATACTTTCAAGTCAAATTGTGTTTGTGTTTTCTCTATGAGTTCTAAATAGTTTTCTTTAACTTTTTCCTTTCAAATGATGAAGTAATTAAATTATGGAAGGAAGTTGTGTGAAGTATATATGTTTAATGTTGGAAGAAGTTGTGATGATTCCACTACCTTGAAATTCATTTACCTCTTGATTTGGCCAATTAAGATGTTAAAGTTTGTTGTGAGAACATGTAAGAACCAATGCAGTATTGTCAATAAAAAAATTGGAGAGAATCACATGAAATTGTATGGGTGAGAATTATAGTCCATATAGTTGAGTGTAAATAAATAGGAAGATATGCTTTTGATTGGGTGTAGTATTAGAGGACTTTAGAGTTACAGGCTAAAGCTCCAATTTGGTTTGATGTTTTATGTTTTGTTATGAGGTGTTAGTCCCCAGGTGGAGGGAAAAGAGGGAACCTTAGAGTGAGAGCTAGTATCTTCCTTGCTTAACCCATCTACAGGATTTCAAAGCTTCAAATTAACTTATATTCTTTATAAAACAAAGTAAGAGTAAAGAATATAACTACTCCTATTTGGTACAAAAATTTAGATAATTCCACAAAAAAATTCTATAATTATTACTGATTCATTGAAAGAGGAAAAATATATTTTATTCTCATTTGCTTTCATATCATTTAATAGCCTGGTTAATTTTAGTTGCTTACTTTACTTTTTCTAAAAAATCACCAAAAAAAATTTAAGCTTTTTTAGTATAAAACATAACTTGCAAAATTATTTTGAAAAGTAAAAAAGTTATTTTTCTGTTTTCTTTAAATTTTTATACATTTTCCTGTGGGTTATATATCTTAGAGCTTAATCAGAAAGTCCTATATTACTTGATAAATGATACGTATACTTGCGTAGAATCCCTATTATAAAAAAATAATTAAAATTGATTTCTTATTTGCTTCAGAATCAAGTTTTTGATATTGTTGCAAAGAAAGAGATATTATCACTAAGAAAAAATATAAAGTGTAAAATGTAAGCATAAATATTCAGGTATCATACACCCATCAAAGTATATTTTCCTATTTATTTGCACAAAATTTTATGAATTACTTTCTCATCCATACAATCCTATGTGATTCCTAGCTATTATCGATTGAGACAAAACCTAATAGAATCTTACATGTTCTCACAACAAATGTTAACATCTTAACTGGTCAAATCAAGAAGTAAATGAAGTGCAATGATTCAATCAACATAACTTCTTCCAGCATTAAAGATTAATACTTCCAAAATTTTCATCCAACACTTAATTACTTTTCATTTTAAGGAAAAAAGATAAAGAAGACTACTCAGAATTCATGGAGAAAACACAACAACAAGTAGTTTTAAAAGTAGAAACCATGTAGAAAACAAAAGAAATCTCAATCAAAACCAAATGAAGTACAAATATAAAACTTATCTCAAGTTCCTCTCCACCAAACTCTTGAAGTTCCTATGAATCTCTTCCTTTCTTTTACAAGACTCCCTTGGACTAGTCTCCTAATTCAAGAGGGTTTAAATCTCTCTACAATAACGGATTTTTACTTAAGAATCTGTACTCACCTTCTCTTTCACCAAGAATGAGAAAAGTGTGAAGAAAACCTAAGTAAGAATCATAGAACTTCATACTCTGTAAACTTTGTAAAAGCGCACTAATTCTTCTTTCTAATAGCCTCTTTACACACACACACACACACTTCTCTTCAAGTATTTCTTTTATACTTTCTTAAAAGGTGCCTTGGTGTCTTTTCAAAATGTATCCATATTCAATGAATCTACTCAAGAGATGCATCCTTTCAAGTGAAAGTTGAATGTCTTTTGGCGCCCTTGATTAGTTACCCATGTTTGTACTAAAGGATGCCTCAAACACCTCTTCAAAATTTGCCAAAAATTATTTAAAATTACAAAGTAACTGCTTGGCCCTTATACACAGGGTTTTGGTGCGAAGGCGCGGACTTCTCTGTCTGCTGGCGCTTAGGCGCAAGATCTGGGCGCTTAGGCACTCCAGTTCATTTTAGCACACTCTTCATTTTTGCTTCAAATTTGATCATTTTCACTCCTTTCGAGATATTTAGTCCATTTAAGTGTACTTGAAAGAAAAATACACAAATACCTTCCATTAAAGTGCAATATCATCAAAAATATGTATAAAATGCGCATAAAAATATTATATATTTTAGGTATATCAGTAAGCCCTGAGCTCCACCATAGCCATGGCTATTTAAACCTTACCTCTTAACGGAAAAGTAAGGAGAACTGATTGAACCTAAGGAAAACTCTATCTAACTGCTCCCAAAGCGTCACACAGTCCTCCTAAGCTCAATCCCCCTGTTCTTAGCCACCCACAACCACCACCTGAAGCCAATTACCCCTCTAAAATTCGCTTGAAAACTAGGACATCTTCTATCACTTCACCAAAGTGCACAAAAATTGAAATGATCCTCACCATTCGCTGACCAAATGATGATGATTCCCCACGATAGCCCCATTACATATCCTCTCCAACTTAGACTTCCATTAGACCCGAAATCCCATGCTTATTAAGTTCTAGTGCAGACTCAATAAGATCCTAAATTGGTGCATGTAGGGGATTTATGAGGTCACAAACGAACATTCTGAACACTTCTTGATGCTACACTTCTTAGACAAATGTATTGAACTCTCCCCCAAGCTGAGCTCGGTTTGAGTCTACATGTTTGCATATTGTATTTCATACCGTATAAACTGTATAGATGTGTTCTTCATGACTAAATTTTTCTATAGGAACAAACCCAAAGTGATTTGGTTGAGTTTAGCTCGAGATCTTAGGGTTTTAGTGTGAACGTCTTACGGGCTAGGTCAGTTGGGGATGATGACCAAGAGTCGTCGGATCACGCTTGCATCAGATGGATGGCGTTGATGCAGTCAGACAGAGGACTGATGCATAAAGCGAAGAGCTAACTCAATGGCGGCGTCTAGTAGTGTGGTGACTCGTGGAGTTTCTGAGCACCGTAGGTTGAGTTGGCTGCCGCATGGATAAGTAGAAAAATAGGGATTTTCTATACTTATTTAATTCAGCCACCTATAAGAATGCATAACTTGGTGTAGAAAAATCATAAAAACGAAATGAAAACTATCTTGTTGCTCAGTGAACATAAGAGAAAAATGTGGAAATGAATTTAGGTTTATTTGACTTATATTTATTTTTAAATTGATAAAACATAGTAAACATTGTTTAGGTCATAACTTAGCAAAAACATTTCATCAAGACATGAGGTTTGGAGTGCTTAAAGGATCTATGTTTAGGAATCTTCTCTGATTTTCCAAGTTCAGGGAATATCTCTAGCTAGAGATCCCTAATCTTCAAATTAATCCCCCCTTTGTTTTGATTTAAAAAATATAATATTTAAGATATAAATTAGAAAAATGCAAAGTTTATTTTGGAAGGTTCATTGAGGTCAGAGGACCATATGAAAAATAAAAAATGGATTTAAATAATTTTAAATGACACTAATGGTAATTAACTCATTAAAATTATTTAAAAATAAAATAATTAAAATATAAATGGAAAAATCTGTTCACACTTGTGAACAATAAACATAGGAGCTCCCCATAAAAGTTAGAAGTCAATTGGAATGAATTTACCCACTAAAATGGATTTTTAGAGTTAAATGACATTTTTGGCATTAAAATAATTATAATAATTAAAATGTAAGTAAAAAAATTACAAAATTGATTTTTCGAGCTCCTAGTGACCAGAGGAATTTTAGAAAAATAAAATTGGAATTAAAATAAACACTTTACTTTTAAGCCTATTTTTAATATTTAAATAATTAAAAAAATAAAAAAATCATTAACAATCATAAAAAACAATAAAATGCAAAAAATACCTCAAAATATCACATTTGGTCTCTTGATCACGTGGGAGCAATTAAATTAGTTTTCCTAATTTTCTAAGTAAAGATATCAACTTTTAAAGGCTTAAATTGAATTTCCCCTAATTTTCCACTAATAGAATACTAATAATTAAAATATAAATCACAAAAATATAAAATTTGTTTATCTGGGTTCCTATCCTTAGAGAGATTTAAAAAAAAATATGTAACTTAATTTTCAACTTAAGAAATATTTTATATTTAATTAATACCCAAACCAAAAAAAATATAATAATTAAAACAAAACTCAAAAAATCTTAAAAATTAGCCTAAGTGGTCCTATGAACAAGTGAAACCTCCAATAATTTTCTTAAGGACAGATAATTTATTTTGGTTAAATTTTTGAACTAACATTAAAAATTCTTATTTTTGTATTTAAATATTTATAAAAATTATATAAATTCAAAAAAATTACATTATCTCCTCTGATGTTTTAATTGACACATAAGTGGGGCAAAATAAAAGTTTTAAAGTCATGTGAGTTAAATTTAAT
Organism: Papilionanthe hookeriana x Papilionanthe teres; assembly: GCA_022702705.1. Classification (NCBI taxonomy): domain Eukaryota; kingdom Viridiplantae; phylum Streptophyta; class Magnoliopsida; order Asparagales; family Orchidaceae; genus Papilionanthe; species Papilionanthe hookeriana x Papilionanthe teres. The sequence continues at coordinate 175,554,951 of CM040422.1, forward strand.
GAATTATGAAGTGATAAGGCCTTTAGGGGCAAAGTTATAATTATGAAATTTAAGACTTAATTAACATTTAGGCTTAATCATGGGTAAATGGGTAATGAATGATCATAAAATGTCTTTTCTAGATGATTGAAACATAAAGAGATTAAGAGGTAGGAAAAAATCTCACAATTTCCTCTAAAAGGTTAAAATTGCAATTTCCTAAATTTATTATGATTTGGGAGTCCATTATATGAAGTGATACTAAGCTTAGAGGTTTGACCTTGGAAGTTAATGACTCACTAATCTAATACCGCTTGTTGATGTTTGAATAACTATTCAATGTTTTGATAAGGATTAAGATTACATAACTTAACTTTCTTAACATTACAAATCTACCTATTCAGTCTTAAGGGCTTAGTAGTAAACAAGGCTTAATCCAGATTGGACTAACGATGTTTACAAAAGGAAATATAATAAACTTCAAACATCATTGAAAGACTACAATCCCAACTATAAACTATTTGGCTAAAATTCTTAATAAATCAATTTTCCCTTAGAGGCCTTCACCTACATAATTCTTAAGTAAAATGTCATGTGATGATTACCCTATTTAAAGGGATAATTAAAACTTCATGGTTCACTAAACACAAGGGTATATTTTGGATGAATTATTAAGCAATATAATAAGTTCAAATGAACTCAAGATAATTCAAAAGGGTTGTTAAATGGCTAGGGTGTTCCCCAGATCTTTCATAAGCCTTCTGGTTATCTTGGAGGGCAACTGGACTTATTATACTTTGCTAAAGAAAATCATCCTCTACATGAAAAAATAGGGACCCACCAAGTTATGACTCGGTTGGCATAAGCCTGTAGTCCCTACTTTTTCTTCCATGCAAGTATGATTCCCTGCAAAATTATTTATACAAGGCCAAAAGCTAATCTTTTAACTGAAGAGTGAGAAGAGAACTGGTACGCTTTTAAGTTTACAACACTTTACTTTACCGTACATTCCTTCTCTGCACATACTTCACTGCACTTTCTTGATTATAAACCTCCATATGTAAATAGAAAACCAAACTTACACGTAAAAAACAGAAACTTTACGTCAGCCCCAAATATCAAAACCCGAAATCAAAATCCATCCATAACAAGCAAAAATATAAGATAACTCAAAATTTAATCACAAACAAAACCAAAATCAACAATTGTAACTAAATTAAAATGTCTCTTTAGATGATTAGGAATCCCTCAAATGAGGCAACCTAAGGCTGTTAACGAGATTTCCCATGGTCTGGATGAAATTATTGAGTTAATTTATTTAAGTTTGGTAAATTCATCTAGACTAAGTGAATCCAATGAAAAAAGTGGTACCAAAATGAGGGAACTGTGGGATCCTAACCGGTGTCTCTATAATCAACTTCAATTTACCCTAATAAGACACGTGACATTAAACTTGACATATTAGAAAACTTGAACTCTAAACCATGATACTTATCTCAACGTCCTACATTTAACATTTCTAAAATTAAATCTGCTGTAAAGAGGAGCTCAGAGCATACACCATGGGTAACACGACGAGAAAGCAGACAACTCTTCAACAACAAATCTTCCTTAGAACTAAACAACAAGCCATAGGACATCAAGGAAGTTTTCCTGCAACTTAATCCCTCACTCTATCTCTTTAGGCCTTTGCACCTTGTGCAATATAAGCCCTAACTTGTCTTAGGTTTCTGTGGTTTTCATCCAATATGAAATAAATTCTCCTATTTTCTATGCCGTTTTTATAATCAGTATTATGAAAATGTTAGCCCTAATTAATAAATTTGGCAAGATGAAACATATGATAATATCACTTCTAAATCAAAGCCAAACTATAGGATATGTGATATATTATGCACATTTTTATATCTATTTTTGATGATATCAGACTTTAATGGAAGATATTTTCATGTTTTTCTTGTAGGTATGATTAAAATGAGTGATTGTGATGGAAGGAGCAAAAATGAAAGTGTGCAAAATTGGCCTCTGATGCCTAAGCACTGATGGCTGGAGCATAGGCGCGACAGTTAAAAGTGATGAATTAAATAAAATTTGGCGTCATTTCCAAGGGGTGTTTAAAGAAAATTTTGGTTTAAACTTCCTTAACTGATTTTGGGTAGCAAATTAAATTGAAGAGATGCATCTTTTGGTAGATACAATGATTCTGCACCTGATTTGAAGAGACACCAAAGCACATTTTGAAGAAATATTAAAATGAAGACATGAAATCAATTAGCGAGGACTCTAACATAGTCTTCTCTAGAGTCTATTAGTCAAGTTTTTTAGTGTGTATTAAGTTAAGAGGGTTTTAGAGGGGAAGGAGTTGGTGTTGAAACCTTCTTCTCACCAATTTCTCTTTCATCCATTTATCTAGTTTTTATTTGAGTTTGGAGTCCATTGGAGTCTACAGAGTTGTTCGACCCACTCTGAGGAGTCTTTTTAGTGGAAAGAAAAGTTTCAGAGGAACTTCAAGAATTTTGTGGTGAGGATTTTCAGATAAGTTTTATCTTTGTTTTTACATTTGGTTTTAAAGTAAGACTTGTTGTGTTTTCACTATGATTTCTACTTTCAAATCAAATTGTGTTTGTGTTTTCTCCAAGTGTTCTGAGTAGTTTTTTTTATCTTTTTCCTTTAAAATGATGAAGTAATTAAATTATTGAAGGAAGTTGTGTGAAGTATAGATGTTTAATGTTGAAAGAAGTTGTGATGATTCCACCACCTCGCACTTCATTTAGCTCTTGATTTGGCCAATAGAAATGTTAAAATTTGTTGTGAGAACATGGCAGAATCAATGAGGTATTGTCTCAAACAACAATTGGAGTGAATCACATTAAATTTTAAGGGTGAAAATTTTAATCCATAGAGTTGAGTGCAAATAAATCGGGAGATAAGCTTTTTAATGGGTGTAGAATTAGAGGAATTTAGTGTGACAGGCTAAAGCCCCCAATTTGGTTTGATGTTTTAAGTTTTGTTATGAGATGTTATCCCCTAGTTGGAGGGAAAAGAGGGAACTCTAGATTGAGAGATATTATCTTACCAGCCTAACCCATCTTCAAGATTTCAAAACATCAGATTAACCTATGTTCTTTATAGAACCAAGTAAGGATAAAAAATATAACTGCTCCTATTTGGAACAACACATTTAGATACTTCCACAATAAAATTTCATAATTATTACTGATTCATTGAAAAAGGAAAAAGATATTTTATTCTCATTTGCTTTCTTATCATTTAATAGTCTTGTTAATTTTAGTTGCTTACTTTCTCTAAAACATTAGCAAAAAGATTTAAACTTTTTAATTATAAAATATAACTTGCAAAATCATTTTGAAAAGTAAAGGTTATTTTTCTGCTTTCTTTAATTTTTAGAACATTTTCCTGTGGGTTCGACATCTCGGGGCTTAATGAGAAAGCCCTATATTACTTGATAAACAATACTTATACTTGCGTAGAATCCCATATTAAAAATAATTAAAGTTGATTTCTTATTTGCTTCGGAATCAAGTTTTTAGTGTCGTTGTAAAGAAAGAGATATTATCATTGAGAAGAAATATAAAGTGTAAACTTTAAGCATAAATATTCGGGGATCCTGTTTTTGGTGCTTTTGCGTGGGAAACTAATTAAAATATTTTTTAAAGAAAATTCAAGAAAGACTAAATTTTTAATTTTCTTTGCTTTTTTTAGTGTGTGTTATTTTAGTTTGTTTTGTAACTATGTACGTGTAGTTCAGGTTCTGAAGGACTTGTGCCTTACTATTCTAAATTAGGAAGAACTATAAGAAAATTCAGAAAAATTAAAAATACAGAAAAAGACAGAAATATTCAAGAAATGGCAAATCAAAATGTTGAAATCCATCAAGAATTCATACCTTTGAGAGATTATGCTAACCCTTAAGTAGATGAACTTTATGGTAGTATTCAAAACCTAGCTGTAGCGGCTAATTCATTTGAACTTAAACCTGATATTATCCAAATAGTATCTAATAATTAGTTTGGGGGAGCACCAACTAAAGATCATAATTTACATCTTGCAAATTTTTAGAATTGTGTGATACTTTTAAATACGACGATGTTTCAGACGATGCTATTGGACTAAGATTTTTTCCTTTCTCACTAAGGGATAAGGCTAAGATATGGTTAAATTCATTAGCACCTGGATCTATCAGAACTTGGGGTGATTTAGTGCAAGAATTCCTTGCTAAATATTTTCCACCATCAAAGATTATGAAACTTAGAAATGATATTACATCTTTTTGTCATTTGAAGGGGAATCTATTTATGAAGCATGAGAATGTTTTAAAAATCTCCTAAGAAAGTGTCCACATCATTAGATACCAGATTAGTTAATAATTCAAACCTTCTACAATGGATTAGCTGGATCTCTTAGATCTATTATCAATGCCGTTGCTGATGGTTCATTGATGTTTAAACAGTTTTATGATGCTTATGCTTTAATTGAAGAAATGACTACTAATAATTTTTAATTGCATTATGAATCCTAAAAAGGTAGCCAATATTCAAGAAAATGACGCTTTTGCAATGCTAAAAAATGAAATTGCTATAATTTCAAGGAAGATAGACCCGTTTGGAATGAATTTTCTCAACCGATTTTCATGATTGAAGAAAATTCATTAGGCCAAATGGTTGATTCTCAAACATCATTAGAAATTTTAAATGCCATAAATAAGCTTAATAACCCATATTTTTTAATTATTATAACCCTGGATGGAAGAACCATCCAAACTTTAACTAGAACAATATCCTCCAAGTTTTAACAATGCATCACAATTTAAGGAGAAGAAGTTGTCTATAGAAGAAGTGGTGTTACAAATGAGAAATCAATTGTAAAGTGAAGGAGCTACAATCAGAAATATTGAGAATCAATTGGGACAAATGCCAATTCATTAAGTAATAAATCCCAAAGAACACTTTGTACTAATATAGAAGTAAATCCATGAGACAAGAATAAAGAGCAAGTAAAAGCTATTCAGTTGAAAGGTGGAAGAGAATTGAAAGGTAGAGTTTAAAAAGAGATTGAAGTAGAGAAAGAAGAGATTGAAGAACCAAAAAAAGACGCTCCAAAAGGTTTGCAAAGACCTATTTCTCCACCTAAGATTTATTTAGAAAAGCCAAAACATCCATTTCCTCATAAACTTCGACAACAAAGTTGGATAAGCAATTTCAAAGTTCTTGGAAATATTTAAGATGCTTACAATCAACATTCCATTTGCTGAAGCTATAGAACAAATGCCAAGCTATGTGAAATTTATAAAGAATATTCTCAACAAAAAAGGATGTTTGAAGATAATAAACTATTGCACTTAGTGAGGAGTGCAGTGCAATAATTCAGAAAAAGCTTCTTGAAAAACTTAAAAATCCTGGTAGTTTCAAGATTCCATGTGCGAGCGAAGATAGATTTCATGGGAAAGCTTTATGTTATTAAGATGCAAGCATTAACCTTATGCCATTATCTATATTCAAAAGACTGGGATTAGGAGAAAAAACCTTGACTACTGTAACTCTGCAATTAGCGGATCATTCGATCACATATCCTAAAAAAGTTATAGAATATTTTTAGTGAAGGTGGATCAATCTATCTTTCCTGTTGATTTCGTTATGCTAGATATGGAGGAGATAAAGAGATACCCATAATTTTAGGGAGACCTTTCCTAACCACAGGCAGAGCAATGATAGATGTGCAAAAAGGGAATATAACCATGTGAGTCAATGATCAAACTATTACATTCAATATCTCAAAATCAATGAAATATCCTGCAAGAGGTAAAGATCATGAATGCTACAGAATGGATGTTATCAGATATTTAAGTAAATGCCATTTCAAATCAACTTATGAAGAGAAATTTAAAATTAAAAAATTGGAACATGAGTAAGAAAAGGAATTACAACATTCTGAAGATTTTCATGAGGAAGATTTAAATTATGTTCATGAAAATTTTGAATTGTTGGACATGACTAAAAAGGATGAATCTTTTAGTCCATAAATTGAAAAACCTTCTGAACTTGAATTAAAGATGCTTCCTACTCATTTAAAATATGTCTTTTCAGGTGATTCCACAAATTTTCCAGTTATAATTTCCTCTCAATTGACTGAAGGAGAAGAAGAGAGTTTGCTTGAAATTCTAAAGAAATATAAGAAAACCTTTGGATGGAAAATAGCTGATATTAAAGGAATCAATTCTTTAATTTGTATGCATAGAATCCTTTTGGAAGAGAATTGCAAACCTCAGGCTGATCCTCAAAAGAGATTAAATCATATCTTGAAAGATGTTGTTATTAAATAAATTTTAAAGTGGTTGAATGCTGGAAATATCTACCCTATTTTAGATAGTGCATGGGTTAGTTTTATTCATTGTGTTCCTAAGAAAGGATGAGTTACTGTAACTACTAATGAAAAAAATGAATTAATACCAACAAGACTAGTTACAGGGTGGCGAATATGCATTGATTATAGAAAATTAAACCTTGCCACAAGGAAAGAACATTTTCCACTACCCTTTCTAGATCAGATGTTAGATAGACTGGCTGGGCATAAATACTTTTATTTTATGGATGGATATACTGTTTACCTTTAAATATAAATTTCTCCAAAGGATCAATAGAAAACAATGTTTACCAGTCCTTATGGAACATTTGCTTTTAGAAGAATGCCCTTTGGTTTATGTAATGTCCCTACTAAATTTCAGAGATGTATGATGGAAAATTTCAGTAATTTAATTGAAAAAGGAATTAAAGTTTTTATGGATGACTTTTCAGTGTTTGGAATTTCATTTGAATCATGTTTAGAACATCTATCAAAAATTCTTAAGCACTGTGAAGAAACTAATTTAGTCCTTATCTGGTAAAAATGCCAATTTATAGTAGCAGGAGGAATTGTATTGGGACATCTTATAAAAAAAAGGTATGGAGGTAGATCCTGAAAAAATTCAAGTAATCGTTAATTTACCTTGCCCAAGTAATGTAAGTCAAATTATAAGTTTTTTAGGACATGTTGTATTCTACAAGATTTATATTAAAGACTTTTCAAAGATTTCAAAGCCTTTATGTTGTTTACTGGAAAAAGATATGATTTTGATTTTGATGAAGAATTCCTAAAAGCTTTTGAATCATTAAAAGAAAAATTAAACACTGCACCTTTTATAGTTTCATCAAACTGGGAAAAACTTTTGAATTAATGTGTAATTCATGTGATTATGCTATTGGAGCTATTTTAGGTCAGAAATATGATAAGATTTTCAAAATGATCTACTATGCTAGTATAACTCTTAATAATACTCAAATTAATTATACCACAACTGAGAAAGAGTTACTAGCTATAGTATTTGCCTTTGGTAAATTCAGATCATATTTAATTGGAACTAAATATGTGATGCATACTTAAAATTCTTCTTTTAAGTATTTACTGAAAAAGAAGGATGCAAAACTGAGACTAATAAGATGGATTTTTTTTGCAAGAATTTGATTTTGAAATAGTAGATAGGAAGGGTGCTGAAAATCAAATTGCTGACCATCTGTGTAGGCTTGATTTTGAAAAATTTCTCAGCTTTAGAAAGGAGATTATTGAACATTTTCCAAATGAATAATTGTTCACTATCAATGAGTGGCGTGTTCTGTGGTATGCCGACATTGTAAACTTTATTGTCAGTGATATTTTACTCTTTGTTTGACATACCAGGAGTGGAAGAAATTTTTATCTGAAGTTAAGAATTATTTTTTGAATGTCCCATTTTTATATAAACAATCATAGGATCTGATTATTTGAAGATGTGTGCCTTTAGAAGAAACTTATGAAATTATTCAAAAATGTCATAATTCTGATTATGGGGGACCTTTTAGTGTTGATAAAACTGCATATAAAATCTTACAATATGGATTTTATTGGCCTACAATTTTAAGGATGTTAATGCCAATATTAAAAATTGTGATTGATGTCAACGTGTAGGTAATATTTCTAGAAAAAATGAAATGCCCCTCAATTATATGTTGGAAGTTGAAATATTTGACCTTTGGGGATTAGATTTCATGGGACCATTTATACCATTATTAAAAAATGTATACATTTTGATAGCAATAGACTATGTATCCAAATCGATTAAATCTGTTGCTTTACCTCGATGTGATGCTCAAAGTGTTAAAAAATTTTTAAGAAAAGAATATATTTTGTAGATTTGGAAGACCAAGAGTGATCATAACTGATGGGGGAAGTCATTTTAGAAACACGATTATGGAAAAGCTAGTAAAGAAACATCATATTAATCAACGCATTGCGACTACTTATCATCCGCAAACTAGTGGTTTGGTTTAATTATCCAATCATGAAATTAAAAGAATATTGGAAAAGACTGTTAATCCAAATAGGAAGGATTGGTCATTCAAACTGGATTATGCTTTGTGGGCCTATAGGACTACATACAAAACTTATATAGGAATGTCCCCATATAAACTAATTTTTAGGAAAGCTTGTCATTTACCAGTTGAACTTAAGCATAAAGCATATTGGGGTATTAAAGAGTTCAATTATAATTTGGAGGATGCTGGTGAATAGAGATTGTTGCAATTGAATGAGCTTGAAGAAATAAGGAATGAATCTTATAAAAATGCTAAAATTTATAAAGCAAAGATGAAGTTATGGCATGATCGGAAGATACTTACTAAAAATCTTGAGCCAGAACAACCAGTTTTGTTATATAATGCTAGACAGAAAATATTTTCTGGAAAACTTAAGTCCAGGTGGATAGGCCCATTTATTGTGATAAAAGTTTATTCTTATTGAGCTGTGGATATTAAAGATCCTAAGACTGAAAAAATATTCAAAGTTAACAGTCATAGACTACAACCCTATTTTTCAGTCGATCAATCTAAATTTAATGATAATCTGATATTGGGTCACTGAGATTAATCTCTGGGTATGTCAGGCTGAAGACGTTAAACCAAGCTCTTTGAGGGAGGCAGCCCATATTTATCGGTGTGCTTTGCTTTAAGTTTGCTTTGTGTGCTTTTGTTTGGTTTGATTTGAGAAATGTGGTAGTATTTTAAAGATTTTATGATATAGTGGTGTTTATTGGACCTTAATTAATGACTTAGAGAAGTCAGAATGAAAATTTGGACATTTAACAGACCTGTGCTAAAATGAGCACTGACGCTTATGAGCTAGATGTTGGTGCTTAGGTGTCGCAATTATAAAAAACGTGATAAATGTGGTTCTAGAAGCCTAAATAGTGGGTAAGTAATTTTGGGAGTTATTTAAGAGTTAAAACACATCTAGGGTTTATTTTATGAGACTTCCCAAGTCATTAAAAAAGCCTAGAATTAAGAGATACTTGCCCTAGTTCTCATTTTCACTTCTGAGTCTTAAGAAAGAGAATTTTAAGAGCCAAAATGTCTTCTTGGGAGAGCGAAGTTAAGAAGAAAGAGGAAGCCAACAAGAAGAAGTTCATTTGTGAGAATGCGCAGGAGTTATACAATAGTTTTCTAGCCGTTAGTATTCAAGGAGGCACAGAAAGGATAAAAAAGATCGAGGTTGATGTGGCTTCAATCGAAGTAAAGGTAAATGAAACTAACACACATTTAGTGCACATTGGATGGCAACTTAAAAATGCAATTCTATCATACAAGTCATGTGGAAGAAGCGGATAAAGTAATGTTGCTGAAGACCAAATGGTTAGAAGAAGAAGATGTGAGAGTTTTCAACCATCACTCGTTTTATCAAATTTGCATTCCAGATGGTTTAAATGAAAATAATGGTGTTCATGACATATTCCACCTAATGGAGAATGGAATAAAGTTCTAGTAATGATTAGTGGTTTTGCTCTCAAGAATTTCAAAGTTTAAGGTTTTCAAAGGATTTGAGTTTTGGAAATTTTAATAGGGAATGGATCAAATTTGGAACAATTTATTTTCATGAGTCCAAAGGAAGAGAAGTAGGAGAAGTTGAGGATCCAAGAAGAATCTTGGCAACTTCTCAAACTATCTTATTGTTTGGCTTCAATTTGGGAATTTATTTAATATTGTAATCCTGTCAATTTTAATTAATTAGGACTTATATTTGTATGACATGATCATACAAATAGCCTTGAAGATGTGAGGGTTTATGTCGTACCAAACAACTACGTCAGAATCCTAAGACTGGTTAGGGCTTAATTTGTATAACATGATTATGCAAATGTCTAACGAAGAGTTGAGGATTTATGTTGCACTAGGCAAACCACCTCGAAGTCCTATGGCTTGGTTATTTAATTCTAAGAAAGTTTTCTTTGAAGTGGAGCCGCCAGAAATTGTCGGCATATTTTTAGGTTTGTGTTGTATTTTAAAAAGGGGGTCGCCTACAGAAATTGTCGGTGAATTTTTAATTTAATTTAAATAAATAATTTGAAAAGTAGTATTTGATTTTTGAAAATAATTTTAAGTTTGAAAATTTTAAGATATGAAAAATCAAACCGATCTCACATCCCAAATAGTTTATATAAACGAGCACCGCATCACAAACAGTGTATTTATCCCAAAGAGTAGACACACTGCTTGACGATGGGGCTCGATTAAATAAACTAGAAGATTTGTGACTTCCGTTTGGTCTGCGAACCAATTTTATAAGCCGACAAGTTCCCCTGTTTAATATAAATGAATTAAGCAGGGTTTATATTACATGGGTTCTTAAAGTTCCCTATAAGGGCAAGCCCCTATAGTTAATTACATCTTAAATGACGGGAATCATTTAAGAAAACTCTCGATAATGATCAGTGGTTTTGCTCTCAAGAATTTCAAAGTTTAAGGTTTTCAAAGGATTGAGTTTTGGAAATTTCAATAGGGATTAGCTCAAATTCGGAACAGTTTATTTTAAGAATCCGAAGAAAAAGAAGTAGAAGAAGCTGAGGATCCAAGAAGAATCTTGGTAGCTTCTCAAACTATCCTATAGTTCGGTTTCAATTTAGGAAAATTATTTAATGTTGCGATCCTGCTAATTTTATTTAATTAGGACTTATATTTGTATGATATAATCACACAAGTAGCCTTGAAGATGTGAGGGTTTATCTCGTACCGAACGACTACCTCGGAGTCCTAAGACTGGTTAGGACTTAATTTACATGACATGATCATGCAAATGCCTAACGAAGAGTTGAGGATTTATGTTGCACTAGGAAAACTACCTCGAAGTCCTATGGCTTGGTTATTTAATTCTAAGATTGTTTTGCTGAAGTAGATCCGAGTTTTGCTGACGACGATGGCCGTGCTGCCCACTATGCTCCAAGCTCTTTATTGTTGCAGAGGTTTAGTTTTAGAAGTCATAAATCAGGAGATGAGAGAAGTGTTTTGGTTTAGAGGAAATCTTAAAATCCAAGTGTTTCTTAATATTTTAATTAAAACAAATCTTAAAGTTGATTAAACAGAACCGATTAAGATCCCACGGTTTCCTCATCCCGGCACCGTTATTTTCATCGAATTCACTTAGTCCAGATGAATTTGCTAAACTCAACTGAATGAGTTCCACACATTCATTTAGACCATGGGAAATCCCGTTAGCAACACATGGGTTGCATCATCCGAGGTATTCCTGATCATTCAACGAGACATTTTAATTTAGTTATAATTGTAGTTTTGTTGTTCTATTTGTGATTAAATTTTGAGTTGTTTTATATTTTTGAATGTTGTGGCGGTGAATTTTATCTTGCAATGACTTTTAATTTAATTTTGGTTTCAGTTTAGGGACTATCTTAAAGGTTCTGGTTTTCATGCAACAGTTTTATTTTAACATGCAAGAAAAGTAAAGTACAGTGCATGTAAGTAAATTGCAATAAAATAAAAGCATACCTAGAGGGTCTTCCAGTCATCCCGAGCTGCACTTAAAAACACATGTTAAGGCATTTAAAAGTTTCAACAGATACCTAGGTGAAGCTAAGGAAAGGGTTTTGGTTGTCTACCAAATTCCTAATCCTATAACTAGTCATCCCCTATGACGTCTAGGTTCTTGGTTTGATTTAAGGATGATTTTCTTCATCAAAGAACAATTAAATTCGGTTGTTCTTCTAAAACATCCTGTCATATTGAGGAAGTGCTTAGGACGAATCCTAAACATCTTTTCAATATTTCTGGGATTGTCTTGAGTCTAAGTAAATTCAGTTGCACAGATGAATTAATCATCCAGGAGTTTAGTTAAACTTTGTTCCTTGCTCAGTGAACTTAGATGAATGAAGTGACATCTCACTTAATACTCTACTTAAGAGTTATAATAATTAAAGCCTTTAAGGGCAAGTTGGTTTATCGAGAATTTTAATCATAATTAAAAGTTTGAGTTAATGGTTTAAAGTGTTTTAATTTAATTATGAGGTTTTAATTAATAATTTTAAGTTTGTAATAGTGTTCAAATTATTTTAGACTTAATTCTTAATGATTTCATTTAAGTTTGTTGTTAAATGATTTTAATTTAATTTAATTCAATTTGATTTTAATTTAATTTGAATTTGATTTAATTTTAATTTAATTTTAATTTAGTTTTTATTTAATTTTATTTAATTTTAATTTAATATAATTTTAATTTAATTTAAGTTTTAATTTTGATTTTAATTTTAATTTTAATTTAATTTAAATTTATTTAATTTTAATTTAATTTAATTTTAATTACATTTAATCTTAATTTAATTTTAATTTAATTTTAGTTTTAATTTTGATTTTAATTTTTATTTTTAATTTTAATTTTAATATAACTTTAGTTTTAATTTTTAATTTAATTTTAATTTAATTTTAGTTTTAATTTTAGTTTTAATTGTAGTTTTTATTGACAATTTGGATTATTATTTTAATTTTTAATTAAGAATTAAATATTGCTAAAGTGACTTATTTAGGGATTTTTAAATTAAAGAATAAATATCCTCTTAATAATATTTATATTTTAATAATCCAAATTTAAATATATTCTTTCCAAAATTTAAATCATTTAATTAATTAAAGTTTCATTTTTGATATTTTCAAAGTGTTTAATGCGTTTCTACCCCTTAATTTCCCTAAGTTTCAATCATCCAAGAGAAAGTTAAAATCAAATATTTTACCCCCCCACCATTTTGATTAAACCTTAAGTTTTAATTAAGGGTTAAAATTTTTAATTACCTTTATTCCCTTTTAAGCTTATTTATGTCATAACTCACTAAATTGAGCTCAAATGAATTTGAAATTTTTATTTCACCTCACTCACATGTCAATTAAGACATTAAAGGAGAAAATGTGATTTTTCCGAATTTAATTTATTTATATAATTATTTTTAGTAGAAAATAAGGGTTCTTAAAGAAAATTCAAAAACATGACCAAGGAAAGGTTTCTGTCCTTAAGAAAATTATGAGATGTTCCTAATGACCAGAGGACCACTTGGATCAATTTTGGTGATTTTTGAATTATATTTTATTTATTATAGTTATTTTGAGTTTTAGAGTATTAATTAATTATAAAATAAAATAAAAGTTGAAAAATAGATTTTATATTTTTCTTAAATCTCTCTGACCTCATGGAGTTCAGAGAAACAAATTTTATAATTTTTTGATTTTTTTTATTTATTAGAATTATTTTAGTGAAAAAGGTTAAAAACTCATTTTTAAATATTAAAAATTACATTAAGCCTTTAAAATTCAATATTTTATCATAGGGACTTAGGAAAAATATGTGGTTTGTTCCTAAGTGATTAGGAATCAAAATGTGACATTTTTATGATTTTTAATATTTTTATGATTTTTATTATTTTTTAATTATTAAAATATTAAAATATTGTGAAAAATCAACTTTTTTTAGAAAATTCCAATTTTAATTTTCCTTAACTTCCCTGATATCAGAGAAGCTCCAAAACCAATTTTGTGAATTTTTGAAATGTATTTTTAGAGTTATGAATTTTTAAAGTTCCATTTTGCTTATGAGGTTTAATTAATCCATTTGGTGGGGTTAATCAAGTCCAATTGATTTCAAATTTTTATGTGAGGTCTCTCTGATCCTAAAGATTAGTGGAGAATTGTTTTCAAGCCAATTTGATGTGTAGTTAACCCTAATTAATTCAAATTTAATTTTGGGAGTTTAGGTCAATTAAGGTTATTATGAATGAATTAACTCAAAATATATTTTTATAGGGTCCTCTGGTCCTAAGAAACATCACCAAATTTTCCTAGAATTTATTTTTCAACATGCTAATTATTGGAATTAAAATTCCTAAAACAGTGACATGAACTTGAAAAATCAATAACTTTTCATAGAGATAGCCTCTGACCTTGAAAAATTCAGAGAATTTTCCCAAGATTAGAGGCTTCAAAAGCCCTATGGTCTCATGCCATGGTGTACTGTCTATGCAAATTGAGAATCAAAATACTAAAAACAGTAAATAAATTATAAAAATAAAATACTCATCCAATTAACTTGATTTCTTTTCCAAAGTATTCTCCTCTGTTCACTGAGCAAGAGGGTATTTTTATTTTATTTTTGTGATTTTTCTATGCAAAGATATGGATTTTTGAAGTTCTGGGCATTTAAATAATTCAAAAATACCCTAATTTCCTACTTATCCCACTCGGCGCCAGCGCAACATCGGCAGCTTCAAAAGCCCATGCGGCGCATTCCCATTCGATGATGCCATCTGACTCAGCGCTCCAGGGGCCCGCGGTTCACGTAACATTGTGTTGTCTGGCTTGATCTAGACCGTCCGCTCGATACACGCGGGATCCAACGGCTCCTGTTCATCATCTACGACTGGTGTGCACCCGTGACCGTCCACATTAAAACCCTATGATCTTACTCGATTCTCAATGGATTTTTGTGTTCTTATGCTCTATGGATTCGTCTTGAAGAGACGAACACATCCATACAGTTTATAGGCTATGAAATTAACCTAAACAAAATGGAGGATCACTGGAAGCTCGGGAGAAAGAGTGAGTTCATACCTTTGCTAAGAAAAGTGAAGCTTTGATCTGAGAGTTGTGTCACCTTCGATTGAGTCCAAGCGAGCTCCAGATGAAGTCTCTGGCTCTGGGGAATTATCTAGGTATGAAAGTGACCAAGGCCGATCACAAAGCTTGAAGGCTAGAAGCAATGGCTAGCCTGGTGAGGGGGCTTTTGCTGGGGAACTTCTCCTCTTAGTCTGGTGAAGGTGTAGGACAAATCAATTTGGATATTGGCTCACTGTGGTGAAGTGTCATAAATTTTGGGTGGATTTTCAACTCAGAAATTGAGCTCTGTTAATGGGGATTTGGGCAAAGGAACACTAGGGATCAACTGCTCTGGGTTAGGAGAAGGTCCTAGAGCAATTTTGGCAGAGTTTCCTTAAGGTCTGGTTCATCTCTTTGTTTGGCCGAGAGGTGGTGGTGTTTAAATAGGCATGGTCGGAGGGCTTCCGAGGGGCAGTGGAGGTCGGAATCGACTGCTCGGGGGAGGAGAAGAAGAGCTCCGGTGTCCACTAGGGTTGGGACGACTCGACGAGGAGAATTGAATTTTTGGCTCACATGGAGCTCTCGGCCATGGTGTTTTCCGGCGGGCCGTGGTGGCTGGCCGGCCAGGCATGGGTCACCATCTTACTCGGTGGGGTCAGGGGTTGAGTTTGGTGAAGTCGATCGGAGTTTGACATGTGTAAAAAGTTTGATTAAAATGGAATGGGGGAGGGTGTATTTTGAGCTTGGTTTGGTCGATCCATGGAAATAGGCTTGGTGCACCTCCCCGAGGCTCGATTTTGGGCCGAGGGAATCATTTAGGTCAGCTTGGAAGGGCTGGTGAAGTCTCCATCCAAGGTGAGGTGGCTAAGCATGGTTTAGAGTGTAACATGGATGAGGTTAAAAAAGCTTAATGAAGGTTTAAGAAAGACCCCCCTCTTCTTGCCATTAATGGCTTGGTGAGGTGGAAAGTGGCTTCCATGGCTTCCATGTGGCTTGTACATGGCTCAATGGCTCACATTTGGCTTGGAAAAAGTTTGGTCAATTTCATAAAAATGGATCTTAAGGATTTTGGATATTTTTGTGGAAATTTGGATGAAGCTTTATTTAGAATTATTTGATCATTGGTTTAGGAATTAGGGATGATTTAATTGAATGCATGATGAAGAAGAGTGTCATATGGACTTTGGATGAATTTTTGGACTTTTGGGTTTGGTGGAAGTGGGCTTTTAGAATGGTTTAGGAAAGTGGGCCTTTAGGTTTGAAAATAAATTGGTGGATGGAAATTTTGTGAAGGATCATGCCAAATAAATGTTGCAATTGGTTTAGGTGTGTGTCATGAATGGTTTGGAACAAGTTTAAAGTGATTTTGAATTGAATTGGGTTTAATGTGGGGTCTTTTGGTAAAGGGGCCAAGGTGGGCCAAATTGGGCTAACTTGGGTTAAGGTTGGGCTAAAGTTGGATTTGATGTAAAATTAATGTTGAGAAATGTTCATGGGAGTGTCACAAAAAGTTTTCAACTTTGGTTGGGCTTTGATTTTGGGATTTGGGCCCGTTTGGGTTCATGGTGGGTTTAGGTCAATTTAAGGGATTTTGGTTTTGGGTTAGGTTTGGGTGGAGTTTAAGTTCAAATTTTGGGCAAATCAAGTTAGTGTTTTGTTTATGGGGATGTTAGGAAGGCTCTAGAAAAGATTTGGGGCCAATTGGAGTTGAATTGGGCTAGGTTTAGGTCATGGGCCAAAATTGGGCCTTAGGCTTCAAATTGAAATCAGATCCAAATGTCAATCAAATTGGAGTTGGAGTTGGTCTAAATTGATATTGGGGATATTGAATTGAAGTTTAGAATTGAATTGGACCAAAATTGAGGTCAATTGGGGTGGTTTAGTTTGACATTAGGTTCACTTGGGTTTAAAATGGGCCAAATTGGGAGTTTTGGTAAAAGTGGGGTAAATTAGAAAAATTGGCCCATGGTGTAGTTGAACAAAATGAAATTGAGAATATTTGGGATTTTCTGGAATTTTCTGGGAATTTTTGGAATTTTTGGAATTTTGGGCTAAGAAGGGCATTTTGGGTATTTGGAGGGTATTGGGGGCTACTTTTGGAATTTTTGGTATTTTTTGGCTATGGATGATCAATTTGAGTGGTGGGAAGTGTTTAGGATTGACTTTGAGGAATTTTGGGTGATTTAGGTGATTTTGCAAATTTTGGGTAGTTCCAAGGGCATTTAGTAGGTTTGGTGGGTCCGGGGCCCCTAGGGTCAAATTCGAGTAGGATGGAATCACTTTAGTTGAGCCATGAAGCCATATTAAGCTCATATGAGCCATGAGAGGACTCATTTGAGGCATTCAATATGTTGTTCCTAACCCTCTTAGCCAGGGGCTTAGGGGTTAAGGACTATCCATATGAATTTCCTACATGAGTCAGGAAGTCAAGTTGGGTGAGAGTGTGGTTTTAGGACTTGAAATGTGTGTGAGAGTGTAGTGTATGTGCAAGTCAATCCTCACCAGACCAGGCCACCCAGAGTATTCCTAAGGCAAAAAAGTCCTATAGGGAACTCATCCTTTAAACCTCCACATTTGATTCCAACCCTCTAGGTGATTAGGGGTCTACAATCAAGTTTGTGGGATTTGCATGGAGTCAATAGGTGTTTGAATTTCTAAAGGGTGGGTTCCACTTCTAGTCCTCTAAGATTAGTCAAAGGAAAAGCCTAAGGCTTGATCGTAAGTACTAAAGAGAGAATCAAAAGACCTCATAAAAAATGAGGTCAACATGTGGACTTTTGATTTAGTTATCTACGTTTAGTATTTAATGTTTGTGATTGTTGTAATGTATATTTATCGATTGTGTTTTAAGTGTGTTGCATCTTAAGTATGTGTTTTTTTGTTTATTTATATGTGTAAGGAGCTTATATTTTGGAAAATTTCATTCAATGATTTTGATCAAAATTTTTAGTTGTATTAAGTGCTTTAATTTTTATGAAATATATGTTTGTGTGTGTGAAATTTGTGTGAATAGATTAATAATTAAGTGAGATTTTGAATTATTTAAGTTTGTATGGGGTAGAAATAATTATTTAAATCATTTAAGGGTGATTAACTAAGCTTATTAGTGCAATTTAATTAATTTTCAAAATCTGCAAGGTTGTACCTAAGCGCCAAACCCACGACGCATAAGCACCATCACTCGCGGCTATGCTCCGAACTTTCATGCATAGGCGCCAGTTCACGAAAATGGGTTTACAGGCGTTAAAATCCCTAAAATTAACATTTCTTTTACCCCACTGTCACCTTGAACCTCCCAAAGTCGCGATAAGCTTCCTAGGGCCTCACTTAATTTGATCAATTTTGATCCGATTTCGGTGAAATTTGTTAGATCTCAACTCCTTAAGGTATGAGCACTTCTCCTAAGCTAAATTTTTTGACTTTCGTCATGTATTTTGAGTTCATTCTTGAGAAATTCAAAACTCACTATTCATGTTGAAAATTTAAGAAAAAGCTTGAGAATAGCTTGGTTTAAGTAGATTGTGCCTTTAGAAGTTAAGTTTAGCAAGTTTAGTTTGATTTAGAATTTATGGTGAATATTTTTGCAATTTTTAGAAATGGCTCCAAAATTAAAGCATTTTAAGGGGAAGGATAGATTTGATTCAGACAAGTTCGTCAGTTCTAGAGCTGAGGATCATTACGTTAATGCGTTGTCGTCATGTAAGTTGATTCCTGATCAAGATTTTAGTAAACCGGAGGAGATATTGATGAAATGATTGCTGGAAAAAATTGGGGAAATTACTGTTGCTTCTCCAGATAGAGTAATCCTTGCTTGAGAAAAAAGGAAGGAGAAGCCTGAGAATTTAAGGGCCTAATCAAAAATTGGTTACACACCTGATTTTTTAAAATACAGGTTTTGAGAAAATCTAAAACGTAAGAATATAATATAGTAAGTAAATTCATTTTCTAATAAAAATTAAGTGAGGAAAATAAAATATTTGAATCTTATATTTTGAAAAATTTACAAGTATTTCTGAATTAGCTAGGAACTCATATTTTTCATGATCCTTTACTTAAGAACATTCTAAACTTTAAGTTAGTCTCATTTACAAAATTTTTTTTTCTAAATTGGACTATTTCATTTCTAGAAAAGTTTTTTGAAACCATCCTAAAGAAACTCATTTACATAATTTGCATGTTTAACTTTTATATGATTACAATGTCACTTGAGGAAAATTAACATTTTAAGTTTGAGGATTTTGATATACCTAAAATATATAGTGTTTTATGCATAGTTTTTTACATATTTTTGATGATATTGTGAATTAATGGATGTTATTTTCATGTTTTTTCTTGCAAGTATGATTAAAATGAGTGATTGTGATGAAAGGAGCAAAAGAGGATCAAATTTGGAGCAAAAAAGAAAGGTGTGCGAAATTAGCCTCTGACACTGGTGGCGGTTGGAAAATTTAAATGTGGTTTTGGTCGGTGGGGGTGTCATATCATTGCCATCCATTTCTGTATCATGTCAATGTCAAGGAGTCGCCATCTAATATTAGTCTAGTTTTATTCATATAAATCCCATAAAGGATTTAGAGAATTTTTAGGACTAATAGTAGAAAAGGATGTTTATGATAATTCTTATATGAGGATATTCTAGAATAACATATTATAGAATTTTTATATTAAGAAAATCATGGTAAACTAGAGATTTCTATTTCAAGTTCTTTTAAATATCCTATAGAGGTAAGCCTCTATAGTTAATTACATCTTAAAAAATTTTCAATTGTTTAAGAAAACTTCTGATTAATGTTAATCATTTGTTTTCTAAGAATTTATTTTAAGGAGAGATGTACCCACTATCACTCCCGAATGTCGTTATATCATGTTATTGAATACTTTAGGTATTAAGTCTAACCTAAAAGTTCCAGTTTTGTTGTCAATGTTGTTGATTTGTTGAAAAATTTTAGGTTATATGTCTAACCTAAAAGTCTTGGTTTTGTTTTTGTTGTCAAGAGTTTCAGGTTATACGTCTAACCTAAAAGTTTCGATTTTGTTTTTGTTCGCCTAGAATGTCGTCCTACAAAACAGAGTTAGTACATCCTATAACATGTAAAGAAAATCTAAGCAAAATTTCTTGTTTTCACCTTGCAAAGAAAACATTGTCAGAAATAATATCACAAAAAATTTGAATATGTCTTGGATGTCAATTTATGTCAATTATTTTGAAATGCCAATTTTTTTGTTGATTATGTCAATTTTGGTTTAAAATGTTGAATTTATATCTTAATCTTATATTATGAATTAACTTGAGTTCATGTTTGTCTGAACTCTAAGTTAAAAAGGTTTGAAATTAGATCCAATATTGATTGAATTAACTTGGGCTCATGTCTGGTTAAACCTAAGTTAGATTCAATGTTGGTTGAATCTAATTAACTTGAGTTCATGTCTGTCTGAACTTAAGTTAAAAGGTTTGGTTTATATTAACTTGAGTTCATGCCTGTCTGAACTTAAGTTAAAAGGTTGAAAGTTAGATTCAATATTGATTGAATTGACTTGGATTCATGTTTGTTTTAACCTAAGTTAGATTCAATGTTGATTGAATCTATTTAACGTGAGTTCATGTCTGTCTAAACTTAAGTTAAAAGGTTTGGTTTATATTAACTTGATTTCATGTCTGTCTGAACTTAAGTTAAAAGGTTGAAAGTTAGATTCAATATTGATTGAATTTACTTGGGTTCATGTCTGGTTGAACCTAAGTTAGATTCAATGTTGATTGAATCTATTTAACTTGAGTTCATGTCTGCCTAAACTTAAGTTAAAAAGTTTGGTTCAGAATTGATTTAATTAAGTTTTAAGTCTTGTTTAAATAGGACTTAAAGGTTAATCAAGTCTAAGAAATTAGACTCAATTATATTTGCAGACCATCTAAGTCCCTTTTAGATAAGACTTAAGTTTTAATTAAGTTTACTTAAAGTTAGACCTGGAATTAGGATTAGACTTAAGCCTAGTTTTAGTTTAGATTCAAGTTAGGTTGAACCTAAGATTTAGGTTAGACTTAGGTTTATATCGTGTTAAACCTAAGTATGGTTTTACTTAAGTCTAATATGGATTAGACTTAAGTTAGGTTTTTTGGGTTAGGTTCA
Source organism: Papilionanthe hookeriana x Papilionanthe teres (assembly GCA_022702705.1). Taxonomy (NCBI): domain Eukaryota; kingdom Viridiplantae; phylum Streptophyta; class Magnoliopsida; order Asparagales; family Orchidaceae; genus Papilionanthe; species Papilionanthe hookeriana x Papilionanthe teres. The sequence goes on from CM040422.1 coordinate 175,576,000, forward strand.
TGTTAAGTTGGACCTAAGCTTGGTTTGACTTGAGTCTAATATGGGTTAGACTTAAGTTAAATTTTCAGTTTAGATTGAGTTAGGTTCAAGTCAGGTTGAATCTAGAATTAAGGTTGATTTTAGTTCAATGTGGGTTAAATTAAAATTTGATTTGAGTTTAAGTTAGGTTAAACTCAAGTTTAGTTCAGTTTAAGTTAGGTTCAATATGGGTTGAACGTAAGGTTTTAATTTAAGTTAGGCTTAATGTGGGTTGAACCTAAGGTTTAGGTTAACTTGAGTTCAAGTTAGATTGGACTCAAGTTAGGTTAGGTTTAAATTAGTTTCAATATGGGTTGAACCTAAGGTTTAGGTTAACTTGAGTTCAAGCTAGATTGGACTCAATTTAGGATAGGTTTAAGTTAGGTTCAATGTGGATTGAACCTAAGGTTTAGGATAACTTGAGTTCAAATTAGGTTGGACCCAAGTTAGGTTATGTTTAGGTTTAGGTTATGTTGGACTTGGAATAAAAGGTTGGATTTGGGTCTGATTAAACCTTAGTTGATTAAGGTTTAATAATTAATTAAGTCTAATGTAGTAGACTTAATTAGGATTTGTGTTTGATTAAACCTTAGTTAGTTAAGGTCTAATGGTTTAATTAGGTCTAATGGTTTAGACCTAATTAGGTTTTAAGTTTGATTAAACCTTAGTTAGTTAAGGTTTAATGGTTTAATTAGGTCTAATGGTTTAGACCTAATTAGAGTTTAAGTTTGATTAAACCTTAGTTAGTTAAGGTCTAAAGGTTTAATTATGTCTAATGGTTTATACCTAATTAGGGTTTAAGTTTGATTAAACCTTAGTTAGTTAAGTTATAATGGTTTAATTAGGTCTAATGGTTTAGACCTAACTAGGGTTTAAGTTTGATTAAACCTTAGTTAGTTAAGTTCTAATGGTTTAATTAGGTCTAATTATTTAGACCTAATTAGGGTTTAAGTTTGATTAAACCTTAGTTAGTTTAGGTCTAATGGTTTAATTAGGTCTAATGGTTTAGACCTAATTAGCGTTTAAGTTTGATTAAACCTTAGTTATTTAAGGTCTAATGAGTTAGACCTAATTAGGGTTTAAGTTTGATTAAACTTTAGTTAGTTAAGGTCTAATGGTTTAATTAGGTCTAATGGTTTAAACATAATTAGGGTTGAAGTTTAATTAAACCTTAGTTAGTTAAGGTCTAATGGTTTACTTAGGTCTAATGGTTTAGACCTAATTAGGGTTTAAGTTTGATTAAACCTTAGTTAGTTAAGGTCTAATGGTTTAATTAGGTCTAATGAGTTGGACCTAATTAGGGTTTAAGTTTGATTAAACCTTAGTTAGTTAAGGTCTAATGGTTTAGACCTAATTAGGGTTTAAGTTTGATTAAACCTTAGTTAGTTAAGGTCTAATGGTTTAATTAGGTCTAATGGTTTAGACCTAATTAGGGTTTAAGTTTGATTAAACCTTAGTTAGTTAAGGTCTAATGGTTTAATTAGGTCTAATGAGTTAGACCAAATTAGGGTTTAAGCTTAATTAGTGTGTAAGGGGATTAATTAAGTTTTAATGTGTCTTTAATTAAGATTTAATTTTTATATTAAACCTAATTTAATTAAGGTTTAATGAATTAATTAAGTTTATTATGTCTTTAAACTTAATTAATAAGTTTAATTTTGATTAATTAAGTTTAATATGTCTTTAAACTTAATTAAGATTTAATTTTTATATTAAACCTAATTTAAGTAAGGTTTAATGAGTTAATTAAGTTTATTATGTCTTTTAAACTTAATTAATAAGTTTAATTTTTATTAATTAAGTTTAATATGTCTTTAAACTTAATTAAGATTTAATTTTTATATTAAACCTAGTTTAAATAAGGTTTAATGAGTTAATTAAGTTTATTATGTCTTTAAACTTAATTAAAAAGTTTAATTTTGATTAATTAAGTTTAATATGTCTTTAAACTTAATTAAGATTTAATTTTTATATTAAACCTAATTTAAGTAAGGTTTAATGAGTTAATTAAGTTTATTATATCTTTAAAATTAATTAAAAAGTTTAATTTTGATTAATTAAGTTTAATATGTCTTTAAACTTAATTAAGATTTAATTTTTATATTAAACCTAATTTAAATAAGGTTTAATGAGTTAATTAAGTTTATTATATCTTTAAACTTAATTAAAAAGCTTAATTTTGATTAATTAAGTTTAATATGTCTTTAAACTTAATGAAGATTTAATTTTTATATTAAACCTAATTTAACTAAGACTTAATGAGTTAATTAAGTTTTATATCTTTAAACTTAATTAAAAAGTTTAATTTTGATTAAATAAGTTTAATATGGCTTTAAACTTAATTAAGATTTAATTTTTATATTAAACCTAATTTAAGTAAGGTTTATTGAGTTTAATTATTATTTTAAATTTAGTTAAGTCCAATTTGGTCATTTTAGACTTAAGTGAAGTTTCTCATTAGTCTATCATAGACCAGAACCATTTTCAAACTTTGATTGTTGATGAAAATAGGTTAAATTCATAAAAGGTTATTTTTAGGATTAAAATTATTTAATTAATATAGGATTTTAACCCTAAATTTCAAAATACCATTCAAAATGATTTCTATGACTTAGAAATAATTTTCTTAGGATTATTATCTGTTGCCCTATCATTTCTAGCCATTTGCATTTTTATTTTCCTTAATTTTCAATTTTTATAATTATTATTTGAAATAATTGTAAAGAAACTTGAAAATTAAAGAAAAGTGTCCTAAGCATGTTTTCTGTCCTTGGAAAAATTATGGAAGGTCCTTAAGAACATAAAGATAAATGCCTCCAAGTTTCATAATTTTTTTATTTATAAATAATTTTTAAAAATTAAAATACTCTAGAGAGTATTTAATTAATTAAAAATTAAGTACTGAGAATAAAATTATGATCTCATAATTTTCTCCTCTTTAAGAGCTTTTCAGAGGTATTTTTATTTTATTTTTATGACCTCTGGATAAAAACATATGAATATTTGAAGTTTTTAAGGATTTAATGGATTTTTTTAATTTGCCAAACTCACCGCCGTTCGATGCGTGTCCTTGTACGCGTCGAACGGGCTGGAGGATCCGGTGTGCTGCTCGGAACAGCGAACACCGCAGGCTCAGATCAGCGCCGTCAGTTCCAAAACACGGGAACGGACAGCTGAGATAATTAGCCTGTTTAATTCGAAAAATCCCGAACCGTTAAACTTCAAATGATAATATCTCACTCATTTCTTGATGAAATTGAGTGATTTTTTTTAAAATGATCATCTGGATGAGAAGTATCCATCCATACGGTGATGATACACTTCTGGACTAGTATAACACATGATATGTCGAAAATACAATTTATTTTCTAAAGAAAAATTCCATACCTTTGCCACAAGCAAATCAAGCTAGATCAGACCTTATGGTTGCCTTCTAGGACTCCAATAGAAGGTTATTGCTGCAACAATTTGATCCAGAAGTCGGGCTTGGGGAGAAATTTTGAAGAAGTACCTAATTTGAGGCTGTTTTTAAAATTTGGTCAAATTGGCTCAAATAGGCTCTAACTATGGCTTGGATTTGATCCTAAAAGATTGTTGGGACTCTTAGGAAGACTTTTTATGTTGGGAGTAGGTGGATTTAGGCAGCCTATAGTTCTCCCTAATTTTTTTCTTCTCCTTGCTAGGTTCGGCCATGGGATCTTATTTATAGCAAGGGGAGGTTATGGCTTAACTTAGGATGTTCTAGGGGAGTAGTTACCTCCTCTATCAGCCCATTGGGAGAAGGAATTGGCTGAAGATAGGCATTGATGCTTCTCCCTAAGTTTTCCATGATGAATTTCATTGCTTTGGCTCTCACCCATTGCTTCATGCAAGAGGTGTTTTGTGAGCAGTCCTTGCACCTCCTAAAGAGCTTACACATCATCTCTTAAGCTTGGCAAATGGTGACACACAAGCTCATCCCTCATCATTGCTTCTAACCATGGTAAGGGGGGAGTTTCATGCATGGTTTTCCTTCCATTGGGTGGCTTGGGAGGTGGGAGGTGAGGCCTCATGTTGGCCGGCCACCTCATGGCTAAATGAAGCTTAGGGGGAAGGAGAGAGTGACACCTCACCCCATGCATCATGATGGGTATTAACCCATGGCTAAGTGGTCTTAATGTGGGCTTAATTATGTGTTAATTAAGCCTTAAGATGACTTTAGCCTAATTAATTATGAGAAGGCTATATCTCATTTCATTTCTTTTTAATTTCCCATTTTAATTAATTATTTTATAAATAAAAATTGTTGGAAAATATTTTATTAATCAATTTATTAATTGAAAATAATTTTAATTTAATTAATTGATTAATTTTATCATTTTTGTCATTTTATGACTTTAATTTAATTTTCATTTTAATTAATTATGTCATTTAATTAAATATTGAAAATTAAATCATTAATCATTTTAATTAATCAAAATAATTTTGAAATTAATTATTTGATTAATTTTGTTGTATTTATTTCATTTTTATCTATTTTAATCAAAATAGATAGGTGTTGACTAATCTCGACTCAGGTTGACTCTAAGTCAGCCCAAATTGATCAATTTAATTTTAAAATGTCCAGTACTTGTGATTTTGTCATTGTGGGGCTTTAAATGTGTCATTGGGTGAAAGTGTTGACTTATGGATCAACAGGATTGGTCATTAGGTCTGGTTTGACCATTTTGACCACAGTTGACTTTTAGGTCAAAAGGGGACCTATGGGGTCAACAGGGTAGGTCATTAGGTCTGGTTTGACCAATTTGACCAAAGTTAACTTTTTAGGTCATATGGTCGACCTATGGGGTCAACAGTGGCAGTCATTAGGTCTGGTTTGACCAATTTGACCAAAGTTAACTTTTTAGGTCATAAGGTTGACCTATGGGGTCAACAGGGTAGGTCATTAGGTCTGGTTTGACCAATTTGACCAAAGTTGACTTTTTAGGTCATAAGGTTGACCAATGGGGTCAACAGGGTAGGTCATTAGTGTCCGGTTCGACCAATTCGACCAAAGTTGACTTTTTAGGTCAAAAGGGCGACCTATGGGGTCAACAGGGTAGGTCAAGGTCTGGTTTGACCAATTTGACCAAAGTTGACTTTTTAGGTCATAAGGGTGACCTATGGGGTCAACAGGGCAGGTCATTAGGTCTGGTTTGACCAATTTGACCAAAGCTGACTTTTTAGGTCATAAGGTTGACCTATGGGGTCAACACGGTAGGTCATTAGGTCCGGTTTGACCAATTTGAACAAAGTTGACTTTTTAGGTCATAAGGTTGACCTATGGGGTCAACAGGTTAGGTCATTAGGTCTGGTTTGACCAATTTGACCAAAGTTGACTTTTTAGGTCAAAAGGGTGACCAATGGGGTCAATAGGGTAGGTCATTAGGTCTGGTTTGACCAATTTGACCAATGTTGACTTTTTAGGTCATAAGGTTGACCTATGGGGTCAACAGGGTAGGTCATTAGGTCTGGTTTGACCAATTTGACAAAAGTTGACTTTTTAGGTCATAAGGTTGACCTATGGGGTCAACAGGGTAGGTCATTAGGTCTGGTTTGACTAATCTAACCAAAGTTGACATTTTAGGTCAAAAGGGTGATCTATGGGGTCAACAGGGTAGGTCATTAGGTCTGGTTTGACCAATTTGACCAAAGTTGACTTTTTAGGTCATATGGTTGACCTATGGGGTCAATAGAGTTGGTCACTGGGTCTGGTTTGACCATTTTGACCAAAGTTGACTTTTTAGATCATAAGGTTGACCTATGGGGTCATCAGGGTGGGTCATTAGGTCTGGTTTGACCAATTTGATCAAAGTTAACTTTTTAGGTAAAAAGGGTGACCTATGGGGTCAACAGGGTAGGTCATTAGGTCTGGTTTGACTAATTTGACCAATGTTGACTTTTTAGGTCATAAGGTTGACCTATGGGGTCACTGCGGTAGTCATTAGGTCCGGTTTGACCAATTTGACCAAAGTTGACTTTTAGATCATAAGGTCGACCTATGGGGTCAACGAGTAGGTCATTAGGTCCGGTTTGACCAATTTGACCAAAGTTGACTTTTTAGGTCAAAAGGGTGACCTATGGGGTCAACGAGGTAGTCATTAGGTCTGGTTTGACCAATTTGACCAAAGTTGACTTTTTAGGTCATAAGGTTGACCTATGGGGTCAACAGGGTTGGTCACTGGGTCTGGTTTGACCATTTTGACCAATGTTGACTTTGTAGGTCATAAGGGTGTTGACTCATTGTAAAATGAGGTCAACAGACACATAAGCGTCAATGGCTGGCGCATAGGTGTGACAGTTAAAAGTGACGAATTAAATCAAATTTGGCACCATTTTCAAGGGGTGTTTGAAGCAACTTCTGGTTTAAACTTCCTTAACTTATTTATGGCCGCAAATTTGATTGAAGAGATGCATCTTTTAGTAGATACATTGAATCTACACATGATTTGAAGAGACACCAAAGCACCTTTTGAAGAAATATTAAAATAAAGACATGAACTCAGTTAGTGAGGAATCTTAGTTAGTTTTCTCTAGAGTCTATGAGTCAAGTTTTTAAGTGTGTGGTGAGTTAGAGAGTTTTAGAGGGGAAGGATTTGGTGTTGAAGCCTTCTTCTCACCAAATTCTCTTTCATCCATTTATCTAGTTTTTATTTGAGTTTGGAGTCCATTGGAGTCTATAGAGTTGGGCGACCCACTCTGTGGAGTCTTTTTAGTGGAAAGAAAGTTTCAGAGGAACTTCAAGAATCTTGTGGAGAGGATTTTCAGATAAGCTTTTATCTTTGTTTTACATTTGATTTTAAAGTAAGACTTGTTGTGTTTTCACTATGATTTCTAATTTCAAATCAAATTTCGTTTGTGTTTTCTTCATGAGCTTTGAGTAGTTTTCATTATTTTTTCCTTTCAAATGATGAAGTAATTAAATTATGGAAGGAAGTTGTTTGAAGTATAGATGTTTAATGTTTGAAAAAGTTGAGATGATTCCACTACCTTGCACTTCATTTACCTCGTAATTTGGTTAAGAGATGTTAAAATTTATTATGAGAACATGTAAGAAGCAATGCGGTATTGTCTCAAACAACAATTGGAGTGAATCACATGAAATTGTATGGGTTAGAATTGTATTCCATATAGTTGAGTGAAATTAATTAGGGAGATATGCTTTTTAATGGGTGTAGAATTAGAGGACTTTAGATTGACAGGCTAAAGCCCCCAATTTGGTTCGATGTTTTAAATTTTGTTTTGAGATGTTATCCTCTAGTTGGAGGGAAAAGAAGGAACTCTAGAGTGAGAGCTAGTATCTTTCCTACCTAACCCATCTTCACGATTTCAAAGCACTAGATTAACATATGTTCTTTATAGAACCAAGCAAGGGTAAAGAATATAACTGCTCCTATTTAGCACAACACATTTAGATACTTCCACAATAAAATTTCATAATTATTACTGATTCATTGAAAGAGGAAAAATATATTTTATTCTTATTTGCTTTCTTATCATTTAATAGTCTAAAAAAATTAGCAAAAAGAATTTAAAGTTTTTAATTATAAAACATAACTTGCAAAATTTTGTTGAAAAGTAAAAAGTTATTTTACTGTTTTTTAAAATTTTTAGAACATTTCCTTATGGGTTCGATATCTTGGGGCTTAATCAGAAAGTCCTATATTACTTGATAAACGAACGTATACTTGCATAAAATCTCATATTAAAAATAATTAAAGTTGATTTCTTATTTGCTTTGGAATCAAGTTTTTGTTGTCGTTGTAAAGAAAGAAATACTATCATTGAGAAGAAATATAAAGTGTAAAATGTAAGCATAAATATTTGGGGATCAATAGGTTGGGAAGTTTCCAAGGTTTGTCTTAGGATTTGTGTCTTCCCTTACTTTTCTTCCTTTGGATTCTGAAAATAAAATGTTCCAAACTTGAGCCACTTACCTATTGAATTTCCTATTATCCCACATAGTACCTTGAAAATCCTACCTTTTGGAAGTCATGAAAACAATATTTCCTAATCTAAATCAAGAGTTTTCTTTGAGTGACTTTGGTCATTTAGGATATAATTAACTATAAGGGCTTACCCTAATAGGAAACATTAAGAACCTAGGTAATTTATCTAGTTACTTCATATTAGATAAGGAAATTTATCGGTCAAAATAAATGGTTCGTAGACTAAACAAATGTCACGAATTCATTAGTTTATTTGATCTTGCCACATCGCCAACCAATGTATCTATTCTTTAAGATAGATACATGGGTTGTGGTGTACTGCTTGATTATTTAAACTATTACATGTATGAGATTGGTTTGTTTTCTTATTTTAATATTAAAATGATATTTTCCAAATTCTCTAAATTAAATATATATATATACATAAATTAAATCAAAAACACAATTTTAACGATCGACAAAATGATACTAAGGAAAGTGGTTTGACTTTGAAAGATCATAACTCACTAATTTGAAACCCCTAATTCAATGGTTCGATGATAATTCAATGTTTGATAAGGAATGTTATCACGTGAGTTGACTTTTTTTTTTTTTTGAAAATTACAAATTTACACATTAAATCTTATGGGCTTGGTAGATGACTAGGCTTGATTCAAAAAATGGTTTAATGATGTTTAGAAAAGATAATATAAGTGATTACAAACATTTTGAAACACTGCAAACCCCACTTTAAAATTAAATTGGTTAAGTTTTTTAATAAATCAATTTGCCCCTAGGGGCATACACTCATATAATTTATAAGTAAAAGTCAAGTGATGGCCACACTATTAAGGATAATCAAAACATCAAAGTTCATTTGAGCAACAGGGTAAGATACCTCCATTAAACTCTAACTTTATAGTGAATGAACCATTTAGCAACATAACAAGTTCAGAAGAACTCAGGACCTTCCAATGGATTTTACATATTGTTTACGGTCATACCCTAAAACCTTTATGATCTTTTAGATATCTTAGAGGAAAATTAACTTTATTATGCTATGATTAGGAATATCATCAAGTTATGCCACAGGGTTCAGTAGGCACACCCCAAATTAGTCTTGCCTATTTTTCCTACATATGACATGTCTTAATTCCCTGCAGAATTATATATGCATTGCAAATACCGACATTTCAGTTGGAGTACGAGAAGAGGACTGGTACTCTTTTATATAGTACTTTTCTTTACTGCACTTTTCATTTTCTACAAATTAGGGCACCTTGCATGTTAAAAAAAAAACAAATCAAAACAAAAACTCACAACAACAAAAAAAAATATAAGACAACTCAAAATTTAATCACAAATAAAATAAAACAACCACAATTACAACTAACTTAATACACCATCTTTGGATGATCGAGAATCCCTTGGATGAGGCATCTTACGACTGTTAACGAGATTTCTCCGGTCTAGATGAACGTATGAACTTATTCACTTGAGTTTGGTAAATTCATCTAGACTAAGTTAATCCGAAGAAAATAGTGGTGCCAGAATGAGGGAACCATGAGATCCTAATCGGTGTCTCTAAAATCGACTTAAATTCCCCCCTAATAAGACATTTGACATTAAACTTGACACATTAGAAAATTTGAACTTTAAACACGATACTTCTCTCAATCTCTTCAATTTAACACTTCTAAACTTGAACCTGTTGTAACGAGGAACTTGAAGCAAGCACTTTGGGCAGCACGATGAGACATGAAGAAGAATATCCTCAAGGTAGCAAACAGGTCTACAACATCAAATCTTCTTAGAAATAAATAACAAGCATTAGGACTTTGAGGTAGTTCGTCTAGTACGACATAAAACATTACATTATTTTCTAGGCTTTTTCACATCGTGCAATATAAGCCCTAACTCATCATAGCACTCCGAGGATGACGTTCGGTACGACATAAATCCTCCTATCTTCTAGGCTATTTGCATGATCGGTATCATGCAGATGTAAGCCCTAAAATAGTAAAATTGGCAGGATAAAACATTATGTAATATCTCTTCTAAATTGGAGCCTAATCATAGGATAATTCAGTAAGTCACCGAGATCTTTATTGGATCCGCAACATCTCTTAGCATTGTTCTTTTGGACCCTGAAAATAAACTATTACAAAGTTTTACCTTTTCTATTTAAATTGTCTATTGTTCAACCATGAAAATCCTAAACCTTTTTGAATTCATGAAGGCATTTTTTCCCTATCTAAATCGATAGTTTTCTTAGGTGACTTTGGTCATTTAAGATGTAATTAACTATAGAGGTTTGCCCAAACATTAAGAAACCATGTAATATAAACCCATATCCAGTTCTTTCATATTAGGTAAGAGAACTTGTCGGTCAGCATAAATGGTTCACTGACCAAAACAGATGTCACAAATTCCTTAGTTTATTTAAATGAGCCTCCTCACCAAGTAATGTGTCCATTATTCGGGATAGATGCATAGCTTGTAATGTTGCGCTTGTTTATTTGAACTATTGTGTATATGAGATCTGTTTGATTTCATATTCTCAAAATTAAAGTAATTTTTTTTCTAAAAATACATATATATTTATATTAAACTAAATTTTATAATTTTACAGCTTATAGCCATGTGCCAATTGCCCAAGCACCAGGCCCAGATGCCTAGGTGCCCCAAGAGCTACCAGATCTTAAATTGTTTGTCTATTTGACCAAATCAACCCATTAGATTCCAAATCCGAGCTTAAGAAATGGGGTAAAAAGGTTTGATAAAAGCATGGAGCCTCCTTAAAAAAATATGTACTAATAATATGTCTCATGATGATGCTATCTAGAACTGAGCTTCGATCAAAGATCGTAGACGGATAAAAAGGCCTTTTCCTTCATACATTTAGAGCCCAACATCCATATTAATTGGTAAAGGGATCTCATTTGCTTGAGGCTTAAAAAAAATTGGAATAGTTGATAGCTAGGGAAGTTTATTTTTCCAAATCTTCATCCTCTTCCCTTGTTCCACCTAATTTTCCTCTTCTTCTTCTTCCGTCAAAATTTAGAGGAGAGTATAAGGAAAACCTTGGAGAAACTTCTTCATGAAAAGGCTTCATCTTCTTGTGAAAAAGGATAGCTTAAACTCAACTGGAGCGGGAAGAAGGCATCAAATTTATTTTGGAAGAGGAGAATTTAATCCAAAAAAGGTATGTGCAACAAGCAAGTAAAGAGTGCATCAGTAACCACTACAAAGGTGAAGATATGAAAACTATCACATTCCTTCACTTTATAGAGCCCCTCGGCTGGATGTTAGAGATCTACTGACCTATTATTTTTGTTAAAGGTAATTTCACTTAGGTTAAGGGTGCTTTATTAAATTTCTACAAATTTTGGAGTGACCCTCCCAACCCTAGCTTTCGAGCCAAAAGAGCCAAAATACCAAGACGAGGTTGTACTAATCTCACTGTTTTTCTTAGGGATTTCATTTGGATGGACATATGAAGTCAACATATTGATAGGATAAGGAGATATTTTTTTCTTCATTCTATTGATCATGGAGAGTTCATCTTGCAACAAAACCTTCCTATTTATTCTAGGAAAATAAAGGAGGATGTCTTGTTGCCTCATGCAACAAAGAATTGGTACACGTCTTCATTGAATTAAAGCCTAGGATCCTATATGAGGACACTAGGATGAATTGAATTTGATATCGAACAATGTTACCTCATTTGTATGATTGTGTTGTTTTGATCGACCACACCAGCTTGGCCAAACAATCAAATTTGGTTCGATTGGCCACCAAGATCAAATCAACCGCCACACTTCGTTGTGATCAGTCGCTCCGGCTTAGTCAACTGATTAAATGGGTGATTTACCACAAAGGTTTGAACAACTATTGAAATTTGGTTTGATTGGCCATGAAAACCTAATCAACCATTATTTTGGTGAGATCAGACACTCTGGCTCGATCTATTAATCGAATTGGTTCAATCGACCATGATAGTCTAATCAACCAGTTTAAATGGGTTCGATCAGCCATGAAGGTTCAATCAAATATCCACTTTAATTGATTGTCTTTATCAGTAGAAACTTCATGAAGGTCCTGTTGACCTCATTTTTGATGAGGTCTTCTCTTCCTTCTTTAGTGCTTAGGATCTAGCCTTAGGCTTTTCCTTTGACCATCCTAGAGGACTAGAAGTGGAACCCACCCTTTAGAAGTTTAAACACCTCTTGACTCCCTGCAAACCCCACAAGCTTGATTGTAGACCCCTAATCACCTAGAGGGTTGAAATCAAATGTGAAGGTTTAAAAGGATGAGTTCCCTATAGGACTCTTTGGCCTTAGGACCACCCTGGGTGGCTTGGTCTGGTGAGGGTTGACTTACACACTCACTACACTCACACTCTACACTCTCACACACACAATCCAAATCCTAAAACCACACCCATACCCAACTTGACTCCTTGACTCATGTAGGTAATTCATATGGATGGACCTTAACCCCTAAGCCCCTAGCTAAGAGGGTTAGGAACAACATAGTGAATGCCTCAAATGAGTCCCCTCATGGCTCATATAGGCTTAATATGACTTCATGGCTCAACCAAAGATATTCCATTTTTGCTCAAATTTGATCTATCTTCACTCTTCCAAAATTTCAATTTTTGGCCCCGGGGCCCTGGCCCCACCAAACCTACCAAATATCCTTGGAACTACCCAAAATTTGTAAAATCACCTAAATTACCCAAAATTCCCCAAAACCATTCCTAAACATTTCCCTCCACTCAAATTGATCATCCATAGCCAAAAATACCAAAAATTCCAAAAGTACCCCCCAATACCCTCCAAATACCCAAAATACCCCTCTTGACCCAAAAATCCAAAAATTCAGAAAATTCTCAGAAAATTCTAGAAAATCCCAAATATTCCCAATTTCATTTTTTCAAACTACACCATGGTCCAATGTTGTCAATTTACCCCACTTTTACCAAAACCCCCAATTTAGCCCATTCTTAACCCAAATGAACCCAATGTCAAACCAAATCTACCCAATTGACCCCAATTTTGGTCTAATTCAATTCTAAACTTCAAATTAATATCCAAAATATCAATCTAGACCAAATCCAAGTCCAATTTGATTGACATTTGGGTCCAATTTCACTTTTGAGCTTAAAGCCCAATTTGGACCCATAACCCAAGCTTAGCCCAAACCAAACCAATTCAACTCCAATTGACGCCAAACCTTTTCTAAACCTTCCCTAAAATCCCCACAAACAAAATAATAACATGATTTGCCCAAAATTTGGACCCAAACCCTACTCAAATTCAACACAAAACCAAAAAAGCCCAATTTTGACCTAAACCCAAACCTAACCCAAATGAGCCCAAGTCCCAAAACCAAAACCCAACCAAAGTTAAAACCTCTTTGAAACACTCCCATAAACATTTCCCAACATTAATTTTATATCAATTTCAACCTTAGCCCAACATTGGCCCAAACTAGCCCAATTTGACCTACATTGGCCCATTTACCAAAGAAACCCAAATTCAACCCAATTCAACCCAATTCAAACCCAAACCACCTCAAATTCATTTCAAATCACTCATGACACATCCCTAAACTAAACCCAACATTTACTTGGCATGGCCCTTTACAAAATTTCCACTTACCAATTATTTTTTTTTAGTTTAAAAGCTCATCCCTAAACCATTTCAAAAGCCCATCTTCACTAAATTTCAAAGGCCCAAAGTCCATGACAAAGCCCACATGACAATCCTCTATCATCATCCATTTAATAAAACCATGCCCTAAGTTCTAAATCCATAATGAAATGATTCCAGATCAAGCCATATGCCAAATCCCATCAAATCCCCCCTAAATTACCAAAATTTCTAAAACCCTTTTTCATGAAATTGACCAAGCTCTTGCCAAGCCGTAGGTGAGCCAAAGACAAGCCATGTACAAGCCATATGAAGCCATGAAAGGTTTGACATGTGACCAAGCCATTAATGGCAAGAGAGGGGATCTCTTTCTTAAACCTTTTTAAACCTTTTTTTACCTTAAACATGATACACTCTAAACCATACTTTGCCACCTAATCCTTGATGTGGACTTCACTACCTTTGGTAGGATGACTCACATGATCCTCTCAAGCCAAAACCAGGTCATGGGGAGGTGAACCCCACCCAAACACATGGGTTGACCCAAACCAAGCCAAAATAGCCATGCCCCCATTCTATTTTGATCCAACCCCTTTACACATGGCATTGGCCAATTGCTTGTACAAACCTCCAGCCCTGACTCACCTAGACCTGAGGGTGACCCATGCCTGCCGGCCAGCCGCCTGGATCGCCAGAAAACACCATGGCCGAGACCTTCGGAGGAGCCAAATTTTGGAATTCCACCTTGCTGAGCTGCCTCACTCCAAATAGCCATGGCAGCTGTTCTTCTCCTCACCAGAGTAGCTGATCCCAACCCTTAAACCCCCCTGGGAGGCCCTCCAGCCTCTTATATAAAAACACCACCTCCTCTCGGCCATGAGAGGTGCTGAACCAAACCTTACTGAAACCCTGCCAAAATCATCCCAGACCACTCTCTACACATAGAGAACTTGATCCCCACTGAAATCCCCCTGCCATTTCCTCTCTATGAGCTCAATTTCAGAGTTGAAATTCAAGCCCAAAACTAGGACACTTCACCACAGTGAGCCAATCTCCAAATTGATTGGTCCTACACCTTCACCAGACCAAGAGGAGAAGTTTCCCAGCAAAAGCCCCCTCACCAGGCCAGCCATTGCTTCCAGCCTCCAAGCTTTGTAATCGGGCTTGGTCGAAATCATACCTAGACAATTCACCAGGCCAAGGGACTTCATCTGGAGCTTGCTTGGACCCAATCGAATGTGACACAACTCTCGGATCGAAGCTTCACTTCTGCGAGCAAAGGTATGGACTCGGTCTTCCTCCCGAGCTTCCAGAGATTCTCCATTTAGTTTGGGTCAATTTCAATGCATGTTTACCGTATGGATGTGTTCGTCTCTTCAAGACAAATCCATAGAGCATAAGAACTCAAAAATCCGTTGAGAATTGAGTGAGAAATTAGGGTTAGAAGGTTGATTGTCACGGGTTCACACCAGTCGTAGACGATGACTGGGAACCGTTGGATCGCGCGTGTATTGGGCGGATGGCCAGGATTGCGTCGGACGGAGCAACGGGATATGAACCACGGGCCCTTGGAGTGCTGAGTCGGATGGCGGCACCGAATCGGATGGCGACACCGAATCAGAGCGCGCCGCATGGCCTTTCGGAGCTGCCGAGGATGGCGTGGCTCCGCGTGGATAAGTAGAAAAATAGGCTATTTTTCTATTTATTTAATTCCCAGAACTTCAAAAATTCATAACTTTGTGTAGAAAAATCCTAAAAATAAAATAAAAATACTCTCTTGCTCAGTGAACAGAGAAGAATAATGTGAAAAAGAAATCAAGTAATTTCATTACGTATTTTTTTTAATGATTTATTTACTCTCTGTACTATTTCAATTCTCCATGCATATAGGAAATTCACCATGGCATGAGACCATAGGGCTTTGAGGCCTCCGAACTTGGGAACATTCCCCGAATTTTCCAAGGTCGAGGCCATCCTATGAGAAGTTATTGATTTTTCAAGTGCATGTTACTGTTTTGAGTGTTTTAATTCCAATAATTAGTATGTTGAGAAATAAATTCTAGGAAAATTTGGTGATGTTTCTTATGACCAGAGGGACCTAGGAAAAATATTTTTTGAGCTAATTCACTTTAAACAACCCTAATTGGCCTAAACACCCAAAATTAAATTTTAATTACATAGGGTTAACCATTCATCAAATTAACTTAAAAACAATTCTCCACTGTCCTCTAGGGATAGGAGAATACCACATAAAAATTTGAGATCAATTGGACTTGGTTAGCCCCACCAAATGGGTTAATTAAGCCCCATGAATGAAATCAAACTTTAAAAATTCATAACTCACAAAATACTTTTCAAAAATTCACAAAAATAGTTTTGGAGCTTTTCTGATATTAAAGGAACTTAGGAAAATTAAAATTATAATTTTCTAAAAAAGTTGATTTTTATCATTATTTTAATATTTTTAATAATTAAAAAATAATAAAAATCACAAAAATATTAAAAATCACCAAAATGTCATATTTTGAATTCTAAACACTTATGAACAAACCAAATATTTTTCTTAAGTCCCTAGGATAAGATATTGAATTTTAAGGTTTAATGTAATTTTTAATATTAAAAATGTATTTTTCAACCTTTTCACTAAAATAATTCTAATAAAATAAAGAAAAATCAAAAAATTATAAAAATTAGTTTTCTGGTTTCCCTGATATCAGAGAGATTTTTGAAAAATATAAAATTTATTTTTTCAATCTCTATTTTATTTTTTAATTTAATTAATACTCCAAAAATCAAAATAATTATAATAAATAAAATAAAATTCAAAAAATCACCAAGATTAGTCCAAATAGTCTTCTGGTCATTAGGAATGCCCCATAATTTTCTTAAGGATAGAAAATTTTCCTTGGTCATCTTATTGAATTTTCCTTGAAAATCCCTATTTTCCACAAAAAATAATTATATAAATAAATTAAATACAGAAAAATCACATTTTCTCCTCTAAAGTCTTAATTGACATGTAAGTGAAGTCACATAAAAATTTCAAAGTTATTTAAGCTCAATTTAGTGAGTTATGGAATTATTAAGCTTGAAGGGCAAAATGGTAATTAAAATTTTAACCCTTAATTAAAACTTTAGGCTTAATAAAAATGAAAGAGTAAAATATTTGATCCTAATCTGATTTGGATGATTGAAATTTAAATAATTAAAGGGTAGAAACCCATCAATCATTTTTAAAAATAAACCTTAATCAATTAATTAATTAAATTTGGAAGATTAATAAAAATTGAAATTATTAAAATAGGGATATTATTTAGAAGACATTTATTCTTTAATTTAAGAGTCCCTAAATTAGTCACTTTAATAATATTTAATTCCCAATTAAAATGATAATCCAAACTTAAGATTTAAAATACTAAAAGACTTAATCATTAAATTAAATTAAAATTAAAACATTTAAACTAAATTAAATCAAAATTTCAATTAAATTAATACTTTAACAATTAAATTAAATCATCTTTAAAAACTTTAAAGATAAAAATTTTTTTTGAAAATTAAATCAAATTAAAATTAAATTAAATTACAATTAAATTCAAGTTAAATTAAATTAAATTAAAACATATTAAATTAAATTAAATTAAATTAAATTAAAAATAAAATTAAATTAAAATAAAATTAAAATTAAATTAAAATTAAAATAAAATTAAATTAAAATTAAACAAAAGCAAATTAAATTAAATTAAATTAAATTAAATTAAATTGAATTAAATATAACATCACTTAAGACATAAGAATTCAAAATAGATCTAAAACAACTTAAACATTATTCCAAACTTAAACCTATTAATTAAAATTAAATTAAATCACAAATCACTTAAACATCAATTTCCCCTTAAAATCTCTTGTTATCATAACTCCTAAGTGGAGCATTTAGTGAAATGTCACCTCATTCATAGGATATTCAAACATCCTAGTTCTCTGAGCAAAAGAACAAAACTTAAGTAAACCGCGGATGATTAATCCACTTGATTAATTAAATCCATTTTTGACTTAGAACAATTCCCGCAATATTGAAAAGATGTTTAAGATTCGTCTTAAGCACTTCCTCAATATGACGGGGTATTTCATAAGAACAATTGAACTTAATTATTCTTTGGTGCGGAAAATCATCCATAAAACCAAATTGGAAACCTAGACGTCATAGGAATGACTAGCTATAGGATTAGGATCTTGGTAGAAAACCAGAAACCTTGCCCTTAGCTTTACCTAGGTAATTGCTACAAATACTTAAAATGCTCTAACATGTGTTTCAAGTGCAGCTTGGAATGACGGGAAGACCCTCCAGGTACGCTTTTATTTTATTGTAATTTACCTTCTCGTAATTAATTGCATTGCACTTTCTTTTCTTGCATGATAAACAACATTTGCATGAGAACCAAAACCTTTAGGATAGTCCCTAAACTGAAACCAAAACTAAATTAAAAATCACTGCAAGATAAAATTCACTGCCGCAACATTTCAAAATATAAAACAACTCAAAATTTAATCACAAACAGAACAACAAAACTACAATTGCAACTGAATTAAAACGTCTCGTTAAATGATCGGGAATACCTCGGATGATGTAACCCACGTGTTGCTAACGGGATTTCCCATAGTCTAAATGAAGGTGTGGAACTCATTCAGTTGAGTTTAGCAAATTCATCTGGACTAAGTGAATTCGATGAAAATAACGGTGCCGGGATGACGGAACCGTGGGATCTTAATCGGTTCTGTTTAACCAACTTTAAGATTTGTTTTAATTAAAATATTAAAAAAACACTTGAATTTTAATATTTTCTCTAAACTAAAACACTTCTCTTATCTCCTGATTTATGACTTCTAAAACTAAACCTCTGCAACAACAAGGAGCTTGGAGCACGGTGGGCAGCACGGCCATCTTCATCAGCAAAACAACTCTACATCAGCTAAACCTTTCCTAGAATTAAATAACCAAGCCATATGATTTCGAGGTAGTTTGCTTAGTGCAACATAAATCCTCAACTCTTCGTTAGGCATTTGTATAATCATGTTATCCAAATTAAGCCCTAACCAGTCTTAGGACTCCGAGGAAGTCGTTCCGTACGACATAAACCCTCACATCTTCGAGGCTATTTGTATGATTATGTCATATGAATATAAGTCCTAATTACCTAAAATTGGCAAGTTTGAAATACAAATATAATATTAAGTTTTTTCCAAATTGAAGCCAAACCATAGGATATTTTGGAAAGTGCCAAGATTCTTCTTAGATCTTCAACTTCCCCTACTACTCTTCCTTTGGACTCCTAAAATAAACTATTCCAAATTTGAGCTATTCCCTATTGAAATTTCCAAAATCCAATTGTTTGAAAACCTTAAACTTTGAAATTCTTGAGAGCAAAACCGCTGATCATTATCGAGAGTTTTCTTAAGTGATTCCCGTCACTTAGGATGTAATTAACTATAGGGGCTTGCCCTTATAAGGAACTTTAAGAACCCAGGTAATATAAACCTTGCTTAATTCCTTTATATTAAACAGGGGAACTTGTCGGCTTATAAAATTGGTTTGTAGACCAAACAGATGTCACAAATCTTCTAGTTTATTTAACCGAGCCCCATCATCAAGCGATGGTGTCTACTCTCCGGGATAGATATACAGTTTGTGGTGCGGTGCTCGTTTATATAAACTATTCGGGATGTGAGATCAGTTTGATTTCATATCTTAAAATCTTCAAATTTAAATATTATTTTCAAAATTAAATGCTACTTTTCAAATTATTTATTAAATTAAAAATTCGTCGACAGGTCCATGTTGGAAGTGGATCCATCGGCCATGATGGACTGATTGGTCAAACTAATCACTTGGGTTCAATTAGCCACGAAGGTCTGATTGGTGGTGACAATCACTTTATTTTGATTAACCATGGATGTCTGATCGATAGTGCCAATCACCTTGGTTAGATCGGCTATGAAGATCCTATCGGTAAAACCAATTAGTTGGTTTGATCAACTACAAAGTTCCAATCAATAAAACCACATATCAATTTGATCGACCATGAAGGTCCAATCAGCCACTCACTTTGATTATATCAGGACCAAGGCCAATCACAAAACAACACTTCAGTTTGCTCATCCATGAAGGCCCGATCAACCATGCTTTGATTTGATTAGCCATAAACGTCTAATCAACCACCCACTTTGGTTTGTTCAACCATGAAAGCCCAATCAAACAACCTCCTTTGGTTCAATTGGACATCAAGGTCGATCACAAAGCCATACTTCAATTTGATTGGCCACTAAGGTCTGCTTAACCATTTACTTTAGTTTGATCGACCACCATGGCTGATCTTAAAAGTATTTTGGTCTAATTGACCACAAAAATCCGATCATCTATCCACTTTAGGTTGATCGACCATGAAGGTTCATCCACTTTTTTTTTATCCACCACCAAGGTTGATCATAAGCTCACATTTTAGTTTCATTAGACTCAAAGGTCTGATCAACCACTCACATTGGTTTTGATGTCCACGAGGGTCTCATTAGTAAAATGAATTACTTTGGTTCTATTGGACACGAAGGCCAATCAGAAAGGCATAATTAGTTTGATCGACTATGAAGATCTGATCAACCAAACACTTTGGTATGATGCATGATTGTATAAGCATCACATTATGTGTCTTGGTAGAAATTAAAATCATTTTGTGAGTGACCCTTGAGTTGATTGTGATGCTTTAATGAGCAAAGCTTTTCTAGTAAATCTTGGTAAGAGATGCGAGTTATGCATTGGGATCAACATAAGTGTGACTGTGCTAAGATTCCAAGGAATCTAACATGTGACACCTTACATGTGTGGGTTTACATTAAATAACATGCTATTTTTTCACAATATTGTACAATTAGAAAGATAGGCCATATGTGAGGCCAAATCTTTCAAAAATCTTTTGGGTGACAAATTTTAGATGCCATAAATCTTTAGGACATGACCAGAATTAACAATCCCATCAAAGTCATATGAGTAGCCTCTACCCCTGTTTGGTCACATAGATGCTGGATAAGACACCTTTATTAGATGGTGTGCTAGGCTAGGACTAGGCGTGAGGTAGTATGTTTGATTTATGGCTATAGTTTTCTATTAGATTGGTTACCTTAGCCAGACATCTATTTGTGTGTTGCTCTTGTGTGTTTACTATGTTTGAGACATGCACAATATTATATTAGGGGTTGTCTTCTTGAAGGGACTCGTGTCTAAATACACACACACAAAAATAGAGGAGTATGTAATGATTTAAAAGCTAACCTTTTCTAGAAGTGCTGTTAAAATCTCCTCCCGTCAGACATGGTCCAATTGCATTGCATGAATATAACTCATGATAAAGCCCATTTTATTTATTATGTATTTGATAGAGTACTTACGATTGAGTCTATATTAGAAGTAAGGTACGAGCATGATTTCCAAGGTGCACGATACACTGAACTACGTGACGATGACTAGGAGTAGAGGCTCATGTCTCATAATTTAATTCCGAATTTATATTCATGTATAGAAATAGGACTAGGCAAATCTATGCTGAGTCTAGCTACTTTTTCTACATTCCTTGGATATGTCGCCGACCTTGTGGCACAAACCTCTTATTATTTTGTTTGGCATGCCCTTACTTTCATGCATTGTGCTTGCCTTTTCACTTTCTTGCCTTCTTGGTTTGCCTGGGCTCTTATGAAAATGTAACTTAGGCTCTCAAAAGAACAAAAATGTCTTTTCAGAAATCTTCATAATAAAAGATTCAAGATAAGTTTTAAAATTTAGAATTAAACTATTCCATTTTAAAATCAACTAATTACATTATATATTTACTTTCATGCATAGCCTTCAAGGAAGTTTTAGAATGGGATTACATTGCATAGATTTCACCAAAATCATCCCTAATTGGGCCTCCTTAATTAAATAATTCGCAAAAATAACTGAATCATTATGCATGACCTGAGAAGGAGTCCCCATGCTGTTTAATTCGATTAAGCTAAGCATAATTTTTTTACATATGAGATTGACTAAAACGACTAGGGTGCTAAAGGCTCCCTCGACCTTGATAGAGGTGTGTGCCCTTAAGGGTGGCTCCAACTATATAACTGGACTGTTATGCTCTTCTTCTTTTAAGAGGCATCTTCATCATTGAATTGATGAGTATAATTTCCATGTTTATTAATTCCACCCCTTGCAGAGTATAAGAAATCAGAGTTCTCTATCTTTTGACCTTAGGGCTACCAAGATTCTCTTAGAAGACACAATTTGTGGATTGCTGACAAGAGGTCCCCAGTTGGGTTTGGTCAACTACCCTCATCACCGGGTAGACTTAGGGCCTCCAGATCCTGAGATGAAGAATCTATGGTATCCTGACCCGAATACCTCTAACTACATAGGGATTTCTCCCATCCCTGTTGACATCATTTTTGAGCCCTGTCATCCTTTTGAAACAATCATTGATATCATCTCGGCCTCACATGCTTAAGCATCGCTGCTCGTAGTGTTTACAGTGATTCACCCTCTTCCCTATGGCTCGATATAGACATCAAAAGCATTAGAATTTTTCCACTTGAGATGATCAAAATTATTTGGTTTCCCAAATAACTAGATAAAAAATTATGTAAGCAAGGCTTTTTTTATCGAGAGTATTCTTAGGCATCACCCAAGATGTAGTTAACTAGAGGCATTCATTCCTTTGGGAGCTGTTCTTGACCCATAACAAGCATAAAGACTTGATTCCTTGGTTGTTGGTTGCTTTAATAGTGTTCTCATCAGTGGATACACTTCCAAGAAAAAATTGATCCATTCTCATTTCAGACAATGCTCTTGGGCCATCGCCTGAGGGTGACTTTATAAGAGTTCTCCATGTTTTTTTTTAATTTTTATCTATTTTCATCATATTTTTAGTATTTTTAATTCCTCTCAAATGAGAGACTTGTTTGAGAAGAGAATTATATGACAACAATAAGGTAAGTTGGCGTCTAAAGAAAAAACAAATAAAAAAGAATGAAAACATGGAAGCTCTCCAATGGCCATGAAGATGGCATGGGTAGGGATCAAACTGATTTGGAAGTGCTTATGCATGGTGTCTTGACCTAATTTGGTCTAGATTTGGTCTCCCATGAGATGATTTAGGTTAGATTGACTTGAGTGCTATGTGTTGATCATTTGGATTTTAGTGCCGTAAATTTTTTCTTTAATGGTTATCTTAAGTTTAATTAAATTATAAAATTATTATTGGGTTTTCATGTCATTAGGTTGGTCTTAAGTCTTTGGGTTTAGTCACAGGTCATGGATCAAGGGCTTTTCCTGTGGGAATAAACTTTAGCCTAATTTAGATTTAATGAGAATTGAGTTAGGGTTATTTAATTAATTAAAGATTTTGTTTCTTTGGGTCAACTTGAAAATTTTCAATTAACTTAGTTATTTATGAAATCGTTTGATTTGAATAAATTTTAGTATATTTACTCGGTTTAGATATTGTGGTTTTATTTTGAAGTTTGGCTAAAAGTGTTTGCAATTCTAATTAGGATTTATAATTAGAATTGGAACATTAATTATTTTAATGGGCGAGTAAATCTATTTGCTCAATTTCAATTGTTATAATTACTTATGAGCTTTATCTTATCCTTTTAAGGTTAAATTTTGTTTAGGTTTTAGTTTTTATGGTAATTCTTTACTTATCATTTAAAGTTAGAGTTTAATACTTTAGTTAGGGCTTCAATTGTAACTTAATGTGTTTAATGAATTTGTAACTAGTGTTTATCTAATATTCATAGTGTCTTTGGTAGTCTTAAGTTTAAGTTATTTTGAAAATTGGTTGGCATTTTAATAAGTTTTAATTTTAATTTTAGTATTTAAATCTTTCTTTAATTTTTGATTGGTTTTGATTTCCTTTTTGTTCAATTTGATATTTTTTATTGTTTTAAATTTTTAGTTTTTCTTATT
Source organism: Papilionanthe hookeriana x Papilionanthe teres (assembly GCA_022702705.1). Lineage (NCBI taxonomy): Eukaryota > Viridiplantae > Streptophyta > Magnoliopsida > Asparagales > Orchidaceae > Papilionanthe > Papilionanthe hookeriana x Papilionanthe teres. Next base: position 175,599,609 of record CM040422.1, read on the forward strand.
TGGCGGTGAATCGCAATTTGGTCTAAGGTTAGCCTCATACCTATTGGGCTTCATTTAGATCAAATAAGGATCACCTGACCTCAAGGATACATAGTGAATTGTCGAAAGGAAACATAAGTCAGTAGATTTATGGTCATTTCCACCTTCTAAGAAACTCAACTTGTGCTTCAAAGAATAAAACCTAATCCTCTAAACAATAAGTTAGGGAGCATTTTGATCCCAAAAGAGTGAAGATTTGTTTTGGAGTTCTATATTGATGTTGGTTGATGTGTGAAAAAATTACATGAATTCCTTTATGTTTTGCACAACATTTTGAATAAAATCGTACTTTAAATAAAGGTAATTTTAGTGTTTTCATGCAGGTATAATAGGTATTAGGAATGGAACAAACTAGAAGTAACAACAGAGAAAAGAAGGATAAAAAGAGAAAGTAAAAAAAGTGGGGTGGAGGCCTAGGCGCCAACCACTAGCGCCAAAGCACCACCCACTGGGTGCCAAGGACTCAGACCTAGAGCCCAGGGCCTTGTAGCAAGCAAAGTTGGGTGCCATGGAACCAACCCCAATATATGCAACTCGACAGGCCAGTATCTTGGCTCCAACCACTGGGCATGGAGGCCACTGACCTGAAGGACAGGAGCCTTCGCCAGAATAGTTTGGAGCCTAGGTTCCATAACTGATTTCTAGAAAGTTGCAGCAATTTGATCAACCTGTTTGACTTATCGTTTGGGCAGACCAGAGGCAATTTGAACAAAGAATAATAAAGGCTATTCAAGAAGGACTTGCTAGACAGGAGAGCCTGCTAAGTTGAAAGAGAAGGAAGAAAGTTCCATTGATCGTGAGAGATTTATCAGTAGTGTGGATGGCTTGCTCTAGGCTAGATAGAGCAAGTCTAAAGTAGAGAATTGGTGAGGACCTATGTGTTAAAGTGAAGAGAGTTTACAGGGAAGAAGCAAGGGCTTTTGTGGACCAATCTCAAGGTTGTATTGAGGGAGTGAGATAATTATTGTTGTGATTAAGTATTGAACTTTTCCATAAGGACTTTAGCATATGGATTCTCTTTGTTTCAATAAAATCTTGTGGTGTTTCATTTATGTTTTCTGATTAATCACCTCTATCATTTCCTTGTAGTTATGTGGTAGGATGTGTAGGAATGTAGAAATACTTTTAATTACCTTTAACTTGTTAATGTGATGATTTTCCTTAAGCTTTTCATTTACCTATCATTCTGGACAAATGGATTGTTAAAATCTGATGTAAACCAATATGGACTCGGGAGAGCAATGACATGAACAACTAGGAAGATCACATTGAGTCATAGGGTTTGAAGCAAAAGTATCCTATTTAGAGAAAATTAAACAGGGAGATATTCGTTGTTGTGTTCAAAGTAGGGCTTAAGGAATTAAGACCACCTTAACCAGACCTTTTAATGCACTCAGGAGACGGTAAAGAAGATAAATGCTTCTATTTATCACTTGCCTCATTTCAATATGCAGTTTCTCATTTTCTATACTCCACTACTATCACTATAAGAAATTGTAAACCTGGTTATCACTAATTCATGTAGGGTAATTAGAAGTTATATAGTAGAATCTTTAAGCATAATTAGATTGTTGTAGAATTTGTTAGAACAACATAAATCTCTATAAATTTTACATTGAGGTTGAATTTGGTGACATGAAACCTTTTCCTAACTTGTTTCAGCGTGTATTCTCTGTGAGATCAACAATCCAGACTCAATAGAATATTACTTTGACCGTGTACTCACCTGAATTTAGAAGCATTTTACAAATGTCAAGCACTTTTCTGGCGCTGTTGCAGGTGAATACGACTGTGAAAAACTAAAGATAATTTTAGTTGAACTATTTGGACTTAGATTTGGAAATTCTTAACAATGTTTTTGTTTTTGTTTATTTTACTTATTATTTGTGTGTAAACCTACTTATGAACCTTTAGTTAGTGATTGTGTAGGATAGGTCCAAAAGATCTTGAACCATACAATTCAGAACTAGAGAGGAATATTAGGAAAAATAGAAAAAAAAATTTAACATAACTGAAGAAGAAATGGCTAATCAGTAAATTCGTGGAACAATCAATGAACATCATAACGCTCAAAGATAATTAAGGGATTATTCTAATCCTACAACACATGAGATTCATTTAAGTATTCAAACTATAGAAGATAATACTTTTGAACAAGCCTACTACCATCCAAATGGTGCAAAACAACCAATTTGGGGAAACACTGTCTGAGCATTTAAACTTACATTGGATAAATTTCTTAAAACTTTGCGTAACATTTCACTATAATGGCATTTATAAAGATGTTGTTAGGCTTAGACTATTTCTTTTTTTATTTTTCTTTTTTTTTTTAAGGGATAAAGCCAAAATATGGTTGAACTCATTAGTACCTAGATCTATTAGAACATGGAATGATCTGGCCCGAAAATTCCTAGCCAAGTATTTCTCACTTTCAAAATGGTGAAATTCTTCACTTCATATTGTTAGCATGAGGATGAGTCAATATACACAGCTTAGGAGAGATTTAAGGAAGTTCTTGGGAAGTGCCCACTTCACTTCACACCTGATTAGCTGATTATCCAGACTTTTTATAATGGCTTAGTAGGTTCCCTTCAATCAATTATTGATGCTGCCGCTGGTGGTTCACTTATGTCAAAGCCATTTGATGATGCCTATTATCTAATTGAAGAGATGGCTACTAATATATTTCAATCACTTTCTAAAAGAGTAAACCCAAAGAATGTAGCTATGTACAAGACACTGATGTGCTTGCGATTTTAATTTCTCGTTTAGCAGCTATATTTAGGAGGTTAGACCAATTTGGGATATATTAACCTCACATACCATCAATATTAGACAAAAGTCATTTTGACATTTGTTTGAACCTAACAGTTTATCTTATGAAACTTTAAATGCTATAAACAATCGACCTAACAAACTTTATTCCTATTTATACAACCCAGGTTAGAAGAATCACTCTAATTTTAATAGGATTAACAATTCTAATGGAGAAACCCAAAATGGGAAATAATCAAAGAAATCCATATGGGAATTGGAATAATCAAGTTAATTCTAACTTTAGATCTTCTTATCCTCTTATGTTTAATCAAAATCTATAATTTAAGGAAAAGAAGTTGTCGTTGTTTGAGGTCATTTTACAGATGAGAAAAAAACTGTAAAATCAAGATACTGTGATAAGAAATATTGTGAACCAGTTGGGGCAAATTACTAACTCACCTAATAATTGACCATTGGGAACTCTTCTTAACCATACCAAAATGAACCTTAAGGAGAAGAGTAGCGAGCATGTTAAAGCTATGAATTTAAGAAGTGGAAAAAAGTTGGAAGATATAGTTCAGAAGAAACTTGAGTTGGAGAAGGAGCAGTCAAAGCTTTAAAAACATAAGGAAAATATTCCTAAGTAGAGAAACTAGTTCCCCAACATAGATTAACTTAGAAAAAACTCTATCTCCATTTCCTCAAAAACTGTAGAAGCAACGACTGCATCAATAATTTACAAGATTTCTAGAAGCTTTTAAGAAGCTAACAATTAATATTCCTTTTGTTGAGGCTTTAGATAAAATGCCCAGTTATGTGAAGTTTATGAAAGACATCCTCAATAAGAAGAGGAAGTTTGGGGATTATGAGGTAGTTCCGCTTAGTGAAGAATGCAGCGCTGTCACTCAGAGGAAGCTTCCTAAAAAAACTTGAGGATCCTGGGATTTTTACTATCCCTTGTGTAATTGGAGAAAGATTTTTTGGGAAATTTTTATGTGATCTTGGATCTAGTATCAACCTTATCAATAATCTATTTTCACATGGTTAGGATTAGTAGAAGCATCTCCTACTACTGTAGCTCCTCGATTAGATCATCGATCAATCACTCACCCAAAAAGGGTTATGGAAGTTGTCTTAGTTAAAAAGTGGATAAATTTATCTTCCCTATTTTTTTCATTGTATTAGACATGGAGGAAGATAAAGAAAATCATATTATACTTGGTAGATGTTTTCTAGTTATTGCATGACCAATGATATCTGTGTAGAAAGGTGAATTAATAATGAGAGTGAATGATCAGGAGGTAACTTTCAATATTTTAAAATCTATGAAGTATCCTTCTAAAGATAATCGATACTTTTCTTTTAGGATGGATTTAATTGATTATTTATGTAGAACCCATTTCCAATAAAATTATGAAAGTAAATTAGAAGAGCAAGATCTAGATGACGAGAATATTTCCGACTCAATGAATTTGCTTTATTGATTGCTGATAGTGAAAAAGTCAATTAGGAGAGGTTTGAGATTCTCAATATAACAGAAAATAATAAAACTGTGGTTGATTCTATTAAGGAACCCTATAACTTGAACTAAAGCTACAACTTAAATTCCTAAAATATCTTTACATAGGAGAGTCATCAACTTTGCCATTTATTATATACTCAGATTTGACTCACTTACAGAAGGAGAAATTAATTGAAACTGTAAAGAGTTATAAGAAAATTTTTGGATGGACCTTAGCTGATATTAAAGGGATTAGTTCCTCTATAAATATGCATAGAATCCTGATGGAGAATAATCATAAACTCATGACATATCCCTAAAAGAGATTAAACCTAATAATGAAAGATGTTGCTAAAAAAAATTTAAGATGGATTTATGCAGGTATTATCTATCCTATATCAGATTGTGCTTTGGTTAGTCCTATTCATTATGTTACAAATAAAGGAGGAATGATAGTGTATGTTAATAATAGAATGAATTAATTCCAATTAGACACGTGTCAGCCACTTTTAAAATTTTTGATAAAGTTAATTTAATATATATATATATATATATCATATCATATCTATAGTAACATTTTAATTAGAAAATATGAAACCGAACCAATATCATATATGCAATATTTTAAATAAAAGAACACAACATTGCAAGCTATGCATCTATCTCGAACAACTGACACACTACATGATGATGAGGCTGACTTAAATAAACTAAAGATTATATGACATTCGTTTAGCATGCAAACCATTTATGTTGACCGACAAATTCCAATATCTAATATAAAATTTTAGATAGGGTTTATATTACTTGGGTTCTTAAAGTTTCATATAAGAGCAAGCCCTATAGTTAGCTACATCTGAAACAACTGAATTTACTTAAGAAAACTCTTGATGATGATCAAGAAATGTTGCTTTCATGATTTCAAAAGGTTTAGGATTTTTAAGGTTGGACCTAGGAAGTTTAATTGAGAAAAGGGACAAATGGGAAAAATTATTTTCAGAATCCAAAGGAGGAAAACTAGGGGATGTCACAGATCTCGAGGCAAACCTTGGAGACTCCCAAACAATCCTATGGTTCGACTTCAATTTTAAAGAGAGATTATTTAATGTTCCATCCTGCCAATTTTATTATGTAAGGTTTACATCTGTACGATAAAAATTATATTAATAGCTTGGAAGATATGATGATTTACATCGATCGGACGAAGACCTCAGAATCCTAAAACAATTTAGGGTTTATATTGCACAACAGGTTTGTACAGAGGCCTAAAAGATCAATTAAGGATTTATGTCGCACTAGGAAAACAACCTCGAAGTTCTATGGCTTGTTGTTAATTTCTAATAAAGGATTTGTTGTTGGGGTCTTGATTGCTCTTTCGAAGATGTTCTTTTGCATGTCCTAGTCGTGCTACTCATGGTGCATGCTCCAAGGCCCTTGTTGCAGAGGTGTAAAGTATAGAAGTGTAAATTTCAAGAGAGTTCAATGATGTTCCAAGATGTTTAAGGTATATGTGTCAGGTTTTTTGTCATTATTATTGTTTAAACGTCATATAAGGGGAGTGGGAGTTTAAGTTAATTAATAACGGTTAGGATCCCACAGTTCCCACATTCTGGCACCACTATTTTCCTTTGATTCACTCAGTCTAGATGAAATTGCCAAACTAAAACAAATGAACTAAATAAGTTCATCCAGATCAGGGGAAATCACGTTAGCAGCCATATGTTGCCTCATCCGAGGGATTCTAGATCATACAAAGAGGGTGTATTAAATTTAGTTCATTTTTTCTTTGTTTTGAAAATGTTGTTTAATTATGAAAAGAAGTTTTTTTTAGGTTTCGTTTTGAATGTCAATTTCAGTTTTGGTTTTGTTTTGAATGTCAATTTTAGTTTTGATTTTGACATGCAGGTTCGCAAGTAAGTACAGTTATTAAAGTAATTGCAAGTAAGTAAATGTAGTGAAAGTAAAGTAAAAGTGAGCTGCAATATAATAATATAAAAGTTTACCTGTCAGTTTCTTGCACTCTAGCTGAAATATTAGCCTTTGCAATGTAAATATAATTTTGTAGGAATTTAAATTAATTTCCAGAAATGAAACTAGGAAAAGCAGTCCAAGATGAATTTCTACCGAGTCCTGTTCATAACTTTGTGGGTTCCTATTCACTTGGATTGAAGGATGACTTTCTTGAGAAAATACATAATGGGTTTAGTTATCCTCCATGATATCCAAAATACTATAAAGGAAGGTAAGGGATAACCCTACACTTCTTTTAATATCGTTTGGAATGTCTCGATTTCTTCTGAACTTATTTTGTTGCTAAATCATTCATCCATAAGTAAGTCAGAGTTTAATGAAGATTTTTTATAAGGTTCTCAGTGAACTTAGATGTTTTAATCATCCCTTATGAGTGGGAAACTATCACTTGATGTTTAACTTAAGAATTATGTGAGTGGATGTCCTTAAGGGTAAGTTGATTTGCCAAAAGAGTTAGCCCATTTGAACTTTAGAGTTAGACTAGTAGTGTTTCCAAATTATTTGGGATTAATTATTTTGTCTTTTCTAAGCCTCATTAAGCAAACTTTGATTGAACCTAACTGATTACTATGCCTTAAGATTACATGGGTAGATTTGTAATTTTAGGACTGTCAAATTAGGTGAATTTAATTCTGATTAAAGATTCTATTATAATCCAACAACTGACTAGGGTTTTGAATTACTGAATTGTGAACTTCCAAAATTGAACCCCTCACTTTAGAATCATTCTATTTAATTAACTCCCAAATTACAACAATTAGTGAAATTACAATTTTACCCTTGTTAAGAAGATGTGAGGAATTGGTTTCTAACTCTTAATCCCTTGTATTTCAATCATCTAGATGAGTAGTTAAGATCATATGCTACTCATTTGTCCTTTGATTTAACCTAAATATTAATTAGGGCTAAAATTCCATAATTACTAGTTTACCTTTTAAAGCCATATCACTTCATGATTTTTTAAATTTAACTCAAATGACTTTGAAATTTTTATGTTACCACACTCATTGGTTAATTAAAATATCAAAGGGCAAATTTTGATTTTTTTCAATTTTCATTTTATTTTTAGAATTATTATTAATTCAAAAAATTGGTATTTTCAGTATTAATCACTAACTTATCAAAAGAATATCATCTGTCCTTAGCAAAATTAATAAAAGTTCACCAAGATCAGAGGACCATTTAGGCAAATTTTCATGATTTTTTGAATTTTTTTAATTATTACAATTATTTATTTGTTTTGAGTATTAATTAAATATAAAAAATAATTTAACTTAAAAAATACTTTTTTATATTTTTCTTAAATCTCTCTGAGGCAAGCAAGTTTCATATTTTTGTGATTTTTATTTTATTTATTATAATTATTTTAGTGCCAAATTAAGGAAAATTCACTTTTAGCCTTTTAAAAAATTCATAACCATTTTAAGAAAATTAGGAAAATATTCTAATTTCTTCTAAGTGATCAGGTAACAATTTAGAACAATTTAATGTATTTATATATATTTTTTATTTTTAATTAATTTTTAACTATTTAAAATTTAAAACAAACCTTAAAAGTCAAATATTTTTTTTAACTTCAATATTATTTTTCTTATGTTGCTCTAGTCATGAGGAACTCCCAAAATCATTTATGTAATTTTCTCAATTTTATTTTATTTATTATAATTATTTTAAAGCAAAAAATGTCATTTTACTTGAATAATCAAATTTAGTGCTCAAATTAATTCAAATTGAGTTTAAATTTTTACAGTGAGCTAATGTAATTATTATTTATAAAGTGGTTCATTTTTGTGATTTTCCTATTTATATTATAATTATTTAATTTTTTAAGGGTTTTAATGAGTTAATTACAATTAGTGCTACTATAAATTACTTAAATTCAACTTATATTTTTCCTAGGGTCCTCTGACCACAGCAAACCTATCAAAACAAGTTTTGTATTTTTTTATTTATATTTTAATTTTTATGATTTTTTAATTAAATAGAGGGGATTTAACTTGAAAATTAGGGTTCTCTAGTTAGATATGCTCTTTGACCCTGGAAAAATCAGAGAACAACCCTAAGGACAGAGCCAACAAGCCCTCAGAATTTCATGCCATGGTGATTAATATTTAGTAAGTTATAATTAAATTAATTAAAAATAAAATACATGATAAATAATTTTTATTTTTATATTATATTATTTTCCTTGGTTCAATGAGCAACAAGATATTTTTATTTTATTTTTTATAATTTTGCTACACCAAGTTATGGATTTTCTAAGTTGACTGAATTAAATAAATTCAAAAAATCCTGATTTTTCTATTTATCTAACTCGGCGCCGCATCATCTTAGGCAACTCCGAATGCACCATGCTACGCTCCGCCATTTGACACCGACGTCCAACTCAGCTGTCATGCGGCTCGATGTTCATGTATCAAGTCTCTATCCAGTGCAATATTTGCCCTCCATTCATTACACGCGCTATCCGAAGATTCTGGTTTATCGTCTTCATCTGGTCTGAAATGTGAACTTCACACATTCAAACACTAATATATCTCTAATTATCAACCAAGTCACTTCAGTTTTGATGTCACACCTCCATCTACTCAAAAAGAACCTATCTACACGACTAATCAAGCATGGAATCAAAATTTTCCTCATAAAAGACCAAACCAAACTTGATTTGGAAGGAAGATTTCAATTTTTTTGTCCAAGAGGTGTGTCCTAAAAATAAGTATTTTCAGTTCAGTCACAAAGTATAATCAGTCTAATAAGAAAACAACTAATCTATACGCAAGTAGACGTATCACTCAAGTAATACAGGGCTCTAGTGGAGTCCTGGTCATCGATCCCATAGGGAGGAAGCAAACCTTTAAAGCATAGCATAAGTCCAATATTCAAATTACAATGCACGTAAATTAGATACTAAAGTTACTTGCTAGATATTTTAAGATCACTAAAGTATTTTCCAAACTTCAAATTAAAGTTAACTGCTACTACAATAAGTTTTTTATTGAAAGGTTCAAGTTTGAGAAAGTGCCCTCCCCCTTACAATGATGATATGGTGAGTGAATGATAAAAATTAGTAAAATTCTTTTATTGTTCCAAATATGAGCATACCTATTCTTTACCCTCTTCCAGGTGCTATAAAAAATATTGGCTAATACTAGGTTTAGTCCCTATATCAGTGGTTAGGCTGGGAGGATAGTGGCTCTCACTCTAGCTCCCACTTCCCTTCGCATGAAGGCTAAATCTCGCTTTACTTTCCAAACACTACAACCAAATTGGGGATTTTTGTCCGTCAACCAAATATCTCCAATTCTACGCCCAATAAATCATATTTTTCTAATTATTTGCACCCAACCCCCATGAAATACATCACTCATTCATAGATAATAAATGTAATCTTAACATTTGTTATAGAACACATAGTCCTTTCGGATCGTATGTTTCACAATATATTTTAACAATTCAATTGGCTAGATCAAAAATTAAATGTAGAACGGTGTGAAAAATCATCACAATTTCTTCACATTCATATGACACATCCAATCTAAATCATCACTTCACCACTTATCATTGCGAAGAGAAAGACAAAAAAATCTACTCAGAATTCATAAGGAAGATACGACAAAGCAAGGATTTTATATATAAAAGCAAAGTCATACAAACAATAAGAAGTAAACACAACTTATCTCAATTTCTTCCCCAAGTAAATCCCTTGAAGTTCCTTTGAATCTCCTTCTCTCTTCACAACAACACACAATTCTCTCTTAGAATAGTAGGGAAGAAGCAATCTCTTACTTTCCCTCTCCTCCTACAACTATTTTGAGAAGAATCCCTCACAAAATAATACTTTTACACCAAACCCTAGACTCTAACCTCTCTACACACACTTCTTCTCTACTCACAAAGCACTCACACACTAGTTTACTCTGCTCACACCACCTTCTATGGCACCAAATTCACTTTGAAATAGCCTAGGGAAGAATTCCCTAAGAGATGCCTCAATAATCCCTCCAAAAGTTGTCCAAATACATTGAATCCGACCTCCATCTACATTGGGCGCTGTCAGGACCCTATCGTACATACTTAAGGATGCTCTATGGAAAATGGTGTCGTCGGCGCTCCAGAACACAACATTTTTATTTTTGCCATTTTTTGCTACAAAATTGTATCTTTTTGCTTCTTTTTTCTCCAATTTCATAAAAATCATCATAACTGCAGCAAAACATGAAAATACCTTCATTTAAAGTGTAATATCACCAAAAATGAGTACAAAATATATATGAAATATCCAACATTTTTTTGGTACATCATGGCCTTAATAAGATGCTTGTGGAAGCTTCAGTAGAGCGTGGAGAACCTCATGGATGTGTCACTTTAGCCTGGTGAATTTTCTATGCAAGTCTTCTTCCTACAAGTGGAAAGTCTGAGGTAAAAGTCTAGTGTAGAGGGCTTTTAAGATGGGGTTTTCAGTGGGAAGCTTCCTGTTTTACTCTGAGGAAGCTCATGGAACAATCAATTTAAGGTTTCGTGAAGTTTGGTGAGGTGTCTAGTTTCTGGCCTAATTTTAGGTGATGAAATTGGCTTCAGGCAGTCGAGGCAATGACTATAGAATGGTGGGGATGAGCTTATCTCAATTACTAGAGGGTATGGGAACAATTTAGCAGAGTTTTGTTTATGTTTTTGATCATCCTCATTTCTACTGTGAAAGGGGTGGTCTTAAATAGCCATGGAAGGGTAGCTAATTGGGCTTTAATTTGGGTGCAAAGTAGTGCTTAGGTGGAGACCTGAGCAGCACCAGTGACCAATCATGGTTAGCCACATTGGATGGGTAGAATTTGGTTTGGCTTATGGTGAGGTGGCTCTTGGTTTTAAGGTTCTCTGGCGACTAGGCCGGCCGGCCAGTTTAGGGGTGGTGGCTAGCTGGGTCAGGGAGGCTAGGGGAACTCTTAATGGTGATTAGTTGGGTGTCTTGGTGGCTGATGATAAAGGTATATTTGGTTTAGCTAAATAAGGGAAGAGATCCCTTAATTCATAGGACGATTGGAAAATGGCTCATGTAGGTTTGGCTAATTCACCAACTTATTGCAAAGGAGTGGTGGGAGATATCCATCCACTGTGTAACAGTACACTCAGATTGGCGCTCTGAAGGCTGTGAGCTTCTCATCTTCTGGTGTCATCTTTATCTGATTATATCCTGATGATCCATCTACGAAAGAAAATATCTCGTACGTCGAAGCTATGTTGATCATCAACTCTAGAATTGGTAGGGGGAATTCATCTTTTGGGCACGCTTTATTAAAATTTCTGAAATCTATGCAGATTTTGATCTGACCGTTCTTCTTTCTAACAGGTACCGCATTCACTAACTAAGTTGGATATTGTTCTTCACGGACAAATTTAGCGTCGAAAAGCTTCTTAACTTCAATTATCACTTGTTATTCAATCGCTAGACGCATTCTTCTCGGAGCTTGTATGACTGGAACGACAGTGTGATCCACTCCTAGCTTGTGAACTGCAACCTCTGGAGCTAATCCCGACATTTCATCATAACTCCAAGAAAAATAGTCTTTGAATTCCATTAATAGCTTGATCATTTCTTCGGAGTCTTCTTTATTGAGTAAGGAGCTAACAAAGGTTGGCCTAGGATCTTCGCTTGTACCTAAGTTAACTTCCATTAACTCGTCTATTGTAGATTAATTTCCTCTTCAAATTCTGGCGGAGCGTCTCCGACTGGTAGATCTTTAAGATCATCTGAAGCTTCCAAGAAGTCTTTATTAAACACGCAAGTGACAACCAATCAAAATTCTGTATAATCAGCTGGTCCTACTGTGCCGAATCCGAGACCATGCTTTGAACTGGGAGGCCGACCGGTATTATTCCATTATTCTTTAAAGTGTTAAGATTGATCTTTCATCCATTATTTGGGTAAGAAACCACGTTGCATTAAATTTTGAACACAGGGAGAATACCACTCAAAAGGCAATTCCATTAATTCGGAAGAAGCAACATCTTCAAATTTTATATCATTTTCAATTTTGGAGGAAGAAGCACCACGGTAGAAATTGATCGGCTTAGCACCACCACCATGTACTTCCTTGACCACCATACCCTCGACCTTGCATGGATAGATCGGGGTTAGGGTCATAGTATGTACATGATGGTTAATCTTCTCGTACATTGATTTATATTCTTTGTTCTTTTTGGCTTTGAGAGAGATCTTGAACTGGGGTTTCTTTTGATTTATCTTCATTGCTTCCTTCTTGATTTCTTCTTCTTCGGAAATGCTTTCCCAATCAACATCGATGATCGGCTTCTTCTGTTCAACTGTTCCACCGTTTCTCCCTCGACCTAGTCCCCGGCCTCGACCTCGAGTGCGAGTACTGGAGAAACCTTCACCATCTCACCGTAAGAGAGTGGTGAGTAACTATTTAACTAGAAATTCATGTTCTTCATTGCCTTGAGTTTCTTTTGCTTCGTTCAGTATAGCATTTCTGGAGAAGACTGTTTTCTTCAGAGGCGCGTAGTAGGCTACATCTTCGTGAATTCCAATCTCATGCTCGGAGAACGGTTGCAAGTCAACTTTGATACACTGTTCTTCCCCTCCTTCATAATATTTTATGCACTGGTGCAGAGACGACGGTACCATCCGGTTCTCATTGATCCCCGGACGACCCAGTAGAGTGTTGAACAATGTCTCAGAATCAATTATGTGGAATTTTGCACTTCTCTTTGCCAAATCACCGATCTTCATTAATAGTGTTATCGATCCAAGAGCTCTTTCTCCTTTCTGATTGAAACCTCTTAGTAACATTCTGTCCGCTTCGAGGTCCCAGGCATCAATTTCCAAATATGCTAACGTCCGAAGATTCATTATATTGATCGATGCTCCTGGATCAACTAACACCCTGTAGAGCATGAACTTTCTGATACCGACTGAAATGTACAGGGGTCAGTTGTGATCAGCTGTTCCAAATCATTGTCCGTGAAGGTAACACCACACTGTCCTTTCAACGAGCAAATCTCGTCTAAGGAATTAGCGGCCATTTGAGCTAGGTAAATTTTTGGATCAAGTAAGGCCTTGATCAGAGTGTCCCTCATCTCCTTTGACAGGATCAGAGCGTCGTAGATGCTTAGTTTGGATGGTAGCTTCCTAAAATGGGCTAGCACGTTATAATCCACTTTATTACTAGGCTCTTCAGTTTCTTCCCCAATGGGTAATTCTTCCGCTGGGGTTGGCTCTTCCTGAGCAACCACCTGCTTTCCTTTATCTTTTGGACTCGCTTTCGAGGGTAGAACTTTTCCGCTTCTTAAATTGACTTCTGTTATTTCTTCTGAATCTGGTGCTGGATCTGTCGGTGTCTCCTCTTGAATCGAAAGACTGGCTCTTCTGAAGTTGCTTCAGAATCTGACAGCTCTAATTCTATCGTGATCGGAGCTCCTCGGAATTCACAAATGGACTCGTCACTTCCCGAGCTTTCATAGCCACTCTAGTGAACGTGTTCTCCTTTGTCACGGTTGTCGAGGTTTTGTATGATTTGAGAATTTTTATTCGTATCGAAATCGTGATCTGGATTAGGTTGGTTGTTGTTAGTTACGTAATAGTTAGAAACAGTCAAAACATAGCCAACACCAAAACTCTTATCATTATAATATCCCGCCGGGGTGAGCAAATAATCATATAGAGTCAGAGGTCTGAGGTATTTCTCCCCCGAATCAGAAACAACCATCCTAGGAAAAGCAGCCCTTAGTCTACCCTTCGGAGCCTCGATGTTCTCTTCTTCCACTATCTTCTCTTCCTTCTGGGGCAGTTCTTCAATCACAATCGATAGTGCCGGCTTAGCAGGTTTCAAAATCTGAGTTAAAGCACGCACTGAAGCGGTCTGGATGTGATCCAAAATTTTCTTCTAAGCCTTCTTCCAAACAGTACTCCATCCATCGTTGGTCCCGTAAGGGTCTATCAGAATAATAGGATCCATTGAAATAACATTGATGGAACCTCCTTTTTGGGGCTCCTTAATGTATTCCTTCGAGATCGTTATGTTCCCTTTCCAGAGATTATCCTCGAGCCAATTCTTGAAAGTGAAGCAGTCTTCTATCTTGTGTCCCAGCATTGTAAGGAAAGTAGATCAGATGATCATTCTTGTCGACTTCCTCTGTCCTTCTGGGCTCCGGTAGTTGAAAGTCGAGTGTCTTCATCAAACTGCGAAACATCTTGGCCACTGCCTCAGTCTTGAAGAGGTATTCCTTATTCAAAAGCTCCTTGAGGCCACGTGATGAGTGAGGCGGCGGTTGATCATGTTGTCTTGACTGATAGCTCGGTCGAGGCTGTTGATAGTTCTGATGAGGTTGTTGATAAGTCTGTTGCGGTGGTTGATAACTTGGTTGTGGCTGCTCTGGCTGTATCTGCACTGGCTGCTTACCTTTATCAACTGTCGCAACGATTCTTGATTTCTTCTCGAATGCTTTCATTGTCTTCTGCTTATCAATCTTGTCGATGAAACTCAGCTGTTTTGCCTCCTCCTGCAAGCTCCTGGCCTTGCTAAGAAACTTCTCGAAACTCTTAATTTTGAATCCTTTAAGGAGAAGTGCTATCGGGCCATGGATACTCTTCAGCAAGATACCGACTGCGTGTTCTTCCTGAAGCTGTGGTTCACACTTCATACTTAAGTTCCTCCATCAAAGTATGTAATCCACCATGGTTTTGTTCAGTTTCTGTTGCTCCACCACAAGATCACCGATGGTGATGTGGTGTCGAGCCCCAGCAAACCACTTAACAGAAAGGTTCTCCAATTCTGAAAAGGTCTTAACTGAACTGCTCGGTAATTCTACATATCAATCAAAGACAATCCCTGACAAGCTGCTGATGAACTGATGAAAAAGCAAAGCTCGCTCCCACCGGCATTGCATCAACTAACACGAAAATGTGCGACATGCTACCAGGGGTTCCCCGTACTGTAGAAATTCTTAAATAGAGGTGGTACGAAGCCCTTTGGGTATTGGACTGCATCAAATTCTTCAGGGTAAGGTCTACCCGTCTGAATAGATGCTCCACTCTTAAACTGGGCTAAGGCTTCTCGCACCTGCTATTCCACAATATTCTTAATGTCCTTTTCGGGAATCCTGCTCTGTGCAGAATCTTTCTTTGGCTGTTCATCTCCGTTGACGGATGTAATTTCTTTTCCTCCATCTGCAATGTGAATGATCTCTCAAGGTGTTTCCTTCTGAGGCTGAGGCTAACTCTGGAGTGTGGAGAGGGCAGCCTCCATCTCCTCCATCTTTTCTTCCATTCAGTAGATTGTATCATCCTTTTCCCGAAGATGTGGTTTCAGTGCTTCTGGATCGTCTCCTTCCGAAGTTGACTGAGCTCCCTGTAGAGCTGATGATTCTCGGGTCTCAACCATGTTGATCTCGGCAAACTCTTCCTCCATGAACTCTGACAAATCCACTTCATTTCTCAGTCCTTCTTTTCTTTCTCTTGACAACCGTTGAATATCATTTCTTAGCTTCCCTATGGTTCCCTTCAGTGGTCTTTTCCAAACGGTCTCGCGATTATCAGGTGACGACTGCTGGACTTCATCTTCAGGAGTTTCTTTCGGAACTGCAGCACTTTTCTCAGATTTGGGCTCTCTGAATAGAATTCTTTTTCCAGAGTGTTTTGTCAGTATCGGTTTGGCAATAATAGGTTGCCACATCATCCTTCTGGTAGTAGGTGGCTTAGGAGTGAATGGTTTGTCGGCTATACGTCGGTAGGTGGTGTGCTCCCTAAAATGGTGACCTGATACAAAAACAGGCAAACTTCTCTCGTTAGCTCTCACTTTCTTCTTTGGCCTTTCTATGGAAATGATGGGGTCTACCTTTTGTCCGAGGAGGGATCTAACTGGTATTCGTCCCATTCTTCTCAGAATTTCTTACATGGGGCAAACCTCCTTTCTGGCTAACTTCTCCATTACTGCTCGCAACCGGGTAAGCGGCTTATTCTCGATCTTCTTCTTCTTACAATCATTGTAGAATGCAGGCAAAGGTAACGCAGCGGCAATCCTTCGAGCATATTCCTCATCAGATGCAGTAGAGAGAGGGTGGAACCTACTTCCCTCCAACAGCCGTGAGACCTCAGGCAGTTCTTCTTCTTCTTCAGGAATCTCTTCAAGAAATTTGGCTTCAACGGCTTTGGTCTTTCTGATCTTGACAATCTTTCTGTTCTTATTCCTTATTTGTGTCCAGGTTAAGGGTGCAAATCTCAAACTGGACCCTATCTCGAAGACAGAAGATATCGCAGCAAAATTTGAACTCTCCACAGTAACATGCTCATCACTGACTTGGACTTCCTCCCCTTTCAGTTTGGCGGGAGCCGGGGTAGGTGCAGTGATGACCAGACCGGTGGGGGTAGAGATGACAGTCCTGAGGGTAGCAGCTAACCTCCTATGAACAGCAGTGTTTCACTTAACTGGGACCCTCTACAGGGGAAGAAACTCTTGAACTGACATCAGGTTGAACTCAATTATGGGTTCCACAGTCTCCGGTATTTTATCCATCAGCACGAAGAGAGTAACATCTGCTAACTTAATGTCCGTATTGTCGAACCCTTGTCCAAAGCAATGATCGCATCATCAGGCAACTTCTCCTTGTAGCCAGCTAAGTCCATCCTATTGGTGAAGGAGAAAATCAGCTTCGATGCAGACATCTTCTGCAGGGTAGATTCTGAGCGTCAGTTCCAAATTATGCTTCCTTTCGTCACAAAATTTTCGGGACAACAAAGGATTTCTGAAAAAAAGTCCTAACACCATGCCCATTATCTTTCTCTTAGTTTTCTTTATAAAATATTTCATATTCTTGTTTTATTCATGTATTTGAAGTTTAGCAGAAGGTTCGTTTATTAAAGGGTTTATTTATTAGAAGGTTTGTTCATTAAGAACAAAACAATTAAAAGGGGAAAGGTTATAGGAAAGGTAAGGGATCCAATCCAGAAAACGGAAAGGAAGAGAAAGTCTCACAATACTTCTCAACCTGAGGGACTGCTCCTAAGCTAACACCTATTGGGGGTCCACCCCTCCTCGGAGAGGCAAAAGGACTTCGGAACCTCTCTGTATAGGGGTGGCTAAACAGTGGCTCCAGAATCTAAGAGAGTTTATGCCAACAAAAAGACTGGTAGTTCGGTCCACTAGGGGCATGGACTCACTACCGATTTATGAAAGCAGAACCATCTGATCAAAATGGAGAGAGGAATTTTTCCCCAACGGAGTCACCAGAAATTTGTCGGCATATTTTTAGGTTGAGTGTTGTATTTTTTTAGAAATGGGTCACCTATAGAAGTTGTCGGCGAATTTTAGATTTTAAGTTTAATTTACATATATATAATTTAGAAAGTAACATTTGATTTTTTGAAAATAATTTTAAGTTTGGAAATTTTAAGATATGAAATCAAACCGATCTCACATCTCGAATAGTTTATATAAACGAACACCGCACCACAAACCGTGTATCTATCCCGAGGAATAGATACACTGCTTTATAATGGGGCTCAACTAAATAAATTAAAAGATTTGTGACATCTGTTTGGTCTGCGAACCAATTTTATAAGCCGTCAAGTTCCCCTGCTTAATATAAAGGAATTAAGCAGGGTTTATATTACCTGGGTTCTTAAAGTTCCCTATAAGGGCAAAGCCCCTATAGTTAATTACATCTTAAATGACGGGAATCATTTAAGAAAACTCTCGATAATGATCAATAGTTTTGGTTTCAAGAATTTTAAACTTTAAGGTTTCAAACAAATTAGATTTTGTAAATTTTAATAGGGAATAGCACAAATTTGGAACAATTTATTCTATGAGTCTAAAGGGAGAGAAGTAGGGGAAGCTGAGGATCCAAGAGGAATCTTGGAAACTTCCCAAACTATCCTATTATTTGACTTAAATTTGAGAGTTTATTTAATGTTTCAATCCTACCAATTTTAGTTAATTAGGACTTCTATTTGTATGACATAATCATACAAATAGCCTCGAAGATGTGAGGGTTTATGTCGTACCAAACGACTATCTCGGAGTTCTAAGACATGTTAAGGCTTAATTTGCATAACGTGATTATGCAAATGCCTAACCAAAAGTTGAGGATTTATGTTGCACAAGGCAAACTACCTTTAAATCCTATGGATTGTTGTTTAATTCAAAGAAAGGTTTTGTTGAAGTAGACCCAAGTTTTGCTGATGAAGATGGCTGTGCTGCCCACTATGCTCCAAGCTCCTTGTTGTTGCAGAGGTTTGGTTTTAGAAAGTGGTAATCAAGAGATGAGAGAAGCATTTTGGTTTAGAAAAGTCAAAAATTGAGATGGTTTAGTATTTTAATTAAAACAAATCTTAAAGTTGATTTAGCAGAACCGATTAAGATCCCACGATTTCGTCATCCCGACACCTCTATTATCATCGGATTCACTTAGTCCAAATGAATTTGCTAAACTCAACTGAATTAGTTTCACACTTTCATTTAGACCGTGGGAAATCTCGTTAGCAACACGTGGGTTACATCATCCGAGGGATTCCCGATCATTCAACGAGACATTTTAATTGTAGTTATAATTGCAGTTTTATTTTTGTTAGTGATTAAATTTTGAGTTATTTAAACATGCTGGGTTCGATCATTTTCATGCATTGTAAGTAGAGGAAAGTAAAACATTTAATAAATTGCTAAATGTAAATTGCAATAAACTTAAATGCGTACCTGGTAAGTATTCCCATCATTTTTTACCTGCACTTAAAACACATGTTAAGGCATTTATATAATTGCAAGAAGTAACACCTAGGTAAAGCTAAGGGAAGGTTTTGGTTGTCTACCAAAATCCTAATCCTATTGCTAGTCAATTCCTATGACATCTAGGTCCTTTTGTTTTGTTAAGGATGATTTTCTTCTTCAAAGAACAATGAAGGCTCATTGTTCTTTTAAAACATCCCATCAAGTTAGGGAAGTGCTCAGAATTGAATTCTAAACATCTTCCTAAACATTGTAAGGATTACTTTAAGTTCAGTTAGTTTCATTGTGGTGATGGATCAATCACCCAGATTAGCTTAGTTATAATATTTTGAAGTTAATGATTTCAAGGTTTATAATTTAAAGTTCAAGTTAATGATTTCAAGGTGATTTAGCTTAGTTATAATATTTTGATCAATTATTTTAAGTTTGGAATAGTTCTTAAGTTGTTAAATTTAGTTAAGTTTTAGTATTTTAGAAAGTCTTAACTTTTTTTTTTAGGTTCTTTTTAAATATTTTAAACTGTTTTAGTTTTCTTAATTATAACCTTGTGATTTTATGAATTATTCTAGATTAACTTTAATATTTTAATTTCATATTTTAATTTCATATTTTAATTTAAGTTTCAAACAATTTTAGATTAGTTTTGATATTTTAAGTTTCTTTTAATTTGATTTTCTTACTTCAAATTGGTTTTAAAGTTTTAAGTTTTAGTTTAATTATGCAATTTTAGATTATCTTCCTTTCATTAGTTTCAATTATCATTTCAGAGCTCCTTTAATTGATATTTAAATGATCAAATTATTGATTGGGGATTCAAATTTAAAAGATTAGAATTCTCTTATATTACATCCCTTAATCTCAATCATCCAAAATTTTTAATTATTCTTCCAAAACTTCATATGATTTAATTAATGTTTCTTCTTTAATGTTTAAGGTGGTTTAATGAGTTCCTACCACTTAAATCCCCTATGTTTCAATCATCCAAAATAAAGTTAGGATCAAAGATTTACCCTCCCCTTTGGTTAAACCTAAAGGTTAATTAATGATTAAAACCTTTTAATTACCTTTATGCCTTTTTAAGCTTATTCATCTCATAATTCATCAAATTAAGCTCAAATGAACTTGAATTTTTTATGTCACCTCGCCCACATGTCAATTAAGACATTAGAGGAGAAAAAGTGATTTTTTCAATTTTAATTTAATTTATATAATTTTAAAGGAAAATAAAGAATTTAGATGAAAATTTCATGACATGACCAAGAGGAAGTTTTCTGTACTTAGGAAAATTATTGGAGGTTCCTATTGACCAGAGGATCACTTGGACCAATTTTGGTGATTTTTTGAATTATATTTTATTTATTATAATTATTTTGAGTTTTGGAGTATTAATTAATTATTAAATAAAATTAGAGTGGATAATTAGGTTTTATATTTTTCTTAAATCCCTCTAATCCCAAAGAGTTAAAAAAACAAATTTTCTAATTTTCTAATTTTTTTAAAAATTTTTAGAACTATTTTAGTGAAAAGATTGAAAAATCCATCTTTAATATAAAAAAAAATACCCTAAGCCTTTAAAATTCAATATCTTTACTTGGAGACTTGGGAAAAAATTTTGGTTGGTTCCTAAGTGGTTAGGGGACAAAATATGACATTTTTATGAATTTTAACATTTTTGTGATTTTTATAATTTTTTAATTATTTGAAATATTAAAAGATATGTTAAAAATGAAGTTTTTAGAAAAAAATCCAATTTTAATTTTTTTAGAATCCTCCGACATCAGAGAGTCTCCAAAATCAATTTGATGAATTTTTTAAATGTATTTTAAATTTTATGAATTTTTTAAGTTTAAATTTGACTATGGTATTTAGAAAATCCATTTAATGGGTTAATACATTTTTTATTCACTTCAAACTTTTTATGGGGGTTCTTACTATCCTACTGACAGTGGAGAGTTGGTTTCAAATCATTTTGATTTTTAATTTACCTTAATTAATTCAAATTTGGTTTTAGGTCAAGTGAACTATTAAGGTTATTTACAATATTTTAATTCATGAGATAATTTTCTTGAGTTCCTTTGGTCATAGGGAATCTACCCTAATTTTATTAGAATTTGTCAAATATTATACTAATTACAGGAATTAAAATACCAAAACAAGCATAAAACTTGGAAAATAAATAACTTACCATGGACATAGCCTCTAGCCTTGGAAAATTCAGTGAATGTTCCCAAGATCAGAGGCTATAAAAGCCCTATGGTCTCATGCCATGGTGAAGTGATTGTGAGTGGAGAATTAAAATACTCAAATCAGTATAAAATTATTAAAAATTAAATATTCAACCAAATGACTTGATTTTTTTTTCCACACTATTCTCCTCTGTTCACTTAGCAAAAGGGTATTTTTCTTTTAAGTTTGTGATTTTTCTATGCAAAGATATGCAGTTTTGAAGTTCAGGGTATTTAAATAATTCAAAAAAGGGGATTTTCCTACTTAAACTAGTCAGCGCTGACTGGATCCTACGACGGATCAAAAGCACACATGGCGTGGTTTGATTCAACTCTGCCATCTAACTCAACAGCCATGCGTCCCGCTGTTCACGTTCCGTTCCTCTATCCAGCTTGATCCTGGCAGTCCATCCATTACACGCGCGATCCAAGGGTATACATTCATCATCCAGACTGGTGTGATATGAGAACCGTCCACCTTCTAGCCCTAAGATCTCACTCGATCCTCCACCAAATCGAGTGTGGTTTCTTCCTACACGCTCGTCTAGCCTAGGGGAGTCTATCCATATGGCTAATACGCATTGAAAACATGCAGAATAAAATGGAGAATCCATGAAAGCTTGGGAAGAAGAAGAGCTCAATACCTTTGCTCTGAGAAGTGAAGCTTCGATCAAAGGTGCTTGGCACGTTCGTTGGAGTCCCAAGAGGCTGCGTATTGAGGCTCGAGCGCTGGTGAAATGCCTACGTATGACTTCGTCTAAGTCCAATTTCGAGCTCTGGCCGATAGAAGAAATGGCTGGCCTGGTGAGGGGGCTTTCACTGGGGAACTTCTTCTCTACCTCTGTTGAAGGTGTGGGAGAAGTTAATTTTTTTTATATGGAGATTTGGTGAGTGTCTAGTTTCTGGCCCTATTTTGGACTGAGAAATTAAGCTCAGCCAGTGGGGTTTAGGCAGGAGAATAGTGGGGTTCTTTTTCTCTAGACTGGGAGAAGATCTAGAAGTGAATTTGGGAGGTTTTGTGTGAAAATTTATCAACACCCCTCTCATGGCCGAGAGGTGTGAGTTATATGGTCAGGGCCATAGGGCTAAGCCAGGGTTCAATTGATGGGTGGATTCAACTGCTTAGGTAGAGGGCAAAGAGGCTCCAAGATTTGATTTGGCTGAGGTGGCCAATCGGGGTGAGTTTGGGTGAGTTTAGACTAGTGTGTCTCTCGGTTTTGACTCCCTCCGGTGACTAGGCCGGCCGGCAAGGACAGGGGAGCTGGTCCCTGAGGTCAGGTGAGTCAGGAAGAAGTTTAATGGACATTAACAGTTGTGGGGATGTTTTTGGGGTAAGGCAAAAGAGGATTTAACCACTTAAGGGAAGAAATCCCTTAAAATGGGGGACTCTTAGTCCATGGCTCACTTAGCTTGGGCTAGGTGGTTCAAAAATGGTTCCAAGGGTTCAAATGGTGGCTGTGGAAGAGTTGGTTCAGCCACATTTGGTTCAATTTGGTTTGGTTTGGCCATAGGTTCAATTTGGCTCACTTAGGTTTAGGTTGGGCTAACTTGGGTTTGGGTTTGATTTAGGTCCAAATGTCTTGAGCAACATTGTAGAAATGATTGCCATGAAGAAGTTTCATGAAGACATGAAAAGGTTTTGAGTTCAATTGAAAGGTCAATTAGGTGGATTTTGGGATTTTTGTTAATTTGGGTAAGGTTGGGTCAAGTTGGGTCCAAGTTAGGTTAAGGTGGGGTTTAGACGCAATTGAAAGTTTCAAATGGTTTAGGGGAATGTATTGAAGAGTTCCTAACATAAATTGGGAGGAATTTTTAGGATTAGTTCAATCAATTTGGTAGATTTAGGGCATGGATTCATGTTAGGTCAAAATGGGGTAATCTTGGTTTTCAAATGGATTTAGGTTAAGCTTAGGCTCAAATTGGTACAATTGAAGGTTGCATGGGTTTCATGGGAATGTCATGGGAGGTTTAGGATTGAAATTGGAAGGAAAAAGTTGACATTAGGCTAATTGGGAAATTTTTGATTAATTAGGAAAAATTGGGGATTTTGGATTTCAAATGCAATTGAACTCAAATGTGAATCAATTTGGACTCAAATTCGGTTTAGATTGGTATTGGGGATGTTTAATTAAAGTTTAGAATTGAAATTGGGCAAAATTGAGGTCAAATGGGTTGGTTTGGTTTGACATTTGGTCCATTTTGGTTAAAAATGGGTCAAATTAGGGATTTTGATAAAATTGGGTCAAATTCACAAAATTGGCCTATGGTGTAGTTGAACAAAATAAAATTAGAAATATTTGGAATTTTATGGAATTTTTTGGGAATTTTTGGAATTTTTATATTTTTGGGCCAGAAAAGGGTATTTAGGGTATTAAGAGGTTATTTGGAGGGTATTATGGTATTTTGGTGGATTTACGAGGTGGGAATTTTTCAAAATGATTTTTATGATTTTTGGGAATTTTGGGTGATTTTTGGGAAATTTTGGGAGAGCTTTGGGGTTGTAGTGGCAATTTAGGTAATTTTAGGTAGGCTTGAGAACCTAATGTCAAAACCAGGAGGCAAAAATGGTATTTGGTTTTGGTTGAGAGGGTGGAAAAGCTTAAAGTGAGCCATGGACCAAGAAATGTTCATTTTGAGCATCTCATATGTTGTTCCTAACCCTCTTAGCCAAGGAGCTAGGGGTTTGGACTTAACCACATGAGTGTTCTAATGAACCAGGAGTCAAGATTGGGTAGGGATGGTTTAGGGTTTAGCATATGTGTGAGAGTGTAACATGTGCAAGCCATACCTCACCAAGACCAGGCCACCCAGGGTAGTCCTAAGGCTTGAACATCCTATAGGTATTCATCTTTGTCTTCCCACACATTGGTCCTAACCTTCCAAGTGATTTGGAGGTTGATGACCATCTATGTAAGATGCCAAAGAGAACTAAGATTTGGTTTGAATTTCTAAATGGTGGGTTCCATTTCTAGTCTTCTAGGATAGTCAAGGAAAATTCCTATGGCTATATCCTAAGCACTAAGAGGAAAGAAAAGACCTCACCAAAAATGAGGTCAACACCAATTAGACTTAACCCTAATTAAGTCTAATTAATCAATTAAACCTTTAATTAACCTTATACCAGTTAGAGCTAACCCTAATTAAGTCTAATTAATCAATTAAATCTTACTTAAATTGAGCTTAATTAACATTAAACCAGTTAGACTTAACCCTAATTAAGTCTAATTAATGAATTAAACCTTACCTAAATTATGTTTAATTAAATTTAAACCAATTAGACTTAACTCTAATTAAGTCTAATTAATCAATTAAACTTACGTAAATTAGGTTTAATTAATCTTAAACCAATTAGACTTAACCCTAATTAAGTCTAATTAATCAATTAAACCTTACCCAAATTAGGTTTAATTAACCTTAAACCAATTAGACTTAACTCTAATTAAGTCTAATTAGTTAGCTAAACCTTACCTAAATTAGGTTTAATTAACCTTAAACCAATTAGAATTAACTCTAATCATGTCTAATTAATTAACAAACCTTAACCAAATAAGGTTTAATTAATCTTAAACAAATTAGACTTAACCCTAATTAAGTCTAATTAATCAATTAAACCTATCCCAAATTAGGTTTAACTAACCTTAAACTAATTACCAATTAGACTTAACCCTAATTAAGTCTAATTAACAAATTAAACCTCACCCAAATTAGGTTTAAATAACCTTAAACCAATCAGACTTAACCCTAATTAAGTCTAATTAATCAATTAAACCTCACCCAAATTAGGTTTAATTGACCTTAAACCAATTAGACTTAACCCTAATTAAATCTAATTAATCAATTAAACCTCACCCAAATTAGGTTTAATTGACCTTAAACCAGATAAACTTAACCCTAATTAAGTTTAATTAATTAATTAAACCTCACCCAAATTAGTTTTAACTAACCTTAAACCAATGAGACTTAACCCTAATTAAGTCTAATTAATCAATTAAACCTTACCCAAATTAGGTTTAATTAAACTTAAAAAAATTAGACTTAACTCTAATTAACTCTAACTCATTGTACTTAATTAAACTATTAAACCTTAACAAATTAAAGCTTAATTATACCTAGATCTAAACCTAACTTAAGTCTAACCCATATTGGACTTAAGTCAAATCTAGCTTAAGATCAACATGACATGAATCTAGGTTAACCAAACATAACTTAAGTCCAGCCCATATTGGACTTAAGTCAAACCTAACTTTCAACATGAAATGAATCTAAGTTAACCAAACTTAACTTAAATCCAACCCGTATTGGATTTAATTCAAACCTAACTTAGATTCAACACGACATGAATCTAAGTTAACCAAACTTAACTTAAATCCAACCCATATTGGATTTAAGTCAAACCTAACTTAGATTCAACATGACCTGAACTTAAGTACTTAAGTACAACCCATATTGCATTTAAGTCAAAACCTAACATGACATGAAACTAAGTTAAATAAAAATAAATTTAAGTCTAACCCATATTAGACTTAAATATAACTTAGATTCAACTCGACATGAATCTAAATCAACCTAAATTTAAGTCTAACCATATTAAACTTGCATTTAACTTAGATTCAAAATAAATCTAAGTCAACTTCAACTTAAGTCTAACCCATATTGGACTTGAATCAAATCTATACTTAGGTTCAACATAACTTAAACCCAAGTCAAACTTAAACCTAGTTTTAGGTTCAACCTTTATTGAACCTAACTTAACTTAGGTCTGATTTAAATTAAACCTATGTTAACCAACATGATGAAAATAAAAATATTAGAATGACTTGGAATCTAATTATCAGACTTCTAATCAACTTAATATTTCTAGATTGAATCTAAAATATTAAAATCTAACTTTTTGTTAGATTTTAAGTCTGATCAAAATTAGACTTAATATATTTAAATTCAAATGACATTGAATAAAAAATATTAAAATTTAACTTTTTGTTAGATTTTAAGTCTAATCAACATTAGACTTAATATATTCAGATTCAAAATGACATTGAATCTAAAATACTAAAATCTAACTTTTCGTTAGATTCTAAGACTTAACATGTTTAGTGACATTAAGATCTAACTTTTTGTTAGATTTTTAGTCTAATAAACATTAAACTTAAAATGACAACGAAATATAACGTAATTTTAATTAAAATTTTCTTACAAGTCTTTACATATTATAGGATAAGTTAACTTTATTTTGCAGGATTATCAAGACGAAATAACTACATTAAATTTCGATTTAAATTTTTTTTGCATGTTATAGGGTGTGCTAACTCTATTTTGCAGGACGACATTCCGAAGACGGGACAAATGACAATAAAACAAAACAAATAACATTAAAATAACAAAACAAAGGCAAAATAAAACCTAGAACTTTTAGGATAGTCACAAAATCTAAAACTTTTAGGATAACCACCAAAAAATGAGAAAAATGACAATAAAATGACAAACATCAAAATAAAACAAAACAAAAAAAGACATAATAAATGAAATTGACAGAACAATTAAAAATGACAAACAACAAAAAAAATGAAAATTGACCAAATCAAACTTAGGGTAGTACAACATATTACCCTTAGGATTGAACGTTGACATTTCTTTCCATAAAACTTCTTAGAAATCAAGTGATTAACATCACAATTATAATTGTCTAAGATGTAATTAACTATAGGAGTTTGCTTCTATAGGAGATTTAAAGAACTCATGATAGATATTTTATCTAGAAATCTCTGGTTACCAAAATCTCATTATCCTTATAAAGAACTTCTAGACTTTCTAGAATTTTATTTTATAAGGATTATCATCGACATCTCTTTTTCTACTATTTTCTATCTTATTAGCCCTTAGTTTCTTCAAATTTCTTACTATTTGAGGATCCTTTTACGGAATCCAAAGAACTAAGATTTATTGAAGTTCAGGGCAATATTATAGATAAGCAGAGTGGTGACTCCAAAACGACATCAACATCAACACCGAGAAAATCTCCGACACAGCTACGAACGCTGACAGATAGCCCTTGGTTTAATATTCTCAGTCAGACGATGCGAGATCTACTCTTAGGATGATTCTAACATCATGATTTCCTTATGACTTTTCTTATCTCTTCCTAACTACAACTTTAACTTTTGTCTATTTACTTTAAAGACTAAGTTTTTTTTCTTGTCCTAGATGTTGATAGCTCTGAAGGGTACAAATTGATCACTATGAATGATCCTAACCACTTCAATTTTAGTTTTTCAGAAAATAATTTAAATTGAGAGTTTAAAAATAAAACCTATTGTCCATATTGAAATTCTATTCTAATCAAATTCTGATCATGCCACTTTTCTATTTTATCATTAGATATTTTGTCACTTTCGTAAGTTTTATGTCTAAATTCTTACAATTCATTCAACATCATCAATCTTCAATATGCCACAACTTTTAAATTAAATTAATTCTTTAATATCCCAATAGCTTCATGTTCCAATTCTACTAGCAAAGGATAAGTTTTTCTAAAAATCATCTTATATGGTGATAACCCTATGGGCATCTTAAAAGCATTTCGATAAGCCCACAATGCCTTGTCCAATATAAGAAACAAATCCTTCTTACTAGCTTTGACTACTTTTTTCTAAAATATTCTTGATTTCTCTACCGGATACCTCATCTAACACATTGGTTTGAGGGTAGCAAGCAATAAAACCTTTATGAGTAATCCTGAACAAAGCTGTTAATGTTTTCATCATTTTATTACATAAATAATCGCCTCCATCACTAATGATTAAATTAGGAGTTCCAAACCTACTAATATAATTCTGTAAAATTTTCAGAATAGTTCAAATTTTACAATTAGGTAGTGGTCCAGCTTCAATCTACTAGGAGACATAATCTAATGTTACTGAGATATAAATATTCTTAGAGATGGTATGAATGGTCTCGTGAAGTCTACCTTCCATATGTCGATAATTTCCACTTGTAAATTTAGATTTAAGGGCATCACGTTTCTTTTAAAATGTTCTTATCCGTTGAAACCTACAATAATATTTGACATATTCATTCAGTTCCTTAAATAAGGTAGGACAATAAAATCTAGATTTTAAAATCTTAGTAGTAGCCCTTAAACTTTCAAGATGCCCTCCATACTCAAAATCATGAAAACATTTAGTAATTTCATTGACCTCTTTTGATGGTACGTACCTCCTAAGAATCTTTTTCTTACATATCCTAAAAGGATAAGGATCATCCTAACAGTAGAATATGGTTGTAGAAAAAAACTTCATTTGCTTGTGGTAGCTTAGACCATACGGGACAATCCCACTGGCAATGAATTTCGTTATGTCAACGTACCACAAGATGTATTTCTTAGAAATGGTGAGGAGTTGCTCATTAGGAAAATTCTCATTTTTTTAATCACATTTTTAAGAATGTCATTGCTCTAGCCTCAACAAATGATCGACTACCTAGTTCTCTATACCTTTTTTATCAACACTCTCCATATAAAATTCTTGTAGTAAAAGGACACATTGGATCAAGAGGGGTTTAACATCATTCTTAGCTACAAGACATCTAATAATAACATGATCTGTGTACATAGTTACTCGTATTCCTATTATGTATGATCTACATTTATCAAATGCAAATACTATGGTCATGAGTTCCTTCTCAGTAGTTTTGTGGTTCACTTGAGCATTTTTGAGAGCTCTACTCGTTTAGTATATCACATGAATAATCTTCTTGTCCTTACTCTGACCTAGTATTTCTTTTACAACATAATCACTTACATCACACATCAATTCAAAGGGAATGGTCAAATAAAGCACAACAATCACAGATTTGGTGGATAATTTTGATCTTAGTACCTTAAAATTTTCTAATCTTTTTTTTTATTTATCAAGGTATCCTTCGTGAACTTGGCATTGCTTGACATTTGTTCTAGATATTTTGCAAAGGGTAAGCTTATGTTTAGTTGCTTGAACACTTTTGAGAAACTAAAGAATTGTTGATCCTTTTTTTGCCTTTTCAATCTTTGAGGAAAAGGTGGTGATAATCTTACTTCTTGGTAGATCCTAAGGGGTGAGACAGTTCTTTCTACCTTCTTTCCTTGACTTTCGGTTCAACTTCTTGGGTTGAGTTTGAGTTAAGAAGATCTTTTCTCTGATTGGGTGCTTTTATCTCTTCTCCACACCTTAATTTCACAACTTAAACTTGCT
Organism: Papilionanthe hookeriana x Papilionanthe teres; assembly: GCA_022702705.1. Classification (NCBI taxonomy): domain Eukaryota; kingdom Viridiplantae; phylum Streptophyta; class Magnoliopsida; order Asparagales; family Orchidaceae; genus Papilionanthe; species Papilionanthe hookeriana x Papilionanthe teres. The sequence goes on from CM040422.1 coordinate 175,629,118, forward strand.
CAATCCCTCTTTCTTTTGGTTCACTTCAGTGTTACATAGGAGTGTACTAGGGGTTTATTATTTGTAGCTTTCACTAGCTGTCATAATTAAGTTCCAAGGGTTTTTATGGCTATAGCTTGGCTCTGTATAGTTTCCCTCATTTGAAAGACCAATTCATCCATTGTTAATTTCTTTTGAGTGAGTTGGGAATTAGCTTGGAATCCTGGGGGATATTGTTGTCTTTGAGGATGATTTCCTTAGTTTTTTCAACTACATACTACGTTATTCTTAAGTAGTCCCCCTTTGCTAATTATTATTGTTGCATGAGAAATTTGGATTGTTTTTCAAGCCTGTTTTGTAGGTGTATTATTAGGGATTATGGATATGGTTTCCTGTGACATTAATAGTCTCTAAGGCTAACATACTTGGATCTACCACTGGTCCCTTCATCATTCCATTGTTAAGTGCTAATCTTTGCATATGACTCATCCCCAATTATCCAACTTCCTATAGATAGCAGATACATGGGTTGTAGGGATATCTAGTAAATCAAATTCATGCACGCTCACTACTTTATGGGATGTAACTCTCTCAGTAGGCCATAGGAATTTTTTTAGTTATTTACTCTATCACTTGGTATGCTTCATCAAAAGGTTTAGGCATCAATGATCTTCCTGCCATAACATCAATTATGGATCTCAAGAAACCTACCAATCTGTTATAAAAAGTTTAAATATTGAGCTAATTAGGTAGAGCGTGGTGTGGACACCTTCTACGTAATTTTTTGAATCTCTTACAAGCTTAATAAATAAACTCTTCATCAATTTAGGTGAATGAGGCAATGTTGTTCCTACGTTTTGGAATCTTATATGGTAGAAAGTATTTTTCTAGAAATATTTAAGTGAGGCCATTCCAGGTGGTGATTGATCCTGGCTGAGTTAATTCATACCTTAGCTTTATCCTTAAAGGAAAAGGAAAAAGCCTAATTCTAAAGGCGTTGCTAGGGAACATTGTACTGGAATGTGCCAGAAAGTTCAAGGAAATTGGCTAAGTAAATTTTTTGGTCCTAACATGAAAGCCACTAAAAATAGTTGTTTTGAACCACCTGGATTATGCCGGGTCTCAATTCAAAGAAGTTGGCTTCTATAGATGGGTAATTGATACTCATATGAATTTCTTCAACAAAAGGGTTGACATGTTCTCTAAGTTGTTTTGTAATGGGGGTGTTAGGGAAACAATCTCATTTGGTGTTTCCTTAAGTGAATGTGCCCTCCTAAGATGTATAAAGGTTTTATCGATCTCAGGGTCAAAAGAGGCGAGGTCAGCCTCAGCTCCCCTAGACATAAAAATAGCAATTAAACTTATGCATCAATAGTCGTAAGGACTCATTCTAAATAGTCAACAAACACAAATGCACTACACACACATTATGTAAGAAAGAAAACACATAAAATTTGACTACAATTTTTTTTTTCTTTTTTGACTTTATAATTGTTTTCACCTTTTATAGTTTTTTCACAACCTGCAAGAAAAAAACAATAGCAATACAGATGCAACAATAGGGATAACAAACATAAAATAATTTAGAAAAATAGGGAAACAAAAAGGGTCAAACATAGGTCGTATGACTTTCAAGTAAAGTTCTCCATATATCTAAAATAATTATTAAAACCATTTTCCGGTAATTGTGCTAAAAACTTGACGCGCCAAAACTTACCATAAAGTAAGTTGGTTTTACAATGAAAGTACATGTGTCATGTAGTATGCAGTCTAAGAGTCTGTGTATCAATCCCATGAGAAAAGGTTTAACAGTCTATTTCAACATAAAAAATCTCTAGATTTTTTAATTTAGTCAAACTAGCTTAGCGTGATTACAAAAAAAGGTTTAAGTCATAAAATCCTAATGAAAGTAGAGTGAATAGCAAATAATAGAACATAGAAAATATAAGGAAAAAATTCATATAGTCCCTTTAATAATGATGAGGCTTGTGCTTCTATGATTCAGGGATCACTTTCCTAAATATTTTCTAACATGATAGTTGTCAATCGGGGGTACATTACTTCTTATGTTGTTGTCCAGGGCAAGGAAATCCTAGAATCCATGAGTTGAGCCATCCTCAATCTTTATGTTATTTTGCATTAATGTTCCAATCCCTTGAAAAAAATTACGGAATCAAATTGGACTATGTCTATCCTCTCAGGATTATTTGGTTAACCCTTCGCTTCCACAACACAATGGTTAGAATTTGTAGTTTCATGAACTATTTTGAAATCTTAGTTAGCCAGACAAGGATTAATTGATGTCCAATGGTTAAAAAAAAACATAAGCCATGAAAGTATAAAAAAATGCTAATAAGAATATAATTAGGAAAACCCATGAGCAGTCTGGGGTGGGCAATCAAACCAAAGTGATCGGTCGATCTGGATTATTTTGTTAAACCTTCGCTTCAATTACATAATGGTTAGAGTTCGTAGTTTCATGAAATATTTTAATATCCTAGTTGACCATATTATGAGTAAAATATGGTCATAGGTTAACCAAATACATAGGCCATGAAGGTACAAAGAAAATGTTAACGAAAAAAAAATAGAAAATCCACATAAAAACCCACTACCTCTTCATCATAGAGATACGATCAAGAAATTAGGTGTGCATCATTGAGAAAGCCATAACAAAGAAAACTATGTAGGATTTTATTGCAAATAGAAACAAGTTGAACGTAAAATAACATGTCTTCACAATAGAAGGAACCCTTCCTCACCTACAATATTCTCTCATAACTCACAAAAGAAGATGGTGGAAAAAGCTTCTTAAAGGTTTCAACCTTAGGAAATAAAAATATGTTAAGGAGAAGAAAATAAAATTTCTCTTAACTCTGTCTCTGGTTATTCTCTAGTCAACTACTTCCATTATGAAGCCCTAAAATTCCTTCTTGTAACAAAAATCATGAATTTGACATGCAAAATTCCTTCAAAAAGTGTTTTCTTGCTTGTTGGCATGGTCACATTCAAAACTAGTGTGGTCACGCCTCAGTGCTGAATAGGGCAGTATGGTCATGCCTGACATTAGCTTGGTCACACCAAAAGTTTATAGATAATGGCGTGGTCATTCCATATCTGGCGTAGTCATGTTGCAGCTAAAAATCAGGCGGTGTGGTCACACCACCTCCAGGCGTGCTCACATTACTTTAGGCTATGTATTTTGTTGGTTTTTCTCATTTCAAATTGCACATAAAAAACTCCTTTAACTTGCACAACATCAAGAAAACCCCTTCTCAATTATGAAATGTGGTAAATGATTAAAAATTACTTGTAGAATGCCGGGAAAACACAAGTAAAATCACGTAAACTTTACACATGTCAGTACACAAGAATTATCTATTAAGCTTAGATTTACATTACAAATTAAAAAGATAAAACTTCAAAAATATCTTTAATCAAAGTTGCCACAATGACATTAGTTAGTCCTTACCCAAACGTTTTCTCCAAGTTCTGCTTGGGACTCTCAATCACCTTGGCCTTGTATCACGTCTCAAGCCAATCCTTAAAGGGTAAGCCATCAAGAACATTCCCCAAATGCCTATGATAAGGATAATAGTTGGGCTCTTTAAACTTTTCCATTATTTCAAATATCCTTGATGGAGGCAACTTGTTTTTCTTATTTAATGAAATTTTTGAAAGCTTTCTTAAGTAATATGTTTTGGATCTATGTTGCTCAATTTATTGTGTTTTCCACTTAAGAGGAGATGGGAGAGTCGACTCTATATAAATGACAAGCTTCTTATATCCGGTTCCAATCACCACCAAAGCCATGCTCACTTCTACCCTCTTCAAACAACCCACCTGTACGGCTTATTTTTAGGTTGTGTGTTTTATTTTGAAAGGGGGGTCGCCAAACAGAAGTTGTCGGCGAATTTTAATTTAATTTAAATAAATAATTTTGAAAAGTAGTATTTGACTTTGAAAATAATTTTAAATTTGAAGGTTTTAAGATATGAGATTAAACCGATCTCACATCCCGAATAGTTTATATAAACGAGCACCGCACCACAAACCGTGTATTTATCCCTAAGGATAGGCACACTGCTTGACGGTGGGGCTCGATTAAATAAACTAGAAGATTTGTGACATCCGTTTGGTCTGCGAACCAATTTTATAAGCCGACAAATTCCCCGCTTAATATGAAAGCATTAAACGGGGTTTATATTACTCGGGTTCTTTTAAAATTCCCTATAAGGGCAAGCCCCTATAGTTAATTACATCTTAAGTGATGGGAATCACCTAAGAAAACTCTCGATAATAATCAATAATTCTGCTCTCAAGGATTTCAAAGTTTAAGTTTTCAAGGGATTGAATTTTGGAATTTCAATTGGGAATGGATCAAATTTGGAACATTTTGTTTTGGGAATCCAAAGGAAGAAAACTAGGAGAAATCACAGATTCGAAGCGAACTTCGGTAATTTCCCGACTATCCTATTGTTTGGCTTGAGTTTAGGAAAGTCCTAATATTTATTTAAATGTTTTGGTCTTTCCAATTTTAATTAATTTGGACTTATATTTGTATGACATGATCATACAAATAGCCTGGAAGATATGAGGGTTTATGTCGTACTAAACGACTACCTCGGAGTCCTAAGACCAGTTAGGGTTTAATTTACATGACATGATCATGCAAATGCCTAACGAAGAGTTGAGGATTTATGTTGCACCAGGCAAACTACCTCGAAGTCCTATGGCTTGGTTATTTAATTCTAAGAATGGTTTTGCTGATGTAGATTCAAATTTTGCTGATGACGATGGTCGTGCTGCCCACCATGCTCCGAGCTCCTTGTTGTCGCAGAGGTTTAGTTTTAGAAGTCATAAATCAGAGGATGAGAAAAGTGTTTTGGTTTAGAGAAAATCTTAATTTCCAAGTGTTTTCAATATTTTAATTAAAACAAATCTTAAAGTTGATTATAACGACACCAGTTAAGATCCCACGGTTCCATCCTTCCGGCATCATTATTTTTATCGGATTCACTTAGTCCGGATGAATTTGCTAAACTCAACCGAATGAGTTCCACACTTTCATTTAGACCGTAGGAAATCCCGTTAGCAACACGTAGGTTACATCATCCGAGGTATTCCCGATCATCCAACAGGACGTTTTAATTTAATTGTAATTGTAGTTTTGTGTTCTGTTTGTGATTAAATTTTGAGTTGTTTTATATTTTGAAATGTTGTGGCGGTGAATTTTATCTTGCAATGACTTTTAACTTAGTTTTGGTTTCGGTTTTAGGGACTATCCTAAAGGTGTGGGTTTTCATGCAATAGTTGTTTATCATGCAAGAAAAGTAAGTGCGATGCGATTAATGAAATTGCAATAATGTAAATTGCAAGAAAGTAAATTGCAATAAAATAAAAGCGTACCTGGAGGGTCTTCCCGTCATCCCAAGCTGCACTTAAAACACAATTAGAATATTTAAGCAAGTTCCTAGGTAAAGCTAAGGTAAGGGTTATGGTTTTCTACCAAATTCCTAATCCTATAGCTAGTCATTTCCTATGACGTCTAGATTCCTTGTGTTTTTGTTTGTAGACGATTTTCTTCATCAAAGAACTATTGGGTTCAATTGTTCTTATAAATATCCTATCATATTGAGGAAGTGCTTAAGAAGAATCTTAAACATCTTTTCAATATTTCTAGGATTGTTTTAAGTCCAAATGAATTCAATTACACAAATGAATTAATCGTCCGAGATTTAGTTAAGTTTTGTTATTATCTTACTCGATGAACTAGGATATTTGAATGTCCTATAAGTGAAGTAACATTTCATTTAATATCCAGTTTAGGAGTTATGATAACTAAAGCTTTCGAGGGTAAATTGGTATTCAAATGATTTGTGATTTAGTTTAATTTCAATTAATGAGTTTAAATTTGGAATAGTGTTCAAGTTATTTTTGATTTATTTTGAATTCTTTATGTCTTTAGTGATGTTATATTTAATTCAACTTAATTTAATTTAATTTAATTTAATTGAGTTTTAATTTAATTTTAATTTAATTCAATTCGATTTAGTTTGATTTGATGTTAAATTAATTTTATTTAATTTTATTTTATTTTAATTTAATTTGATTTAATTTCCTTTAATTTAATTTAATTTAATTTAATTTAATTTAATTTAATTTAATTTAATTTAATTTAATTTAATTTAATTTAATTTAATTAATTTAATTAATTTAATTTAATTTAATTTATTCATTTAATTTAATTTAATTTAATCTTTAATTTAATTCAACTTTTAATTTTTATTTAATTTAATTTAATTTAATCCAATTTAATTTACTTAATTTAATTTAATTTTTAATTTTATTTTATTTTTAATTTTAATTGAAATTTTTGAAAGAGTTTAATAATTTGATTTTAGTTTAATGATTAAGTCTTTTAATATTTTGAATTTGAGTTATCATTTTAATTAAGAATTGAATATTAATGAGATGATTAATTTAGGGAATTTTAAATTAAAGAATAAATCTCTTCCTAATAATATCCCTATTTTAATAATTCCAATTTTATTATTCTTCCCAAATTTAATCAATTATTTAATTAAGGTTTAATCATTTTAAATTGTTTAATGGGTTTCTACCCTTTAATTATTTAAATTTCAATCATCCAAATCAGATTAGGATCAAATATTTTACTTGTTAATTTTTTTATTAAACCTAAAGTTTTAATTAAGGGTTAAAATTTTAATTACCACTTTACCCTTTAAGCTTAATAATTTCATAACTCACTAAATTGAACTCAAATGAACTTGAAATTTTTATGTGACATCACTCATATGTCAATAAAGACATGAGAGGAGAAAATGTGATTTTTCTGTATTTAATTTATTTATATAATTATTTTCGGTAGAAAATAGAGATTTCCAAGGAAAATTTAATAACATGACCAAAGGAAAGTTTATGTCCTTAAGAAAATTAGGGGACATTCCTAATGACCAGAGGACCACTTGGACCAATTTTGGTGATTTTTTGAATTATATTATTTTTATTATAATTATTTTAAGTTTTGGAGTGTTAATTAATTTAAAAATAAAATAAATGTTGAAAAATGAATTTTATATTTTTCAAAAATCTCTCTGATATCAGGGAAATCAGAGAAGCAAATTTTGCAATTTTCTGATTTTTCTATGATTTATTATAATTATTTTAGTAAAAATCCTAGAAAATACATTTTTTAATTTTAAAATTACCCTAGAGCTTTAAAATTTAATATCTCACTAAATAGACCTAAGAAAAATATGGGGTTTGTTCCTAAGTGATTAAAATTCAAAATGTGACATTTTGGTGAATTTTATTATTTTTGTGATTTTTATTATTTTTTAATTATTAAAATATTAAAATAATATTAAAAAATCAACTTTTTTAGAAAATTGAAATTTTAATTTTCTTAAATTCCCCTAATATCAGAGAGGCTCCAAAACCAATTTGGTGAATTTTTAAAAAGTATTTTGAAAGTTATGAATTTTTTGAAGTTTAAAATGACTAAATGGCTTAATCGACCCGATTAGTAGAGGCTAACTAAGTCCGATTGACCTAAAATTTTTATGGTGGGTTCCTCTGATCCTGAAGTTCAGTGGAGAATTGATTTCAAGTCAATTTGATGTATGGTTAGCTCTAATTAATTAGAGATCCATTTTGGGTGTTTAAGCTAATTAGGGTTATTTTAAATGAACTAACTCAAAACCTATTTTTCCTAGGGTCCACTGGTCATAAGGAACATCACCAAATTTTGCTAGAATTTATTTCACAACATGCTATTTATTGGAATTAAAATACTCAAAAAATTAATATGAATTTGAAAAATCAATAACTTTTCATAGGGATGGCCTACGACTTTGGAAAATTCGGGGAATGTTCTCGAATTCGGAGGCTTAAAGCCACTATGGTCTCATGCTCATGGTGAATTGTATAAATGCATGGAGAATTAAAAATATGCAGAGAGTAAATAAATTATTAAAAATAAAATACTTGATGAAATTAAATGATTTCTTTTCCACATTATTCTCCTCATGTTCATCGAGCGAGAGGGTATTTTTATTTTATTTTTCTGATTTTTCTACACAAAGTTATGAATTTTTGAAGTTTAGGGAATTAAATAAATCGGAAAAATCCCTAATTTTCTATTTATCCACGCGGCGACGCGTCGACCTCGGCGAGCTCCGAGACGCCGCGTGGCGCGCTCCCGTTCGACGCCGCCATCGACTCGACGCTCCCGGGGCCCGGCTGTATCGTTCCGTCTTCGATCCGACGCGATCCTGGCCGTCCGTCCGCGCGTGTATTGGATGGACGGCATCCGTTCATCGTCCCGAGTGTCCTCGCTCGAGAGCCGTCCACACTAAATCCCTAATATCTCACTCGATACTCGATGTATTTTCATGTTCTTATGCTCTATGGATTCGTCTTGAAGAGACGAACACATCTATACGGTTATCATGCATTGAAATTAAAGCATTTGAAATGGAGAATCTCCGGAAGCTCGGGATGAAGAATTAGCTCGTACCTTTGCTCGGAGAAGTGTGGCTTCGATGCGAGGGTTGTTGCACCTTCGATTGGATCCCGGTGAAGCTCCAGGATGAAGTCTAGGTGTGATTTCGACCAAGCCCGATCACAAAGCTTGGAGGCTGGAGCAAGTCGGGTGGCTCGGAGATGGGGCTTTTCTTTGGTGGACACCTTCCCTTGGTACGGTGAAGGTGTAGAACCAATCAATTTGGGGATTGGCTCACTTGTGGAGAAGTGTCCTGATTTTGGGTGGAATTTCGGTTGAGAAATTGGATTTTGTCGGTGGGGATTAGGGCAAATTGACACTGGGGATCAACTGCTCTAAGGGTGGAGAAGGGTTTGGAATAATTTTGGCAGAGTTTCGGCAAGGTTTGTGCAACTCTCTTCTCATGGCCATGAGGGGGTTGGGTTTAAATAGAGGTGGCTGGAGAGCCTCGCGGGGATGACGAGGGTTGGGATCGAGTTGCTGCGAGTCATGGGAAGAACAGCCATGGTGGCCATTGGGCATGGGGCGGCTCGGCGAGGTGGAATTCCAAAGTTTGGCTCCTCCCGAGGTCTCGGCCATGGTGTTTTCCGGCGACCCGGGCGGGTGGCCGGCGGGCATGGGTCACCCTCGGATCCGGGTGGGTCGAGGGTGGAGGTTTGTGCGGTCGATTGGCAATTGCCATGTGTAAAGGCTTTGAATTAAAATGGAATGGGGAAGGGGTCATTTTGGCTTCAATTTGAGTCGATCCATTGGTTTGGGTTGGGTGCACCTCCCATGGCTCGATTTTGGGCTGAGAGGATCGGTTGGGTCGGCCAAGAGATAATGGTATGGTCTCTATCCATGATGAGGTGGCTAAACATGGTTTAGTGTGTGTCATGAATAAGGTTAAAAAGGCTTAATGAAAGATTAGGAAAGGAGCCCCTCCTTTTACCATTAATGGCATGGTCGCATGCCAAACTTTCATGGCTTCATATGGCTTGTGAATGGCTCATTCATGGCTCCATTTGGCTTGGGAAAAGTTTAGTCGACTTCATAAAAATGGATTTTAAGGATTTTGGACATTTTGGTGGAAAGTTGGATGAAGCTTTATTTAGAATTATTTGATCATTAGATTAGGACTTAGGGATGATTTTAATTGAATGCATGATGAAGAGAATTTGTCATATGGGCCTTAGATTGATTTTGCCCCTTTGGATTTTGGTGGAGATGGGCTTTAGGAAGGTTTAAGAAAGTGGGATTTTGGTTTGGAAATAAATTTATGGATGGGGAATTTGTGAAGGATTGGGCCAAACAAATGTTGTTTTTAGCTCATGGATGTGTCATGAGTGACTTGAAGCAAATTGGGCGTGATTTGGGTTTGGATTGGGTTGAATTTGGGTTCTTTTGGTAAATGGGCCAATATAGGTCCAAGTGGGCCAAGTTGGGTCAATGTTGGGCTAGGGTTGAAATTGATGTAAAATTAATGTTTCGAAATGTTTATGGGAGTGTTTCAAAGAGGTTTTGACTTTGGTTGGGCTTTGATTTTGGGGTTTGGGCTCATTTGGGTTAGGTTTGGGTTTAGGTCAAAAATTGGGCCTTTTAGCTTTGGGTTGAATTTGAGTGGGGTTTGGGTCTAAATTTTGGGCAAATCATGTTAGTGTTTTGCTTGTGGGGATGCTAAGGAAGATTTAGAAAAGATTTGGGGTTAATTGGAGTTGAATTGGGTGAGTTTGGGTTAGGTTTGGGTCATGGGTCAAAATTGGTCTTTAAGGCCAAAAGTGAAATTGGATCCAAATGTCAATCAAATTGGACTTGGATTTGATCTAGATTGGTATTGGGAATGTTGAATTGAAGTTTAGAATTGAATTGGACCAGAATTTGGGTCAATTGGGTAGGTTTGGTTTGACATTGGGTTCATTTTGGGTTAAAATGGGTCAAATTGGGGGTTTTGACAAAAGTAGGGTAAATTGACAAAATTGGCCCATGGTGTAGTTGAACAAAATGAAATTGGAAATATTTGGGATTTTCTGGAATTTTCTGGGAATTGTCTGAATTTTTGGATTTTTGGGTCAAGGGGGGTATTTTGGGTATTTGGAGGGTATTGGGAGGTATTTTTGGAATTTTTGGTATTTTTTGGTATGGATGATCAATTTGAGTAATGTGGAAATGTTTGGGATTGATTTTGGGGAATTTTGGGTGATTTAGGTGATTTTGGGAAATTTTGGAAAATTTGGGTAATTTTAAGGGTTTTGGGTAGGCTAAGCGGGTGTAGGGTCCCGGGGGTCAAAAATTGAAAATTTGGAAAATTGAAGATTGGGTGAATTTGAGTGGAATGAAGTCATTTTGGTTGAGCCATGAAGCCACATCAAGCCCACATGAGCCATGAAGGGACTCATTTGAGGCATCCACTTATGTTGTTCCTAACCCTCTTGGCGAGGGCTTAGGGGTTAAGGACCATCCATGTGAATCACCTACATGAGTCGGGAGGTCGAGTTAGGTATAGGTGTGTGAAAGTGTAGTGTATAGGTGTAGTGTGTGTGTAAGTCGGCCCTTTCACCGAGACCAGAGCCACCGGGGCGATCCTAAGGCCAAAGAGTCCTATAGGAACTCATCCTTTAAACTTCCACATTTGATTTCGACCCTCACAGGTGATTAGGGGTCTACGGTCGAAGTTTGTGGAGTTTGCAGGGAGTTAAGAAGTGGTTTGAATTTCTAAAAGGTGGGTCCCAATTCTAGTCCCCTAAGATAGTTAAAGGAAAAGCCTAAGGCTAGATCCTAAGTACTAAAGGGAAGAAGAGAAGACCTCATCAAAAATGAGGTCAACACCACCACATATGGTATCTTTCCCTTGGTGTTATCATTATCATAATTAAAGACCAAGGAGCCTATAGTTGTCGCATATTTGATTTTAAAATATTTAGTTTTAAAAGCATCGGATTTCAAATTAAGTGCTATGGAATATTTCTTGATGCATGTATTGATTCATGTAGCCACAAACATTTATTAGGGCCTCCCGATACATATTTTGAGCACAAAACTCGGGTTAGTGCCGATTTAGTCCTACTCAGAAGAGATCACCATTGGGTGGTGATCATTTGAAATATATAGCATCCATATTAATGTTTAGACGTCAATCCCTATTAATTAAAACAATCACGTGTTCAAGGAAATTCTTAAGATCCTCCTAAGTACATTTCAGGAAATTGAGTTCAAATCGATCCACATGCATAGGAGTTCAAGATGCCCGTTAGCTTTAAAATCTCTAATGAAATATTTTATTTTAATCTACAAGACTAAATTTCAATGATACGTAGCCTCCCATAGCTTATAGTTTGAAAAGACTTCACAGAATTTTTTTTACACAAATTGGGGCTCATGGGGCAAGCCTAGCACTCCTACATTAGACCCTGCACCCCAGAGCCAGACCCTAGCACCCTAGCACTAGACTTTAACACTCCAGTGCTAGGAATTAGTGCCTATGCACTAGAGAAAGTACCGAGATCAAAAACCAAAAGCCTAGAAAGCCAGACCCAGGCCTTAGAGCCCTAGCCCCCAGCACTCAGGTGCTAGTATTCAACTCTTAGGTGCTTGAAACAGCCCAAAAATGATCTGGAAACCCAAGAGCATAGAAAATAGGCACCAGGTGCCCAATGCCTAGGCATCGGGAACAATGCCTAGGCTCTTATGACAAGTGCCTAGGGGCCTTGACAGATGCAAGGTTCCATAATTTTGGTTCTTTTGACCAAATAAACTCATTAAATACCAAAATTGAGCTTGAGGAAAAGGGGAAAAGTTCTAATAAAAACATTTATTTTCCTACTATGAATATTGGCTAATAATATGCCTCATGGAGAGCACATTTTGGGTTAGCCTATGTCAAAAAGCTTGAACTTTGAAAAAAGATTTTCCCTCCATTCTCTCTAGATCCAACTAAACTATGAATTGAGCAAAAGCACACATTTACTAAGGCGCTGAAGTGGAGAATTCTTAGAGTGGAGAAGAGCTTCGTTTAGGTTAAGGTAGGTCTTCATCTTCTTCTTTTCTTTTCCTTCTTCAACATTCCCTTAGGATTGCATTTATCTTTCTTCATTAATATTTAGGGGAGAGTGTGAGGGAGGTCTTAAAGAAGCTTCTTCAAAGAATAGCTCCATCTCCTTTGGAAATGGAGAGATTCATCCCACTTGGAAGAAGGAAAATCACAATAAATCTCCTTTAGAAGAGGAAAGCTTTATCCACACAAGGTGGGAGCAAGGAGAAAACAATGAGAACACATCTTCAAAGGCTACAAAGATGAAATTCTCTAAAACTCTTGCACTTTCTTTCCTAGAGCTCTTTAGGTTTAGATCTTAGAGATTTAAGGTCATAGGTTGTGTGCTAGAGAAATCCCTTAGGGTAGCAGTGTTTTATTGACATTTCTTATGAAATGTTGAGCTTTCCCTCTAAGCCTTAGCACAAAGAAACCAAACTGTAGAAATCTGAATGTCACTATTTTGGTGGGTCCATGTTTTAAGGAGATGTTGAAGCATACAAAATTTAGAGAACGAAAAATCACATTGACCATTGCAATGTCCAAATCATAGAGAAGTTTTTTCAAAAAACTAAAGAAAATCCCTTTATGTCATTTACCAAATTTGGAGGTAGCTTCGCTACACATCCATAAATTGAAGCCTAGATCCTATGTAAGGATATTAGAATGAATTTAATTTGCTATCAAATGCATTTATTGATTTGTTTGTGGGTCATGCACAATACTTTGCACTTGTCAATGCGATAGTATGATCGTGTTGGTTTGACCGGTCGCAAAGGTCTGATCAACTATCCAATTAGGTATGACTAGCCATAGAGACCCAATTGTCTATCCAGTTAGTTTTGATCGTAAACTTGCTTATTACAGTGTGATACTCCGCATTGAATGCTGAGATATACTTGCAAACAATGCTCATTAAGACAAAGTGACCAGCATCAGGTAGTACATTTAACAAAAGAAGATTTGATATCAAAAGTGAACTAGGCAATAATTATGCAAAAATGCAAGCTATTTTAGCATAAAAAATGTTCAAGCGAGCTGTGAGCCATCGTAAGAGATAAGCTAAATAGTTTCTCATGTTATTACTACTCAAGCTGGTGTGTGAAATTACAATGAGCATAAAATGACTTGCTAGATGGTAATATTATGCTAGGAGGAGTCATACACTTAGGTTAAATGACGGTTTGTTATATGGTTTCTTATGCTAGGTGGCATAATCCCATACTAGATGACATGACATGACATGACATGACATGCCTATAGTAATTCTAGATGATAACATAGGTCTTAGGTGGTATGAATCATGTTTGGTGAAGTTGTACATTAGGTGTGATTTGTATGTTATCCACCCCTTTATATGATATATGAATTGTCGGCATATTTTTAGGTTAAGTTTTGTATTTTTGAAAAGGGGTCGCCTACAAAAATTGTCGGCGAATTTTTAATTTAATTTAAGTAAATAATTTGAAAAGTAGTATTTGATTTTGAAAATAATTTTAAGATATGAAATCAAACCGACCTCACATCCCAGATAGTTTATATAAACGAGTGTCGCATCACAAACTGTGTATTTATCCCGAAGAATAGACACACTGTTTGGTGATGGGGCTCGATCAAATAAACTAGAAAATTTGTGACATCCGTTTGGTCTGCGAACCAATTTTATAGGCCGACAAATTCCCCTGCTTAATACAAAGAAATTAAGCAGGGTTTATATTACCTGGGTTCTTAAAATTCCCTATAAGAGCAAGCCCCTATAGTTAATTACATCTTAAGTGACGGGAATCACCTAAGAAAACTCTCGATAATAATCAGTAGTTCTGCTCTCGAGAATCTCGAATTTTAAGTTTTCGAGGGATTGAATTTTGGAATTTCGATAGGGAATGGATCAAGTTTGGAACATTTTGTTTTGGGAATTCAAAGGAAGAAAAGTAGGAGAAATTACAGATTCGAAGCGAACTTCGGTAATTTCCCGACTATCCTATTGTTTGGCTTGAATTTAGGAAAGTCCTACTGTTTATTTAATGTTTTGATCTTGCCAATTTTAATTAATTAGGACTTATATTCGTATGACATGATCATACAAATAGCCTCAAAGATGTGAGGGTTTATGTCGTATCGGACGACTACCTAGGAATCCTAAGACTGGTTAGAGCTTAATTTGCAATGCAAATGCCTAATAGAAAGATTGAGGATTTATGTTGCACTAGGAAAACTACCTCGAAGTCCTATGGCTTGGTTATTTAATTCTAAGAAAGTTTTGCTGAAGTAGACTCAGATTTTGCTGATGACGATGGCCGTGCTGCCCACCATGCTCTGAGCTTCTTGTTGTTGCAGAGGTTTAGTTTTAGAAGATTGTAATCAAAAGAGAAGAGAAGGGTTTGGTTTTAGAAATCTTAAAATCCAAGTGTTCTTTATGTTTTAATTAAAACAAATCTTAAAATTGATTATAACAACACCGGTTAAGATCCCATGGTTCCATCCTTCCGGCATTGTTAGTTTTATCGGATTCACTTAGTCCAGATGAATTTGCTAAACTCAACTAAATGAGTTCCAAACTTTCATTTAGACCAGTGGAAATCCCGTTAGCAACACGTAGGTTACATCATCCGAGGTATTCCCGATCATCCAACAAGACGTTTTAATTTAATTGTAGTTGTAGTTTTGTATTACGTTTGTGATTAAATTTTGAGTTGTTTTATATTTTGAAATGTTGTGGCGGTGAATTTTATCTTGTAATGACTTTTAATTTAGTTTTGGTTTCAGTTTTAGGGACTATCCTAAAGGTGTAGGTTTTCATGCAACAGATGTTTATCATGCAAGAAAAGTAAGTACATTTGCAATGAGGTAAATTACAAGAAGGTAAATTGTAATAAAATAAAAGCGTACCTGGAGGGTCTTCCCGTCATCTCAGGCTGCACTTAAACACAATTTAGAATATTTAAGCATTTACAGCAAGTTCCTAGGTAAAGCTAAGGGAAGGGTTATGGTTTTCTACCAAGTTCCTAATCCTATAGCTAGTCATCTCCTATGATGTCTAGGTTCTTGTGTTTTGGTTTGAGGACGATTTTCTTCATCAAAGAAAAATTAAGTTCAATTGTTCTTATAAACATCCTATCGTATAAAGGAAGTGCTTGAGACGAATTTTAAACATCTTTTCAATACTTCTAGGATTATTTTAAGTCCAAGAGAATTTAATTATATAAAATGAATTAATCATCCAGGAGTTCAAGTTTGTTATCTTGCTCAGTGAACTAGGACATTTGAATATCCTATGAGTGAAGTAATACTTCACTTAACACTCCGTTTAGGAGTTATGACAATAAGAGCTTTTGAGGGCAAATTAATGTTCAAGTGATTTGTGATTTAATTTAATTTCAATTAATGGGTTTAAGTTTGGAATAGTGTTCAAGTTATTTTAGATTTATTTTGAATTCTTTATGTCTTTGGTGATGTTATATTTAATTCAATTTAATTTAATTTAATTTTAATTTAATTTAATTTGGTTTTATTTTACTTTCAATTTAATTTTATTTAATTTAATTTAGTTTCAATTTTATTTTAACTTGATTTTATTATTTTTTTTCATTTAATCTAATATGTTTTAATTTTATTTAATTTTATTTAATTTTATTTAATTTAATATGTTTTAATTTAATTTAATTTAATTTAATTTAATTATGTTTTAATTTAATTTAATTTAATTTAATTTAGTTTTAATTTTAGATTTAAATTTAAATTTAATTTAAATTTTTATATTTTAATTTTAATATTTTATATTATTTTTTTATGTTTTAAAGATGATTTAATTTTAATTGTTAAAGTATTAATTTAATTGAAATTTTAAAAGGATTTAATTTAAATGTTTTAATTTTTAATTTAATTTAATGATTAAGTCTTTTAGCACTTTAAATTTTGAATTTGGATTATCATTTTAATTAGGAATTAAATATTATTGAGGTGATTAATTTAGGGATTCTTAGATTAAAGAATAAATTTCTTCCTAATAATATCCCTATTTTAATAATTCCAAATTTTTTATTATTCTTCCGAGTTTAAACAATTATTTAATTAAGGTTTATTTTAATTATTTTCAAATTGTTAGGTAGGTTTCTACCCTTTAATTACCTAAGTTTCAAACATCCAAAATCAACTTAGTATCAAATATTTTACCCACCCTTTTAATTAAACCTAAAATTTTTAATTATAGGTTAAAATTTTAATTACTTATTTTGCCCTTTAAACTTACTAATTTCATAACTCACTAAATTGAACTTAAATGAATTTGAAATTTTTATGTGACTTCACTCATATGTCAATCAAGACATTAGAGGAGAAAATGTGATTTTTATGTATTTAATTTATTTATATAATTATTTTTGGTGGAAAATAAGAATTTTCAAGGAAAATTTAATAACATGACCAAGAGAAAGTTTCTATCCTTAAGAAAATTATGGAACATTCCTAATGACTAGAGGACCACTTGGACCAATTTTGGTGATTTTTTGAATTATATTATTTTTATTATAATTATTTTGAGTTTTGGAGTATTAATTAATTTAAAAATAAAATAAAGGTTGAAAAATGAATTTTATATTTTTCAAAAATCTCTCTGATATCAAGAAAACCAGAGAACTAATTTTTATAATTTTCTGATTTTTCTTTGATTTATTAGAATTATTTTAGTGGAAATGCTAGAAAATACATTTTTTAATTTTAAAATTACCTTAGGGCTTTAAAATTTAATATCTCATCATAGAGACTTAAGAAAAATATGGGGTTTGTTCCTAAGTGATTAAAATTCAAAATGTGACATTTTGGTGAATTTTATTATTTTTGTGATTTTTATTATTTTTTAATTATTAAAAATATTAAAATAATGCAAAAAATCAACTTTTTTGGAAAATTGCAATTTTAATTTTCTTAAATTCCCCTGATATCAGAGAGGCTCCAAAACCAATTTGGTGAATTTTTGAAAAGTATTTTGAAAGTTATGAATTTTTAAAGTTTAAGTTTGGGTAAATGGCTTAATCGACACATTTGATAGAGCTAACGAAGTTCGATTGACTTGAAACTTTTATGGTGGGTTCCCATGATCCTAAAGGTCAGTGGAGAATTGATTTCAAGTCAATTTGATGTATGATTAGCTCTAATTAATTAAGGCTTCTATTTTGGGTGTTTAAGCCGAATTAGGGTTATTACAAGTGAGTTAACTCAAGAACTATTTTCCTTAGGGTCCTCTAGTCATAAGAAACATCACCAAATTTTCCTAGAATTTATTTCACAACATGCTAATTATTAGAATTAAAATACTCGGAATAGTGACCTAGAATTGAAAAATCAATAACTCTTCATAGGAGTGGCCTCGACTTTGGAAAATTCGGGGAATGTTCCCAAATTCGAGAGGCTTGAAAGCCCTATGGTCTCATGCCATGGTGAATTGTATATATGCATGGAGAATTGAAATAGTGCAGAGAGTAAATAAATAATTAAAAATAAAATACTTGATGAAATTACATGATTTCTTTTCCACATTATTCTCCTACGATTCACGCGAGCGAGAGGGTATTTTTATTTTATTTTTCTGATTTTCCTACACAAAGTTATGCATTTTTGAAGTTTAAGGAATTAAATAAATAAGAAAATCCCTATTTTTCTACTTAAGTGACACAGCGCCACGCCATCCTCGGTAGCTCCGAAAGGCCACGAGTCGTCTTCTGCTTCGGCGCCGCCATCTGACTCAGCGCTCCAGGGCCCCGCTGTTCACGTACCATCGTGCTGTCCGGCTCGATCCAGACTGTCCGCTCGATACACGCTCGATCCGACGGCTCTCAGTCATCGTCTACGGCGCGGTGTGCACCGTGACCATCAACCTTCTAACCACAATTTCTCGCTCGATTCTCGACGGATTTTCATGTTCTTATGCTCTATGGATTCGTCTTGAGGAGACGAACACATCCATACGGTAAACATGTATTGAAATTGACTCAAATTAAATAGAGAATCTCTGTAAGCTCGGGAAGAAGAGTGAGTCCATACCTTTGCTCAGAGAAGTGAAGCTTCGATGCGAGAGTTGTGTCACCTTCGATTGGGTCCAAGCAAGCTCCGGATGAAGTCCCTTGGGCTGGTGAATTGTCAGGGTATGATTTCGACCACGGCCGATTACAAAGCTTGGGTACGGAACGGATGGGTGGCATGGAGAGGGGGCTTTCCGCTGGGGAACTCCTTCTCTTGACCTTGTGCGGGTGTGGGTGAGTTTAATTTGAATTTGGTGGAGAGTTGGGAGATGTCACTATTTTTGGGTGGAATTTTGGGTGAGAAATTGAGCTACGTTGGTGGGGATTAGGGCAAATTGTCATTGGGGATCAAGCTGCTGCTAAGTGTGGAGAGTGGTACGGAGCAATTTTGGCGGGGTTTCGATAAGGTTCGGTTCGGCACCTCTCATGGCCGAGAGGAGGTGAGGTTTAAATAGGAGAGGGTGGAGGGCCTCCGGGGGGTTTAAGGCTTGGGATCGAGCTGCTTGGAGTCGAGGGAAGAACGACCATGATGGCCATTGGGCATGGGGCGGCTCGGCGAGTGGGAATTCCAAACTTTGGCTCACATGGGTGCTCTCGGCACTGGTGGTTTTCGGCGGCTGTGGTGGCTGGCCGGCCGGGGTCGGAGTCACCCTCGAGGTCGGGGAGGTCGGGGGCGGGGCTTAGTGCGATCGATTGGCCATGGACATGTGTAAAGGAGTTGAATTGAAATGGAATGGGGGAAGAGTCTATTTTGGGTTCAAATGAGTCAACCCATGGTTTTGGGCTAGGTTCACCACCCAAGAGCCTGGTTTTGGGGTGAAAAGAGTCACTTGGGTCGGCCGAGAGAAAATGGTGTGGTCTCCATCCATGGTGAGGTGGCTAAGCATGGTTTAGTGTGTGACATGCTTAAGGTAAAAGGTTTAAGAGGGTTTAAGAAAGAGATCCCCTCTCTTGCCATTAATGGTTTGGTGAGGTGGAAAGTAGATTCCATGGCTCTCATGGCTCCCATGGGGCTCATGCATGGCTTCATGGCTCCATTTGGCTTGGGAAAAGTTAAGTCGACTTTCATGGAGAAGGATTTTGTGAATTTTGGCATTTAGGGGTGATTTGGCATGAGGCTTGATTTGGAATCATTTGATGATGGGATTGGAACTTAGGGAATGACTTTGATTAAATGGATGGCAAATGAAAATGTCATATGGGCTTTAGGGTAGATTTTGGGCTCTTTGAAATGGTTTTAGATGGGCTTTTAAAGTGATTTAGGGAAGTGGGTTTTTTTTTATTTTAGGATGGGCTTTTGGGTGAAAATTTTGTGAAGGACCATGTCAAATAAATGTTGCAATTGGTTTAGGGATGTTTCATGAATGGTTTGGAGTCAATTTGGTGTGATTTGGAATTGAATTGGTTTGAATTTGGGCCTCTTTGGTAAATGGCTCGATGTAGGTCGAGTTGGGCTAATTTGGGCCAATGTTGGGCTAGGGTTGAAATTGATGTAAAATTAATGTTGGGAAATGTTTATGGGAGTGTTTCAAAGAGGTTTTGGCTTTGGTTGGGTTTTGATTTTGGGGTTTGGGCTTATTTGGGTTAGGTTTGGGTTTAGGTCGAAATTGGGCCTTTTAGCTTTGGGTTGAATTTGAGTGGGGTTTGGGTCTAAATTTTGGGTAAATCATGTTAGTTTTTTGTTTGTGGGGATGTTAAGGAAGGTTTAGAAAAGGTTTGGGGTTAATTGGAGTTGAATTGGGTTAGTTTGGGCTAAGTTTGGGTCATGGGTCCAAATTGGGCTTTAAGGTCAAAAGTGAAATTGGATTCGAATGCCAAATAAATTGGACTTGGATTTAGTCTAGATTGGTGTTGGGGATGCTGAATTGAAGTTTAGAATTGAATTGGACCAGAATTTGGGTCAATTGGGTAGGTTTGGTTTGACATTGGGTTCATTTTGGGTTAAAATGGGTCGAATTGGGGATTTTGACAAAAGTGGGGTAAATTGACAAAATTGGCCCATGGTGTAGTTGAACAAAATGAAATTGGGAATATTTGGGATTTTTTGGAATTTTCTGGGAATTTTCTGAATTTTTGGATTTTTTGGCTAAGAGGGGCATTTTGGGTATTTGGAGGGTATTGGGGGTATTTTTGGAATTTTTGGTATTTTTGGCTATGGATGATCAATTTGAGTAATGTGGGAAACTTTGGGATTGGTTTTGAGGAATTTTGGGTATTTGGAGATTTTTTGAAAATTTTGGGCAATTTCAAGGGCTTTTGGCAGGTTTGATGGGTGTAGGGTCCCCGGGGTCGAAAATTGAAAATTTAGAAGAATTGAAGATTGGGTCAAATGTAAGTGGAATGAAATCGTTTTGGTTGAGCCATGAAGTCATATTAAGCCTATATGAGCCATGAAGTCTATTAAGCCTAAATGACATGAGGACTCATTTGAGGCATTCATTTATGTTGTTCCTAACCCTCTTAGCGAGGGCTTAGGGGTTAAGGACCATCCATGTGAATCACCTTCATGAGTCGGGAGGTCGAGTTGGGTATAGGTGTGGTTTTAGGAGGTGTGTGAAAGTGTAGTGTATAAGTGTAGTGTGTGGTAAGTCGGCCCTCCACGGACCAGGGCCACCGGGCGGTCCTAAGGCCGAAGAGTCACATAGGAACTCATCCTTTAAACTTCCACATTTGATTTCGACCCTCTAGGTGATTAGGGGTCTACGATCGAGTTTGTGGAGTTTGCGGGGAGTTAAGAAGTGGTTTGAATTTCTAAGTGGTGGGTCCCAATTCTAGTCCTCTAGGATGGTCAAAGGAAAAGCCTAAGGCTAGATCCTAAGTGCTAAAGAGGAAAGAGAAGACCTCAAAAAAATGAGGTCAACATGAATATACAAGACAAGCTTATAGGAACATATTCTCATGTAGGAACACCAAACATGTGAGCAAAAATGTCTTTATCTAAGATAAGCAGATGAGGGCATGTGCCCATGTAAAGAAAACTATGTGAATGCAAATGCAAGTGAATAATGTGATGAATACATGAAATAATATGACATGCAAATGTCATGCATGAAGACTAGTTCATATGATATGAAGATATCCAATCTGAGTATATGGAGGCATATGTTTGTGTCGAGAAATTAGATGTGAAACTAAAAGTGTAATATCTAATAAAAAAGCATATAGGTATGTACTCTTCGGAGGAAAACTACACATGAATATTTAAATACCTTTACCTAAACTTGAAAATGAATGTAAGTGTACAATGCAATGTGCACATATGACATGATGGGATTACCAACATTGCAAGCAACACGAAAAAAAAACAATTTTTTACATATACATCATGTTATCTCATGTTCACAACATAATATTAAATTTTAATGCATGTTCCATGGTAAATCACAAGCACACTATAAAACATATTTTTTTTATGAAAACATTCAAAATCATGTTTGAATATGAGAAAAGTGATGCTAAATGACACAAAAAAAACAATATTATTTTTTATGAAGTTAAAAAAAAAACATATATGCATATAAAATGAACATAATGTTCAAAATGTTGAAAGCCCATAACTATTTGATGGAAAATCAACCTACTTAATGATCTCTATGGGTTTTAGATTTGACTGATGGTGAGGTACACCAACACATTATTATTCATGGAATCAATATGCCACCGCCATTTGTATGATTTATGTATGAGAATTTTTTTTCATGGAGAAAGGAAAACTCTTACGATCAAAAGAACTAAAATTCGAAAGGATTTTTCCATTCCCTGGACTAAAATATTACATAAAAAAGGATGAAACCAACACAACAAATGCAAGATTACTATGATCTTGAATATATGGGTCAAGAGAGAGAGAGTGTGTGTCTTGAAAGAATAACTCAATGATCTTGCGAGAAAAAACAATAAAAACACCTTAACGTATGGGAACTTTTCTAACAAAAACTTAACCTAATAAATCTAACATCATCATAAGATGCTTTCTGAAAAAAAAGTTTATAATAGATGAAGAGACTCTTATCACAGTGACTTTTTATGATGTGTTCTTTTAGCTTGTCCAAGTTATACTTCTGCAAGGATGAAGTTGGCTCTCCTCCTTCAAAGTAACTCTTTGTATCATGCTTTTGCCTCAATAAAATATGAAATGTGAGAAGTAGAAGATGAGAAAAAGGAAGAAGCTGAGAAAAAGGAAGAAGATTGGGAGAAAGATAGCAAAAACATAAAGATGAGGGAGAGAAGTTTTCTCCTCCCTTTCTCTCTAAGACTCCTCTACATGCTCTCTTACTTCAATATCTACAAATTACTTTTTATTTCAACTCCCTTCTAGTTCAAATGGTTGAATGACCATAGTGGAATGGAAGTAAAATTCTTTCCCATGTTTGGACCCTCCATGTGTCATGACCATCCTCCCAGTGGACATAAAATATTTGGATTTATTACACATGGCATGCAAACAATTTGCTATTTTTTTAAGTTAGGGGAAATTTTCTATGGTACCATCCCCCACCCTTTTCATATCCAGAATTTAGACTTTCGTGCCTTAATTTTGTCAAAAAGACCCAAAAACAAAAACTAAGTAGCTCCTGGGTGAGGGGCCACCCAGTCCTAGCACCTAGGTTCCACCCTCTTGATTCTTGGGCACTTAGGCGCCATCCAAAGCACCCGAGCACCATAACCTATTCACTAGGTGAGACAGCCCTGGGGGTGTCTGTTTCCACTGTGATTTGCAAAATGGAACTTCAGGAAGGTTTTTATGGACCCCTTGGACTATGGGAGGCTATGTATGATTTATAAATGATCCTTAAATATATTAAAAATAAAACATCAAATTTGTGCCACATCAAAAATTTATGCCAAATTAGTGTAACTACTTTTAAGCATGGTTGTACCAATTCAAGCCCCAGTTTCCTGCCCGTAACATCCATTGAAGTACTCATTATGATTTCTCACACCTAGTTTGAGTGGGTTTTCGTGTTTCTCAATTGTCCGATGAATAGTTGTTCAACCGACCTTGCCTTATTTGATAATTTATGTTGGCCTTGTCGGCATATTTTTAGGTTGTGTGTTGTATTTTGAAAAAAGGGTCACCAAATAGAAATTGTCGGTGAATTTTAGATTTTTAAATTTAATTTAAATATATATAATTTGGAAAGTAGTGTTTGATTTTTTTGGAAATAATTTTAAGTTTGAAAATTTTAAAATCAAACTGATCTCACATCTCGAATAGTTTATATAAACGAGCACCGCACCACAAATCGTGTATCTATCCCGAAGAATAGACACACTGCTTGATGATGGGGCTCAATTCAATAAACTAGATGATTTGTGACATCCGTTTGGTTTGCAAACCAATTTTATAAGCCGACAAGTTCCCGTGCCTAATATAAAGGAATTAAGCAGGGTTTATATTACCTGGGTTCTTAAAGTTCCCCATAAGGGCGAGCCCCTATAGTTAATTACATATTAAATGTCTGAAGACACTCAAGAAAACTCTCGATAATGATCAGTGGTTTTGCTCTCAAAAATTTCAAAGTTTAAGGTTTCAAACAAATTGGATTTTGGAAATTCAAAAGGGAATGGATCACATTTGGAACATTTTATTTTAGAAGTCCAAAGGAAGAAAAGTAAGAGAAGCTGAGGATCCAAGAAGAATCTTGGAAACTTCCCAAACTATCCTATTTTTTGGTTTCAATTTGAGAGTTTATTTAATGTTGCAATCATGCCAATTTTAATTAATTAGGACTTATATTTATATGATATGATCATACAAATAGCCTCGAAGATGTGAGGGTTTATGTCGTACCGAACGACTTCCTCGGAGTCCTAAGACCGGTTAGGACTTAATTTGCATAACATGATTATGCAAATGCCTAAAGAAAAGTTAAGGATTTATGTTGCACTAGGTAAACTACCTCGAAATCCTATGGCTTTGTTATTTAAAACTAGGAAAGGTTTTGCTGGAGTTGACTTAAGTTTTGCCGACGACGATGGCCGTGTTGCCCACTATGCTCCAAGCTTCTTATCATTGCAGAGGTTTAGTTTTAGAAAGTGAACATCAAGAGATTAGAGAAGTATTTCAGTTTATTAAAGGAATCTTAAAGTTGATTATAACAACACCGGTTAAGATCCCACGGTTCCATCATTCCGGCACCGTTATTTTTATCGGATTCACTTAGTCCAAATGAATTTGCTAAACTCAACTAAATGAGTTCCACTTTCATTTAGACCGTGGGAAATCCAGTTAGCAACACGTAGGTTACATCATCCAAGGTATTCCCGATCATCCAACAAAACGTTTTAATTTAGTTGCAATTATAGTTTTTTTTGTTCTGTTTGTGATTAAATTTTGAGTTGTTTTATATTTTTAATGTTGTGGCGGTGAATTTTATCTTGTTGTGACTTTTAATTTAGTTTTGGATTTCAGTTTTGTAGCTATCCTAAAGGTTTCAGTTTTCATACAGGGTGACATTCTTGTTTAACATGCAAGAAAAGTAAAGTGCAGTACAGGTAAGTAAATTGCAATAAAATAATAGCGTACCTGAAGGGTCTTCCCATCATTCCAAGCAACACATAAAATACGTGTTAGAGCATTTATATAATTGCAAGAAATACCTAGGTAAAGCTAAGGGAAGGTTTTGGTTGTCTACCAAATTCCTAATCCTATTGCTAGTCATTTCCTATGACGTCTAGGTTCTTGTGTTTTGTTAAGGATGATTTTCTTCACCAAAGAACAATTAAGTTCAATTGTTCTTCTAAAACACCCCATCATATTGACAAAGTGTTTAGGACGGGTCCTAAACATCTTTTCAATATTTTTGGGATTATTTTGAGTCCAAATGAGTTTTATTGTATTGGTGAATTGATCATCCAAAAATTTAGTTTAGTTTTTTTCTTGCTCAGTGAATTAGGATGTTTGATTATCCTATGAGTAAAATGACATTCCACTTGATACTTTACTTAAGAGTTATAATAATGAAAGTCTTTAGGGAGCAAATCAGTTTGTTAAAGAATTTAACAGCTTTGATTAAAGTTGAATTGATGATTTAGGATGATTTAATTTAGTTTCAAAATTCAAGTTGATTTTCTCTTAAGTATTTTAAATTATTTGATTTGAAAGAGGTGTTTAGATTATTCAATTTAATTAAACTTTTAATGATTTAAATTTAATTTGACTTAATTGTAACACTTTAGGTCAATTTTAATTGGTTTGATTTTTTATGTTTTTAATTATGAATTTTCTTTAAGGTTGATTTTCTTTAATGTTTCAAATTTGTTTTATATTTTTTTTAAGTGATTTCAAATTAATTTTAATGTTTTAAATTTATTTCAATTTGATTATCAAATCACTTAATGTTTTAAGCTTTTAATTTAATTAAGTTTATTTTTCTTTTAATTATTTAATTATTAATTTCAATTATCATTTTTGAGTTTGATTAAGAGTTGAATATTATTAAAGTGATTCATTTTGGGACTTTAAATTAAAGAATTGATATCTTCTTGAATCATATCCCTAATCTTAATAATCCAAATTTTAACTTATTCTTCCAAAATTCAAATTGTTTAATTAATTAAAATTTATTTTAAATATTTTCAAGATGATTAATGGGTTTCTACCCCTTAATTCCCTAGGTTTAAATTATCTAATGAAAATTTTAAAATCAAATATTTTACCCTCCCCTTGATTAAACCTAAATATTAATTAGGGTTAAAATTCTTTAATTACCTTTATATCCTTTTAAGCATGTTCATTTCATAACTCATCAAATTAAGCTCAAATAAACTTAAAATTTTTATGTCACTTCACTCACATGTCAATTAAGACATTAGAGGAGACAATGTGATTTTTCTGATTTTAATTTAATTTATATATTTATTTTTGTGGGAAAAGGAGGGTTTTCAATGAAAATTCAACAACATGACCAAGGTTAAGTTCTTATCCTTAGCAAAATTATGGAATGTTCCTACTAACTAGAGGACCATGTGAGCCAATTTTGGTGATTTTTTGGATTATATTTTATTTATTATAATTATTTTGAGTTTTGGAGTGTTAATTAATTATAAAATAAAATTAAAGTTGGAAAATGGATTTTATATTTTTCTTAAGTCCCCATGACCTCAAGGAGTTCAGAGAAATAAATTTTATATTTTTTTGATTTTTCTTTGATTTATTAGAATTAATTTGGTGAAAAGGATGAAAAATCCATTTTTAAAGATTTAAAAATTGTTTTAAGTCTTTAAAATTCAATATCTTTACCTAGAGACTTGGGAAAAATATTTGGTTTGTTCCTAAGTGATTAGGAAGTAAAATATAACATTTTTGTGATTTTTAATATTTTTGTAATTTTTTATGATTTTTAATTATTAAAATATTAAAAATAAGGTTAAAAATGAAAATTTTTAGAAAATTCCAATTTTAATTTTATTAGACTCCTCTGATATCAGAGAGTCCACAAAACAAGTTTGGTGTATTTTTGAAATATATTTTGGGTTTTATGAATTTTTTAATTTTAAAAATGGCCACACAACTTAAATACTTCATTTAATGGGTTAAATTATTTCCAATTGACTTGAATTTTTTATGTGAGGTTCTCTACATCCTAAGTGACAGTGGAGAATTGTTTTAAAGTGGTTTTGATGTGTATGTACTCCTAATTAATTAAAATTCAATTTTAGGTGTTTGAGCCAATTAGGGTTATTTTTAAGGAACTGAGTTAAACCATAATTTTCCTAGGTCCTCTGGTCTCAAGATACCTTCCTTAATTTTCCTAGAATTTATTGAACAATATGCTAATTATTGAAATTAAAATGGAAAAACAACCACATAAACTTAAAAAAATAAATAACTTGCCATAGAGATGTCCTCTGGCCTTGGAAAATTCAAGGAATGTCCCCAATAACAGAGGCTACAAAAGCACTATGGTCTCATGCCATGATGAATTGTGTCCATGCATGGAGAATTAAAATACTGAAATCAATAAATAATTAATTACAAATAAAATACTTAACAAAATAACTCAATTCATTTTCCACATTGTTCTCCTCTGTTCACTGAGCAAGAGGGTATTTTTATTTTAATTTTGTGATTTTTCTACACAAAGATATGAATTTTTGAAGTTCTAGGTATTTAATTAAATAGGAAAATAGCCTAATTTCCTACTTATCCATGCGGCGCCGCATCAACCTCGACAGCTCCGAAGCCCCACGCGACAAGCTCCTATTCGACGCCACCACCTGAGTCAGCAGCCACGCGTCCCGCGATCTCGCTTCATCTCCTCATCCGGCTCGATCTAGATCGTCCATTCGATACACGCGAGATCCGACAGTTCCTGGTCATCGTCTACGACTGGTGTGTGTCAAGAGCCGTCCACACTAAAACCCTAATATCTCCCTCATTTCTTAACCAATTTTCATGAAATTTGATCCTGTGTGTTCGTCTAAACGAGAGCTACAAATCCATATGGCAAACATGCATTGAAATAACTCAAATGATATGGAGAATCACTGGAAGCTCTCGAGAAGCGGGAGTCCCATACCTTGGCTCTGAGAAGTGAAGCTTCAATCAGAGGGGCTTGGCACGTTCGTTGGAGTTGGAGGAGCATAGGAATGAAGCCTCTGTCATTGGTGAATTGTCTAGACCAGACTTCCACCAAGCCCGATTTCAAAGCTTGGTCGATAGAAGAAATGGCTGGCATGGAGAGGGGGCTTTTGCTGAGGAACTTCTTCTCTTGGTCTGGTGAAGGTGTAGAGTCAATCAATTTGGGGATTGACTCACTGTGGTTAAGTGTCCTGTTTTTGGGCTCAAAATTGAACTCAGAAATTGAGCTAACAGAGAGGGTTTTAGGGCTGGATTTTAGTGGGGATCAAGTGCTCTGGGTTTAGAGAAGAGTGTGGAGTGATTTTGGCAGAGTTTTGGTAAGCTTTGGTTCAACACCTCTTTTGGCCGAGAGGGTAGTGAGTTTAAATAGAGGTGGCTGGAGGGCTTCCGTGAGGCGATTGGAGGTCGGGATCGATCTGCTCGAGAGAGGAGAAGAACAGCCATGGTGTCCATTTGGTTTGGGACAACTCAGCCAATGGGTTTGAATTTTGTTAAGCCAAATAAGGCTCTCAGCCTAGTGTTTTTTGACGACTGTGGTGGCTGGCCAGTCAGACATGGGTCACCATCTGACTCAGTGGGGTCAGGGCTGGAAGTTGGTGAGTTCAATTGACGCTTGACATGTGTAAAGGAGTTTGATTTAAGTGGTAAGGTGGAAGGGTCATTTTGGGTTCAAATGAGTCAAGTCATGGTTATGTGCTTGGTTCACCACCCAAGGCTTAACTTTGGGCTAAGGGAGAATCATTTGGGTCAGCTGAATTAGAGTGGTGAAGTCTCCATCCAAGGTGAGGTGGCTAAGCTTAGTTTAGAGTGTAGCATCGATGAGGTTAAAAATGCTTAATGAAGGGTTAAGAAAGAGGCTCACTCTCTTACCATTAATGGCTTGGTGAGGTGTAAAGGGGACCCCAAGGCTTGCATGTGGCTTATGCATGGCTCCATGACTCCATTTGACTTAGGAGTGGCTTGGCTCACTTACATGGAAGTAGATTTTAGGAGTTTTGGCATTTTGGTGGAAATTTGGATGAAGCTTGATTTGGAATGATTTGATTATTGATATAGGACTTAGGGATGATTTCAATTAAAAGGATGATGAGAAGAAATTTTCATGTGGGTTTTGGAATAAGTTTTGGGCTTTTTGAAATCATTTTGGATGGGCTTTTAAAATGGTTCAAGGAAGTGAGCTTTTAGGTTTTTGAAATAAATTGATGGATAAATATTGGTGAGGGTTGTGTCAAATAAATGTTGGAATTGATTTAATAATGTGCCATGAGTAATTTTAGAAGAGATTTGATGCCATTTGGAGTTGAAATGGGTTCAATTTGGGCTTTTTAGTAATGGGGTCAAAATAGGCCAAATTGAGCTAACTTGGGCTAAGGTTGGGTTAATGTTGGGTTTGATGTTAAATTAATGTTGAAATATGTTTATGGGGGTCTGACAAAGAGTTTTCAACTTTGGTTGGGCTTTGATTTTGGGATTTGGGCTCATTTGGGTTCATGATGGATTTAGGCCAAATAAAGGATTTTTTTGTTTGGGTTAGGTTTGGGTGGAGTTTGGTTTCAAATTTGGGGAAAATCATGTTAGTTTTTTGTTTTTGGGGATGTTGGGAAGGTTTTAGAAAATATTTGGGGCTAATTGGAGTTGATTTGGGTTGGTTTAGGCTAAGTTTAGGTCATGGGCCAAAATTGGGCTTTAAGCTTCAAATTAAAATTGGATCCACATGTTGATGAAATTGGGTTTGGATTTGGTCTAAATTGGTATTGGGAATATTTAATTGAAGTTTAGGATTGAATTGGATCAAAAGCGAGGTCAATTGGAGTGGTTTGGTTGGACATTGGGTCCACTTAGGTTAAAAAAAGGTCAAATTGGGGGTTTTGGTAAAAGAGGCCTAAATTGACAAAATTGGCTTGTGATGTAGTTGAAGAAAATGAAATTGGGAATAATTGGGATTTTCTGGAATTTTGTTTAGGAATTTTTTAAATTTTTGGAATTTTTGGGTTAAAAGGGTATTTTGGGTATTTGGAGGGTATTTGGAAAATTTTGGTAAATTTGACCAAGGATGATCAATTTGAGTGGTGGGAAATGTTTAGGATTGATTTTTAGGAATTTTGGGTAATTTAGGTAATTTTGCAAATTCTGGGCAATTTCAAGGGCATTTGGTAGGTTTGGTGGGTTTAGGGTTCCAGGGGTCAAAAATTGAAATTTTGGGAAAATGAAGATTGATTAAGTGTTAGTGAAATGAAACCATTTTGGTTGAGCCATGGATCCATATTAAGCTTACAAAAGTCATGAGGGGATTCATTCTAGGCATTCAATATGTTGTTCCTAACCCGCTTAGCCAGGGGCT
Source organism: Papilionanthe hookeriana x Papilionanthe teres (assembly GCA_022702705.1). Classification (NCBI taxonomy): domain Eukaryota; kingdom Viridiplantae; phylum Streptophyta; class Magnoliopsida; order Asparagales; family Orchidaceae; genus Papilionanthe; species Papilionanthe hookeriana x Papilionanthe teres. Next base: position 175,659,574 of record CM040422.1, read on the forward strand.
TAGGGGTCAAGGTCCATCCATATGAGTCACCTACATGAGTCAGGGAGTCAAATTGGTTAAAGGTAGTCTTAGGGCTTAGAATGTGTGTGTGGGAGTGAGGTGTGTGCAAGTTAACCCTCATCAGACCAGACCATCCAGGGTACTCCTAAGGCCAAAGAGTCATATAGGAAACTCATCATTTAAACCTCCACATTTGATCTTAACCCTCCAAGTGGCTTAGGGGGTTTACAATCAAACATGTGGGGTTTGAAGGGAGTCAAGAAGTGTTTTGAATTTTTAAGTGGTGGGTCCCATTTCTAGTCCTCTAAGATAGTCAAGGAGAAGCCTAAGGCTAGATCCTAAGTACTAAGGAGAGAGACTAGACCTCATCAAAAGTGAGGTCAACAAGCCTCTCTAATACAACGAGGCGAACTGACTATTGTCACGTTTTGATAGTGAGCTATCCTTCAGTATCTCCTCATCATCTCACAAGACCCTCTTCTGTGAGCGACAGTTGGATTGTTCACCTATTTTGTAGGGCAGTGAACATAATGCTCCACCGCAATGTGGTGATTGGACAACTCCAATAGTTCAGCCATGTTTTTAGGTTATCGTAAAGCCAAAAACTATTTGAATTATTCACTTCTCAACCCCTATGACAAGACAGCTTGTTTTATCTTGAGTTTAAGATATCACTCTCACAACATTTAATTTTGGAACTAAGATACATACAAACTAAAATTCCTTTCGGCCCTTGCTTGATGACCGTGATTTTTAATATACTTAAAAATACAAGAATTCAACACCACTACTAGAAGATCTAAATACTCAGCAATAGTGCCAAAAACTTATCTTGGAGCATAATTTTAATTTTAGTAACAATTATATATTATAAACTTTTAATCGCGGAGTTACCTTTAAACACAAGTATATGTATCGCTCAAGTAATACAGGGCTCTATGGGAGTCCTGGATATCGATCCCACAGGGAATATATTAAAGGCTACAGACTAGGATTATAGAAATCAATTCAGAATCACAACTAAATCAAAATTTTCTATCTGTCACTAATACGCAATCGACAATAATATGAAATTTAAATTAAACTAATTCTACTAATAATTAACTAATACTACAAAAGTTAAGTTCAAATATATATAAGCAATAATCTTTCTCCTTTGTTAAGATATTTAAGTGAATAGATAATTAGAATTAGTTTTTAAATTGTGTTGTGCCAAATATGAGTATACCTATTCTTTACCCTTTGGTCCAGGCATAAAGAACATTGACTAATCCTATGCTTGGTTACTGAATCTGCAGCTAGGCTGGGAGGATACCGGCTCTCACTTCAGAGCTCCCACGTTCCCGTCACCTGAGGGCTAACAATCTACACTTCATCACCCAAACGATAGGACCGAATTGAGGATTTTAGCCTGTCACTCTAAATCTCCAATTCTACGCCTAATGAATATTATTTCCCTATTTATTTGCACCCTACTTCCAAGGATTTTGATCTCCCTGAATCTCGGATGTAATCTTAACTATAGTTGTCAAACTCAACATATTTTAACTTTTCAATTGGCCAGATTGAAAGTAAATTAAGATCTAAGTTTAAGATTATCACAACTTATTTAAATCTTTTATGACACATTAATTCTATTTGTCATATCACAAAAATATTAAAATAAGGAGTAAGATAGAACAACAACTCAAAATTCATGGAGAGGATGCAATAAAACTTGGAATTCATATATAAAAGTAAAGTACTACAAACTAAAGTAAATAAACACAACTTATCTTAAATTTCTCCCGAAGCAAACTCCTTGAAGTTCCTCTGAATCCCTTCCTTCTTTACAGTACACGGAATTCTCCTACTAAATGGCAATGTAGAAGAGATCTCTCACTTCCCTTCCACTCTTACTATCCTTCAAATAATTCCTCACAATCTCTATTTGAACTCACTATTTAACACTTACTAATAACAATGGACAAAAGTGGACTCTCTATTGGACACTAAGTAACTATTAAAAGAATCTAATATAACTTTTTATAGACTGTTAGTGACTTTTAGAGGACTTCAAAAGGATAATTTTTCGGCCTAAAATGGTTCTTTTTAAAGTTTTTGAAGATTCTCCAAGGATTTTCCAGGCATCCCTTTGAAAATCGTCCACATTCGACCTATATTGTAAAAGAACCACCGATCCCGCCGTTGGCGGCCTTCTAGAGATAGTGCTTTAAACTGACCTCGCCATCAGCGGCCTCGACCTCCACTGTCAGCGGTCTCCCTTGGAATATATTCTGAACTCTCGGAAAAATCACGTCGTCGGTGCCATCGACCTCGCTGTCGGCGCCCTCAGACAAATTTTCATATTTTAGTCCTTTTTGCATATTTTCGCTCCATTATCCTTAAATCTTCATATTTTTGCATATTTTCGCTCCTTTCTCCAAAGAACCCTTCTTTAAAGTGCAACATTATCAAAATCAGTATAAAATAGGCATGAAAATCTTAACATTTTTTCCTTGGATCAAAATCTCCCAAATTTTAACTATTACTTGTCATCAAGTAATCTTTAGTACTACATAAAAGTTATGATTCATTGTGGTAAAGTTTTAATTCAGAAATACTATAATTTTGATTTAAATAAATTTTATAGTAAAAATTCTTAGAAAAATTTTCAAGTAATTAGATTAATTCTGCAGGTATAATGCTATCTAACCATCAAGTCTAAGATTTCTAGTCCTCTATTGATTTCAAGAATGACTATATGTTGCAATATCAATTTACTTAAAATATTCAGAAGATAGGAAATTCAAGAGAATTCTACTAAGTAAAGAAACTAGTTGTAAATATATGTTCAGAAATGCTTTTAGTTTTCCCTTTAGGTTAATCCAAGTGAAGCCAATTTTTTATAAGGCATTTCCTCAAGCTTCTCCTCACTTACTTTTTTTCTTTTGGATTGTTTTTCAATCCTATATATTTTTCTTTTCTTTTCAGGGATTATTTTTTCAATCCTTTTTCTTTTTCCTTCTTTTTATTTTTCTTTTTCTTTTTCAAGTGAGGATTACTATATCTGGATAGCCTGTTAATAATTTTGAACTTCACTATTCTTTTCCTAAATTTGAAACTTTCAAACATTCTTTACCTTATACATACTTCATAGTTTTAACATTATTGAATCTCAATTTTTTCTTTCTTAACTAAACTTCTAAGATTTTTAATATTTCAAAATATAATTTTCTTTACTTTAAATAGTTAACTATAGTCTTATCCTTTTATACTAAATATCTTAACCTACAAAACTGATTTTCATTACCAAAATTATTTTCTTGAATTCTCTATAATATTTAGATAAAATCTAAACATAGTTATCTGAATTAAATTTTATCATAAAAATCATATTATAATTCTTTAAAATATGTTATTTGAGAACATATAATAGTTAAGATTTTTCTTCCCTCCCCCAAACTTAAAGTTTTCTATAATTGAAATAAGATAGGGTAGAAAGAAAAATTCTAAATATAAAATTCATACCTTTGCACTTTAGGCATTTTTGTCTTTTTGAAATTTGCAGGTTCTTCTCAAAATTTCAAACTTCAACTGACCTGTAATATTTAAAAACCTTTCTACACACATAATAGTTTATAGAATTCGCTGGGGTGATGAAATTTTAAAACAAGTATATAAAACTAAACATCTACAACTAACTACACATGACATAAGCATTTCACAACATAGAACAATAATTTACTATTTTAAACTAAAAAGTTCACAATTACTATTACCATCACAAGTATCACAAACATCCATAAATGAAAATGCAAACTGTCAAATCAAACACGTATCCCAGAAATAAGCATAGTCCACAGAACACAATAAAAATCAAAGTACACCAACAAAACTAAAATAAATACAACTACAACACATCACTATCACAAATACAAATACAACTACAACCCATATAATGTCTTCATCACCCTGGTTAGCAGGAGGATTGGGCTGATACTGAGTATACCGGGGGCACATCAGGCTCTCCTCTATAGTATCTGGCCTGAGCATCATAATATTCCATCTCAAAATCAGAGTGCCTCTGAAGATACTCATTATCATGATCGTGTCTTCTCTCTAAACCTTCAATCCTATGATCAATTCTTTCCAATTTTTCATCTAATTGCACAAAACTTTTCCTTTGCAAGATCATGGCATTTGTCAAATCATATTAGGTAGGGGGACTAGAGGCAAGAGGGTCATAGCTAGTAGAAGGAATGTCTCTACTAGTAGAAGGTGCCTTGATCCTAGTCCTTGTTCTCCATTCCTCGTGGGATTCATAAGTCTTTATATTTGCTTTACTAATGGGTTTAATCAGATACACCCATTCCTCATCATCTCTTACTTCAACTCCAGATAATTGACAAAGTGCATAAATGAGGCAAGGATGCCCTAAATATCTACTTGTCTCACTCTTTGTAGTGGCCATAATGTTCTTATAAATGATTCTCCTCAGATTAATGTTTCTGTTGTTCTGAATACAGAAATTCAGAATAGCTCTATCTCTCGAGACTTCACTATGATGGTAGGTGAGTAGCAGAGTCGAACAAATGAAATAATGTCATGCCTTAGCAGTGGCATTCATCATGGACAATGGAAAGTTAGTCCGCTCATGATTTTTAATTTTCTAAACTCCTTTCACATCAGTGAGAAAGTTAATAACATCGTTCAACAGACCTTACATTGTTTCAAATGTTTCATACTCGCTAGAAAAATAATCTTGAAGCTCGTAAAAAGTATTAATGCAGTTAGCATTAAAGACGACAGAGAATCCTCTTACTTGGACTGGTTCATCTTTGAGTTGAGTAAGCTTGGAGTAGAACTCTCTCACCACTTTGATAGTAGCTCTGTTGGTTGTGTAGCAGAAGTTCTCCCATCCTTGCTCTTTGATAACTCGTTCCACTTCTCCTCCAGGATTTTTGAAAACTCGATCTTGGATACATTTCTTACTTTGAAAGACTGAAGTATACCTCGACTGTGTTTTCGCATTTATAAATCGAGTCTCGTCGTGTTTGAGTCTTCTCTTTTGTCTTGGAGCCATTGTTTGATCTATCAAAATCAAAAAAATCCAAACTAATCTCCAAAATAATAATACAATGGCTCCTAAATGGGCTTCAAAGCAATCTAAATCAAGTTCCATGAATTCCTTCCAAGCCTTTTGTCCACATTTTCAAATTTCCCAAAATTTCTTAATGTGGAAGAAATTCATGGTGAAAATAAAAAATTTTTACATAGGATTGAAGCTCTTACCAAGGGAAGATGAAATCTGGTGTTAGAATTTGTTGAAATTGCTCCAAATTCGAGATCTATCAAGCCCTAGGTTGACTTTTCGAGTAAAACGGGGAAAAAGATGATGAATAGTGGCATTTAACAGGTCAAAATCACGATAAATAGGTATTTTTCACGATCTCACCGTCGGTGGGGTCGTGCACGCCGTCGACGGCCTCTATTGAATTAAATTTCATTCTTCTTGGGAAAATCACATCGTCGGCGGCCTCGAGCATGCCGTTGAAGAGAATCTTAAAAATTGATCATTTTTCAAATTTTTGCGATTTCGATGAATTTTAAGCCTCTTCGTCATCCGTTCGATCCTTTTAATCATATATTTTAGTGATTAAGTGATGTATTAACACAAATAAACATACACACAACAGAACTTCACAATTATATATTAAATCCAAGTGTTTACAACACACAATACATAACACTCATAAACAGGTATTTTCTCAACCTAAATCCATCTAATCAGCGTCGCAATCCAAACCACAACACTCAAAATGCTGAGAACAAACATTTCAATCATTATCTCATCTATACTGAGATTAAAAAGAAAACTACGAAAGCAAGCACATGAACAATGTTCAAATCAAACACAACATAATGAAATAAGTAAGAAAATCAATTCTACTACTCTTCAGAATCTGTACTGGTTTCTCCTCTGATATCACCCATTACTTGAACATGTACAGACAGGTTGTAAAAAGGTTTGAATGGGAATTTTTCAGTTGAATCTTCATCAATCCATCCCATCTTCTTCATTAAGCATATCAGACTCACTTCAAATTGCCCAGTATGATCAAAATGCTCCTTCATCCTCCAATCAATATGATCAAAGAAATCAGACATATTGTTCATTGTACTCATTAAATTTTGTACCTGCTTCTCCAGATTCTTGATTCGGTGTAAGATCATTAGTGTCTTGTCCGCTACTAGAGGTTGAAAAGGAACATAATTTTGAGATGCTTGATCCATGATCACTCCCGTGTCATTCTCTTCATCATTGGCTGGGAACATACAAGTTGGGTCTATAATTTTCCAGGGTAGCAGAATTTTCTCCCAGATCTCATACGAAACTTGAAACAGACTGTATATTGAAAATATTATGGAAGGATGTCCAAGCCCTTGAGATGATCCTTGAACGATTAGGCCAAACACAAACTTCATAATTATTGATCCAATATCAATGGGCCATCCCATTTGAATGCAGTAGTTCAAAATAGCACTTTCTTTTGTGACTTTGCCGATTTTCATCATCGGCAATAATTATGCAGATATGAAAAAGTGTCAATTCTTTGAAACGGGATTTAAAAGTGTTGCAAAAAAATTAGTGTACCTGTTTTCTCTAACTTCCCAGTCATCGGTTTCGTCCGTCAAAAATTGGTATATTTCATTCATATTGTCTCTCGTCAGCATGAAATTTGAATAATGGCAGACATGAACATTCTTAAGCATGTATAACTCATTAATTCTTCTAGAATTGAATGGTATCCACCTACCTCACACATAGACGCTTCCTTGGTTGATTCCACGTAAATTGGCATAGAATTCCTTAACCACTGGAACGAATATTGCGGCAGTAGTATAAAAAAACACTTCCTATCTTCACCTCACAATCATTTCTTCAATTGGTGACACAGAATTGCATAATCCTCTATTGATGAATCCTCTTTCCTTGATTAGCCTTCTCTTGGACATCACCTTGTTGAAAAGTCGCTGCGCCTCAGCACTGACAAACTTTCTCTGGTTGTAAACTTGAAATCTAGGGTAATCTAGTGAATTTGAGGCGATTATAGAGGAATTGAAAGTGGTTTCCATTCGTTTTTAGGATTTGAAGTGTTTAGGAACCGTCCATAAGAGTTTATAAGGGATGAATGCGCTAAAAACTGCCAAAATCTGCCATTTCGAACTAGAAAAACTGCTCAATTGTCGATCCTGCTATCGGCGGCCTCGAAGGTGTCGTCAGCAAGCCTAGTTCAATTAATTCCAGGGCTCTCAGAAAAAACCCGCCATCAGCGGCGTCGAGCGCGCAGTCAGCATTCTAGGCAAAAATTTGCACTTTATGCCGTGGTCTTTTACGTTCCAAATTTTCTCTATGAATCCAAATTCTTGATAATCAAAGGTCAAATTCAAGTAGTAGAATTCAATATTACTACAAACTAACAACAAATTCAAACAAACATACAAACAAATTAATATAGCTATGGGTTGCCTCCCATAAAGTGCTTGGTTTAACGTCGTCAGCCCGACCTATTCAAGTGTTATTCAGGTTGACTGAGTATTAAAACCTCTTTATAATTTGGTCTTTTACCCTCAAAATATGGTTTTAATCTATGTCCATTCACTTTTAATCTATTCACAGTCTTCTAATCTTCAATTTCAACAGCTTCATAAGTGTAGACCCGAGTCACAGTAAAGGGTCCTAACCAACAAGACTTCAATTTCCCAGGAAATAATTTCAACCTTGTATTGTAAAGAAAAACTTCTTGCCCCAGTTCAAAGCTCTTCTGGTTAATCTTCCAATCATGCATTAACTTTAGTTTTTTCCTTATAAATTTTATTGTTATTGTAAGATTCATTTCTTAATTCTTCTAATTCATTCAATTGCAACAATCTCTTCTCACCAGCATTTTTCAAGTTATAGTTGAATTTTTAATCGCACAATATGCTTTATGCTCCAATTCTATCAGTAAGTGACAAGTTTTTCCATATATAAGCCTGTAAGGATTCATACAAATAGGAGTTTTATAAGCAGTCCTATATGCCCATAATGCAGTATCCATTCTCATAGATCAATCTACTCTACTTGGATTTACAGTCTTTTCTAAAATTTGTTTAATCTCATGATTAGAAACTTCAGCTAAACCACTGATTTGAGGATGGTAGGTAGTTGAGAATCTATGAACAATATTAAATTTTTCTGCCAATCTTTGAATGTATTTATTCCTAAAATGGGATTCTCCGTCAGTGATAATCACTCTCGGCATTTCGTATCTTGTGAAAATGTTTTTCATTAAGAATCTTGAAACACTTTTAGCATAACAACGAGGTAAAGGTTGTGCTTCAAACCACTTTGATACATAATCAACCGCAAATAAAACATATAAATTCCTGAATGAAGGAATAAATGGTCCCATGAAATCTAATCCCCAAACATAAAAAATTTCCACTTCTAACATAAAATTTAGAGGCATTTCATTTCTTCTAGATATATTACCTACTCGTTGACATCTATCAAAAGTTTTTATATATCTGTAAATGTCTCTAAAGAGAGTAGGCCAATAAATCTAGCTTGCAAAACTTTATGCGCAGTTTTGTTAATGTCAAAATGTCCTCCAAATTCAGAATCGTGGCATTTCTGAATAATCTGTTCAGTTTCTTCATAAGGCACACATCTCCTAATAATAAGATCATTACATTGCTTATATAAATATGGTTCATCCCAACAATATGCTTTTGCATCATGAATGAATTTTTTCTGTTGCTATGAAGTTAGCATAAGTGGCAAAATATCACTTATTATATAGTTAACAATATCAGCATACCAACGTATTTTCCACTCATTTATATTAAAAGTTTTTCATCAGGAAAACTGTCCATAATTTCTTTGTCGATATTAGATGATTCATGATATTCTAGTCTCGACAAATGATCAGCAATTTGATTGTCAGTTCCTTTTCTATCAACCACCACAAAATTGAATTCTTACATTAAAAGTACCCATCTAATTAATTTAGGTTTAGTATCCTTCTTTTGCATCAGATATTTGATAGCAGAGTGATCAATATGTACAATACATTTAGTTCCAATTAAATATGATCTGAATTTATCGAAAGCATACACAATAGTTAGTAATTCTTTTTCAGTAACTGTATAGTTATTTTGAACATCGTTAATAGTTCTACTAGCATAGTATATAACTTTAAAAATTTTATTATATCTTTGACCAAGAACAACTCTAATAGCATAATCACTATCATTGCACATTAATTCAAATGATTTCTCCCAATCAGGTGAAACTATTACAGGTGTTGTGATTAGTTTTTCCTTTAATAATTTAAAGGCATTCAAGCAGTCTTCGGTAAATTCAAATTTCTTATCTTTTTCTAAAAGTTGGCATAGAGGTTTGGTAATTTTTGAAAAATCTTTAATATAGCTCCTGTAGAAACCAGCATGTCCAAGAAAACTTCTTACCGCTCTCACTGTAGTCGGAGGTGGTAGTTTAGCTATTATCTGAATTTTTGCAGAGTCTACTTCCATGCTATTTTATGAAATTTTATGCCCTAATACAATTCCTCCTGCAACCATAAATTGACATTTCTCCCAATTTAGAACTAAGTTAGTTCTTTCGCATAGCTCCAAAACTTTTTTAAGATGATTTAAGCATGCATCAAATGATGTTCCAAACACGGAGAAATCATCCATAAATACTTTTATTCCATTATCAATTAACTTACTAAGGATAGACATCATACATCTCTGGAATGTTGCAGGTGCATTACATAGTTCGAAAGGCATTCTTCGAAAAGCAAAATTTCCATAAGGACTAGTAAATGTTGTTTTCTCTGGATCCTTAGGAGAAATAGATATTTGATGGTAACCAGTATATCCATCGAGAAAGCAATAATACTTGTGTTCAACAAGTCTGTCCAACATTTGGTCTAGAAAAGGAAGAAGAAAGTGATCTTTTCTGGTGGCGGCATTTAATTTTTGATAGTCAATACAAATACGCCAACCAGAAACTTGTCTAATAGGTATTAATTCATTATTTTCATTTGCTTCGACAGTTACTCCTTTCTTAGGAACACAATGAATTGGACTTACCCAAGTACTATCCGAAATAGGATATATAATTCCAGCATCCAGCCACTTTAAAATCTCTTTTTTAACTACATCTTTCATTATAGGGTTCAATCTCCTTTGAGGGTCAATTATCATTTAATATTCTTCATTAAATAAAATTTTGTGCATACAAATCGAAGGACTAATTCCTTTAATATCAGCTAAATTCCAACCAAAAGCTTATTTATATTTTTTTAATGTATCCATTAATTTTTGTTCTTGAATTTCATTTAAGTCTGAGGATACAATTACTGGTAATGTTGAAAGCTCTACTAAAAATATATATTCAAATGATTTGGAAGATTTTTTAATTCAAGTTTAGGGGGTTTTACAACAGATGGAATTAATGATTCGTTTTCCGGTGCTGCTGAGTTGAGCATTTCAAATTTCTCTTAAATATAATCAGCTTCTTCGCTTTCATTTTATTCATAATTATCTTTTTCTAAATCTTCTTTTTCTTCATAATTTTCCTCGAAATATTCTCTTTTCGAATAATCACGTAAATCCATTCTGAAACATTCATCATCTTTTTCTATTGAAGGATATTTCATTGACTTTGAGATGTTAAAGGTTAGTTCTTGATGATTCACTCTCATTGTCAACTCTCCTTTTTGAACATCTATCATTGCTCTTCCTGTAGCTAGGAATGGTATTCCTAAATGATTGGAATTTCTTTATCTTCTTCCATATCTAAAATGATAAAGTCCACGGGAAAATTAAACTTATCAACCTTGACCAGAACATCTTCTACAACTCCCTTAGGATGTGTAATAGATCGATCAACTAACTGTAGAGTTACAGAAGTTGGTGATATTTCTCCAATTCCTAACTTTGTAAAAGTTGATAAAGGCATCAAATTTATGCTAGCACCCAAATCACATAATTCTCGCCCATAAAATTTTTCACCAATAGCACACGGGATAGTGAAACTACCAGGATCTTTAAGTTTTTCAGGAAGCTTTCTCTAAATTACAGCACTACGCTCTTCACTCGAGTGCAATGAGCCTCATGATCTAGTAACTTCCTCTTTTTGTTGAGTATATCCTTCATAAATTTAACATAATCAGGAATTTGTTCCAAAACTTCAACAAAAGGAATATTTATTGACAATTTTTTAAAAATATCTAAGAATTTAGCAAATATTTTTCCTTTATCTTGTTACTTTAGTCTTTGAGGAAATGGTGGTGGAGGTTTTCAACAGTAATTTTCATAGGTTTCAGAGGAAAATCAGGATATAAACTTTTGTTTTCTCCTTCAGTTTCTTCTTTTTCCTTTTCAACTACAGTTTCTTTTTGAACTCTTGTTTCCAACTCTTTTCCACTTCTCAATTGAATAGCCTTAATTTGTTCTTTTCCTTGATCTTTAAGATTTACTTCAACATTTCTTGGTAAAGTTCCAACAGTTCTATTGCTTAGTGCAGTAGCAATTTGCCCCAATTGATTTTCTATGTTTTTAATAGCAGCACCTTGACTTTGTAATTGATTAACCATATTCAAAACTAATTCTTCCATATACAACTTCTTCTCCATAAATTGTAAATTATTATAAAAACCTGGTGGATTAGAAGGTCTATAATTAGAATTACCCTGGTTGTTTATATTTCCTAATGGGTTTATAGCATTGCTCCCCCACTAAGGATTAACAGGATTTTTGCATTACCTTAGTTATTCCAATTAAAGTTTGGATGATTTTTCCAACCTGGATTATAATAGTTTGAATAAGGGTTATTTTGTCCATTATTTAATACATTTATAGTTTGATATGAAGATTGAGCATCTACGATTTGTCCTAATGAATTTTCTTCTAACACTGGAGGTGTTTGAGAACGATTCATTCCATATTGATTTATTTTCTTTGAAAGAGCAGCAATTTGAGAAACTATCATAGTTAAAGCATAAGAATCATGAACACTGGCTACTCTCTTAGGATTTACCCTTTCATCAGGCCATTGAAAATTATTGGTAGTCATTTCTTCTATTAACGGATAGGCTTCTTCAAAAGGTTTAGACATTAGTGATCCACCAGCAACAGCGTCAATAAAAGATCTAAGAGATCCTACTAATCCATTATAAAATGTTTGAATAATTAACCAATCTGGTAAAGCATGATGTGGACATTTCCTAAGAAGTTCTTTAAATCTTACCCAAGATTTATATATCGATTCTCCCTCATACTGACTGAAATATGTGATATCATTTCTAAGCTTAGCTGTCTTAGATGGTGCAAAATATTTCGATAAGGATTTTTACGAAAGTTCTCCCCTAGTTCTAATAGATCATTGTGCTAACGAGTTTAACCAAGCCTTAGCCTTATCCCTTAGCGAAAAAGAAAAAAGTCTAAGTCCGATAGACATCATCGTATACTCCGTCATACTTAAAAGTAAAGCACAAAGTTCTAAGAAACTTGCTAGATGTAAATTAGGATCTTCATTTGAAGTTCCACCAAATTGATTATTTTGTACCATTTGGATAATTACAGGTTTAAGCTTAAATGAATTAGAGGCTACATCAGAATTTTGGTTAGTTAAGTGAATTTCACCTAATGTAAGGTTAGCGTAATCTCTTAATGGTTTAGATTGATGTTCATTTTCTATTCTTTGGTTGTTTACGTTGTTTTCCATTGTTTCAGAATTTATAGGTTCTTTTCTTAGTTTTCTAATTATTATAATAGTGCGTTCTAATTCTGAATCATAGGGTATAAGATTTTCAAAACCAAATTTACGCATACAATCGAAATCGCATACTGCAATGAACAGACTTAACTAAATAAGTTGCAATTCTATTAAAAAGTTTTCTAACAGTCCTAAATTGTCTGTTACTCTAATTATATTATATTCTAATTATATTATATTCCTTTATATTCACTGGCAACTACGCCAAAAACTTGACTGCGATTTTTAACATACTTTAAAATAAAAGAATTCAACACCACTACTAGAAGATCTAAATCCTCAGCAATAGCGCCAAAAACTTGACTTGGAGTGTATTTTAATTTTAGTAACAATTATATATTATAATCTTTTAATCGCAGAGTTACTTTTAAACACAAGTATTCATATCGCTCAAGTAATACATGGCTCTAGTGAAGTCCTGGATATCGATCCCATAGGGAATTTAAAGGCTACAGATTAGGAGTATAGAAATCAATTCAGAATCACAATTAAATCAAAATTGCCTATCTGTCACTAATACGCAATCGAAAATAATATGAAATCTAAATTAAACTAGTTCTACTAATAATTAAATAATACTACTAAAGTTAAGTTCAAATATATATAAGCAAGAATCTTTCTCCTTTGTTAAGATATTTAAGTTAATAGATAATTAGAATTAGTTTTTAAAAGGTGTTGTGCCAAATAGGAGCATACCTACTCTTTACCCTTTGATCCAGGCATAAAGAATATTGACTAATCCTATGCTTGGTTATTGAATCTGCGGCTAGGCTGGGAGGATACCGGCTCTCACTTCAGAGCTCCCACGTTCCCCTCTCCTAAGGGCTAACAATCTACATTTCAGAACCCAAACGATGTGACCGAATTGAGGATTTTATCCTGTCACTCTAAAATCTCCAATTCTATGCCCAATGAATATTATTTCCCTATTTATTTGCACCCTGCTTCCAAGGATTTTGATCTCCTTGAATCTCGGATGTAATCTTAACTATAGTTGTCAAACTCAACAGATTTTAACATTTCAATTGGCTGGATTGAAAGTAAATTAAGATATAAGTGAAAGATTATCACGACTTATTTAAATCTTTTATGGCACATTAATTATATTTATCGTATCACAAAATATCAAAACAAGGAGAAAGATAGAACAAATACTCAAAATTCATGGAGAGGATGCAATAAAACATAGATTTCATATATAAAAGTAAAGTACTACAAACTAAAGTAAATAAACACAACTTATCTTAAATTCCTCCCCAAGCAAACTCCTTGAAGTTCCTCTGAATCTCTTCCTTCTTTACAGTACATGGAATTCTCCTTCGAAATGGCAATGCAGAAGAGATCTCTCACTTCCCTTCCACTCTTACTATCCTTCGAAGAATTCCTCACAATCTCTATTTGAACTCACTATTTAACACTTACTAATAACAATGGACACAAGTGGACTCTCTATTGGACACTAAGTAACTATTAGAAGAATCTAATATAAGTTTTTACAGACTCTTAGTGACTTTTAGAGGACTCCAAAAGGACAAAATTTCGGCCTAAAATGGTTCTTTTTAAAGTTGTTGAAGAGTCTCCAAGGGTTTTCTAGGCATCGCTTCAAAAATCGTCCACATTCGACGTATATTGTGAAAGAACCACCGATCCTGCCTTCGGTGGCCTCGAGCTGCGCTGTCGGCGGCCTTCTAGAAATAGTGCTTTAAACTGACCTCGTCATCGGTGGCCTCGAGCTCCGCTGTCGGCGGCCTCCCTTGGAATATATTCTGATCTCTCGGGAAAATCACGTCGTCGGCACCATCGACCTCGCCGTCGGCGCCCTAAGTCAAATTTTCATATTTTTGTTCTTTTTGCTCCAAATTTGCTCCTTTTTGCATATTTTTGCTCATTTGTCTTTAAATCTTCATACCTGCAGAAAAACACCAAAAATACCCTTCTTTAAAGTGTAATATCATCAAAATCAGTATAAAATAGGCATGAAAATCTTAACCTTTTTTCCTTGGGTCACTTGACGTTCCACAAGTAATATGAGTTCTTAAAGGTTTTCTCAGCAGTAACAAACTGCACTGTAAACATTTTCTTAAATTCACCAATGAAGGTTATACCTCCTATCATGATTCCATTAAAAAACCTGTGGGTGAAATACCTAAGCGTGGTGTATAATAACTGACACTTTAGTGCATCAGATATTTTATGAAGCCAGACAACCAACTCAATGAAAGCTGTGTAGTCGGCTAGATCACTTCGACTGTTGTAGGATTCCAAATATAGAATTTTGAACATTTTCAAGGGCTGAGCATCAGAAATTTGTTGAAAGAACACATTCTTCAACAGATGGTAGAGCTCCATTTGCCTAAATCATGGTTTGAACCTTACTATAGACCAGAACTATTCTGGTAATTTGATCTCTTCAATTCTTTCTAACACCTAAACTGTTTAATGACCTTGGTGTTTGATTCATTTTGAGGGTTCTACTCTTTGGGAGTATGTGCTCTTCCCTCAAGTAGCACAGAGTCAACTCTGCCATATAACCAGCCATTCATCTTTGAGTTCCAGAATTTGTTGATGAACAAAGTTCCTCATATGCTCCATGTTTTAGGTATCTCCCAAATGAGTTACCTCGCCATGGCGTGCTCCTCTTCTTGTCGATGGCTTGATTCTACACTCGCTACACATTTTAGTATATTGAATCCAAATATGCCCTGTGGATCACACTCAAGAAATAGAGCATTGGATGGAGGAGTGAAATATATATATATATATATATATATATATATATATATATATATATATATATATATATATATATATATATATATATATATATATATATATATATATATATATGGTTTAAGAGTACAGTAACACAAGTTTTGAGAGAATAAATTCAGTAGTTCATTTATTGAAGAAACGACCTCTTATTTATAGATTCCAGTAGTATCTAGTAAAATTGCATGTTTATCTATGTTTTTCATTATTAAACATTTCATATTTATAACCGAATCTGAGACCCTTACATTTTCATAACTGATATTGGCATTGTATTGTATTTATAATTGCTTGAAGATGGGCATTTAATGACCCGTTAATCTTGTCATTTGGTCAACAGAAATACTTTGGTCAGCCATAATAAATTAGGTCGGCTTAAAGGTCATCGATTGGCCCTCTTAGTTGAAGCTTGCGTATAGGCCCTTCTGTCAATGGGGTGAACTTGGGGAGTCAAGGAGTGGGCACGTCACCGCAATATGATGAGCCGCTCTCCTTAGAGTAGGGTCCTTCTTTGAGAATCAGAAAGGTTTTCCACTTGGTGCCCTTTAGTCCTTGTTGTAAAGAATTCATGAATCGACTAAGGGAACTGATCAAGGACTATTCCTCAGATAAGGTGCCTTATATTCATTTTTTAGGTTGTGCTTCCATTTTGCCGGCTCATTATTCCAACATACGGAAACATTACTTTGCATCTCAGCTTATTTGATTATCTCAAACCAGTCCTTTGGTGTTCATAAGTAAAGAGGACCCCTTAAATTTTCTCGAGATTTGTGCGGCCCTAACCACAGACATTAATATATAAACAAATATATATATATATATATATATATATATATATATATATATATATATATAGTTGTTCCCCGTACAATAAATTATTCCTAATTTATTCTTATTTACAAGACAATAATAATACGTCCTAACTACTTTACTCTTAAATTAGTATAATTATAATCTAATTAATTAAAATAAATAATAATGCCCCCTCCACCTCTCTAACTAATTCATTCTTATAAACACATAAGTTCAAATTTCGCCAGCAAATTGGTTGTGATTTGATGGTATATCTATCTGCAAGGAATAGAACAAGCGGACCTGCAGCAAATAAATTAATACTCTGATTATGCTAAATTAGTTCATTACAGAAGATTCCATTGGTACCATCTGTCCTTAAATTATATGTAAAGCTCACAATCTGTCAAATGTCTCACATGCATTACTGTACACAATCCTTTCTTCTTTGATACTTGATGTACTAGACGTGTCGGTTTGGGTTACTTTTTTATTGGAAAATTGACCACGTAGGACAAAGTACATTGTGATGCACCCGATAAGTTAAGCTGGTTGCAATTAATTTGATAGAGAAAGAATCATATATCAAGCGGTTTAGAATAGGAATGAGGATTTGAAGATCTTTATTGGATGCCATACTACATCTAAATGGTATGCCCCAGAGATGTTATTTAACACATTTAAATAATTATGTGCATTAGTAATACTTGCTGAGGATAATCTATTTGAATTTTAGGTTGATATTGTTTTGTCAGTGTATCAAAGCAAATTACTCCAAGAATTCTTAGATAGTAAGATACAATAATAACGCTGGCAAGAATTGCAATAACTGACAGGAAATTGTAACCTCTGTGTGTGCTTGTGTATAGTACCATTTGTTTAGCATTTTTTTTTCTAATTTTAAAGCATGATCTTACTTTCTAATAATTTAGGAGTGAGGGTCCTTTTGAACATGTTCATGTGCTAGTTGGCCGAGTCAAGTATAGGCTATTGTTATCTAAATTGAAGGTAAATTAATTTTCTTACTTGAGTTTATGTGGGTCTACAAGTTAATGCTTTTTATAAATTTTCTAACTTCATCATAGTTTTGGGAGCTCATTTACATTTTCATTAGTCATAAACGATCAAAATTGGAGCTTTCTATAAAGGCTCAATTAATAACTATAAAAGATAAAATTATTTTTGCACCATTGATTACTAGAATCTGACTTAGACATAGGTGTTATAAATCTCCCTTGGGATGGTTCGCCCTTTTTGCCTCTTCTTGCCTCGACACTTTTGTTCTTCCAAGTGTTATACTCTATGAGATCTTCTCCTCTCCTTTAGTTTCTCTAGATCTCTCCCTATATATATATATATATATATATCGGGGAAGAAGCATTATTCGTCTCCCTACGTGTTAATTACCAAAAAAAAAAGTACAAAAGCATTGGGAGAGGGTCCCCCGCTATGAAAACCCAAAAATGCACATACAACTTGCTAAAAAAAGGGGAGCTAGTCCACATTACAAACTCAAAGTAATAAAACCCAAAACCAAAAACTAAATACAGAAGTAAACGTATACCCAACAAAAAGAACGTATACCCTTGGATGTATACCAAAATAAGCCAAAAGAAGATTGCTTCATTGGAGCTAAGGACCATCTTGATAGAACAGCAAAAAAGGGAGAGGAAATGACCATGAAAGGAGAAGCCAATGAACCATCCTGCAAACAAGAAGGGCTCCAAAAAATAGTCGATAGAAATGAGGAAATGCAGCAAAGAAAGGTCAGAGTCCAATTTCATAGTAAGAGGAAAGAAGTAGTTACACCAAAGTAAGGACCCAATAAAACCGAAAGCAGCAAACCGAGATCCTCTCCAAAATGGGAAAGTAACCTAGAAGGAAAAATTCGGACCCCTTGGACTTAGCAAAATAGCCTGCCCGAGAGACAATCAGGGCACCACCAGCTCCCAGCATATCAGAATAAGCCCACCCCAAAAAAGCAAAGAACAAGCAACAAGGATCTCATCTAGAATTTTCCAACAAAAAATAACCCCCAAAGTAAAACTATATAGGGAACCATCCAAAAGGTGTAGCGCTAAGAAAGAAATCGCAGTTGTCATCCTCCAGAAAACAGAGAAATGATAAGCTTTGGGTGTTTGATTCCAGAGACACAAAGCCCCCAAAAAAATGAATTAGGAAAATATTCGAGCAAGTAAAAGTATAAGCAGACCCTTCAGCAACAGAAAAACCAGAAGTAGCAGAAAAATCACCAAAATAGCAAAACAAATCATATCTTGAGGTAAGGCAAATCGAGAGAGTCACCCAGCAATAGACGTTTTAGGTTATGTGTTGGTGAAACACCAACATAAGGGCAACCCTCCATCTTACCTCTCCGAACTAGACAATCCACAGAAGAGTTGTCTTCATGATGAATGTGACA
Source organism: Papilionanthe hookeriana x Papilionanthe teres (assembly GCA_022702705.1). NCBI lineage: Eukaryota > Viridiplantae > Streptophyta > Magnoliopsida > Asparagales > Orchidaceae > Papilionanthe > Papilionanthe hookeriana x Papilionanthe teres. The sequence continues at coordinate 175,678,371 of CM040422.1, forward strand.
CAAATGAATTGGAAGGTTAAACCTTTCAATGAGCATTCTAGTTCTATTCCAAGAACCCAACACATTTCAATTGGGTGTAGAAGGCATAACAAAATTCTTGTAAAGAGTGAGAGAATCTGTCTCAATAATAATTTTAGTGAAGTTACAAGAGATAGCCACCTGCAGAGATAATAATAACGCTCAGTACTCTGCCTCCAAAGGAGTGGAGGCCAGAATCGGGGAAGCAAAAAAGCAGATACAATTACCTAAATGATCATGAAAAACTTCAACAGCACCAGCCGCCGTGGAAGCCCAGCTTCCATCAATATTGATTTTGATCCAGCCCAAAGGAGGGGGTTCCCACTAAATCAGAGTGGTCGTCCAACCCACTTGAGTTTCACGTACATCACCATTCAGGCCAAAGAGGCGGTAAGCCCAAAGAAAATAAGCCAGTATGCGAGAAACCAAAGTAGTATGGACTAAACCCAAATTTTGATATTTATGATCATTTCTGGCCATCCAAATAAACCAAAGAACAATCAATGGAAAAATAGCCAACTTAGAATGAAACATATCATTGCTTTCTAAATAGTAAGATAGTCCCTAATAGTAACACAACTAAACCAGTTTATATGAAAATGCTTTCCCAATGTATACCAAGCCTCTTTCGCATAAGTACATTGGAAAAAAAAGATGCAAAGCTGGTTCCTCCTCCATTTTACATAAGTGACATTGAGAAGCAAATTTCATACCTTTAAGCTTAAGAATATCATCGAGAGGCAGCATGTTAAGAAAATATCTCCAGAGAAAGAAGGAGATGGAAGGAGTAAGCAAAGTATTCCAAATAATTTTCCCCCATATCTAGTTATCATAATTATATATATTCGAGTAAACCAATTTAGAGGGAGAGATAGAAGAAGAAATCTTCCAAAGAGGAGTGTCTCTAGTTGTTCTCTTAATAGGGATCTTTGCAACATGAGCAGAGTTATCCCCAATAAAAGACATCTGTTTATTGACATCCCAATTACCATGAAGCCAAAAGTCTAATATTGTTATGAGGTGTTTGAGCAGATAAACTCCAATATCCCATACTCCACCGATCATGCCAAAAGGAGATATTACCTTCGCCAATATCCCAAAATATGAAATTGCTAGCAGCCGATCTAGCTTTCAGAATAACTTTCTAAAGCTTTGAGTCTCCCACTTTCCATTGAACAATAGCCAGTTTGAAAGTGGTATAATATTTATGATGGAGGAAATGAGCATGTAAAGAATTTTTAGCATGAAATGTAAACCAAATTTTACACATAGAGATATCAGAAATTTGCCGCAAACTTTTAACGCCTGAACGCCCATCCGATAAAGGGTTGCAAACTAGCCCAATGTTTTCTAGAATGAGTGTTAGCTAAAGAAAACGGTTAAATAATCTATCCAAAGAGCGTAATGCGCCCCCCATTAGAGAGAAAAATATTTCTCCAATCATTAATTTTATGTTTGATTTTATCCACAACTTCATCCAGTTGTGTTTGTTTGTGATGACCCCTGAGCAAATTAACCCCCAAGTATTTTAGAGGTAAAGAGGATGCATGGTAACTAGTATAAGCAACAACCCAAGTTACAACGGAGCTCTTGACAGATTTCCCAAAGTGTAGATTGCATTTATCCTTACTAAAGAAGAGACCCGAAGTTTCTTGAAAAGTATCAAGAATCTGCATAAGGGCTGGCCGGTTTGGTAGCCTTAGTGAAGAGAATGACATCATCAGCATATGCCAAATGACTAACCAAAATAGATGAGTTATGATTAAATTGTGTGTTAGGCTTATTCATCTACAGCTGATTGATTAAACGAGAGAAATAGTCAAAAGCAAGAATAAATATAGTTGGGGATAAAGGGTCGCCCTGCTTGATTGCCCTAGAGGCAGAGAAAAAAACTGTAGGATGTGCCATTGACAAGAACCGAGTAATGATAATTCTCCAACCATCTACGAATTAAGGAATAGAAACTATTCAAAAAGCCACGAGCTTGCAATATATTTAAAATGAAATTCCAACTAATCGTATCGAAAGACATTTAATATCAAGCTTAAGAACCATGTTGCCTCTACAACATTTTTTATCAAGGTCGTCAAGTAATTCATGAGCGAGTAAGATATAATCATATCTCCTGCACTTTAATAAAAATAGATTGTTGCGGCTAGATAATATTGTTGAGAAGACGTTTTACTCAGGAGACAAGGAGTTTACAGATGACTTTAGAAACAACCGAAGTAAGAGAAATGGGTCCCAAATTTATCCCAACTAGATTTGTCACTTCCCTTAGGAGTGAGCACAATAAGGGAAAAGGTGAAAAATTTTCTAGGATCCTCTCCTTGAAAAAAACTTCAGATAACTTGAGTAACCTCTTTTTTGATAACATCCCAACAAGAAACATAGAAGGCAGCAGTGAAACCATCAGGACCAGGGGACTTTTTAATATTTATCTCCTTAAACATAGAGAAAATCTCCCACTCCGTCGAAATATTCGAAAGAGATATGCTAGAGACATATTCCCATTCCACAGTAAAAAGATCACCATTAATAGGGAGAACCTGCAAGGTAGCTTGAAAACAATTAGCAAAATGATCCACTGTATTATAATTTATGTCATCCTTATCAGTAAGTAGCCTCCCATCAAGAGTTTTGATCATTAAAATAGTGTTCAAATTTCTTTTATGCTTAATAGACGCATGGAAGAAATTATTGTTACGATCCCCACTAGCAAAAAGGATATCATTAACTTTTTGCTGTAAAAAAAACTTTTTCCAAAGAAATCTTTTCAAAAAGTTTGTTGTGAGCCTGGCCCAATTCAATGACATGATTGGGAGTGCATATGACCTGAGCCTCAAGCCTATCCACAGCAATTTGAGCTTCCTAGACCTTAGTGTGAACATTACCAAAAGAAAGATAATTCCACTTATGCAATGTAGAAGTTACCTGTTTATGAAGTTGCCAAAGAATGTACCAAGGATTACCCACAACATTAGTGTGCCAAGATTGTTGAACAGTACTTAAAAATGTTTCATGACAGGTTCAGATATTGAGAAATTTAAAATGATAGGAAACAGGTTTGGTAGTGAAAGCAAGAGAAACTAGAATAGGGTTGTGATCCGAACCAGCATGATTAAGATGTTGCACTTTATAGATATGAAAGTAGTTGAGAAAATAGTGATTACAAAAGTAACGGTCCAGGAGCTGGAAAAGAGAGCCGCTTCTCCAAGTAAAAGGAGTACCCTAGCATCCAAGGTCAAAGAAACTAGCTTCAGCAATTTTATCCCCAAATTAATTCACAAGAGTTAGGTCTCCCCCTCGAACCCCTCTTCTTTCAGTGGGGTTCATAATCATATTGAAGTCACCACCAGAAAACCATTTATCCTTAATGGTATCACCCATAAGAAAAAGTTTATTCCAAAGGAGGTATTTCTTTTGAAGAACAGTACTAACATATACAAAAGTGACCCTGGAAAAAAAAGTATCAAGGTAAAATAAGCTAGAATGAATTGCTCTCCATTTTCCGCAATATTTAGATCAATGTTATTTTTTCAAAAGATCTAAGTTTTGTTATTTTAGTGTTGAAAAAATGATTGTACTTTTTCAACCTCCTGAAAATGCACTCTAAAAGGGCAAAAAATAGCAAGATTATGGTCCCTACTTAAGTGCTTAAGTATATTAAGGGAGGAAGGGTCCACTACTCCCCTAATATTCTAGATCATAATGTTAATCATGATTATTCAAGCCACACCTTCTAGATGACCTATGAAGGGTGGTGAATTTTTCTCCATCAAATAGAGATTTCCCCTCAGTAATGTTATTTTCTCTATTTAGATGTAAGAGTTCATTTTTTCCTCTATTTTTATTTTTTTCCTACCTTTTTGGACTAACCATTCATCTTTGAGAGCTGTGTTAATAGCCAAACTAGCACCCACAAGCACCCCAGGTACTCCAGAATCATGAATGACATGGTCATTTGTCACCCCAATATTTGAGGGAGTAGATCGACGGGAAGAAAGAACTTTTTGTGATCTATCTTCATTAGTAAATGTAATATGAGCATCATCCAATTAGAGTTGAGGCACCCCAGACACTCTTGAATCATGAAAAGCATCATCATTATTAACTGTAATATGAGTATCAACCAATTGGTGTTGAGGAATAGTGAAAACAAGGGAAACAAGAGAAGCAACGATAATGGGATCTGAAGGGGTGGAAAGAGGAAGCGGCCCTTCCTCAAACACCCCCAAGTTAAAAGTATTAGCAGAGATGGGGTTATCCTCAAACAAAGGCGAAATGTGAGGAACCTCAGTAGGAGGTATTAGCAGAGATGGGGTTATCCTCAAACAAAGGCGAAATGTGAGGAACCTCAGCAGGAGGTACCAAAGTGGAAGCAACATTAGAATCCTCTTTAGGTGGAACCTCAGTAGAAGGTACCAAAGTTAAAGTAACAATGAAATCAGCTTGGTAAGCCTCAACAAGTTCACTTTGGGGGTAGTTTTAACATGGTGATTCTGATGTGGGAGATTCCTGTTATCCGACCTAAGATGAGGATGCAAATGAAAGTAGTTATTTGGTAAATGACAAATATAGTGCAATGAGAGCAATAGGGAGGAGGGGAAAACAATTCCACTTTTTGCCAGTAACCCTTATGATTAGAACTGACCCTAATTCAACAGGAATGACAAAGTGATATCTTGTTCAACCAGAACCCAGGCTTTGGATGGTTTGTTAAGTTCAAGAGTGGGATTATCCACCTTAAGTGGCTTTCTAAAAGCATTAGCAAGTAAAAATATTATCTCATAATTGAAATGGTGTAGTTTTAAATCAGGAAGACAGACCCAAACCGAAATGATAAGCTATTCAAGTTTACGGTCAAAATCAACATCCATTTAAGAATTTTTATGAGATGATTTTCGATCTTAATAAATTTGCATGCAAAGACATGTGTATAATCCACATCATTAGAAAGTTGAATATGAACATGCAGTTCATCCAAATGATCGATTTTCCAATTTTCAAAAAGCTTCAAAGATTCAAAAGCTTTTTGAATGAACTCAAGTTTGGGATGCCCGAAAGTAAATTTACCAATCAAAGCAAAATAGCAAGAAGAGGCTAGAATATTTGTTTCCACATCAGTAAGGAAAAGGTTTGGCTTACCATTCTTTCTGCCTAACTTCTTAATAAAGGTATAATCTCCACCAACCTCCAGAGACTAGAAACACAAAACTTACTAGAGCTGAAACTAGAAACACAATCTTCGACAACCGTCGCAGCATAGATCCTCTCCATTAGAGCACAAACGAGAGCTAAAGAAAGCACCAGACAATGAAATGAAAGAAGAAGATGAGGGAAAGGAAATGATCTCACCAGCCAAAACCGAAGCTAGAGGAGAAACCATCAACACCGAAACCCGGAGCACCAAAGCGAAACCTAGCCTTAATCATTGTTGAATTATATATATATATATACATACATATATATATATATATATATATATATATATATATATATATATATTTTGTGTATATTTCAATTTCGCGGTCGTGGACTACACAAATCTAGAGGAAATTTAAGGGGTCCTCTTCGCTTATGAACACCAAAGGACTCGGATCGAGATAATCAAAAGACTCAAATGCAAAGTAATGTTTCTGTTAGAGGCTTAGATACTGATTTGCCATTGCGCTATAGTCCCTAAAGGAAGCCCGATGTCATGTGTTTATTATTTGAGAATCCCGCGCTATGGGGGATCGAACCTCTGACCCGAGGGGACATACAGTGAATCCCGCCAACCGACAGCCAAGGCTTGTGGCATATATATATATATATATATATATATATATATATATATATATATATATATATATATATATATATATATATATCAAGGGTGTATGAGAGGACCCACAAGAGGACCCTACCTATTAGATAGCAACAAACAATAAAAACCCCAACATAAAGGGATACATACTTAAAGAAATTCTAAAACATACAAAACAAAACAAGAAGCTAGGGACGAACCATTTTTGTCCTGTCTCTTCATCAAATTTTAGTGACAGAGCCAGATATCAAACTTTTAAGTGGCGTATCATTGTCAGAAGTAACCACAGTGTCATCCATTAAGTTTCCAAGCTGTAGTGTGTCCCCAGCCTTCTTCTTCTGCTGGAAAGTGTAAACATTTCATTCTTCATCTGAAGATTGGCTCATGCAATCCTCGGTCTGATTAGATGGTAGAAACTCAGTAGAAGGAAAGCCAATCATTGTAACAGCGTGGGGTTCAGTGTGTAATGCCATCTATGCACCTGGTGCTTCATGAAAAGAAGCTGCAAGACTATCCTGAGTTGCAATCTGAGTAATATCTCTTGCAGTAAGTTCAGAAGTAGGGGCAATTGCTTCAGGTATCAACTCTGGTCTTGTGGTGTGTCCCTTCTCAGGTGGAACCAATGTTACCAGTTCTTTTCTTGTGGTGAGTTCCTCCTCTGGTGGAGCTACGTCCAAAGCAGTGGGGTCCTGCTTTTGACTATATGTTCTCAACTATGGGTGCAATTTGAAACATTTATCTTGTAAGTGTCTGAACATCTTACAGTGTTTGTAGTAATGAGGTTTTTGTTCCATAATAATTTTTTGCCAATAACCATTGTGAGTAGAACCATGCCAGATTTCTTCTGCATTTGGTAGTGTAATATCTCTTTCAATCAAAATCCTTACAGTGGAAGACCTTGAGCAATGAACTGTAGGTGTGTCTACCTGCATAGGTTTTCCAAGAAAATTCCCAATTGCATATATGATAGGATAGTCAAAAAATTGAAACTTGAGTTCAGGTAATGAGAACTAGATAGGCATAAAAAAAGGTTCTTGATTAAGATCAAAATCAGGGGTCCATTTGAGCAACTTCATAGGTTTGCCCTCAATTGTGATGAATTTCTTCGAGAAAATCCTGGCGTAGTCTTCTTCAATGCACAGATGAATCAAAATATGTCCTCTGTTGAGAAGGCCCACCAATCAATCCCCAATTAGCTTAAAATCTTCAATGACTTCTCTGATATTCTTCATCTTAGGGCGACCTAATTAAAACTTACCAACTAGTCAAAATTTGTGTTTTTCTGCAAGGGCTGAGATTTTAGCATCAGTGAAGAATAGTGCTGGTTTGCCCACCTTTTCCCCTACTCATTTAATTAGATTACAATCATCATGTCTTGTAACAAAATCATGGTACGACTAGGGGAATGTCAAAATATCGGTGACGTGAAAAGGGGAGCTGTGTTTGTGAGCCACTGTAGTATTGGAAGGTTTGCCAGAGTTGTCACCGGCGAGGGCAGCGACGTAAGAAAGCCCTGATGTCATTAGTGTACTTCACACAGGACACTACAAGAGTAGAAATAGCTATTTTTCAAGCACAGCACTGCAGCTGTCGAGCTCTCTTCAGGATCGCAGGTGAAACCGAGCTGCAGGATCATGGTGGAGCTGGGTCGACCTGCAGGATCACAGGATCTGCCAAAGCTCGCAAAAACACTGCGAGCAAAGCTCTAGAAGAAGCAGTCGAGAGAGATACAAGTGACGAGAGTCATCGACATCGAGGCGTCGTTTTGTCTGTAGCAAAGAACTGTAGAAGGCAACACAAATGGACGACAAATGCTATGCAAGGCGAAGACGAAGAAGATGATGCCGGAGAAGACACAAGCGAGAGGAATGGATGAGAAGCGATACGATAAACCGTTGTAACGGTCGCTAGGATTCACCATGAGTGGAGCAACGCAATATATAAATATATATATATATATATATATATATATATATATATGATTTGGAATAACTCTTATCCCCTTCTATTTCTTTCTTTACTTGGAGATATTTGCACTGTTTGTTATCCTCTGATGACATCCTATAGTTAAAGGGCTGAGATTAGCATCTCAATGCTATTTTTGTCATCAGGAGAAGGAGATTACCTCCCATATTTTTTTACTTTGCGCTTATGCTATAGAGGTTTGGTCTGCTTTTAGCAATCACTTTGGTATGGTTTGGCCTCACACTAATATTATTGATGATTACTTATGGGTTTGGAAATTGGTTAATGGGGATAAGTGGTTTGCTTCTTTTCCCCTTGCTATTCTATGGTTCATCTCAAATGTCAGGAATAGTTTCAAGTATAATAACACCCCTCCCTCCCCCTCCCCCTTCCCTCCTACTTCATATATTCTCTCTTTTTACGTTAAAGCTGTACGTATGTTCTATCGTTCTCTCCTACTTGTTCCTAAAGCTAACCCTGTGTAGGTCAAATGGTCCCCACCCTCTCTTAAGGTGGTTAAATGGAACATAAATGGGAGTTGGAAAATTGATTTTGTAGGAGTTGGTGGTGTTGCTAGGGACTGTTTTGGCAACAGTGTTTTCTTCTTTACCTCTTCTATTGCTACTACCTCTCCCATTGAGGCTGAATGCTGGGGTATTTTGTTAGCACTTATGATCACTATGAAGTTAGCATATCAAGATATTACCATTGAGACCGATTCTTCTACTGCTTTTAAGTTTCTTTCTGGTAGTAAGAACCCAACATGGAATATTGTGGGTCTCTATAATTGAATCATGTATCTCTTTAATTCCTTGGAACTGAATTACTCCCTGAGTTTAGTTTACAGGGAAGGAAATTTCCCAGTTGATTAGTTGGCCAAACAAGGTTCTCATGGTTTACTTACTGGAGTTAATCCTCCCCCTCACCTCTCCTGTCTACCTACTGGAGATCTTTTGGAAACACCATATTTTAGACCTTGAGTCTGACCACCTGCATCTGTTTTGTTTCTTATCACATACTAATTCTTTCATGGTGCTTTCGATCCCTATGTCTTCTGCAGATGATAGTTTTGTTTGGATGCTAGCTACTGCTCTTCCTATTAACTGGAGGCTCTTGGGCTCTTTGATTGTTGCTTTACTGGTCACCTTGTGGAGGCTTTTCCTAGATTCTTGTGGCCCATTTATTTACAAACTTTTTCTTTGCTTTACTCCCCTGATGCCTGACAAGTGGATGGTTACAGATGGTTACCTATTTTTTCTAGACAGCTTCATGGATCTTTTCCTGCTCCTGCTTTTCTTACTGAATTGATGGAACATACTTTTTGGGTCTTTTTTGTACATGTCTGGCTTTGGTATACTTTTTTTGGTATACAGGGTTACTTGTATGTATTATTGGGTTTCGTACTTTCTTTTATGTTTCCTTTTACCTTTTTTGGTTTAGAGTTGTATTTTTGAAAAAGAAACCCCTTAGGACTTTATGTATTCTTTTCTTTTAGTTGGGGATCCATTCCTCCCCTTTTGTACAACTTTTTTTTAAATTGACACAAGGGAGCCATGAGCCCCTCCTTCCCCTAATATATATATATATATCTTTATATTTTTTTTTAGCAAAAAGAGAAAAATATATTACCACCAATGTTTAGTTACATCTGATATAGGGGAGGTGGAGAGAATCCCCAAAAGTAAGGATTTCAAAAGACCAAAAGGAGAAGTACAAAAGTTAATAAATTTTGAAGTAGCAGCATGCTTTTCCAACCAATTAGCTGGTTGATTACCTTCTCTGTAAATGTGACTCCACTGTATATTTAAGCCATTGGTGAGAGAAAGGATTCTTCTGGACCAATAAATCAATTGCCAAGGGGGAGGAGAGAGGCCCTTCAAAATATTTATAAGATGGAGTGAATCTGATTCAATCACAATTTACTCATGTCTTAATATAATAGCAGTTTTAAGGGCCCATAAAACAGCAGTAAATTCAGTTTTCAAAGCTGAGGAAGAACAAATAGGAGATTGAAAACACCTTAGCAATTGGCCCTGTGAATTTCTGCATACACCACTAATTCCAGAGTCGAGGAAGAAAAAACTGCCATCTGTGTTTATCTTGACCCAATTACTGGAAGGTATACACCAATGGATCACAGAAACTTTATCCTTCTTTGGTAGTTTTACTGGGGGATAGGAAATGAGTTTCTTAACGTCACTACAATAATGAACCACCAACTTTTTAGATTGATAGGGCACCTTCTCATATTTTTCTTTGTTTCGGGCCATCCATATAAACCATCTAATAATAAGAGGGATGTAAAACATATGATGATCTTTCCAATCAGTCCAACAAGCCTCCCAGGCGCACCACCTTCATAATAACTGATCAAGTTTAAAATGAACCAGAACAGCTGCCCATATCTCTCTAGTTACAGTGTAATGTAAAAACAGATCAATTAAGGTTTCTTCTTCAAAATGACACATCCAGCATCTAGAAGCACCTCTCAGACCCTTCGTTTTGAGGATATCATCAACAGGAAGAAATTTTCTGAACAGCCTCCAACTAAAGAAAGACATAGAAGGAGTGAGCTTGTTTCCCCAAATGTAGTTTGACCCGACCCGCAATTACGCAGTAAATTAACTTCCAAAAGATGGCCAAAAACTTGACCCGATTTATAAATAGCAGCTAGTGTGCAAAGTCTTAAATGATATAAAAATTAGAAAATATTTTACACACTAGGGGTACTACGCAAGTATACGTATCTTTTCAAGTAATATATAGTTTTCTTTAAAAACCTAGTATCGATCCCACGAGGAAGTGAAGTAAGAGGTCTTTAATCAAATTCTAGTCTACTACTAATAGTCCTTAGTTTGGAATGTCGATTAAAATTGTGTTTTATCTAGCAACTACTCCTAAATGCAAGTGTTAAATGTAATAGTAACTATAACTAAACGCAAATAATAATTCTAAAGATAACCCTTTTTGGATGAATTGGTTTGGAGAATTTTGAGATATTAAAAACTATTATACTTATGTAATGAAAGAGATAATGTATAGGATTGAGATGCATTAAATATTGTATGTGCCAACAGGAGCAATCCTATTCTTTACCCTTTGGTCCGAGCATAAAGAACATCGACTAATCCTATGCTTGGTTACCGAATCATGGCTAGGCCGGGAGGATACCGTCGCCACTTCGGAGCTCCCACGTTCCCTCGTCCGAGGGCTAACATCTACACTTCAAGACCCAAACGATAGGACCAAATTAAGGATTTTAGCTCGTCACTCTAAAATCTCCAATTCTCGCGCCCGATTAATATTATTTCCCTATTTATTTGCATTCAACTTCTATGAACTTCACCATTCATGGAATTTAAATGTGGTTTCGTACTTAGTCGTAGAAAGCATAGCTCTCTCGGATCGTATATTTTCACAACAAATTTTAACATTACAACAGGCCTTAATTACAATGTAAATGAAGTGCAAGTAAAAACCATCACATTTTTATTTAAATTAACTTCTAACGTGCATCACAAAATCCTAAGCATGAATTCTACTCATTAGAAAAGAAAAGTAAATTGAAAACAATGACATAATCATCTCATGCCACTATTTCCAAAGAAGAAGAAAGAGTAAGAGAGATACGTCACAAAGCACGAAGAAAACGCAAAGGAAACTTCATTTAAACAAAGCAAATCTACTACATAAATGTTTACAAAATCATAAGATAATTAAGAACAATACTTAGCTTTTTCCCTTTGAAAGAAAGAGGAAGATCTCTCCCACAAAGTCTCTCATCGATCCATGCAATGCTCGTACAATCCCTTACAAATTCTCTCAAAAATCTCCTCTCCAATCTCTCCAAAAGGGTAGAAATCTACATTTCTACTCTTAATCTAAGAATCCTAAACATTCCTCTAAGTTTTTCTCGAATTTTTTCTCTCTAATCGTCTCTTAATCTCTCCTTTTTCTAACCTATATTTGCCATTTTTAAAGAGTTTGGACGAATTCTCAAGAGTTTCCTTACGCACCCCTTCGAAAAAGCGTCTAAATACGTCGAATATTGGCCCAAAACTGCCAAAAGTCGGTTCGTGGTCGTCTGGGCCGCTGTCGTCTAGTTCGAGCTCGCTGTCGGCGAGCTTTTCGGGCTTATTTCGGTGCTCTCGGGTAAATCTCGCCGTCGGCGAGCATGCTACTCGCGCGGCTCCACGGTTTTGCTCCGTTTGGCTCCGTTTCAACTCCGTTTCGCCCCATTTCAGCTTGCGTTGCGTTCGTAATGAATAGCCTCTACAAAATAAGCATAAAAAACAACCTTTCTTTAAAGTGTAATCTCATTCAAAAATATGCAAGAAGTGTAAAAGAGATTAAACATCAAAAGACTTATCGAAGGTGTCGTGCGTAATTTCATTTCTTGCTCGTTTTTGCTCCAAATTGCACCGTTTTTGCTTCCTTTTGCTCCAATTACCATTTCTTGTACCTAAAACCAAAAAATATACAAAATACCTTCCTTTAAAGTGTAATATCATTAAAAAATGAGTAAAATAATATAGCAAAAAAAGTATATATTTTAGGCGTGTCAAAATCCCCCAAACTTAACTGTTACTTGTCCTCAAATAACACTTTTACTACATAAAAATGTAACTCAAGGCAATGTAAATTTCACCTGTAAGACACTAAAATTTTTCATTTAAAAGAATATAATGGTTAGATTTTAGAAAGAAATTTAGTAACTCGGGTTAACACTACAAGTATAAGAATATTCAGCAATCAAGTCTAAGGGTTCTAGCTTTCTATTTATTTCAAGATAAACCATAATTGTTACATTAAGAATGCCTTGAAAGATTATGTGAAAAAAAAGTTCATGTAAACTTCATCAGAATGTAGGCTAATATTTTAATTATAAATTCAGAAATGAAATCAAGTTCTCCCTTTAGGGTGACTCGAGTGAAGCCAATTTTTTATTAGGTATCTCCTCAAGTTTCTCCTCATAAATATTTTTCTCTCTTTTTTTTTCTTTCGGAATCACTTTCAATCCTTTTTTTTCACTCTCTTTTTTTTCTTTATTTTTTTATATGAGGATTACTGTATCTGGAGAGCCTGTAATGATTTTGAACTTCACTCTCCTCTTTCTAAAGTTCAAACTTAAATCATATCCTTACTTTATAATTATATATGAGCTTTATTATTAATCATAAAGTCACAATCTCTTCTTAACACATAATACTTTAAGTATCTTAATATTTCAAAAATACAGTTTTCTTTACTTTAAATAGTTAACTATAATCAAATTCTTTCCTACCAAATATCTTACCCTTATAAAATTAACTTTTATTACTAAAAAAAATTCATCCAATCCTTCCATAATATTCAATTAAAATAAAAATTTTTAGTTATCTCAAGCGAGGTACAATTGCTAGAAGTTATGTTAATAATTTTTTTTTTGAAAATATAGCAATTGAGAACAAATAAGAGTTAATATTTTCTTCCCCCCAAACTTAAATTGTAAAATATTTTGCAATTAATTTCATAAAATATAGCAGGAAGAAAAAGTAAAGATTGAATATACTTACTACTACAACATTCTATCAAATTCATATTCATGCATAATCAGGATAAAATGACTGCAGGAGAAAGTAAATCTAGCCTTAAAATATACTTGTAATAAAATTACACTAAATGGAAGTATTTTCATATCAAAATTTTATTTTTCTTCCTACCCCCAAACTTAATTTTTAACATATATAAGCATTTAGTACGTAAAATATAAGTAGGAAGAAAATAATTTAGAAATTCTATCTACCACAAATGTCTATCAAAACCATTTACAAGTATTCATTAGAGACAGTAACAATATGCGAGCAGAAAGTAAATCTAAACTAATCATGCCGTAATGAAATTAACTAAACCAAAGTCTAACTAGCATAGCAGGTATCGCAAGGGAATATAAAATGTTCTTCAAGACCTAAATAAAGTTGTAACACAAATATAAACACACATATAATAAATACAAACACAAATGATAAATGAGGATATTTCATCTTTTAACTCATCCAATCTCACTATGTTACCTTCAATTTCTAACGGAATCACTACACTAGTAAATTAGGTACTTTCAAATGATATTATAGATTATAATCTCAAAGATAAGATTATCCCTGATAAATTAGTTTCCGGACACCAATCTCAAGTATCATCTAATTCTTATAATTAAGCACCTATAACAGCTTATAAAGATAGTGTAAGATCATCCTTATGGTATTCATCAAATAGGTTCGCGACTCCTACCTAATGAAAATAAAGTTGTAGAAAGGAAATAAAAAATTAAGATGAAACTATAATAAGAAGTTAAGGAATCACCTCCCTCAAGACACACAAAGATCAAACTACTAACAATCTAAACATCTACCAATCATCAATCAAACTTATCAATACATTATAAAGCAAACATCATACAACACTAACAATCACGACTCTCAAAACATACTAAATCAAAACACACCGATAACTATGGGTTGCCTCCCATAAAGCGCTTGGTTTAACGTCATTAGCCCGACATATGATTCCACTCGGATCAAAATTCCATTTAAGTAATCCTCGATCAATCGCCCAATCATCTCCAGATCCAGGGATTCCTATAAAATCCTCAAATTTTAATTTTTCATTTAGCTCTTCAATTTCAGCTTGGATTTATATCATTGTTCCTCATATTTCCTTCTAGATCCAATATTCTTCTATTGATTTTCCGAAATTGCATATTAATATCATCCTCGAAATTGATAAGAAATGGATCTTTATAAGATACTTCAATATCTTCCAAATTTTGGATCAAATTCTCTTTAAATAATTCGCATTCAAGATCAAGTTCTTCTATGTCACTCTTATGATTCAAGTTATCTTCCAATTCTTCCCCTTTATAATTATTAAATGATGGAGGATCTATCTTAGTTGAGAAAATAGGTTTTTTTAATTCCTTAGGAATTTCTTCCAAGTGGTCTTTCAATATTCTTATCCTCTTTTCTCAACTCAAAGTTCTTTAGAAATATATCCTCAAATTCTCTTCCAAGTCTTAGTTCAATAATTTTATCTTGTTCATCATTCAATTCAGGTTTTTCTTGTGATTGAGTCGCATCTAAAGATATTAAGACTGGTTGTGTAGATGAATTCCCTAAATAGATAGGCTTTAAAATTGTATGAGGTACATCCATCTTAAGTTCATGAGATTTTTCAAGAGATAGAACTAAAAGTTTACTATTTTTGGTAGCGTCCATCATTTCACACCTCTCCCGAACATACATACAAGCTCTTCTTTACATAATATTTTCGACTCATCATGAAAGTCTATTTCAATCTCATTTGTTAACTTACTCTCAAAACTTTCTTGGAAATGTTCTTTACTTAGATAATCAATTTTATCCATCCAAAAACAATCATCATCTTTTCTCTCACTGAAATTTCATAGTCTTTAATACATCAAAAGTAACTTCTGGTCACTAATATTCATAAGTCAACTCTCCTTTTGCGCATCTATCATAGCTTGTCCAAGAATAAGGAAAAGTCTCCCTAAAATAATTGGAATTTCTTTATCTTCCTCCATATCTAATACAATAAAGTCCAAAGGAAAGATAACTTTATCCACTTTAACAAGCACGTCTTCTATAACTCCTTTTGGATAAATGATAGATCGATCGGCTAACAGAAGGGTTATAGTAGTGGGACAAATATCGATTAAACCTAACATTCTAAATATAGATATAGGCATCACATTAAAGCTCACTCCTAAATCACATAAAGCTTTGCCACATAATTTTTCTCCAATTGCACAAGGAATTGTAAAGCTACAAGGATCTTTAAGTTTCCGAGGAAAAGTTTTCTGAAGTATGGCACTGCACTCCTCACTTAGTGCAACTGTCTCGTAATCCCCAAATTTCATTTTCTTATTTAATATATCCTTTATAAACTTTGCATAACTTGGCATCTGTTCCAAATATTCAGTGAAAGGAATAATTATTGTTAAATTCTTAAGTACTTTCATAAACTTTGAAAATTTTTTATCCAATTCATGCTGTCTAAGTTTTTGAGGAAATGGAGGTGGTGGTTTTTCCAAACTGATTTTAGTTGGAGATATTAATTTTTCTAGATCATTAGAAACATGTTCTTCGTGTCTTTTAATTTTCGTTGTTTCTCTCACAATATCTTTCTCTTTTCTAACCACATCCTCTATATCTCTTCCACTTTTTAATTGGACGACTTCTATTTGTTCATTAGTGTTCTCTTTAGGGTTGATCTCATTGTTGCTAGAAAGTGTTCCTTGGTGTCTATTGCTAAGAGAATTAGCAATTTGTCCCAGTTGATTCTCTATGTTTCTAATCGCAGCATTTTGACTTTGCAACTGGTTTCCCATTTGTAATACCACTTTTTCCATAGACATTCTCTTATCCTCAAATTGTTGATCATCGTTAGAGTCCGGTGGATATGAAGGTCTATAGTTTATGTTCCCCTGATTATTCCAATTTCCATTATGATTTGCATGATTATTTTCCCATTGTTGGTTTCCATCGTCAGTAGTAATATTCTAGTTAAATTTAGGATGGTTCTCCCAACCTGGGTTGTAAATGTTAGAGTACGGGTTGTTTATGGTATTTAAAGTCTCATATGATAATTTAGAATCAATTATAGGCCCTAATGAACTTTCTTCACTTACAGGAATAAATTGAGGTTGGTTCATTCCAAATTGGTCCAACTTCCTTGATATTGCAGCAATCTGAGATGCAAGAATTGTAATTATATCCGTATCATGAACACTAGCTACATTTTTATTATTTACCCTTGTAGAGGCCATTGAAATTCATTTGTAGCCATTTCTTCAATTAATGCATACGCTTCATCAAATGATTTTGAAATTAATGATCCACTAGCGGCAAGCATCAATTATGTACCTAAGGGATCTTACTAACCCATTATAAAAAGTTTGAATGATTAACCAATCGGGCGAGCATGGTGTGGACACTTTCTTAGGAGTTCCTTAAATCTTTCCTGTGCTTCGTATATTGATTCCCCTTCATACTGACAAAATGAGATAATATCGTTTCTAAGTTTAGTAGTCCTTGAATGTGGAAAATACTTAGCTAGGAATTTCTGACTTAACTCCTCCCAATTTTTAATAGAGCCAGGTGCTAATGAATATAACCATATTTTAGCCTTATCCCTTAGTGAGAAAGGAAAAAGCCTTAGTCTAACAGCATCGTCTGACATACCGTTATAATGAAATGTAGCACAAAGTTCTAGAAAATTTGATAAGTGTAAATAGGGTTCCTACAAAGGAGTTCCTCTAAACTGATTGTTCTGCACCAGTTGGATAATCTCAAAATTTATTTCAAATGAGTCAGCTTCTACAACAGGATATTGTATACTTAAGTGAATTTCATTTGTCGTAGGAATTATGCAATCCCTCAATAATTTATGATGATTTTCCAATTTATTATCTTGAAAGTTTTCCATTTCCACTTCTAGTTTTTTTAGTTCTTTCTGAATTTTTATTTTTTTATTTTCTTCAAACTCGGGATAATAAGGCACAAGTCCTACAGATCCTTTGTTTCGCATACGTAACACAACAAATAATATATTAACAATTAAACAAGTAAACGAAGAAATATATTCAACACAACAAAATATTTTTACGAACACCATATTTTTCACACAAACACTTTTTTCACAACAATGTTTCATACAACAAAAAAAAATTTTCACACAAAAATAGTTTTTACTACACTACAGTTTTCCAAATCTAAGCCTAATTGCTTCAACTAAAATGTTCCTAAAGTTCTTACCGAAGCTTCCCAAGCAACGGCGCCAAAACTCGACCCGACCCGCAATTACGCAAGAAATTAACTTCCAAAAGATGGCCAAAAACTTGACCCGATTTATAAATAGCGGCTAGTGTGTAAAGTCTTAAATGATATAAAAATTAGAAAATATTTTACACACTAGGGGTACTACGCAAGTATCCGTATCGTTTCAAGTAATATAGAGTTTTCTTTAAAAACCCCAATATCGATCCCACGAGGAAGTGAAGTAAGAGGTCTTTAATCAAATTCTAGTCTACTACTAATAGTCCTTAGTTTGGAATGTCGATTAAAATTGTGTTTTATCTAGCAACTACTCTTAAATGCAAGTGTTAAATGTAATAGTAATTATAACTAAATGCAAATAATAATTCTAAAGATAACCCTTTTGGATGAATTGGTTTGGAGAATTTTGAGATATTAAAAACTACTATTCTTATGTAATGAAAGAGATAATGTATAGGATTGAGATGCATTAAATATTGTATGTGCCAAATAGGAGCAATCCTATTCTTTACCCTTTGGTCCAGGCATAAAGAACATCGACTAATCCTATGCTTGGTTACCGAATCGTAGGCTAGTCTGGGAGGATACCGGCACGCCACTTCGAGCTCCCATGTTCCCTCGCCCGAGGGCTAACATCTACACTTCAGACACCCGAACGATAGGACCGAATTAAGGATTTTAGCTCGTCACTCTAAAATCTCCAATTTCGCACTCGATTAATATTATTTCCCTATTTATTTGCATTCAACTTCTATGAACTTCACCATTCATGGAATTTAAATGTGGTTCGTACTTAGTTGTAGAAAGCATAGCCCTCTCGGATCGTATGTTTTCACAACAAATTTTAACATTACAATAGGTCTTAATTGCAATGTAAATGAAGTGTAAGTAAAAACCATCACATTTATATCTAAATTAACTTCTAACATGCATCACAAAATCCTAAGCATGAATTCTACTCATTAGAAAAGAAAAGTAAATTGAAAACAATGACATAATCATCTCATGCCACTATTTCCAAAGAAGAAGAAAGAGTAAGAGAGATACGTCACAAAGCACGAAGAAAACGCAAAGGAAACTTCATTTAAATAAAGCAAATCCACTACATAAATGTTTACAAAATCATAAGATAATGAAGAATAATACTTAGTTTTTTCCCTTTGAAAGAAAGAGGAAGATCTCTCCCACAAAGTCTCCCGTCGATCCATGCAATGCTCGTACAATCCCTTACAAATTCTCTCAAAAATTTCCTCTTCAATCTCTCCAAAAGGGTAGAAATCTATATTTCTACTCTTAATCTAAGAATCCTAAACATTCCTCTAAGTTTTTCTCCAATTTTTTTCTCTCTAATCTTCTCTTAATCTCTCCTTTTTCTAACCTATATTTGCCATTTTTAAAGAGTTTGGACGAATTCCCAAGAGTTTCCTTACGCACCCCTTCGAAAAAGAGTCCAAATACGTCGAATATTGGCCCAAAACAGCTAAAAGTCGGTTCGTGGTCGTCCAGGCTGCTGTCGGCGAGTTCGAGCTCGCTGTCGGCGAGCTTTTCGGGCTTATTTCGGTGCTCTCGGGTAAATCTAGCCGTCGGCGAGATTGACCTCGCCGTCAGCGAGCAGGCTGCTGCGCGGCTCCACGGTTTTGCTCCGTTTGGCTCCGTTTCAACTCCGTTTCGCCCCATTTCAGTTGTGTTGCGTTCGTAACAGATAGCCCTACAAAATAAGCATAAAAACAACCTTTTTTTAAAGTGTAATCTCATTCAAAAATATGCAAGAAGTGTAAAAGAGATTAAACATCAAAAGACTTATCGAAAGGTGTCAGGGCAGAATTTCATTTCTTGCTTGTTTTTGCTCCAAATTGCACCATTTTTGCTTCCTTTTGCTCCAATTGCCATTTCTTTTACCTAAAACCAAAAAACATACAAAATACCTTCCTTTAAAGTGTAATATCATCAAAAAATGAGTAAAATAATATAGCAAAAAACGTATATATTTTAGGCGTGTCATAGTTCCCCCAGGAATTAGACTAGTAGGACTGAATGTTAGAATGTATATAAGCATTTATGGATTAATTAGGAGGATTTTTTATAATTAATTTATCAAGCCTGTTAGGTTTTATAGGAATATTGATGATGTCCTTTATTGTATTAGCACTCACAAGTGTAATTAATAAAGGTATATTCCATTGATTATCCTACCAACATTTGGCCACAGCAAAAGGTGTGATGATATTCATGTTAGGCACAGTTGTAATGCTCTCCTCAGTAAGCCAATTGTCTAGAAAAAAATCAATCTTCCCTTCACCTAGTTCCTAGTAAAAAAGAGTATTAGCATATTCTTTAACCTGCAACAAGCTCTTCCAATGCTTGGAATCTTTCAGTTTAGGTTTAGCCAAGCATGGGTGGATTCTCTTGCAATATTTATCCCATAAGTATTGAGCCCATAGAGTGTACTTCCTTCTGAATTTAATCCATTGTTAACAGTAAAAAATCATGCTCATATGCTAAAAACTTTTGAAGCCAATACCTCCAGCAGTGATAGGTTTACAAAGCTTATTCCATATTACCCAGTGCCTTTCTTTATGTTGTCCATCCCAAAAAAATTTGTTAAATGTGGTTTCCAGAAGCATTTGGGTACTCTTCTTCATTCTAATCATTTGAAGAGTGTAAAGAGTAAAAGTTGTTAGAATACTTTTTAATAAGGTCACTCTCACTCCATTGGACAAAAAAGTATTAGCCCACCAGGTAATATAAGAGGTGATCTTATTAATAACTGTATCATAATAGGTTTGCTTCCTTCTGCCTTTCATCCGTTATATCCCAAGATAATTCAAAGGTAAGACTGTAGAAGAAAAGTCAGTAAAGTTCTTAATCCAGTTTTTGTTATGGATTTTCAGTTGTTTTCCAGCTAGAAACTGACATTTCTCCTGATTCAAGTCCAGTCCTGCTACTTCCTTCAAATGTGATAGGATATGCATGTTTTTTCTAACAGCTTGTTTACTGCCATTAGTGAAAATGATTACATCATCAGCATAAGCAAGATGACTGATTATTGGAGTAGAGCTGTGATGAAAACACATATAAGGATTGTTAGTATGAGTGAAATTTAAAAGCCTTTAGAAGTAATCAAAAGCCAGAATAAATAATGATGGGGAGAGGGGTCCCCTTGTTTGATTCCCCTTCCAGCAGAAAAGAAGCCATGAGAAGTCCCATTAAGGAATACACTATAAGTAGTGTAAGAAAGCCATCTTTGAATAAAAGAACAGAAGGTGGGAGTGAAGCCCCTTCATTGCCAGGACACAGTCAATAAAATTCCATTTGATAAAGTCATATGCCTTCTTGAGATCCAGATTACAAATTAAATTGTTACCTCTGCAAGGTTTGTCAAGTTCTAAAAGCAATTCTTGTGCAAGCAGAATGCTGTCTGAGATGTTTCTACCCTGAATAAAAGCTGATTGGTGAGGAGAAATGAGTTTATGGAGATGTAGCTGAATTCTGTGTACCATGATTTTACTTATGATTTTGTTGAAGGTATTGGTTAAACTGATTGTCCTGAAGTCATTCCAATCAGATTTCCTTTTCCCTTTAGGTATTAAGATAATGGTGGTCGAGGAAAAGTAATTGGGAAGAGATGTACCAAAGAAAAAAGCTTGGATAGCAGTAATAACATCACCCTTAACAACATCCAAAGCTTTTTTTATAAAAGTCAGCAGTATACCCATGTACGGCTTATTTTAGGGTTGTGTGTTATTTTGAAAAGGGGGTCGCCTAACAGAAGTTGTCGGTGAATTTTTAATTTAAATTAAATAAATAATTTTGAAAAGTAGTATTTGATTTTGAAAATAATTTTAAATTTGAAGGTTTTAAGATATGAGATTAAACCGATCTCACATCCCAAATAGTTTATATAAACGAGCACCACACCACAAACCGTGTATCTATCCCTAAGGATAGACACACTGCTTGACGGTGGGGCTCGATTAAATAAACTAGAAGATTTGTGGCATCCATTTGGTCTGAGAACCAATTTTATAAGCCGACAAATTCCCCTGCTTAATATGAAAGTATTAAACAAGGTTTATATTACCTGGGTTCTTTAAAATTCCCTATAAGGGCAAGCCCTTATAGTTAATTACATCTTAAGTGATGGGAATCACCTAAGAAAACTCTCGATAATAATCAATAATTCTTGCTCTCAAGGATTTCAAAGTTTAAGTTTTCAAGGGATTGAATTTTGGAATTTCAATAGGGAATGGATCAAATTTGGAACATTTTGTTTCGGGAATCAAAGGAAGAAAAGTAGGAGAAATCACAGATTCGAAGCGAACTTCGGTAATTTCCCGACTATCCTATTGTTTGGCTTCGAGTTTAGGAAAGTCCTAATATTTATTTAAATGTTTTGGTCTCGCCAATTTTAATTAATTTGGACTTATATTTGTATGACATGATCATACAAATAACTCTCGAAGATATGAGGGTTTATGTCGTACTAAACGACTACCTCGGAGTCCTAAGACCTAGTTAGGGCTTAATTTACATGACATGATCATGCAAATGCCTAACGAAGAGTCGAGGATTTATGTTGCACTGAGCAAACTACCTCGAAGTCCTATGGCTTGGTTATTTAATTCTAAGAATGGTTTTGCTGATGTAGATTCAAATTTTGCTGATGACGATGGCCGTGCTGCCCACCATGCTCCGAGCTCCTTCTTGTCGCAGAGGTTTAGTTTTAGAAGTCATAAATCAGGGGATGAGAAAAGTGTTTTGGTTTAGAGAAAATTTTAATTTCCAAGTATTTTTTGTGTTTTAATTAAAACAAATCTTAAAGTTGATTATAACGACACCGGTTAAGATCCCACAGTTCCATCCTTCCGTCATCATTATTTTTATCGGATTCACTTAGTCCAGTATGAATTTGCTAAACTCAACTAAATGAGTTCCACACTTTCATTTAGACCGTGAGAAATCCCGTTAGCAACACATAGGTTACATCATCCGAGGTATTCCCGATCATCCAACAGGACGTTTTAATTTAATTGTAATTGTAGTTTTGTGTTCTGTTTGTGATTAAATTTTGAGTTGTTTTATATTTTGAAATGTTGTGGCGGTGAATTTTATCTTGCAATGACTTTTAACTTAGTTTTGGTTTTAGTTTTAGTGGACTATCCTAAAGGTGTGGGTTTTCATGCAACGATTGTTTATCATGCAAGAAAAGTAATTGCGATGCGATTAATAAAATTGCAATAATGTAAATTGCAAGAAAGTAAATTGCAATAAAATAAAAGCGTACTCGGAGGGTCTTCCCGTCATCCCAAGCCGCACTTAAACATAATTAGAATATTTAAGCAAGTTCTAGGTAAAGCTAAGGTAAGGGTTATGGTTTTCTACCAAATTCCTAATCCTATAGCTAGTCATTTCCTATGACGTCTAGGTTCCTTGTGTTTTTGTTTGAAGACGATTTTCTTCATCAAAGAACAATTGAGTTCAATTGTTCTTATAAACATCCTATCATATTGAGAAAGTGTTTAAGAAGAATCTTAAACATCTTTTCAATACTGCTAGAATTGTTTTAAGTCCAAATGGATTCAATTACACAAATGAATTAATCGTTCAAGAATCTCAAGTTTTGTTATCTTGCTCAGTGAACTAGGACATTTGAATATTCTATAGGTGAAGTAACATTTCATTTAATATTCTGTTTAGGAGTTATGATAACTAAAGCTTTTGAGGGTAAATTGATGTTCAAATGGTTTATGATTTAGTTTAACTTCAATTAAAGGGTTTAAATTTGGAATAGTGTTCAAGTTGCTTTATATTTAATTTTTTATGTCTTAGGTGATGTTATTTAATTCAATTTAATTTAACTTTAATTTAATTTAATTGAGTTTCAATTTAATTTAATTCAATTTAATTCAATTTAGTTTGATTTGATGTTAAATTAAATTAATTTGATTTGATTTAATTTTAATTTAATTTGATTTAATTTAATTTAATTTTATTTTATTTTATTTTATTTTATTTTATTTTATTTAATTTAATTTAACTTAATTTAATTTGATTTTATTTATTTAATTTAATTTAATTTAATCTTTAATTTATTTAATTTAATTTTTAATTTGGTCTATCTTAATTTAATTTGGTTTTATTTATTTAATTTAATTTAATTTAATTCATTTAATTTAATTTAATTTGTTTATTTAATTTAATTTAATTTAATTTAATTTAATTTAATTCAATTTAATTTACTTAATTTAATTTAATTTTTAATTTAATTTTATTTTTTTTAATTTTAATTGAAATTTTAAAAGAGTTTAATAATTTAATTTTAGTTTAATGATTTAGTCTTTTAATGTTTTGAATTTGAGTTATCATTTTAATTAAGAATTGAATATTAATGAGATAATTAATTTAGGGATTTTTAAATTAAAGAATAAATATCTTCCTAATAATATCCCTATTTTAATAATTCTAATTTTATTATTCCTCCAAATTTAATCAATTATTTAATTAAGGTTTAATTATTTTAAAATTGTTTAATGGGTTTCTACCCTTTAATTATTTAAATTTCAATCATCCAAATCAGATTAGGATCAAATATTTTATTTATTAATTTTTTTATTAAACCTAAAGTTTTAATTAAGGATTAAAAATTTTAATTACCATTTTGCCCTTTAAGCTTAATAATTTCATAACTCACTAAATTGAACTCAAATGAACTTGAAATTTTTATATGACTTTACTCATATGTCAATAAAGACATGAGAGGAGAAAATGTGATTTTTATGTATTTAATTTATTTATATAATTATTTTTGGTGGAAAATAGAGATTCCCAAGGAAAATTTAATAACATGACCAAGGGAAAGTTTCTGTTCTTAAGAAAATTAGGGGGCATTCCTAATGACCAGAGGACCACTTAGACCATTTTTTGTGATTTTTTGAATTATATTATTTTTATTATAATTATTTTAAGTTTTGGAGTATTAAATAATTTAAAAATAAAATAAATGTTGAAAAATGAATTTTATATTTTTTAAAAATCTCTCTGATATCAAGGAAATCAGAGAATCAAATTTTGTAATTTTCTGATTTTTCTATGATTTATTATAATTATTTTAGTGAAAATGCTAGAAAATACATTTTTTTAATTTTAAAATTACCCTAGAGCTTTAAAATTTAATATCTCACTAAATAAACCTAAGAAAAATATGGGGTTTGTTCCTAAGTGATTAAAATTAAAAATGTGACATTTTGGTGAATTTTATTATTTTTGTGATTTTTATTATTTTTTAATTATTAAAAATATTAAAATAATATTAAAAATCAACTTTTTTAGAAAATTGAAATTTTAATTTTCTTAAATTCCCTGATATCGAGAGGCTCCAAAACCAATTTGGTGAATTTTTGAAAGATATTTTGAAAGTTATGAATATTTAAAGTTTAAAATGGCTAAATGGCTTAATCAACCCAATTAGTAGGGCTAACCAAGTCCAATTGACCTCAAATTTTTATGGTGGGTTCCTCTGATCCTAAAAGTCAGTGGAGAATTGATTTCAAGTCAATTTAATGTATGGTTAGCTCTAATTAATTAGAAATCCATTTTGGGTGTTTAAGCCAATTAGGGTTGTTTTAAAAGAACTAACTCAAAACCTATTTTTCCTAGGGTCCTCTCGGTCATAAGGAACATCACCAAATTTTCCTAGAATTTATTTCACAACATGCTATTTATTGGAATTAAAATACTCAAAACGAGTGACATGAATTTGAAAAATCAATAACTCTTCATAGGGATGGCCTCGACTTTGGAAAATTCAGGGAATGTTCCCAAATTCGGAGGCTTCAAAGCCCTATGGTCTCATGCCATAGTGAATTGTATACATGCATGGAGAATTAAAAATATGCAGAGAGTAAATAAATTATTAAAAATAAAATACTTGATGAAATTAAATGATTTATTTTCCACATTATTCTCCTCTCGTTCACTGAGCAAGAGGGTATTTTTATTTTATTTTTCTGATTTTTCTACACAAAGTTATAAATTTTTGAAGTTTAGGGAATTAAATAAATCAGAAAAATCCCTAATTTTCTATTTATCCACGCGGCGCCGCGTCAACCTCTGCAACTCCGAACGCACACGCGTCGCGCTCCCATTCGACGCCGCCATCTGAGTCAGCAGCCCGGGCCCCGCGGTTCTCGTACCGTCTCCTGATCCGACACGATCCTGGCCGTCCGTCCGCGCGTGTATTGAATGGACGACATCCGTTCATCGTCCCCAAGTGTCCTCACCCGAGAGCCATCCACACTAAATCCCTAATATCTCACTCGATACTCAATGGATTTTCATGTTCTTATGGTCTATGGATTCGTCTTGAAGAGACCAACACATCTATACGGTGATCATGCATCGAAATTAAAGCATTTGAAATGGAGAATCTCCAGAAGCTCGGGATGAAGAATTAGCTCATACCTTCGCTCGGAGAAGTGCGGCTTCGATCCGAGGGTTGTTGCACCTTCGATCGGATCCCGCAAGCTCCGGATGAAGTCTCCCGGTCGCAGTGAATCGTCTAGTGGGATTTCGACCAAGCCCGATCACAAAGCTTGGAGGCTGGAGCAACCGGGTGGCCCAGAGATGGGGCTTTTGTTGCGTGGACACCTTCCCTCGGTCCGGTGAAGGTGTAGAGCCAATCAATTTGGGATCGGCTCACCGTGGAGAAGTGTCCTGGTTTTGGGCCTAGATTTCAACTCGAAATCGAGCTCGCGGAGAAGAAATGGCGGGGAGATCTCAGTGGGGATCAAGTGCTCGTGTATGGGGAGGAGTCCGGAACAATTTTGGCGGAGTTTCCTTAAGGTTTGTTTCAGACACCTCTCATGGCCGAGAGGGGCGGTGTTTAAATAGGAGAGGGTGCGAGGGCCTCCCGTGGAGAGTTAGGGCTTGGGATCAGCTGCTCTTGGCAAGAGAAGAACGGCTCCAATGGCCACTGGGGATGGGGCGACTCAGCAGGTGAGAATTCCAAGTTAGGCTCACATGTAAGCTCTCGGCCATGGTGGTTTCCGGCGGTCGTGATGGCCGGCCGGCCGAGGTCGGGTCACCCTCGAGGTCGGGGAGGTCGTGGCTGGAGGTTTGTGCGATCAATCGGCCATGGACATGTGTAAAGGAGTTGAATTGAAATGGAATGGGGATGAGCTCATTTTGGGTCCAAATGGGTCAACCCACCTTTTGGGCTTGGTTCACCTCCCCATGGCTGATTCAGGTGAGGGAAGATCGGATGGATCAGCTAGGAAAGGGTGGAGAAGTCACCATCCATGAATATTTTGATTAAACATGGATTAAGGTGAAGCATTAAAAGGGTTAAAACCTTTTAAGGGAGCTTAAAAGAGGCTCCTCCTTTTGCCATTAGTGGCTTGATCACATGTCGAGCCTTCCATGGCTTCATGTGGCTTGTCCATGGCTTGCATGGCTTGTCTTTGGCTTCGGCAAAAAGTTTGGTCAATTTCATAAAAATGGATTTTAAGGATTTTGGATAATTTGGTGGAAATTTGGATCAAGCCTCATTTAGAATTATTTGATCATTGGTTTAGGACTTAGGGATGATTTTAATTGAAAGTATGATGAGGGGAAATGTCATATGGGCTTTAGGGTGGATGTTGGGCTTTTTTGAAATGGTTTTAGATGGGCTTTTAAGATGGTTTAGGAAAGTGGGCTTTTGAATTTTAAAATGGATTTTGGGATGAAATTTTGTAAAGAGGTTGGGCCAAATAATTGTTGGGTTTAGCTCATGGATGTATCATGAGTGACTTGAAGCAAATTGGGAGTGATTTGGGTTTGAATTAGGTTGAATTTGGGCTCTTTTGGTGAATGGGCCAATATAGGTCAAAGTGGGCTAACTTGGGCCAATGTTGGGCTAGGGTTGAAATTGATGTAAAATTAATGTTGAGAAATGTTTATGGGAGTGTTTCAAAGAGGTTTTGCATTTGGTTGGGCTTTGATTTTGGGGTTTGGGCCCATTTGGGTTAGGTTTTGGTTTAGGTCAAAATTGGGCCTTTTAGCTTTGGGTTGAATTTGAGTGGGGTTTGGGTCCAAATTTTGGGCAAATCATGTTAGTGTTATGCTTGTGGGGATGCTAAGGAAGACTTAGAAAAGATTTGGGGTTAATTGGAGTTGAATTGGGTAAGTTTGGGTTAGGTTTGGGTCATGGGTCAAAATTGGTCTTTAAGGTCAAAAGTGAAATTGGATTCAAATGTCAATCAAATTGGACTTGGATTTGGCCTAGATTGGTGTTGGGAATGTTGAATTGTGGTTTAGAATTGAGTTGGACCAGAATTTGGGTCAATCGGATAGGTTTGGTTTCGACATCGGGTTCACTTTCGGGTTAAAATGGGTCAAATTGGGGTTTTGACAAAAGTAGGGTAAATAGACAAAATTGGCCCATGGTGTAGTTGAACAAAATGAAATTGGGAATATTTGGGATTTTCTGGAATTTTCTCGGAATTTTCTGAATTTTTTGAATTTTGGGTCAAGAGGGGTATTTTGGGTATTTGGAGGGTATTGGGAGGTTTTCTTGGAATTTTTGGTATTTTTGGGTATGGATGGTCAATTTGAGTGATGCGGAAATGTTTGGGATTGATTTTGAGGAATCTTGGGTGATTTGGAAATTTTTGAGAAATTTGGGTAGTTTCAAGGGTTTTGGTAAGGCTAAGCGGGTGTAGGGTCCCGAGGGTCAAAAATTAAAAATTTGGGAAATTGAAGATTGGGTAAACTTGAGTGGAATGAAATCATTGTGGTTGAGCCATGAAGCCATATCAAGCCCACATGAGCCATGAAGGGACCCATTTGAGGCATTCACTATGTTGTTCCTAACCCTCTTAGCCAAGGGCTTAGGGGTTAAGGACCATCCATGTGAATCACCTACATGAGTGAGGAGGTCAAGTTAGGTATAGGTGTGTGAAAGTGTAGTGTATAGGTGTAGTGTGTGTGTAAGTCAGCCCCTTCACTGCACCGGGCCACCCGTGGCGGCTCTAAGGCCAAAGAGTCCCATAGGAACTCATCCTTTAAACTTCCACATTCGATTTCAACCCTCTAGGTGATTAGGGGTC
The DNA here is from genome assembly GCA_022702705.1 of Papilionanthe hookeriana x Papilionanthe teres. NCBI lineage: Eukaryota > Viridiplantae > Streptophyta > Magnoliopsida > Asparagales > Orchidaceae > Papilionanthe > Papilionanthe hookeriana x Papilionanthe teres. The sequence continues at coordinate 175,707,083 of CM040422.1, forward strand.
TACGATCAAGTTTGTGGAGTTTGCAGGGAGTTAAGAAGTGGTTTGAATTTCTAAAAGGTGGGTCCCAATTCTAGTCCTCTAAGATAGTCAAAGGAAAAGCCTAAGGCTAGATCCTAAGTATTAAAGGGAAGAATAAAAGACCTCATCAAAAATGAGGTCGACAAATGGACCCCCAATAGGTGTGGTGAGCTGACGGAGCACACCGCGCGTATTGGTGTTGACCGAAGCGATCAACAAAACCAACACAAAAGTCTAAGTGACAAACTTAGGACAGAGTAGGAGAGTTTTCGCTGGGGAGTGTCAAGTATCTCTGTGAGACTGGAGATTCCTGAACTCTCGCTGGGAAAAGGAAAAGGAGGTGAATCCCAAATCACATGACCTGGGGGAATTTCAATTTAGATTTTATTTTAGTTTCAGTTTTGATGTGTAAGTTTAGATTTTGAGTTTGAGTTTCAATTTAGATTGAAGTTTTGTTAAGATTAATTTGAAGGGATTTGATTTAAAATGAGAATTGGAATTTTGTGGTTTTAGATGTAGCATCTTCAACCTCGAAAGAAAATTGAATTGATCGGATTGAATCATTGCAATGAGGAGAGATCTCAGAGAAATGCGGTATTGGATGTAAAATCCTTAACCTCAACAGTTTGATTTTGATGTATTTCATTGCGATAGGGAAAAGATCCTAAAGCAATGCAGTCTTGGATGTAAAATCCTCGACCCAAAAGTTTGAATTTGATGTACTTCATTGCGATAGGGAAAGGATCCTAAAGCAATGCAGTCTTGGATGTAAAAATCCTCGACCCAAAAGTTTGAACTTGATGTACTTCATTGCGATAGGGAAAGGATCCTAAAGCAATGCAGTCTTGGATGTAAAATCCTCGACCCAAAAGTTTGAACTTGATGTACTTCATTGCGATAGGGAAAGGATCCTAAAGCAATGCAGTCTTGGATGTAAAATCCTCGACCCAAAAGTTTGAATTTGATGTATTTCATTGCGATAGGGAAAGGATCCTAAAGCAATGCAGTCTTGGATGTAAAATCCTCGACCCAAAAGTTCGAATTTGATGTACTTCATTGCGATAGGGAAAGGATCCTAAAGCAATGCAGTCTTGGATGTAAAATCCTCGACCCAAAAGTTTGAACTTGATGTATTTCATTGCGATAGGGAAAGAATCCTAAAGCAATGCAGTCTTGGATATAAAATCCTCGACCCAAAAGTTTGAATTTGATGTATTTCATCGCGATAGGAAAGGATCCTAAAGCAATGCGGTCTTGATGTAAAATCCTCGACCCAAAAGTTTGATTTTGATGTACTTCATTGCGATAGGAAAGGATCCTAAAGCAATGCAGTCTTGGATGTAAAATCCTCGACCCAAAAGTTTGAATTTGATGTACTTCATTGCGATAGGGAAATGATCCTAAAGCAATGCAGTCTTGGATATAAAATCCTCGACCCAAAAGATTGAATTTGATTGAGATTTGATTTGAGATCTGAAAGATCGAATTCAGAATTTGATTGAGATTTGAAATCTGGAAAGATTGAATTTGAGATTTGATTTAGATGAGTTTGAACTCGGTTGAGATTTGATTTAAGATTTGATTTGAAATTTGGAAGATCAAATTTGAAATTTGATCGAGATTGGATTTGAAATTTGATTGAGAATTTGATTTGAGATTCGATTTAACACTTATGTTGATTTTGTTTATCTTCTAATGATTCAAATTTTATTTTATCGTTTATTTAATGTTTATGTGAGTTTGGTGTTCGTCATTTTTAAGATTTTTTTTTTAGGAAAGTTTTCTTTTATTCTTCTCTTTTTTTCTTTTTCGTTCTTTCGTTCGAAGTTCATTTAACTTTAATGGCGCTTCCTAATCAATTTGCACAAAAGAGGTGAAGGCCAAATATGTGACATGGTCACTTTCATTCCAATCATGTCGAAGATACATCATACAACTCGATCTCGGAATACATTTCATACAATCCATGTAGACTCAAAACGGACTATGTATGATCTTTGTTGATCCATCCAAAGAAGCATCTCGTCAAAAATCTATGTCCGAATAATGGGGTACATGGTCAATAACATCACATTCCAAGCCATCCTCGGCAAGGATGCCGTATGGATGTACATCGGAGGTGTGATATTTTCCATGTAACTCACAGCTCGTAAGGCCGGAGGCTCTCTAGCTCCGGTCCGGTCTGGAAATGGTAAGGTGTCTTTCTCGTTGTCCATTCTTCGAAAGTAACCGAGATCCGCTTCACCGGTACTCCCGTATGCAATGCTTAGCGATATCTCGCTCCGTTGCCCTTCGCATCATGATGGAACCTACCGGTAATGGTATCTTCACCGGCCCGCGGAACTCACCCGGGCTCGCTTATCCGGAGGTCGATCCGAACATGATGTTACACTCGTTCAGGAAAGAGACCGTGCAGTAAGGTCCGACAAAGTCGTGGTGATCTATGTGTGGGGTATGCGATCACCCCGCTTGTAGATGTTAATAATGCAGCTTATTGGGTATGCATCCGCCGCGCAGTACTCTCCATGTTATCAATCTCTTTACCATTCTCTCGATGACTAATGGCATCGGATCCACTCGCCCATGACGGAGTATTCCCGGTGGGTTTCCTTCCTGTCTTCCGCAAAGTTGTAGCAGCATCCACATTGTATCGTGATTCTTCCCTTCCCCGGCATCCATCTCCGGGGTTCCGAGTATGTGTTTTCCTCGTGCGGCCTCGCTCGGCCCATTCTTTTCAAATCCCGGATGCAATCCACGATTTGCCGTTGTTCATACTCCGAGAATACGTCCGTATGTAGCTCGAGGCACTCTAGTATATTGATTCTTCCGCCTTTAATTCTCTCGAAGTATTCAAAGGTTTTCTTTTCAACATTCCGCATTCTCTCCAGCCTCGTATTCCGGAATGATCTGCGTATGGCGAGGCCTCGTGACATATTGTGGGATATACGGTTCAATCCCTTCACGTTCTCCCCGCATACCTCGGCTCCTCGGGGATGATGTTCGTCGGGACATCTCCCGGGCCGCTTCCCGCAACAAGGTCATGCATCACCGGTGGTTCTATCCGGTAGCGGGGTAGCCTTCTTTCTTCGATCTTCGTGAGATTTCCCCGGTCCTTTCGTTATCCTGGGAGCCGGTCTCCTTTCTTCAGAGTTCCCGGTGAACCGGTGTCCTCGAAGTGTATGTACCGGCATTAGCAATTGTCTCGTCGCGCCGGTCCGCAGCCTAGTTTTGTTAACATCTTACTGATACGGCGATTCTTATTTCTTCATTGCGTTCGTCGCGAGAGTAGCTCTTCGAACTTCGAATGTATGCGGGCGTGGCGCCGACAAGCTCGCCTTCTGCCGTAGCCACTACGTACTTCATTTTCTTATCTTCTTCGAGTGTTTGCTTTTCTTTTCGTCGTCCGGATTGGTGGCTTGGGCCACCCACTTTCATCACCGTCTCGCCCGGCAGTTCTTCTCGATCAACCGGGATCCAGCTCACTTTCCTCGTACTATAAGCCCGTCGGTGCTAAATCCGAGTCAATCTCGATTATCGCTCCATCTTTCACCCTCTTTTCATCGAGTGCAAGGCTTACGCCATTCTTAAAGTTCAGGACCAACCGCCCGTTCGACATTTCCCTGCGAAAAGACAAGGAAAAGGATCAGGGGCTGTACTAAGAACAAGAACATTAAGAAAATGTTTATTAAAGACACATTTTTTTATATTATATTTTTTTTTTTGTATTTTCAAATTTAACAGGAATGAAGTGGGATAAGATCAGGGAAGAGATTTTGATTTGGAAAAGAAAACAATGAAAACTTAATTATCATGACTTTATTTATTTTAGCTCATTTTATTATTTTTTGGGTTCGGACCCAATCATAAGTAATTACTTCACCCGTGTTTCTTAGGGATAAAGAATTCATTCCTTCGAAACATCAGGTAGCGTAATACTTTTTCAAGTATCGTTCGTTGATCGGAAGCATATGTCGTTCTCCCCGGCAATTCACTAGCTTGTAGGAACCTCCCCGAGTATACTCGCTTCAACCACAAACGGTCCTTCCCAAGTGGGTTCAAATTTTCCTCCTATCTTGCGATGTGCAAGAATAGGTCTCTCGAGAACGAGAACTAAGTCACCAACTTTGAAGGTTCTCGGGCGAACCAGCTTGTCATGGGCTCGAACCATCTTAGCTTCGGTATAGTTCTAAATTCCGTAGCGCTGCAAGTCTTTTCCCTTCCAAGCTTTCTAATTCTTCTAGTCGTAATTTGGCGTTCTCTTCCATCGTGATCTTGTTTGCAACTGCAATTCTGAGTGAAGGAAGCTGAACCTCTAAAGGTAACACTGCCTCGGACCCATACACCAGAGCGTAAGGTGTAGCTTCGAGTAGGTGTTCGAAGGTTGTCCAGTAGGCTCAAAAGGCTTCTAACAACTTCTCGTGCCAATTTCTCTTATTATCGTCCAAGTTTTTCTTTAAGATTTGAACGAGAGTTTTATTAAAAGCCTCGGCGAGGCCGTTTGCTCTCGGGTAGTAAATTGTCGAGTATCGCCGCCGATTCCGTGTCTCCCGACAAAATTGTTAATTTGCGTGCTTCGAATGCCGACCCATTATCCGAGATAATCCTCGCATGGCACTCCGAAATCGTAGACAACTTGGTTCTTCGAAAACCAGTAGCACGTGGTGTGCTTTCACTTCTCTAAGTGGAACCGCCTCTACCCACTTGGAAAAGTAATCCGTAGCCGCAAGAATGAAGCGATGTCCTTTCGAAGATGGTGGTCCTATCGGACCCACTATATCCGTGCCCCAACATTCAAATGGCCACGACGCAATTGTCGGGTGTAGCACATTTGGAGGTCGGTGTAGAACCACTCCGTGCACTTGGCATTGGTGACAGCTCTTGGCGATTTTCATGCAGTCGGTCATCATCGAGGGCTAGTAGTACCCTATTCTTTTAATTTTAATCTTCATCTTCGGACCGACTGGTGAGCGCCACAGAGTCCTGAATGTACCTCTTTAACAATTTCACGGGCCTCGGACCCGCTTAGGCACCTTAGCCACATTTGATCAAAAGACCTTCTGTACAATGTGTTGTTTATTAATGCGTAAGACGAGTTCTTTCTCGATCCGATGAGCTAGCGACCTATCGTCCGGTAGCTTTCCGTTTCGCGGTGTATCTATCAATGGCCGTCGCCAATCTTCTCGTGTTTTCACGTCACCGCTGCAATCGATTCTTTTTCTTTTCCGATATGTGTGTCGTGTCTATGTCGAGTCGTGATAGGACCCGACGTCCGTGAACCGACACTTCTACCGATTCATCTTGCAAACAGGCAAATTCTTTTGCGAGACGGGCTAAAGCATCTGCTAAAGCATTTTCTTTTCGGGAATTTTGTAGATCGTCACATTTGGAATCGTTCCAACAATTGTATGGCATACTCGGAAGTATTGTTCGAGTCTTGGCTTTAAAATTCCGTACTCGTCCGACGATCCGTCGAATGATTAACCGTGAATCCCCGTAGATGTCGATGTCCGTTATTCCCATTCGAATGGTTAATTCCGATCCCGTTATGAGGGCTTCGTATTCCGCTTCATTGTTTGTACACGGTTCCGTCAAGTGGTAGGAGTATCTTAACATCCCCGCTCCGGTGTTATAAAGATTAGCCCGATTCTCGCCTTACCGGCACTATCACTTGCGATTCTTCATCTTTGTGTGCCGAAGATGCTCCGTCGAAGTATAATTCCCAACGTCGATCATCGTGGTCTTCTAAACTCATTATTTGTTCATCCGGCAAATCGTCATTGAGAGGAGATTCCGCCGGCAAAGGGTGTGCTGCGAGGAAGTCCGCTAAGACTTGTCCCTTTACGACGACGAAGAGGCACGAAAGTTATATCGAATTGCAATAATATCATCGACCATCCGGCAAGTCCGCCGAAAGTGTTGGACGAGTCATCAAGTATCGCAATGGATTAAATTTCGAGATCGTGCTGACCTTATGAGAAAGCATGTAGTGCCCGAGCTTTTGAGCGGCGAAGATCGTGGCCAAACAATGTTTTTCAATTGCGGGATACCTTACTTCCGTCGAAAGTAAACGACGGCTTAAGTAGTAAAGAGCATTTTCTTTACCCTCATCATCGACCCTGCCAACGGGGCTCCGAGAGAGTCGTCTAAAGCCGCGGTGTAAAGTATCGACGGCCTACCCGAGACTCGGGGCTGCTAAGACAGGAGGTGTCATTAAATATTGTTTAATGTCCTCGAAGGCCTTCTCGGCATTTCTCTTCCCAAATAAATTTGGCGTCCTTTTAACTAGTGCCGAGAAAGGCCGACACCTACTCCGACAAATTCGAGATAAAGCGTCGAAGATATGCCAGCTTTCCTTGAAAAGATCGTAGTTGTTTTAAGGTTTTGGGAGGCGGCATTTCTAAGATAGCTTTAATCTTTTCCGTGTCGATTTCAATTCCACGATGTCGGACAACGAATCCTAAGAATTTCCCGGAGGTGACGCCGAAGGCGCATTTTAAGGGATTCATCTTAAGGTTAAATTGTCTTAATCGTTCGAAAACAATTCTCAAATCATACAGTGGTTTTCCTTTACTTTGCTTTCGATGACCACATCGTCCACGTAGCATTCGACTTCGATTATGGATGAGATCATCAAAAATTCTTGTCATTGCTCTCGGTAGGTTGCTCCTACGTTCTTCGGTCCGAATGGCATCACTGTGTAGCAAAATACTCCGATCGGCGTTCGAATGTCGTAAGCTTTTCATCTTCCGGAGCCATTTTTATCCGGTTGCATCCCGAAGATCCATCCATGAATGAGAATATTTCATGTGTCGAAGCAATGTCGATCATTAATTCGGGATCTGTAGAGGGAATTCATCTTTTCGGACATGCCTCGTTTAAATCTCCGAAATCCACACAAATTCCGATCCGACCATTCTTCTTTCGACCGGCACTACATTGGCTAGCCATGTCGGGTATTGTTCTTCACGGACAAATTTAGCGTCTATTAGCTTTTTAACTTCGGTTATGACTTGTTGTTCGATTTCTAGACGCATTCTTCCGGGACCTTGTCCGACCGGGGCGAGGTAGGATCCACTCCTAGCTTATGGACTGCGACCTCCGGAGCTAATCCCGGCATCTCATCGTAGCTCCAAGCAAAACAGTCTTTAAATTCCATTAATAACTTGATTATTTCTTCGGAGTCTTCTTTATCGAGTAAGGAACTAACAAAGGTAGGTCTAGGCTCTTCGCTAGTACCTAAGTTAACTTCCGTTAACTCATCTATCGTAGATTTAATTTCTTCTTCGAATTCGGTGGAGCGTCTCCAATTTGTACATCTTCGAGTTCGTCCGTAGTTTCCATGCAGTTTTCATTGGACTCGCAAGTGACAACCAAGCAAAATTCAGCATCGTCAACCGACCCTACCGTGCCGAATCCGAGACCATGCTTTGAATCGGGTGGACGACCGGAATTATTCCATAATTTTTCAAAATGTTGTGATCGGCCTTTTGTCGATTGTCGAGGTAAGAAACCACGTTGAATTAAATTTCGAACACAGGGAGAGTACCACTCAAAAGGTAATTCCATTAATTCGATGAAGTGACATCTTCGAATTGTACATTATTTTCAGTTTTGGAGGAAGTAGCACCACGGTAGAACTTGATCGGCCTCGCACCGTCGTTACGTACCTCTTTGACCACCATACCCTCGATCTTGTTAGAATGGATCGGGGTTAGGGTCATAGTATGTACGTAGTGGTTAATCTTTTCGTACATCGATTTGTATTCTTCGTTCTTCTCATCTTCGAGAGAGATCTTAAATTGCGGCTTCTTCCGACTTATTGTCGCTGCTTCTTGTTCGATTTCTTTTTCTTCTTCGTAACTATCTTCCCAATCAACATTGATGGTCGGTTTCCTCTGTCCAACTGTCCTAGCGTCTCTACCACGACCTCGTCCCCGGCCTCGACCTCGGATGCGAGTTGTGGAGAAACCTTCTCCATCTCGCCGGAAGGGAGTGGTGAGTGACTCTTGGACTAGAACTTCGGGTTCTTCGTTGTCCTGAACTTTCTTTGCTTCATTTGTTACGGTATCTCTGGAGAAGATTGTTTTCTTCGGAGGTGCATAGTAAGCTGCATCTTCATGGATTCCGATCTCATGTATGGAGAATGGTTGTAAGTCACCTTTGATGCATTGTTCCCCTCCATCGTAATATTTGATGCACTGATGCAGAGATGATGGTACCATCCTATTTTCATGTATCCACGGTCGGCCCAAGCAGAGCGTCGAACGACGTTTCGAATCAATTATGTGAAATTTTGCGGTTGTCTTTGCTAAGTCACCGGTCTTCATTAGTAGCGTTATCGATCCGAGGGCTCTTTCTCCTTTCCGGTCGAATCCTCTTAATAACATTTTGTCGGCCTCGAGCTCACGAGCATCAATTTCTAAGTATGCTAGTGTTCGAAGACTCATTATATTGATTGATGCTCCCGGATCCACCAATACTCGAGAGTGTAAACTTCCCGATTAGTAACTTAAATGTACAATGGTCGGTTGTGATCCGTCGTCCCAAGTAGTAGGTCATTGTCCGCGAAGGTAACACCTCGTCGTTCCTTTAACGAACAAACCTCATCTAAGGAATCTCCGACCATTTGAGCTAAGCAAATTCCGGATCAAGTAAGGCTTTCGATCGAGCTTCTCTCATCTCCTTTGATAAGATCGGAGCATCGTAAATGCTTAGTTTGGTCGGTAGTTTCCTAAGATGGGCTAGCACGTTGTAGTCCACTTTATTTTCATGCGTCTCGGCTTCTTCTCGAATGGGTATTTCTTCCGCCGGGGTTGGTTCTTCTTGAACAACCACCCGCTTTCCTTTGTCTTTTGGACCCATTCTCGAAGGTAGAACTCTTCCACTTCTTAAGTCGACTTCGTAATTTCTTCGAATCTAGTGTCGAGCTTGTCGGTGTCTCCCCCGAATCGGAATGACAGGCTCTTCCGGATTATCCTCGAATCCGAAGGCTCTAACTCTATCGTGACCGGAGCTCCTCGAAACTCGCAGATAGATTCGTTGCTTCGTCGAACTCTCGTAGCCTCCTTGATGGATGCCTTCTTCGTTATTTTGCTCATCGAGATCGTGTATGATTCGAGAATTGTCGTTGATGTCGAAATCGATATCCGGATTGTCGCTAGTTACGTAATCGTTAGAAACAATCAAAACGTAGCCAACGCCATCACCCTTATCATTATATGATCCCACCGAAGTGAGCGAGATAATCATACAAAATCGGAGGTTCGAGGGATTTCTCCCCCGAATCGGAAACAACTATCCTAGGATAAGCGGCCCCTAGTCCAAGCCTTAGGAGTCTCGATCCTCTCTTCTTCGTCGATTTTCTTCTTCTCTTCAATCATCTCCTGTCGAGGTGGTTCTTCTATCGCAAGTGATAAGTACCGGCTTAACGTGTCTCGAACTCCGAATCGAAGCTCGCACCGAGGCGGTTCGGATTCCATCTAAAATCTTTTTCGAAGACCTCGTCCAAGCGGTAGTCCATCCATCATCGGTTGTATATGGATCTCATCGAATGATGGGATCGGCTGAGATAACATCGACGGAACCTCCTTTCGGGGTTCCTTCATGTACTCCTTCGGGATTGTTATATTCCCTTTCCGAAGGTTGTCGTCGAGCCAACTTTTGAAGGTAATGCAATCTTCTATCTTGTGCCCAAGCATCCGGTGGTAGGGGCAAAAGTCGGGATCATCTTTATTGTTGACTTCCTCCGGTCTTTTAGGCTCCTGCACTGGAAATCTGGAGTCTTCATCGACTACGGAACATTTTCTGCATCGCTTCATTCTCGAAAGGATATTCTCTCGCTCGAAGCTCCCTTAATGTACGTTGCGGACGAGGCGGTTGTTCATACTGCGGAGATGATCGATAGCCGGGCCGGGTTGCTCGGTAATCCGTTGTGGTTGCTCGCGCCGTTCGGTGGTATTTGCATCGGTTGCTTGCCTTTGTCAACCGCCGCAATGATCCTAGATTTCTTTTCAAAAGTCTTCATGAGCTTTTGCTCGTCCGTCTTGTCGCGAAACTTAATTGCTTCGCCTCTTCTTGCAAGCTTCCGGCCTTGCTTAACAACTTCTCGAAAGTCTTAATAGTGAATCCTTCGAGGAGAAGTGCTATCGGGCCGTGAATGCTTTTAAGTAAGATGTCGATCGCATGTTGTTCTTGTAGTTCGTGGTTCACACTTCATGCTTAAATTCCTCCATCGAAGTATGTAATCCACCAAAGTTTCGTTCGGCCTTTGTTTCTCTACCACTAAATCACCTATAGTGATGTAGTGCCGAGCTCCGCGAATCGCTTGATGAAGAGGTTCTCTAGTTCCGAGAACGTCTTCACCGAACCATTCGTGCAATTCCGCATACCGGCCGAAGGCGATTCCCGACGGACCGCCGATGAACCGTCGGAAGAGTAATGCATCGCTCCCGCCGGCGTTGCAACAACCGGCACGAAAGTGTGCAACATGCCGTCGGGGGTTCCCTGGCTCCGTCGAAGGTCTTAAACAGAGGTGGTACGAAGCCTTTCGGGTATCGGACGACGTCGAATTCTTCCGGGTAAGGTCTACCCGTCCGAATGGATGTCCCGCTCTTCGATTGTGCTAAGGCTTCTCGCACTCGCTCGTTCCACCAAGTTCTTGATATCCTTTCCGTGGATCATACTTCGTGTTGTATCCTTTTAGCCGATCATCCCCATCGACGGATGTAATCTCCTTTCCTCCGTCTACAATGTGAATGACATCTCGGGGTGTCTCTCTTCGTGGTCGCATTCGACTCCGGAGAGTGGCCAGAGCTACGCCCATCTCTTCCATCCTTTTCGCCATTCGAGCGATCGTGTCGTCTTTCTCCTCGAAGCCGCCTTCTCATCGCTCCGGCTCCTCTCTTCTGCGGCTGCAGGAGCACCTCGCGAAGCCGATGAAGCTCGTGTTTCGACCATGTTGATTTCTGCATATTCGTCGTCCATGAACTCCGATGAATCAATCTCGTGTCCAAACTTTTCTTCTCTTTCTTTTGCCAATCGTCGGATATCGGTTCTCAACTTTTCCATGGCATCTTCTAGCGGGGCTTTCTGTGTGTCTTCGCGGTTGTCATGTGATAGCTCGCTCGGGTCCCCTTTATCGCAAGAAGACTTTCTTCGCATTCAAGTCTCCCGGCGAGACTTTCTTTCTTGGCCATTGTTTCAATCTCAACCGCCCAAGTAGTGGGACGCCATACCATCCTTCTAGCAACAGAAGGTCCAGGACCGGATGGTCCGTCGACCAAATGCCGGAAGGTGGTATCCTCCCTAATCCGTAATCCCGAGACGACGACAGCGGACTAGCCTTCATTCTTTTACTCGGCTTTTCCGTCATGATGGCGGGTTCTACTCGGGCCCAAGACGGGATTCGACCGGCACCCGCCCTATCCTTCGTAGAATCTCCGATACGGGCGCTTTTCCTTCTTGCTAACTTTTCTACCAAAGTTCGCAATCGAGCAAACGGCGTAGTTCTAGTCCTTTTCTTGCGGCTATCGTTGTAATATGCGGGCCGAGGTAATGCGGCGAGCAATCTTGCGAACATTTTCCTCGTCCTCTCGCGGCGGAGAGGGGATGGAACCCGCTTCCTCCCAAAAGTGGTATGTATTCGAGCAGAATCGGTGTATATTCGAGCAGCTTCCGGGATTTCCTCCAGAAAGCAATTTCAGCAGCTTCCGGCTTCTCCGGCTATCCTTCTACTTCGTTTCTTCTGGGTCCTCGTCGCTGATGGAATCTTCGAACCGGACCCGATTTCAAAAACGAAGGTCTCACGAGAAGATCCGTACCCTCCACTGTAACGGGTTTACCATAATTCTGGATTTCATTCCCCTTTAATTTGCGTGAAGTCGGGGTAGGTGCGTAAACAACTAGACCAGATGGGGGTAGTAAGAACAGCTCCTCCTGCGGACGACAGTAGATTCCTCTCAGTCGGATCCTTTGCAGGGGAGGAAACTCTTGGGTCGACCTAAGGTCGAACTCGAGCAGCGGCTTCTCGCCTCGGATACCTTGTTCGTCGAGTGCAAAGAGAGAAACGTCGGTGATCTCGACATTCGTGTTTTCAAATCCTTGTCCAAATCGGATGATCCCATTGTCGGGCAGCTCATCCTTATAGACAGCGAAGTCCGAGTCCGTTGGTGAAGGAGAAAATCGCTTTGGGGCTTCCATTTCGCGCAGGTAGATTCTCGTTGTCGGTCCCAAGTTATGCTTCTTTTCTTTAGGACGAAAAGAAAGGAATCGAAAAAGAGTCCGAACTCATTCTTGTTCATGTATTTATAAGAAGGAATCATTTGTTAAAAGAATCATTTATTAGAGGGTTCGTTTATTTAGAACGGAATGTTCAAAGGTGTAGAGAAGGTAAGGAATCCGATTCAGAGTTGGAAAGGAGAAGAAAGTCTTATGCAAGACTTCTCGACTCGAAGGATCACTCCTAAACTAACACCTATTGGGGTCCACCCCACCTCGAAATGAGGTAAAAGGATCTCGAACCTCTCGTTTAGAGGTGTCTAAACAAGTGGCTCCTAAATCCGAGAGAATGTCGGCTATACTTGTCCAAGGTAGAAATGAACATAGTATTCCAACGGAAAGAAGGGTAGTTCGATCCATTAAGAACATGGATACACTACCGATTTTTTGAAAGCGTAATTATCCGATTATAATGGAGAGAGGAATTGTCCCCACGTGAGTCGCCGTAAGTTGTACGGCTTATTTTGAGGTTGTGTGTTATTTTGAAAAGGGGTCGCCAACGTAGTTGTCGGCAAATTTTTAATTTAATTTAAATAAATAATTTTGAAAAGTAGTATTTGATTTTGAAAATAATTTTAAATTTGAAGGTTTTAAGATATGAGATTAAACCGATCTCACATCCCAAATAGTTTATATAAACGAGCACCGCACCACAAACCGTGTATCTATCACTAAGGATAGTACACACCGCTTCGACTGGTGGGGCTCGATTAAATAAACTAGAAGATTTCATGACATCCATTTGGTCCGCGAACCAATTTTATAAGCCGACAAATTCCCCGCTTAATATGAAAGTATTAAACAGGGTTTATATTACTCAGGTTCTTTAAAATTCCCTATAAGGGCAAGCCCCTATAGCTTAATTACATCTTAAGTGACGGAATCACCTAAGAAAACTCTCGATAATAATCAATAATTCCGCTCTCAAGGATTTCAAAGTTTAAGTTTTCAAGGGATTGAATTTTGGAATTTCAATAGGAATGGATCAAATTTGGAACATTTTGTTTTGGGAATCCAAAGGAAGAAAAGTAAGAGAAATCGCGCATTCGAAGCGAACTTCGGTAATTTCCGACTATCCTATTGTTTCGCTTCGAGTTTAGGAAAGTCCTAATATTTATTTAAATGTTTTGGTCTTCGCCAATTTTAATTAATTTGGACTTATATTTGTATGACATGATCATACAAATAGATCTCGAAGATATGAGGGTTTATGTCGTACTAAACGACTACCTCGTAGATCCTAAGACCGGTTAGGGCTTAATTTACATGACATGATCATGCAAATGCCTAACGAAGAGTTCGAGGATTTATGTCGCACTAGTGCAAACTACCTCGAAGTCCTATGGCTTGGTTATTTAATTCTAAGAATGGTTTTGTCGATGTAGATTCAAGTTTCATCGATGACGATGGTCGTGCCGCCCACCATGCTCCGAGCTCCTTGTTGTCGCAGAGGTTTAGTTTTAGAAGTCATAAATCGTGGGATGAGAAAAGTGTTTTGGTTTAGAGAAAATTTTAATTTCCAAGTATTTTTTGTGTTTTAATTAAAACAAATCTTAAAGTTGATTATAACGACACCTGCTAAGATCCCACTGGCTCCATCCTTCCGCATCATTATTTTTATCGGATTCACTTAGTCCGTATGAATTTGCTAAACTCAACTAAATGAGTTCCACACTTTCATTTAGACCGTGGAAATCCCGTTAGCAACACGTAGGTTACATCATCCGAGGTATTCCCGATCATCCAACAAGACGTTTTAATTTAATTGTAATTGTAGTTTTGTGTTCTGTTTGTGATTAAATTTCGAGTTGTTTTATATTTTGAAATGTCGTGGCGGTGAATTTTATCTTGCAATGACTTTTAACTTAGTTTTGGTTTCGGCTTTAGGAGCTATCCTAAAGGTGTGGGTTTTCATGCAACAGATTGTTTATCATGCAAGAAAAGTAATTGCGATGCGATTAATAAAATTGCAATAATGTAAATTGCAAGAAAGTAAATCGCAATAAAATAAAAGCGTACCCGGAGGGTCTTCCCGTCATCCCAAGCCGCACTTAAACATAATTAGAATATTTAAGCAAGTTCCTGAGTAAAGCTAAGGTAAGGGTTATGATTTTCTACCAAATTCCTAATCCTATAGCCTAGTTATTTCCTATGACGTCTAGGTTCCTTGTGTTTTTGTTCGAAGACGATTTTCTTCATCAAAGAACAATTGAGTTCAATTGTTCTTATAAACATCCTATCATATCGAGAAAGTGTTTAAGAAGAATCTTAAACATCTTTTCAATATTGCTAGAATTGTTTTAAGTCCAAATGGATTCAATTACACAAATGAATTAATCGTCCAAGAATCTCAAGTTTTGTTATCTTGCTCAGATGAACTGTGACATTTGAATATCCTATAAGTGAAGTAACATTTCATTTAATATTCTCGTTTAGGAGTTATGATAACTAAAGCTTTTGAGGGTAAATTGATGTTCAAATGGTTTATGATTTAGTTTAACTTCAATTAAAGGGTTTAAATTTGGAATAGTGTTCAAGTTGCTTTATATTTAATTTCGTTATGTCTTAGGTGATGTTATTTAATTCAATTTAATTTAACTTTAATTTAATTTAATTGAGTTTCAATTTAATTTAATTCAATTCAATTCAATTTAGTTTGATTTAATGTTAAATTAAATTAATTTGATTTGATTTAATTTTAATTTAATTTGATTTAATTTAATTTAATTTTATTTTATTTTATTTTATTTTATTTTATTTAATTTAATTTAACTTAATTTAATTTGATTTTATTTATTTAATTTAATTTAATTTAATCTTTAATTTATTTAATTTAATTTTTAATTTAGTTATCTTAATTTAATTTGGTTTTATTTATTTAATTTAATTTAATTTAATTCATTTAATTTAATTTAATTTGTTTATTTAATTTAATTTAATTTAATTTAATTTAATTTAATTCAATTTAATTTACTTAATTTAATTTAATTTTTAATTTAATTTTATTTTTTTAATTTTAATTGAAATTTTAAAAGAGTTTAATAATTTAATTTTAGTTTAATGATTAAGTCTTTTAATGTTTTGAATTTGAGTTATCATTTTAATTAAGAATTGAATATTAATGAGATAATTAATTTAGGGATTTTTAAATTAAAGAATAAATATCTTCCTAATAATATCCCTATTTTAATAATTCCAATTTTATTATTCCTCCAAATTTAATCAATTATTTAATTAAGGTTTAATTATTTTAAAATTGTTTAATGGGTTTCTACCCTTTAATTATTTAAATTTCAATCATCCAAATCAGATTAGGATCAAATATTTTATTTATTAATTTTTTTATTAAACCTAAAGTTTTAATTAAGGATTAAAAATTTTAATTACCATTTTACCCTTTAAGCTTAATAATTTCATAACTCACTAAATTGAACTCAAATGAACTTGAAATTTTTATATGACTTTACTCATATGTCAATAAAGACATGAGAGGAGAAAATGTGATTTTTCTGTATTTAATTTATTTATATAATTATTTTTGGTGGAAAATAGAGATTCCCAAGGAAAATTTAATAACATGACTAAAGGAAAGTTTCTGTCCTTAAGAAAATTAGAGGACATTCCTAATGACCGGAGGACCACTTGGACCAATTTTGGTGATTTTTTGAATTATATTATTTTTATTATAATTATTTTAAGTTTTGGAGTATTAATTAATTTAAAAATAAAATAAATGTTGAAAAATGAATTTTATATTTTTCAAAAATCTCTCCGATATCAAGGAAATCAGATAATCAAATTTTGCAATTTTCTAATTTTTATATGATTTATTATAATTATTTTAGTGAAAATGCTAGAAAATACATTTTTTTTTAATTTTAAAATTACCCTAGAGCTTTAAAATTTAATATCTCACTAAATAAACCTAATAAAAATATGGGGTTTGTTCCTAAGTGATTAAAATTCAAAATGTGACATTTTGGTGAATTTTATTATTTTTGTGATTTTTATTATTTTTTAATTATTAAAAATATTAAAATAATATTAAAAATCAACTTTTTTAGAAAATTGAAATTTTAATTTTCTTAAATTCCCCTGATATCGAGAGGCTCCAAAACCAATTTGGTGAATTTTTGAAAGATATTTTGAAAGTTATGAATTTTTAAAGTTTAAAATGGCTAAATGGCTTAATCAACCCAATTAGTAGGACTAACCAAGTCCAATCGACCTCAAATTTTTATGGTGGGTTCCTCTGATCCTAAAGGTCAGTGGAGAATCGATTTCAAGTCAATTTGATGTATGGTTAGCTCTAATTAATTAGAAATCCATTTTGGGTGTTTAAGCCAATTAGTGGTTGTTTTAAATGAACTAACTCAAAACCTATTTTTCCTAGTGGTCCTCTCGTCATAAGCGAACATCACCAAATTTTCCTAGAATTTATTTCACAACATGCTATTTATTGGAATTAAAATACTCAAAACAATGACATGAATTTGAAAAATTAATAACTCTTCATAGGATGGCCTCTCGACTTTGGAAAATTCGTGGAATGTTCCCAAATTCGTAGGCTTCAAAAGCCCTATGGTCTCATGCCATGGTGAATTGTATACATGCATGGAGAATTAAAAATATGCAGAGAGTAAATAAATTATTAAAAATAAAATACTTGATGAAATTAAATGATTTCTTTTCCACATTATTCTCCTCTGTTAACTGAGCAAGAGTGTATTTTTATTTTATTTTTCTGATTTTTCTACACAAAGTTATAAATTTTTGAAGTTTAGGGAATTAAATAAATCAGAAAAATCCCTAATTTTCTATTTATCCACGCGGCGCCGCGTCAACCTCTGCGCAACTCCGAACGCACACGCGTCGCGCTCCCATTCGACGCCGCCATCCGAGTCGCCAGCCCCGGGCCCCGCGGTTCTCGTACCGTCTCCCGATCCGACACGATCCTGGCCGTCCGTCCGCGCGTGTATCGAATGGACGGCATCCGTTCATCGTCCCCAAGTGTCCTCACCCGAGAGCCATCCACACTAAATCCCTAATATCTCACTCGATACTCAATGGATTTTCATGTTCTTATGCTCTATGGATTCGTCTTGAAGAGACGAACACATCTATACGGTGATCATGCATTGAAATTAAAGCATTTGAAATGGAGAATCTCCGTAAGCTCGGGATGAAGAATTAGCTCATACCTTTGCTCGCAGAAGTGCGGCTTCGATCCGAGGGTTGTTGCACCTTCGATCGGATCCCAGCAAGCTCCGGATGAAGTCTCCCGGTCCGGTGAATTGTCTGGTGGGATTTCGACCAAGCCCGATCACAAAGCTTGGAGGTCGGAGCAACCGGGTGGCCTCAGAGATGGGGCTTTTGCTCGCTGGACACCTTCCCTCGGTCCGGTGAAGGTGTAGAGCCAATCAATTTGGGGATCGGCTCACCGTGGAGAAGTGTCCCGGTTTTGGGCCTAGATTTCAACTCGAAATCGAGCTCGCAGAGAAGAAATGGCAGGGGGATCTCGGTGGGGATCAAGTGCTCGTGTATGGGGAGGAGTCCGGAACAATTTTGCGCAGTTTCCTAAGGTTTGTTTCAACGACCTCTCATGGCCGAGAGCGGTGGTGTTTAAATAGAGAGAGGGTGGAGGGCCTCCTGCGGAGAGTTAGGGCTTGGGATCGACTGCTTCGGCAAGAGAAGAACAGCTCCAATGGCCACTCTGGGATGGGGCGGCTCAGCAGGTGAGAATTCCAAGTCGGGCTCACATGTAAGCTCTCGGCCTCGTGGTTTCCGTAGACTGTGGTGGTCGGCCGCCGTGGTCGGTCACCCTCGAGGTCGGGGAGGTCGTGGTCGAGGTTTGTGCAGTCAATCGGCCATGGACATGTGTAAAGGAGTTGAATTGAAATGGAATGGGGATGAGCTCATTTTGGGTCCAAATGGGTCAACCCACCTTTTGGGCTTGGTTCACCTCCCCATGGTCGATTTGGGCCGAGGAAGATCGGATGGAACAGCTAGGAAAGGGTGGAGAAGTCACCATCCATGAATATTTTGATTAAACATGGATTAAGGTGAAGCATTAAAAGGGTTAAAACCTTTTTAAAGGGGCTTAAAAGAGGCTCATCCTTTTACAATTAGTGGCTTGATCACATGTCAAGCCTTCCATGGCTTCATGTGGCTTGTCCATGGCTTGCATGGCTTGTCTTTGGCTTGGCAAAAAGTTTGGTCAATTTCACAAAAATGGATTTTAAGGATTTTGGATAATTTGGTGGAAATTTGGATCAAGCCTCATTTAGAATTATTTGATCATTGGTTTAGGACTTAGGGATGATTTTAATTGAAAGTATGATGAGAGGAAGTGTCATATGGGCTTTAGGGTGGATGTTGGGCTTTTTGAAATGGTTTTAGATGGGCTTTTAAGATGGTTTAGGAAAGTGGGCTTTTGAATTTTAAAATGGATTTTGGGATGAAATTTTGTAAAGAGGTTGGGCCAAATAATTTTTGGGTTTAGCTCATGGATGTATCATGAGTGACTTGAAGCAAATTGGGAGTGATTTGGGTTTGAATTAGGTTGAATTTGGGCTCTTTTGGTGAATGGGCCAATATAAGTCAAAGTGGGCTAACTTGGGCCAATGTTGGGCTAGGGTTGAAATTGATGTAAAATTAATGTTGAGAAATGTTTATGGGAGTGTTTCAAAGAGGCTTTGCCTTTGGTTGGGCTTTGATTTTGGGGTTTGGGCCCATTTGGGTTAGGTTTGGGTTTTGGTCAAAATTGGGCCTTTTAGCTTTGGGGTTGAATTTGAGTGGGCTTGGGTCCAAATTTTGGGCAAATCATGTTAGTGTTATGCTTGTGGGGATGCTAAGGAAGACTTAGAAAAGATTTGGGGTTAATTGGAGTTGAATTGGGTGAGTTTGGGTTAGGTTTGGGTCATGGGTCAAAATTGGTCTTTAAGGTCAAAAGTGAAATTGGATTCAAATGTCAATAAAATTGGGCTTGAATTTGGTCTAGATTGGTGTTGGGAATGTTGAATTGAGGTTTAGAATTGAGTTGGACCAGAATTTGGGTCAATTGGATAGGTTTGGTTTGACATTGGGTTCACTTTGGGTTAAAATGGGTCAAATCGGGGTTTTGACAAAAGTAGGTAAATAGACAAAATTGGCCCATGGTGTAGTTGAACAAAATGAAATTGGGAATATTTGGGATTTTTTGGAATTTTCTAGGAATTTTCTGAATTTTTTGAATTTTGGGTCAAGAGGGGTATTTTGGGTATTTGGAGGGTATTGGGAGGTTTTCTTGGAATTTTTGGTATTTTTGGGTATGGATGGTCCATTTGAGTGATGTGGAAATGTTTGGGATTGATTTTGAGGAATCTTGGGTGATTTGGAAATTTTTGAGAAATTTGGGTAGTTTCAAGGGTTTTGGGTAGGCTAAGCGGGTGTAGGGTCCCGGGGGTCAAAAATTAAAAATTTGGGAAATTGAAGATTGGGTAAACTTGAGTGGAATGAAATCATTTTGGTTGAGTCATGAAGCCATATCAAGCCCACATGAGCCATGAAGGGACCCATTTGAGGCATTCACTATGTTGTTCCTAACCCTCTTAGCCAAGGGCTTAGGGGTTAAGGACCATCCATGTGAATCACCTACATGAGTCGAGAGGTCGAGTTAGGTATAGGTGTGTGAAAGTGTAGTGTATAGGTGTAGTGTGTGTGTAAGTCAGCCCCTTCACTGCACCGAGCCACCAGTAGCGGCTCTAAGGCCAAAGAGTCCTATAGGAACTCATCCTTTAAACTTCCACATTCGATTTCAACCCTCTAGGTGATTAGGGGTCTACGATCAAGTTTGTGGAGTTTGCAGGGAGTTAAGAAGTGGTTTGAATTTCTAAAAGGTGGGTCCCAATTCTAGTCCTCTAAGTTAGTCAAAGGAAAAGCCTAAGGCTAGATCCTAAGTATTAAAGGGAAGAAGAGAAGACCTCATCAAAAATGAGGTCAACAACCCATCAGGACAAGCAACTTTGTTACCATCAATAGTGCTCAATGGCTTCCATATTTCCTATCATCACTGAACAGTTCAGTTTGGATTCTAGTGTTATTAGTCGAGGTAGCAGTCAATAAATATTGAAAATGTTGTACAACACTTTGAGCAATTAATTTTGGATCAGAAATCATTTGTCCTTGATTGTTTTTAATGCTAAGAACTGCATTACATTGTCTTCTATACTTTATCATAGCATGGAAGTATTTTGAGTTCCTGTCTCCAAATAGAAATTTTTTCACTGCAGCTTTTTGTTTCAGATATTGTTCTTCCACCTTTATAGCCTTTGATAATTGATCTTGTTCCTCAATTAATAGGTGTTCATTCTCCATTCCATCAGCTAGTTCACATTCCAATCTTGATAAATTCCTTTCTGCCACCCTGACCTGCTGAAAGACATTTCCAAATACTTCTTTGTTCCACCTTTTCAAATGTTGTGTAAAATTTTTCTGTAATCTCCATAACAAAATGAGTGGGTTATCTCCACCCCCAAAAGGAATACTCCAACCTTCTTTAACCACATGAATGAAAGTGGGATGATCAGTCTAGGCATTAATAAATCTGTAAGGTGTGAAACTTCTTTGCATAAAGGATATTTTAATCAAAAGGGAAGAATGGTCTGAGGAGGTTCTGGATAGGTGATAAATTTGAGTGATGGAGAATGTGTCCATCCAATCTCCATTAGCCAAGAATCTGTCAATTCTTTCCAAAATCTTTCCTCTCTTCCAAGTGAATGGTTGACCGAAGTAACCCAAATCAAATAATTAAGCATCAGTGATATTATGTGAAAATTTTAGCATGTTATTAAGGTTAGGAGTCCTGCCCACTAGCTACTCACTAGGATCTTTGATGTTGTTGAAGTCACCTTCAACAAACCAGTTGTCCACCATATGAGTACTAAATAGCTTTAATTCATTCCAAAGGGTGTCTTTATCAAAATTTGAGCAGCCAGCATATACAAAGGTAGCAAAACCTTTAAACTGATCCAAACTAAAATCCATATAAAGAAATTGATAGTTGTCCATTAGGATGTTGCATTGTAATTCTTTTCTACAAAACAACCATATTTTGTTATTACTATTGGAGAAGAAATTATATCCATATAGCTTCTTTTTAATTTTCATAAGATGTTTGTGCACCATGGGTTCCAACAGGGCAATTATCCAAAATTTATAGGTCCTATTAAGATGAATGACTCTATTAAGGGTGCCAGGACTTGAAACACCCCTAACATTCCAACATAGTAGGTTAATCATGTTGTAATGATTTACCTGCCATGGTTAATCTAGGGAGGGAGACCTTTTGAGGAATATTTGAGTCATCC
The DNA here is from genome assembly GCA_022702705.1 of Papilionanthe hookeriana x Papilionanthe teres. Lineage (NCBI taxonomy): Eukaryota > Viridiplantae > Streptophyta > Magnoliopsida > Asparagales > Orchidaceae > Papilionanthe > Papilionanthe hookeriana x Papilionanthe teres. The sequence goes on from CM040422.1 coordinate 175,728,724, forward strand.
TGAATTATGCTAGCTTGAGATAGCTTTCTGAGTTCAAGAGCATCCTTTCTTTTTTTCCTGCTTTTCTGAACATTCCATTCTTCTTCGAGAGTGTTATTCATTGCCAATAATTCTTCTTCTATACTATCAGTTCTCAGCTGTGGTTGAAATTCTGTAGTTTCTGGGGATGATATAAAAGTCCCTCTTGCCTCAGAACTATTAGGAAGACCATTAAGATCAGGAGCATTCCTTATTTTGGTGGTGCTTATCAGACTTCTATCTGGATCTTGATCAGGTAATTGTGGGTTAACTGGATTATCACCAATCAAAATTGAGTTAACATTTTCCATTCTTGTATCTTCTTCAATTTCTGTATCTAAAGATGTTATGTGAATGGCTAAAGCTGGGAGGTTCAAATTAGCAGTTCTATTCTCAGTTGGTATGTTTTCAGGAGCAGCAACTTGTAGAGGCACTACCAAAGTAGGTACAAGGGGATTTGGTTAAAGAGGCTGGTTATCTTTTTGAGCAATGATATTATCTGTATTAGGATGTCCTTGTTGTGCCACTCTATAAGGCCTTAAATCAGGGTGCATCCTATAACATTTTTCCATAGTATATCCAAACATATGGCAGTGTTTACAATATATTGGCTGATATTCTAAAAGTATTGGTTGCCAGTAACCATTATTGGTTGTGCCCAACCAAATGCCATCAATAGTAGGAAGAGCAATATCTCTTTCTACTAATATTCTAGCTCTGGAAATGGTGACATTAGTTGAAGACATGTCAATCTTTAAAGGCCTACCCAGCGAATCACCTATATCATACAGATTTCTAGTATTGAAGTAAGGTAACGTCAAGTTAGATAATTTGTACCAAACTGGTATGATAGGAGGTTCTTGAGATGATTCAAAATCCATGGTCTATTTTAATAGCTTCATTGGCTTCCCATCAATCTGGATTACTTTTTTTGAGAACATCTGTGCATAATCATCTTCCCTGGATAATTGCAACATGATATGTCGACCATCAAACACCCCCACTTTCCAGCTTCCCAATAGTTTGAAATCATCTTTGGCTTTTCTAAGAATGTCCATTTTAGGATGACCAAATTGGAATTTACCCACCAGTGTGAACTTATACGGCTCACATAGCTTTGCAATTTCTTCTTCAGTAAATATAAGTGCTAGCTTTCCATCTTTTTTGGTGCACCTTCTAATGAGTTCACATTCTGCTCTACCTTCGATTGCATCATGAAATAACTATGGGAACACAAGTTTACCTCCAAGAGTAGTACCTCCTTCAGATCTTACAGTGACGTCAGCATAAGACCCTCTGCCAATGAATTTTGGGTCTGCATTTATTAAATGACATGCCATGGTCCCCAAGAGACGGACACTCCACAGCCAGGAAAGGTAATGGAACAAGTAAAGTCTTTCAGAATTCAAAATACCAAGAGCCCGGGAAGACCCAAAAGGATCCAACACCCTCAGAATGGCCTTACCACTAACTGCAACTACCTGAGAGCAGCTCACCAGACCTGAAGAAAAAGCCAGAGTTAGCGCCGCCGCCTGATGCTCCATGGAAACCCTAGCAGAGCATTTCCCTCCTCCATCTTATATTATATATATATATATATATATATATATATATATATATATATCTTTATATATATATATATATATATATATATATCATTAAAAAGAGTATTTTTTTATTAAAGAAAATGCATTAAAAGGAAGGAAAATTACATCTGATGTGGGGAAGAACCAAACAGTCCCCAACAAGAAAAAAATTCAAAAAGGGGGAGGGGATGTTATGACAAGTAACTGCGAAGAAGAAGCTTCTTGGGCTAGGTGATGTGCTGGTTTATTACCTTCTCTTGGTGTATGTAACCAAATGATTTGGACTGTTGAAGCAAGGTGGAAGATCATCTTCATCCAATTAATCAGGTACCAAGGAGGAGAAGCCTTGTGCTAAAGAAGATGCACTAAGTGCAAACAGTCCACTTCTACATGTATGTTGATGAACTGTTGAGCTAAGGCCAGTTTCAGCCCCCAGTAGATAGCCACAGTTTCAGCTTCTAAGGCATTTAATGCAACAATGGGAGCAGCAAAATACCACATGCATTGACCTTTAAAATTCCTGCATAGACCTCCAATACCAGCACTGTTAGTAGAAAAGCTTCCAACTGTGTTAATTTTTACCCAAGGCTGAGGAGGGGCTCTCCAAAGGACCAGTAAATAGAGGGGGTGGCCACCCTCCTGGAAGACAAGGGAGGCGAATTCTGAATTTTTTGAAGGAAAGTTTGACAGTGGATGATAATCTTTTGATAGTTGGGGTGAGCATTATGGTGGAGGGAAGCATACCTGGCATTCCAAAAAAACCAGAAAATAATGAAAGGAATATACTGCTTGGGGTGATGATGCCAATGGGACCAGCAAGAGTTGATGTTAGACCAATTAATTTGAGGATCTAGGAAGTGTTCCCCTGCTAGGACCCCTAACCAAACCTGCCTGGAGACATTACAGTGTAGGAACAAATGAGAAAGACCTTCCTCAACTGAGTGACAGAGATGGCATCTAGAAGGTCCTCTAATTCCTTTGAGTTTTAAAATATCATCAGTGGGAAGGAATTTTCTGAATAGTCTCCAGTAGAAAAAGGACATAGAGGGAGTGATCCATCCTTTCCAAATATAAGGACCCCAATTAGTCACTTGCCAATGAAAACGAGACTGATAAATGAATTTAGAGAGGCTTTTCTGAGAACTATTTTTTATAATGAGTTGATCTGGATTTAAGGGGTTGATAGGAAGATCTTGAATTCTTTTGATAAGTTGAGGGGAGTTAATTTCCTGCAGCTTAGCTAAATCCCAGTTCCCTTCAGTTCAGCAATCTGCTACATTAGTAACAGTAGATAGGGGAGGCTTATAATCTTTCAATATTTGATTCCCAATCCAGCAAGAAATTAAAATGGCCCTCTCCTACATCCCGAACAAATAAATCTTCAGCAGCATCCTTTACTTTGAGAAGGGATTTCTAGTTTCCGGAATCTTCCAGTTTTGGCAGCACTTGAGAGGGATGAGAGTTTGGGCAGTATTTACCTTTCATATACCAAGCCCACAAAGAGTTTTGGTGTCTGAATCTGATCCACTGTTTGCAGTTAAAAATGTAACTCATGTGTGAGAAGCTTTTAAATCCCAAACCACCACTGATAGGAGGCTGGCAAATCTTATTCCAGGAGGTCCAATGATGTTGCTTGTGTTGACCAGCCCATAGGAACTTGTTAAAAGAGATTTCCAGCAATATTTGTGTACTCTTCTTGAGCTTTATCATTTAAAGAATGTAGAGGGGGTAAGTAGAGAGCGCTGATTTCAACAGTGTCAGTCTACCGCCATTAGACAAAAAAGAAGCGGTCCAACATTGAATTTTGCAAGTGACTTTCTTCACCACTTCATCATAATGAGCTTGTTTTCTCCTACCTTTAATCAGAGGGAAACCAAGATATTTAAGGGGATAGGAGGCTGCAGAGAAGCCAGTATGATCTTTGACCCAATTTACTTGACCAGTAGATAGCTTGGAGCTAGGCAGAAAGTGACTTTTGGCTTTATTAATTGAAAGACCTGAAGCAGATTGGAAGTATTCCAGAATAGCCATAACTTTCTTAACTGCTTCTTTGCTTCCATTAGTGAATAAAATGATATCATCTGCATAAGCCAAATGGGAAACCAAGCAGTTGGATTTATGTTGATATCTTATATGAGGATCCATCTGATGAGACAGATTAAATAACATGGGCAAGTAATCAAAAGCCATAATGAAAATGTAGGGGAAGAATGGATCACCTTGCTTAATCCCTCTAGAAGCAGTGAAGAAACCATGGTAGTCTCCATTAATGAGAATGTTGTAATGGGAGTTGTGAATCCATCTGTTTATCAAGGAGCAGAAGTCATTTAGAAAACCCCTGGCTTTAAGTATCTGAATAATAAATTCCCAATTGATGGTGTCATAGCCTTTAGCTATGTCTAGTTTAATAATGAGATTAGAACCTCTACATGGTGTGTCAATGTCTAGCAATATCTCCTGAGCAAGCAGCACATTATCAATTATACTCCTCCCTTGCACAAAAGCTGATTGGTTAACTGAGATTAAGCCATCTAGCAGTGGTTGCAATCTGGAAACAATTATTTTACTGATAATTTTGGAGAACACAGTGGTTAAATTGATAGGTCTGAAATCCTTCCAAGAAGCTTTGCTACTATCTTTAGGAATGAGTACAATAGTGGTAGCATTGAAATACTTTGGCAAATCAGTGCCCAGGAAGAAACTCTGAATGGCCAAAGAGAGGTCCTTTTTATGGAAATCCCAAAATTTCTGATTGAAACCTGTAGTAAAGCCATCAGGGCCTGCTGTTTTAGAGGGATCCAAAGAAAAGACTGCTTTTTTATTTCATCTTCATCAGATGGAGCAGATAAAACTGATCCAGTAAAGTTGGATTCAAGTCCGGGTAGGATTTCAACATGATGTATTTGAGTAATTGTAGGGCCATAGTTGAAGAGCCGATGGAAGAATTCGATAGCAGATTCAACGAATAGCCTTGGGCTCGATCGACCACTCCCCACTCACCCCTTTTACTCTAGTAACTGCATTCAGCTTCCTTTTGTAGTTTATGACTGCATGATAGTATTTGTTCCTATTTCCTTGTGAGAACCAAAGACAGGTAGCTTTTTATTTTAAAAACTGTTCTTCCATCTCAATTACATTTAGTAGATTATGGTTTGCTACCACTAATTCATTATCACTGATTCCGCCCTCAACATTAGCCAACTCTAAATGCTTCACTAAATCTTCTGCTACTTTAACCTTAGAATGTAAGTTACCAAAATCCTCCCGATTCCGGGTCCTCGGTTCTTAGCCAGCCTTTTTTGTAGCAATTTGAACTTCGGAATAGGTTTATTAGTGAGCCGGGGGAGGGGTTCCTACCAAGATGATTCCACCACACCGTCGAAGGAAGGATGTGCTGACAAGACATTCAAATATCTGAATTGAGATATGCCCTTGTGACTTTGAAATGCCATCTTGAAAAGTAAGGGGGAGTGATCAGATCCAGCCCTTGGGAGATGAATAATTGTGGTGGAGGGAAAATAGTTAATCCAAGCTAAGTTAGCAAGGAATCTATCTAATCTTTCCCAAATATTGCCTCTTTTCTAGGTAAAATTAGAACCTTCATAGCCTGAGTCAAACAGAGTTAGCTCCGGATATAATATTAGAGAAGGTAGTCATTTTATCGATATTAGGCACCCTTCCACCTTTCTTTTCACTGGGGTTTGCAATGCTGTTGAAATCCCCTCCGACAATCCAAATGGATAAACTAAGGCTGATCTGGTGAAGATAGCTCCAAAGTTCCTCTCTATCAGATTGATTACACCCTGCATAAATGAAAGTTACATAGCCTGCCACCTAATCAATTTGAAAGGAGAAGTGAAGGAATTGAGGATGGTCTAAAATGACATCAACCACCATATCTTTTCTACTAAAGACCCAGATTTTGTTGGTGCGGTTGCCACAAACCGAACCGAGGAAATTTGTTGGTAATTCTTTTAATGTTATGTTGAACCAAAGGTTCTAAAAGAGAAAATGCCCAAACTTTGTGAATCCTATTAAGATTCACCAATCTATTAAGGGAGCCTAAGGCTGCAGCTCCCCTAATATTCCAACATAGCATATTAATTATTGGGAGCACTTTTTCCACCTCTAGTTAGCCTAGGGATGGAAGAAACTTGTCGATCGAGCTAACCGATGAAGGTATGAAAATATTATCCGAAGATAGGTGTCTCGGTTCCATAGCTTTCTTCTTCTTTCTAGATCGTTGAACAGATCCGACCCTCGGTTAAATCGACAGATTGACTTTCAAAGTTAACATGGCTAGAAACAGTGGAATGAGGCAAAACAAAGGGAGAAGGGTACTCAGTAACATGCGGAAGGATAGGAGTGGAGGTTGGCACAGGGGGATGAGGATTGTCAGGGGGGGTCAAAGAAATAGGTTCAGGGATAGCAATGGGTTCAGGATCAGTAGGAGAAACAACAGGTAGGGGATCAAAAGTAGGAATGGGGGAGTCAGGTGGGGTAAGAAAAGAAGAAAGGTTAGCCTGCCTGACGATGAGAAGGGTCAGAAAAAATAAGTTCATAAACAGCAACATCAGAGTGATTAGGTACCTTAAGAGCAGGAGGTTCAGAAGGGAGATCAGGACCAGCAACAGAGATAGAAGGTAAAGGGAGCTCAGCACCAGCCTGGGGTTTTTTCCTCAACTCAGGATTCAATCTGTAACACCTATCCATGGAATGGCCAGACATTTTGCAGTGTAAACAGTAATAAGGTCTTTTTTCCATAATAAGAGGCTGGCAATAACCATTGTGTGCATTCCCCAACCAAATGTCTTTCACCTCAAGAAGAGTGACATCTCTTTCCAGAAGAATTCTGGCTGCAGAAGGTCTAGTAACATCAGTAGTAGGGTCATCAATTAGGAGGGGTTTGCCAAGTGCAAATCCAATATTATATAAAGTATGTTTCTCCTAGTATTGAAGCTGAAGTTCAGGCAAGTTGAACCAAATGGGAGCAATGGGAGGTTCAAGGAGGGATCAAAGTCTGGTGACCATTTCAGCAGCTTCATGATTTTCCCATCAACCAAGATAGCTTTCATAGAAAAGACTCTAGCATAGTCTTCTTCCATGCTTAATTGAATAATGACATGTATACCATCAAAGAGCCCAACTTTCGAAGTCCCATTGATAAATTCCATTCTAGAATGGCCAAACTGAAATTTTCCCACCACAGTAAATTTAAATCTGTCAGCCAGCTGATTAATTTCATCCTCAGTAAAGAAAATTACAGGTTTGCCATTTTTCTTACTCAGAGGCTTTATGAAAAAGCTATCCGAATTGATACAGCCATTTGCAGCATCATGGTAGCTCTGAGGGAAAACTCCCTTGCCACTAGAGTTGGAAAGGGACGTAACCGCAGATGCATAAGAAGCCTTCCCGCCCAGTGGGAGGTTACTGGCCATAACTAAATCAATGGAAAAGTAACACAACCCCCCAAAATCAAAATCTCGGAGCCCGGGAAGAACACCACAGAACAAGACACCAAGAAACCAACCTGAGAAGAGGAGAAGAGATGAGAAGGGTGTGTTTAGCCACTTTTCCAATCCTGGAAACTAGCTAAACAGCCTTCACCAAACTGATGGAAGCCATGGTAGTCGAAACCCTAGCAGAGCAACATCCACAACCGTCATTTAGGTTATATATATATATATATATATATATATATATATATATATATATATATATATTGGGGAAGGAGTAGCTCATGGCTCCCTACATGTTAAAATAAGAAAAGGGTACATATGAAAGGAGGGATAGTGGATCCCCATCTAAAAGAAAAAAAAAACAAACATGGGTAGTCCTATGGGGTTCCCTATCCTCATTACAACTCCACACCAAAGGTAAAACAAGTAAGAAGAAATGGGAAAACTAGTTACATGTAAAGCCATTATACCAAAGAACCCAAAAATTGTATACCCAAAAAAACCTTATGAGTCCACCAAAAGCTAACCAAAGATGAATGTCATAATTAGAAGGGGTGGCAGCAGATGTTGATAAAGCAGATCTCTTAGATTGATGAACATTCAGCAATAGATCAGCAGGGGGCCTTAAGAACATGTAAATGCCATTAATCTCCTATAATTCTGAAATGAGAAGCCTGGAATAAATCAGCCTCCAAAAGGAATTGCAGTTGTGGAGGAGATGAGGAATAAACAGAAATGTCCTGAGAGATAAGAGCCCTTCTAGCTAGCCAATTGGCTGGCCTGTTCCCTTCCCTGAAATTGAAGGAAAAATGATTTGGATGGTTGTGTATCAGGTTTGTCCAGTGGGAATGGTTCCAAGGTGGGGGAAGAGCATCTTGCATATATTGTAATACTATAGCAGAATCCCCCTCCACATTAAGATAGTACCAGTTGTTGGAAATAGCAAATAGGATTGCCCAATAGGCAGTAGCCAGCTCTGCCTCTAAAGGGTTAGCAACAGCAACAAGAAGACGGAAATAACATAAACATTTGCCATGGTAGTCCCTGAAAATGCCTCCAATGCCAGTCCCCTCAGCAGAGAAGGCATCATCAGTGTTTACCTTGAGAGAGGGATAAATAGGAGCATTTTAAACAATTTTTGAGGATGTTAGGGAATTTTTTTAAATCTGATCAGTTTAGAAATGTAAGAGTGACAATGTCCCACCATAGTAGTAATTTTGCTGGGTTTGCCATCAAATTTCACACCATTTCTATGCATCCAAATGAACCATGCAACAATGAAAGGAATATCACCCATCTTAGCTTTCTGCCAAGATTTCCAGCAGTGGAAGAAATCTTGCCAGTCCAACAGCAAAGTACTGATTTTGAGCAAACCTTAATCCACACCTCTTGGGAGAAAGAACAATTGAAAAATAGGTATTTGATAGTTTCAACTTGCTAGCCACATAGGGAACACTTGGAAGGTCCCCTCAGCCCTTTTAGTTTAAGGATGTCATCTGTGGGAAGACAACTGTGAAAATCCACCAATTCAGGAAAGACATAGAGGGGGTGAGAAACTTATTCCAAATCTTAGTCCCCCAAACAGTTGGAGTTCAGGAGTGAATTTTCAGATAGATATACTTAGTAAGGCTATGTAGCTTTCCATTATGCCAAATGATTTTATCAGGCTGGGATCTGTCAAAAGGAATTCTGGAAACTTGCACTACAGATTGCTCCTGTAAAAGTATTTGGAGTTTAGGAGTAGACCAGTGGTCTTCATTCCAGCAGTCAGCAACAGGGAACTGTGGTCTGGCAATGTTGGGTAAAGCAATTAGCATGTCATCAGGACATCAATGGTCCTGCCTGAACAAGATTTCCCCTCTCCCCAATTTCCATTTATTCAAAGAGTCAGCCAGGTCTTTGTTCTTCACCATATGTTTCCAAATTCTGGAGGCCACAGGCCTGATCTGAACCAATGAAGGGTGAGTCTCCTTGCAATATTTACCCCTCATGTAAATTGCCCATAGTGATTTTTGTTGTCTGAAATGGATTCAAAGTTTATATAAGTTGACTTGCTGAAGCTGTTTCAAACCTTTGAAGCCCAAGCCACCAGCCCCAAAAGGTTTAGCTAACTTCTGCTAGCTAGCCCAATGAATTTGCTTCCTTTGACCAGACCATAAGAATCTATTGAAAATTCTTTCTGTTTGTATTCTAGTACTTTTCTTCATGCATGTCATTTGTAGAATATAGGAGGGGAAGGTTGTAAGAATGCTGTTGAGAATAGTGATTCTCCGACCAGTGGACAAAAAAGAATGGACCCAGCTGGACAGCTGGGCATGGAGCTTTCAAATGATCTCTTCAAAATGGACCTGTTTGGCTCTACCTTTAATCAGAGGCACCCCTAAATATTTCAGAGGGAGGCTAGCCTTGGAAAAAATAGTGAACTGAGAAATCCAGTGGGAAATATTGGCAGTATTATGGTTTGGGAAAATCAAATCACAAATTGAATGGTTAAATTGAAGTTCAAATACTTGCTGGAATTGCCTAATGCAACTGAAGACCCTTTTTACAGCAGGTTTGCTAGCCCTGGAGAACAACGTATTGTCATCAACATACATAAAATGGGAGATAACAATATTGGACTTATGGTGATATCTGGCATATTGGTATGGAGTTACTTGGGCTTCCAACATCCTGGAGAAATAATCCATAACAACGATAAAAATGGTGGGTGAAAGTGGGTCTCCCTATTTGAGACCCCTGGTGGCTTGGAAACCACACCAGCATTGCCCATTGATGAGAAGAGAATGATGGTTATGATGTAGCCATCTGCTGATAAGGTGAAAAAAATCTGGAGAGAAACCTCTTGCATGGAGCACCTCTAAGATGAAATTCCAATCTATGGTATCATAGGATTTCTTGATATCTAATTTATAGATGAGGTTGCCACCCCTGCAAGATCTATCCAAATCCAACATCAATTCTTGAGCAAGGAGAACATTATCAGTTATAGATTTGCCCTTCACAAACGCTGATTCTTTTTGACTGATGATCCTGTCCAGGTGAGGGTGTAACCTCCCCACAAGGATTTTGCTAATAATTTTGCTGATGACAGAAGTAAGACTAATAGGTTTGAAGTGGTTCCAGTCCCTGGTGACAGTATTCTTAGGAATGAGAACAATAGTGGAGGCATGGAAGTATTGGGGAGCTCATTTCCCTGAAAGAAACTCTGGATAGCTGTAATGACCTCATCTTTACAAATGTTCCAGGCTTTCTTGTAAAAGTCAGTAGTGGACCCATCAGGTCCAGCTGTTTTAGAAATGTCTATGGAGTTGAGAGCCAACCAAATTTTCTCCTGAGATGGGAGATCAGCCAAGGAAAGGGACTGGGTGTAAAGAAACTCCTTACTTAAAAGATGAACATCAATATGGGGTCTAGAGCATGGGTTATGAGTTAGAAGATTTTTATAAAAGTTCCCAGCATCATTTGCAATGGCATTTCCATCTCTAAGAAGCTCCCCATGCACATTCATAATTGAGTGAAGAACATTGCATTTTCTCTTATACCTTATGTAAGCATGATAGAACTTGGAGTTTCTATCTCCCTCCTTAAATTTACTGAAGGCTGATTTTTGTCTAAGTAGCTGATCTTGCCAATCCATAAGAGTGAGTAATTTTTCCTGACCTGTCACAAAAGCCCCATACAGTGTGTCATCCTAGAAAGCAGCAGATTCTAACTCAGTAACCTCCTTTTCAGCCTGGTTAACTCCTTGAAAAATATCCCCAATGGTGTTCCAGCTCCAAGACCTTAAATTTCTTCCCACTTTTAGTTGTAGTTGCTGAAGCTTAATGAAAGGATTAGCGTGAGTGCCAGAAACCCAGTGTTCAGAAATGAAAGCTAGGAAACTTGGGTGTGAATACCAGAAATTAAGATATCTGAATGGAGGTGGTGTGGTAGGATTGGTGGAAGCAATAATGGTAATTAGAAGGGGTCTGTGGTCTGAATCAACAAAGTTTAAATGAGTGATAATGGTGTGGAGGAAGTTTTGATGCCAAGCATGATTTGCTAGAAATCTGCATGTCTCTCCAAGATTTTGGCTCTTCTCCAAGTGAATTGATTACCTTGGAAGCCTAAATCAAATAAGCCTACCCTTTGAATATTATCATTAAAATCTGTCAATTTAGAAAGATGTGGAGTTCTTCCCTCAGTTTTTTCAGCTGTAGATGCAAGACAATTGAAATCCCCACCCACAATCCAACTGGAATGTTCATTAGTGCTAATTTTCTGTAGCTCACTCCAAAGCTCTTTCCAGGCACTCTTGGTGCAACCAGCATAAACAAAAGTGGCTGCAAAAACATAACCATTCATAGAAAGATGGAGATGAACAAATTGTGGGTGATCAATCTCCACACTCCCAATTTCCATTGACCTACAAATTGAAGTTGCTCAAAATATTGCCTTACCAGTTCCATTTTGGGATGCCCAAATTGAAACTGACCTATGATAGTGAACTTTATTGCTTCAGCTAAGGAGGTCATTTCTTGAGTTGTGAACTGAATAGCAGGCCTCCCATCCATTGACCCAAGAGGTCTAACGAAAGGGTAGCCTAATTTGCCAGCTGCACATTATGTAAGGCTTGGGGGAAAATCAAATGGTCAAAATTTTTTGGAGCAATTAAACCCTTGTTGACAGCAGTAGCATAAGTAGTTGGGGCACCATTAATGGCATTACCATCAGGGCAGCCATCAACCATTACAACAATAAATCATCCCACCACAAGGGGGAGAAGAGAAGTATAAAAGCATGGTAAAACCCCCACCAAATCATCCAGGGAGCCAAGAGGCAGAGAAAGCACCAATAGAACAGTAGCAGTAGCAGAAATTTGAATAGAAGATTGCCCGGAAAGGCAAAAACAGCTCCAAAAACCCAGCCACTACAAAATCTCACCACCTCCAGAAACTTACTAGTAGAGCAGACACCAGGGAGCTTGGAAGCAAAGGACCAGCATCGTCTATGGGTCATTCCTCATTTATTTAAAATTGGAAGAGATTCTATAATTCGAAGATGTGTACCTTATGTTGAAACTTTTTTTATTATTCAAAAATGTCATGATTCCAATTTTGGAGGACACTTTGGCATAGATAAAACTGCATTTAAATTTTTAAATTCTAGATTTTATTGGCCGACCTTATTTAAAGATGTGAGACATTATGTGAAAACATGTGATCGATGTCAAAGGATGGGAAATATATCTAGAAAGGATGAATAGCCTTTAAACTATATATTGGAAGTTGAAATTTTTGATATATGGGGTTTAGACTTTATGAGACCATTTGTTCCATCATCTGGAAAAATTTATATTTTATTAGCAGTTGATTATGTTTCAAAGTGGATTGAAGCTCGTTGCTTTACCAAACTGTGATTCCAAAAGTGTTTCTAAATTCTTAAAGAAAATGATATTTTCAAGATTTGGAATGCCTAAGGTAATTATCACTGATGGTGGAAGTCATTTCAGGAATGTAAGAATTCAATCATTACTACAAAAATTTGGAATCAAACATAGAATTGCAACTGCTTATCACCCACAAACAAGTGGTATGGCTGAAGTATCAAACATAGAAATTAAATGAATTTTAGAGAAGACTGTTAATCCTAAAAGAACTGATTGGGTTGATAGACATGATTCTACATTATGGGCTTATAGAACAGCTTATAGACACCAATCAGAATGTCACCTTACCGGTTAATTTATGGTAAACATTGTCACTTACCTATTGAACTTGAACATAAGGCTTATTGGGCGATAAAGGAGTTTAATTTTAATTTGAATGAAGCAGGAGAAAAGCGATTATTGCAATTGAATGAGATGGAAGAGATAAGAAATGAATCATATGAAAATGCAAGGATTTATAAAGAGAAAATGAAGATGTTACATGATAAGAAAATTTCAGGAAAAATTTTTTAAGCCTGGACAAGAAGTATTACTGTTTAAATCTCGTTTAAAACTTTTTCCTGGAAAATTAAGATATAAATGGATTGGACCCTATATAATTGAGAAAGTATACCATTATGGAGCTGTGGATATTAAAGACCCCAAAACAAGAAAAATTTTTAAAGTAAATGGATTAAGATTGAAGCCTTATTTTGGAGATATTAAAATGATTTATAAAGAGGCTTATGAATTAAGTCAACTTGATTAAAGATTTACTTAAGGCGGGCTGACGACGTTAAACCAAGCGCTTTGTGGGAGGCAACCCATAATTATTTTTTGTTTTGAGTGTTCTTATGTTTTTAATGTAAGGTTATGCCTCGATCTTGATTATATTTATATTACTTTAGAAAAATTTGAAGCTTATAAGTCTTTGTTGACTTAAGCTAAAGATTATTTTGAAGTATGTAAGATTTAGAAATCGGATCACTCTATTCTAAATATGAGTAAAAAGGAGATCAAGTTAACATTCATTATCATTGCTTATAATTTGTGTTATTGAGTCTAGATTACTCTTACCAGTATAATTTACTTATCTTGGAGAACGAAACTTTAAATTTTGACGATTAGGCGAAATGGAGTTGAACATAGTTCCGGCGCCTAGGCGCCAAGATTCGGCACCTAAGCGCCCGAGTTAAACTATGTATCAATAGGTCCGGCGCCTAGGCGCCAGATTCGGCGCCTAAGCGCCACGGTTACTGGGTTGTGCAAAAACAAAAAATTTTTAGTTTTTCGCACGATTTTCACCTTTCAATCAACCCATCTTCATCCCTAACCATCAAGCAATCAAAGTTACGTCCATTACACTTCATTCTTGAGAGATTTGAGAAATTTTTGAAGAAATGGAAGGATGAAATCATGGAGAAGAGGCTAGGGACAAGGTCTCAAAGGATCCTCAACCCTACTTCAATGGTCTCATCGCGGTAAGTTTAGAGAAATTTTCTAGTCTTTTGGATAAGTTTGAAGCGGAGTTTAAAAGCATTAGAGATCGCCTTCATGAGATGTTACATCAGATTGAACATCTAGAATGGCATATGAAACTTCAATTTGATCATTTTGCGGCTTATCAAGATGCTCAAGTTGAAATGTATGCAAAGAACAAGTGGATTGACGAAAATATGGCTACTGATTTCCCAAGAGTGTTAGTGTTCTTTCCAAGCGGAATACACAATTTCCCCTGTGAAGATTAGAGTATTCTGGTAATGAGATTGTTCTTATCTTGTTTGTTGAGTCATTGTATCGATTTAGTGAATCGATGGTGTTTGTTTGTGTATTTGCTTTCATGTTCAATATGTGTTATTTTTGCTTAGAAATTGTTGTGTCTGATTGTGTATTAGGAACTTGAATCAAGTAAGATACTTATCTGGAATATATTGAGCCAAAATTGAAGATTATAAATGGAATTTAGTGAAGTTTGATTTAAACTTTAGGTTTGATTGGTGGATTTAATATTTAATTTTTAAAATTTTTGGAAAATGTTTTGGAAGTTAGAAACTGAAGCCCTATTCTAATGTGAGTAATTGGAAGTTGAATTTATGAATTTTGATGGAAAATTAAATTTACAAATATTTTTTTTGTGAAAGGTGAGTCTGGCGCCTAGGCGCCAGAATTCGGCGCCTAAGCGCCGGTTCGGCCTGTACCCAAAAAATTCCTTAAATACCCACAAAAGCCATTATCGACACTTAAGCCTTCTTCTTCCTCCATTTTTCGTGAAAATCAACCTTTAGAATCCATTTTGAGGTCAAAACATCAAGGATTTGGGCGCAAAACCACTTGATTTCTTCGTCTCAAGGTCAGATCTACACTTTAAACCAATTATTTTCGATTTTCATTATAGATTTCCCTAGGTTTTGCTAAAAACCAAAATTTTGAAAAAAAAAATTTGATTTTTAGAGATTTCTTTGGATTTTTAAACTTATTTTAAGTTTTCTAAACATAAAAAGAGTTTAAAATTTTGATTCCTAAATTTTTTCTTGTTTTCCTTCACGTTTAGATGGCTCCAAAATCTAAACGCGGGAAGGCACGAGATAACTTCGATAGCAGTAAATTTTCAACTGCTGCTGTGCATTTTCGATTCCACGAATTTGCGACGTCGAGGAAGTTCATTTCAGAACGAAGTTTCTGTCATCCGGGGAGATGATTGAAAACACTATCATTGCGCACAACTGGCAACGATTATGTTATTTCACTGCTGTTGCTGTTATCCCAATAGTTCGAGAATTTTATGTAAATTTTTTGGATGCCGAAGATTATGAAGTTTTTGTCAGAGGTGTCGGAGTAGGATTAACTCCTGAAAGAATCAATGTATTTTATGGCCTGCCACCGACTATAGAGTGCTATTATTCTGGATTATCTCCATCTGAGGGAGATTTGGATATGATCATTGCTTATTTGACTGACGGTACTGGATCTTGGAAGATCAGGAACGGATAAAGAGTAAACTTCAAATCCTCCAAGTTAAATGGTATTTCTAAAGCATGGCACTATTTTATTTCTGCAAGATTGTTACCTTCCATCCACCTGAGTGAAGTGACTAGAGATCGAGCGATCTTAAACTACTGCATTCAGGAGAGGAAGCATATTGATGTCGGCAGTATTATTTATGATTCTGTGGATTCTACTGCAAGATCCAGCACATCTGTTGGACTGGGATTCCTATCTCTGATTTATTCATTATGTATTAGTAATGGAGTCACTGCAGATATTTCAGAGGAAAGGTTGAAGACTACTAAGACGATTAGTCAGGAGAGCATTAGCATATATGATCGTCTTCGAGGGAAGAGATCGACTGCTCCTTCTTCTGCACCTACTCCAAGTAGACCTTCTATTTCTGATCTTCTACTTCTGTTGAGCCACCATCGAGTTTCTGGGAGTCAATGCATGATCAGTTTATAGAGCAGCAGCAGGAGTTATTTCAAACTCACTGCAGGGTTGATACTATTGATAGGAAACTTGATCATTTATCCGATTATACCCAGAGGAAGAGTAGCTATGATGCTGAGTATAATGAAGCCCTCCTCAGATTTCTGAAGGGTGAGCATGATGTTAGTTTCCCTACTTTTCCTAGTTTCACACCATTTGTTGACCCTAAGGATGTTGAGTTTTCCTTTGGTGACGATGATGATGATGAGGCTACAGCCAGTGACTAGTAGTTGATAGATCTCTATGTTGTGCTACTTTGTTGTTAGTTTGTTTTGTTTGGTTTGTTAGTTTGTTTGATGTTTGATGTATATTGATTTGTTTATATACCTGTGTGGATTGATTAGTGTTAAGATTTTGTTGTTAGAATATTCTTAGTATATTGTGTTCGAGACTGAGATTAGAATTAATTTATGATATGTTTGTTTCAATCTAATGCTTAGTAATTAGTAATTTTGCTCTGCTTTTACTTTGTTTTAAATTTAGTATAATCATAAAAATTAGCCTGCTTAATTTTTATACATGCTTGAGTTTTATCTTATTTATTCATAAAAGCATGAGTAGAAGTAAATTTTTCTTTTTCAGATCATTTTTACATACTTACAAAAATTTCTTTTTTTTAAATTATGATTTTCTTTCTCTCATACTTTTAAATTTTCATAGTGTACCAAAACTTAAGTTTGGGGGAAGGGAAAATACATTCAAATTTAAATTTTATTTGTCCTTAAAGAGCTAATATTTTTTTAAAATAAAAATTTTTTAACATAACTTAAGGAATGAAGAATCTATTTAAGATCACTTTTATTTTTGAAATTATAAACAATTTAGTGAACTTAACCAAAATTTTAATAACTTTGATTGATTTTAAGAATAGAATTATTTAACTTAAAGAATAATAAGATTAAGGAATTTTTCTATTCATGGTAGAAATAATGGAATTTTAGAAGTATTAAGTAATCAAAAATTATCACTTGAAAAAAGAAAAAAATGAAAATCTTTCTGAATTTTTATTCATGTTATGATAATTAAGTTAAAATGTATAAGTTTTGAAAAATATAAGTTAAGGATAGTGAAGTTCAAAATCATTAACGTGCTATCCAGGATATAGTAATCATATATATATATATATATATATATATATATATATATATATATATATATATATACATAAGAAAGAGAAGAGAAAAGAAAGAGAAGAGAGGAGAAGCTTGAGAAATGCCTAATAAAAAATTAGTTTCACTTGAATTATCTTATAGGAGGAAAACTAGTTACATATTTTACTTAATTTTTATGCATGAATCTTTATTTAAGAAAGGTTTTTCAAGATCTTTTTCTTGTAAATAATCTATGAGATCTTAATATAATAAACTTCTATTATTTTTAAAATGGATGAAAATTTTGAAATCTTATGATTTGGTAGTTGAATATTCTTTAAATTCTTAAAATTAAACCTAGTTAGTGAAACTGGGTTAATAATTTACTAAAGACTTTATAAAATCAAAAATTATAAGGAATCTTAAATATTTTTCTTTTATTCCAAAGGTTATACATTTTATATAGTAAAAAGGGTTACTTGATAACAAGTAACATTTAAGTTTGGGGGATTTTGATCCATGAAAAAAATACCTATTTTTATGCCTTGATTTTTATCAATTTCTAAGGATATTATGCTTTAATGAAAGGTATTTTTGTGTTTTTGGATATAAGTGATGTAAAAAGGTCCAAAAAAGGAAAAAGGGTGAAAAAGGAGCAAAAAGGAGAAAAAATGGAGCAAAATACAAGAATTATCAAAAATTATGGCCTGGCGCCTAAGCGCCAGACTCGATACAGAAACTCTCAAGTTTTTGACGACTCTTGGACGGTTATTTTGACGGAGTGAGAGGTTATTGGACATTCTAGAAGACTGACAGTTGTTCCTTGATAATAGGACATGTGATACATTGCATTTGGATGCTCCAAAACGGTTTTAAACGAGAAGAGGTGCGAGCCAAAGCGAAGAAGTGCGAAGAACTGGACGCGGTGTCCGTTGCCTAGGCGCCGCATTCCGTGCTGCAGCGCTGACATGCACCTTCGAAGATTCATTGAATGTGGACATGTTTTGAAGAGGTGCCTCAAGGCAACCCTTGAGCCTATAAATAGGAGTCCACTCCTTCAGAAAAATGTGCCCCCCATTGTAACCCCTATCTCTTAGCCACTTTAGGATCTCTCATCCTTAGAGAGAGAAATTTAGGGCCACTTTCATTTAGTTTAGTGAGTTTTTTCAAGTTGTTGCATCTGGAGTTCATTACACTGTGGAGTCAGTAGGAATCAGAAGATCTGTAGAAGGAATATTTGAGATAAGTATTTTATTTTTGATTCAATATTTATTTATTATGTTTTACTGTTTATATTCAATGTGTTCTGAGTAGTTAGTTTACTTTCTTCCTTCAATTATGAAAAGATAAATAAGATAATATAAAATTCGATGGAGAATTGAAAATCAAAATATTTTCAAAACATTGTGATGATATTAATACCTGATCTTACTTTACTTTTTAAATTGGTCATTTAAATTGTTAAAATCATTGAAGAGTTTTGAGACCTAGAAGGAGAAGAACTCTTAACTTGTAGATGTCACATGAATCCTCGGGTAGTCGAAGGCCATGCGCGTGCTATTCAAGGTGAAATGCAAATAAATAGGAAGATAAGATTTAATGGGCGTAGAATCGATAATTTTTTAGAGTGACGAGACTAAATTCTTATAATTTGATTTATAGATAAGGAAAGGGTCACTAGTAGGGCCGACCATACCACCTTGGATATCTAGTAGTGTGAGCCTAGATTAACCCATTCTACTAACAATACATCCGGACTCGATCCGTAGATTAGCTGATGTTCTTTGCACTCGGATCGAAAGGGTAAAGAATGGGAATGCTTCTATTCGACACAATACCATAAAATAGATTCTCCAACGAATATTAAATTATCTTAAAAATCTTGGATTAATTGAAAGGAAGAAAGTTGTTTGTTTTATATAGTTTTCACAAAATCATTTTCTTATTATTGTTTTCCTTATCTGCATCTAGTAAATTAAAAGTAATTTATAGTTAGATTAAAATACAAAAAGTTCTTGAAATACAATATTTAAAAATTTATTACCATTTTTTCCCTGTGAGATTAATACTGGGGTCTTTGTTTCAAAGCCTTTTATTACTTTAAACGATACGTATACTTGCGTAGTACCTAAAAAGTAATTAAAATATTTTCCTTTAAAATTATATTTTGCTATATAAACTTATATTTAAAAAAGTATTAATCACTAACGGCCTAGCATTCAGTAGCAATCATGTTTTATGCTATTGTCGTAGATTTAAATTTGGTACACATCTATATAGCAAGTTATTCCGGGTCAAGTGTTTCGCGCCTTTGCCAGAAATTAAATTTTCTAGCAGTGGTAAAAAATTCTTGTATTTGGAAATACAAAAATCGGGTCAAGTTTTTGGCGCCGTTGCCGGGGATAAAAAGAGGTAAAATTTATAGATTTTTAAATATTATATTTCCAAAAACATAAAAAAATATTTATAAAATTATAAAAAAATATAAAAAAATATAAAATAAATTAAAAAAATTTCCTTGCTTTATTCTTTTTATGCGTAGTTTTGGTTCTGAAGGGTTAATACCTTTAGATTCTGAACTAGAAAGAATAATTAGAAAAATTAAAAAGGGAAAACAAATTCAAAAATTTCAAGAAATGACTACTTTACAAAATCCAATTAAACTTAATTATCAAAATATTTATAAACCATTAAGGGATTATGCTAACCCTACAGTTGATGAACTTCACAGTAGTATTCAAATACCCACTGTAGATGCTAATTCTTTTGAACTTAAACCGTCTATCATTCAAATGGTGCAAAACAATCAATTTGGTGGAACACCAAATGAGGATCCAAATTTATACCTTGTTAGTTTTTTAGAACTTTGTGTTACCTTTAAATATAACAATGTTTCTGATGATGTTATTAGACTTAGACTCTTTCCTTTTTCCTTAAGAGATAAAGCAAAGATGTGGTTAAACTCATTAAGAATCGGTTCTATTAAAACATGGTCGAAATGGCACAAAAATTTCTTGTTAAATATTTTCCTCCTTCTAAAACTCGCTAAATTAAGAAATGATATTACTTCGTTTAGTCAATTTGACTGGGAGACAAAATATGAAACTTGGGAAAGATTTAAAGAACTATTAAGAAAATGTCCTCATCATGCTTTACCTGATTGGTTAATTATTCAAATATTTTACAATAGATTAATTGGATCTTTAAAATCAATTATTGATGCTGCTGTTGGAGGTTCTTTAATGTCTAAATAATTTGAAGAAGCTTACACTTTAATTGAAGAAATGGCTAATAACAATTTTCAATGGCCTTCAGAAAGGATTAATCCTAAAAAGATGGCAAGTATTCACGATAATGAAGCCTTTTCTATCTTAGCTTCACAAGTAACGAAGCAATGTCTAAAAAATTAGATAATTTTGTAATTAATATTTCACATAATAACTCTGCTAATATTGAAGATTCTCAAACTATTGAAACTTTACAAACTATTGCAAGTAAAAATAATCCTTATTCAAATTATTATAATCCTGGGTGATAAAATCATCTTAATTTTAACTGGAATAATTCACAACAACAATAGGGTAATAATCAATCTCATCCCACTGCAAATTGGAATAATCAAGTTAATCTAAATTATAAACCTCCCGGATTTAATAATCAACAGAAAAAGTTATCAATAGAAGAATTAATTTTACAAATGAATAATCAATTACAAAATCAAAATACTACTATTCGTAATATTGAAAATCAAATAGGGCAAATTTCTACTTTAATTAATAACGAACTCGTAGGAACACTTCCTAGTAATGTTGAAATTAATCCAAAGGAAACTGGAAAAGAACACTAACATGTTAAGGCTGTGCAACTTATAAGTGGAAAGGAATTAAAAGAAAGAATGCATAATGAAATTGAAAAAGAGATTGAGGTTGAAGAGATTGAAAAATCTAAAGAAACTCTCTCTCCTAGTCAAGATCAGACTGTTATACCTATTAATGTGGAAGTTGAAAAACCACCACCACCTTTTCCTCAAAGACTTAAACAGTAGAAACTTGATCATCAATTTTCTAAGTTCTTTGAAATTTTTAAGAAACTTACTATTAACATACCTTTTGCTGAAGCTTTGGAACAAATGTCAACTTATGCAAAATTTATGAAGGATATTTTAATCAACAAACAAAAATTTGAAGCTTTTGAAACTGTTGCATTAAGTGAAGAATGCAGTGCAATAATTCAAAAGAAATTACCTGAAAAGCTTAAGGATCCTGGAAGTTTCACTATACCCTGTGCTATTGGAGAAAATTTTATGGAAAAGCTTTATGTGATTTAGGAGCAAGTATTAATCTCATGCCATTTTTTATCTTTCGAAGATTTGATTTAGGCGAGATTACTCCCACCTATCGTAACCCTTCGATTAGTCGATAGATCTATCACTTATCCTAAAGGAGTTATAGAGGATGTCCTTGTTAAAGTGGATAAATTTATCTTCCCTGTAGATTTCATCGTACTTTATATGGAAGAAGATAAAGAGATACCTATTATTTTAGGGAGACCTTTTCTAGCTACCAGACGAGCTATGATTGATGTGCAAAAGGGTGAATTAACCATGAGAGTTAATGATCAAGAAATTAAATTCAATGTTCTTAAATCAATGAAGTACCCTAATAAAGAGAAATGTTATCAAATGGATATAATTGATTATTTAATTGAGAAACATTATCAAGAAAAATGTAAAGTCATTTCTGAAGAGAAATTTGAATTTTTAACTTATGAAAATGAAGAAGTAAAAGAAGAAGAGACTCATTTTAATAAAAATAACTGGGAAACTTTAGACATAACTCAAAATGATATATTTTTACCATCAATTAAAAAATCCCCTGAAATGGAATTAAAAATGTTACCTTCGCATTTAAAATATACGTTTCTTGGAAATTCGTTAAGTTTACCTGTTGTTATTTCTTCTGAACTGAGTAAAGATCAAGAAGAAAAATTACTAGGTGTGTTAAAGAATTATAAAAAAGCTTTTGGTTGGACTATTGTTGATATAAGAGGAATAAGCCCTTCCATTTGTATGCATAGAATTTTAATGGAAGGAAATTTTAAGCCTACTATTGAACCGCAAAGAAGATTAAATCTTATCATGAAAGAGGTTGTTAAAAAAGAAATTGTTAAGTGGTTAGATGCTGGTATTATTTATCCTATTTCGGATAGTCAATGGGTAAGTCCTATTCATTGTGTTCCGAAGAAAGGAGGTGTAACTGTCACGGTCAATGATAAATTTGAACTAATTCCTACAAAGACAAGTTACTAGATGACGAATTTGTATTGATTATAGAAAATTAAATAACGCCACTAGAAAGGATCATTTTCTTTTACCTTTCTTAGATCAAATGCTCAATAAATTAGCTGGACACCCATATTTCTGTTTTCTGGATGGATATTCTGGTTATCATCAATTACTTATTGCTCCTGAGGACCAAGAGAAAACAACATTTACAAGTCCTTATGGAACCTTTGCTTTTAGAAGAATGTCTTTTGGTTTATGTAATGCACATGCAACTTTTCAAAGATGTATGATGTCAATATTTTGTGATTTGATTGACAAAGGAATTGAAATATTCATGGATGATTTTTCAGTTTTTGGAACTTCTTTTGAATCTTGTTTGGAAAACATTTCCAAAGTTCTGAAAAGATGTGAAGAAACAAACTTAGTTCTTAACTGGGAAAAATGTAAATTCATGATCACAGAAGGCGTTGTACTTGGTCACAAAGTTTCACAAAAATGGATGGAAGTAGATCAAGCGAAAGTGAAAATTATTATTGAATTGCAACCACTTACTACTGTTACTGATGTGAGAAGTTTTCTAGGTCATGCTGGATTTTATAGAAGATACATAAAGGATTTTTCTAAAATTGCTAAACCTCTTTGTCATTTATTGGAAAAAGATGCAAAATTTAAATTTAACAAAGAATGTATTAATGCTTTTAATATTCTAAAAGAAAAACTATTAACTCACCTATCATTGTTGCACCTAATTGGAATAAATCTTTTAAATTAATGTATGATGCAAGTGATTTTGCAATTGGAGCTGTATTAGGACAAAAATATGAGAAGGTTTTCAAAGTTGTATATTATGCTTAGTAAAACTCTCATCTGAAACACAAAGAAATTACACTACCACCGAGAAGGAGCTTCTAGCTATAGTATATGCCTTTGATAAATTTAGACCTTATCATCTTGGTACTAAATGCATAGTTCATACTGATCATTCTACTATTAAATATCTAATATATAAGAAGGGTTCTAAACCTAGACTGATAAGATGGGTTTTACTTCTACAAGAATTTGATTTTCAAATAGTAGATAGAAAAGGAACTGAAAACCAAATTGCTGATTATTTATCCAGAATTAAAAATGATATTATTTCGGAAGAAAATATAAATGAGAATTTTCTCGATGAATCTTCATATGTTAATTCAAGGATGCAAAACACCTTGGTATGCTGATATTGTTAACTATTTAGTTAGCAATATTTTACCTTATGAATTGGATAACAAATTTATTAAGAAATTTAAATATGATGCTAAATATTATATTTGGGAAGATCCTCATTTATTTAAAATTGGAAGAGATTCTATAATTCGAAGATGTGTACCTTATGAGGAAACTTTTGCTATTATTCAAAAATGTCATGATTCCGATTTTGGAGGACACTTTGGCATAGATAAAACTGCATTTAAATTTTTAAATTCTGGATTTTATTGGCAGACCTTATTTAAAGATGTGAGACATTATGTGGAAACATGTGATCGATGTCAAAGGATGGGAAATATATCTAGAAAGGATGAAATTCCTTTAAACTATATATTGGAAGTTGAAATTTTTGATATATGGGGTTTAGACTTTATGAGACCATTTGTTCCATCATCTGGAAAAATTTATATTTTATTAGCAGTTGATTATGTTTCAAAGTAGATTGAAGCTGTTGTTTTACCAAACTATGATTCCAAAAGTGTTTCTAAATTTTTAAAGAAAATGATATTTTCAAGATTTGGAATGCCTAAGGTAATTATCACTGATGGTGGAAGTCATTTCGAGAATGTAAGAATTCAATCATTACTACAAAAATTTGGAATCAAACATAGAATTGCAACTTCTTATCACCCACAAACAAGTGGAATGGCTGAAGTATCAAACAGAGAAATTAGAAGAATTTTAGAGAAGAATGTTAATCCTAAAAGAACTAATTGGGTTGATAGACTTGATTTTGCATTATGGGCTTATAGAACAGCTTATAAGACACCAATCGGAATGTCACCTTACCAGTTAATTTATGGTAAACATTGTCACTTACCTATTGAACTTGAACATAAGGCTTATTGGGCGATAAAGGAGTTTAATTTTAATTTGAATCAAGCAGGAGAAAAGTGATTATTGCAATTGAATGAGATGGAAGAGATAAGAAATGAATCATATGAAAATGCAAGGATTTATAAAGAGAAAATGAAGATGTTACATGATAAGAAAATTTCAGGAAAAATTTTTGAGCCTGGATAAGAAGTATTACTGTTTAATTCTCGTTTAAAACATTTTCCTGGAAAATTAAGATCTAAATGGATTGGACCCTATATAATTGAGAAAGTATACCATTATGGAGTTGTGGATATTAAAGACCCCAAAACAGGAAAAATTTTTAAAGTAAATGGATTAAGATTGGAGCCTTATTTGGGAGATATTAAAATGATTTATAAAGAGGTTTATGAATTAAGTCAACCTGATTAAAGATTTACTTAAGTCGGGCTGACGACGTTAAACCAAGCGCTTTGTGGGAGGCAACCCATAATTATCTTTTGTTTTGAGTGTTCTTATGTTTTTAACGTAAGGTTATGCCTCGATCTTGACTAATTTTATATTACTTTAGAAAAATTTGATGCTTATAAGTCTTTGTTGACATAAGCTGAAGATTATTTTGAAGTATGTAAGATTTAAAAATTGGATCACTCTATTCTAAATATGAGTAAAAAGGAGATCAAGTTAACCTTTACAATGATTGCTTATAATTTGTGTTATTGAGTTTAGATTACTCTTACCAGTATAATTTACTTATCTTGGAGAACGAAACTTTGAAATTTGACGATTAGGCGAAATGGAGTTGAACATAGTTCCGGTGCCTATGCACCAAGATTCGGCACCTAAGCGCCCGAGTTAGACTATGTATTAATAGGTCCGGCGCCAGATTCGGCGCCTAAGCGCCACGGTTACTAGGTTGTGCAAAAACCAAAAATTTTCAGTTTTTCACACGATTTTCTCCTTTCAATCAACTCATCTTCATCCCTAACCATCAAGCAATCAAAGTTACGTCCATTACACTTCATTCTTGAGAGATTTGAGAAATTTTTGAAGAAATGGAAGGATGAAATCATGGAGAAGAGGCTAAGGACAAGGTCTCAAAGGATCCTCAACCCTACTTCAATGGTTTCATCGCGGTAAGTTTAGAGAAATTTTCTAATCGTTTGGATAAGTTTGAAGCGGAGTTTAAAAGCATTGGAGATCGCCTTCATGAGATGTTTCATCAGATTGAACATCTAGAATGGCAGATTCAATTTGATCATTTTGCGGCTTATCAAGATGCTCAAGTTGAAATGTATGCAAAGAACAAGTGGATAGACGAAAAGACGGCTACTGATTTCCCGAGAGCGTTAGTGTTCTTTCCAAGCGGAATACACAATTTCCCTTGTAAAGATTAGAGCATTCTGGTAATGAGATTGTTCTTATCTTGTTTGTTGAGTCATTGTATCGATTTAGTGAATCGATGGTGTTTGTTTGTGTATTTTCTTTCATGTTCAATGTGTGTTGTTTTTTCTTAGAAATTTTTGTGTGTGATTGTGTATTAGAAACTTGAATCAAGTAAGATAGTTATCTGGAATATATTGAGCCAAAATTGAAGATTATAAATGAAATTTAGTGAAGTTTGATTTAAACTTTATGTTTGATTGGTGGATTTAATATTTAATTTTTAAAATTTTTGGAAAATGTTTTGGAAGTTAGAAACTGAAGCCCTATTCTAATGTGAGTAATTGGAAGTTGAATTTATGAATTTTGATGGAAAATTAAATTTAAAAATAATTTTTTTGTGAAAGGCGAGTATGACGCCTAGGCGCCAGAATTCGGCGCCTAAGCGCCGGTTCGGTCTGTACCCAAAAAATTCCTTAAATACCCCCAAAAGCCATTATGGACTCCTAAGCCTTCTTCTTCCTCCATTTTTCGTGAAAATCAACCTTTAGAATCCATTTTGAGGTCAAAACATCAAGGATTTGGGAGCAGAACCACTTGATTTCTTCGTCTCAAGGTCAGATCTACACTTTAAACCATTTATTTTCGATTTTCACTGTAGATTTCCCTAGGTTTTGCTAAAAACCAAAATTTTGAAAAAAAAATTTTGATTTTTATTGATTTCTTTGGATTTTTAAACTTATTTTAAATTTTCTAAACTTAAAAAGAGTTTAAACTTTTGATTCCTAAATTTGTTCTTGTTTTCTTTCACATTTAGATGGCTCTGAAATCTAAACGCTGGAAGGCACGAGATAACTTCGATAGCAGCAAATTTTCAACTGCTGCTACGCATTTTCGATTCCACGAATTTGCGACGTCGAGGAAGTTCATTTCGGAACGAAGTTTCTATCATCCGGGGAGATGATTGAAAACACTATCGTTGCGCACAACTGGCAGCGATTGTGTTATTTCACTGCTGTTGTTGTTATCCCTATAGTTCGAGAATTTTATGCAAATCTTCTGGATGCCGAAGATTATGAAGTTTTTGTCAGAGGTGTCGGAATAGGATTTACTTCTGAAAGAATGAATGTATTTTATGGCCTGCCATCGACTATAGAGTTCTATTATTCTGGATTATCTCCATCTGAGGGAGATTTGGATATGATCATTGCTTATTTGACTGACGGTACTGGATCTTGGAAGATCAGGAACCGATAAAGGGTAAACTTCAAATCCTCCAAGTTAAATGGTATTTCTAAAGCATGGCACAATTTTATTTCTGCAAGATTGTTACCTTCCAACCACCTGAGTGAAGTGACTAGAGATCGAGCGATCTTAACCTACTGCATTCAGGAAAGGAAGCCTATTGATGTCGGCATTATTATTTATGATTCTGTGGATTCTACTGCAAGATCCAGCACATCTGTTGGACTGGGATTCCCATCTCTGATTTATTCATTATGTATTAGCAATGGAGTCACTGCAGATATTTCGGAGGAAAGGTCGAAGACTACTAAGCCGATTGGTCAGGAGAGCATTAGCATATATGATCGTCTTCGAGGGAAGAGATTGACTGCTCCTTCTTCTTCTGCACCTACTCCAGGTAGACCTTCTATGCCCCGACCTTCTACTTCTCCTGAGCCACCATCGAGTTTCTGGGAGTCAATGCATGATCATTTTATAGAGCAGCAGCAGGATTTATTTCAAACTCACTGCAGGGTTGATACTATTGATAGGAAACTTGATCATTTATCTGATTATACCCAGAGGAAGAGTAGCTATGATGTTGAGTATAATGAAGCCCTCGTCAGATTTCTGAAGGGTGAGCATGATGTTAGTTTTCCTACTTTTCCTAGTTTCACACCATTTGTTGATCCTAATGATGTTGAGTTTTCCTTTGGTGACGATGATAATGATGAGGCTACAGCCAGTGACTAGTAGTTGATAGATCTCTATGTTGTGCTACTTTGTTGTTAGTTTGTTTTGTTTGGTTTGTTGGTTTGTTTGATGTTTGATGTATGTTGATTTGTTTATGTACATGTGTGGATTGATTAGTGTTAAGATTTTGTTGTTAGAATATTCTTAGTATATTGTGTTTGAGACTGAGATTAGAACTAATTTATGATATGTTTGTTTCAATCTACTGCTTAGTAATTAGTAATTTTGCTCTGCTTTTACTTTGTTTTAAATTTAGTATAATCATAAAAATTAGCTTGCTTACTTTTTATACCTGCTTCAGTTTTATCTTATTTATTCATAAAAGCATGAGTAGAAGTAAATTTTTCGTTTTAAGATCGTTTTTACATACTTACAAAAAATTCTTTTTTTTTAAATTGTGATTTTCTTTCTCTCATACTTTAAAATTTTCATAGTATACCAAAACTTAAGTTTGAGGGAAGGGAAAATACATTCAAATTTAAATTTTATTTGTCCTTCAAGAGCTAATATTTTCTTAAAATAAAAATTTTTTAACATAACTTAAGGAATGAAGAATCTATTTAAGATCACTTTTATTTTTGAAATTATAAACAATTTAGTGAACTTAACAAAAATTTTAATAACTTTGATTGATTTTAAGAATAGAATTATTTAACTTAAAGAAGAACAAGATTAAGGAATTTTTCTATTCATGGTAGAAATAATGGAATTTTAAAAGTATTAAGTAATCAAAAATTATCACTTGAAAAAAAGAAAAAATTGAAAATCTTTTTGAATTTTTATTCATGTTATAATAATTAAGTTAAAATGTATAAGTTTTGAAAAATATAAGTTAAGGATAGTGAAGTTCAAAATCATTAACAGGCTATCCAAATATAGTAATCCTCTATATATATATATATAAAAAAAAAGAGAAGAGAAAAGAAAGAGAAGAGAGGAGAAGCTTGAGGAAATGCCTAATCAAAAATTGGCTTCACTTGAATTATCTAATAGGAGGAAAACTAGTTACATATTTTACTTAATTTTTATGCATGAATCTTTATTTAAGAAAGGTTTTTCAAGAAGATCTTTTTCTTGTAAATAATCTATGAGATCTTAATATAATAAACTTCTATTATTTTTAAAATGGATGAAAATTTTGAAATCTTATGATTAGGGCGCCGTCAGCGCTGCTCTGCTGAATATTTTCTAAACTCTTTGGAATTGGGCACCAGCAGTGCCCATTCTAGCGTCGTCGGCGCTAGTAGGCTGATTTTGCCATTTTGCCTCTTTTTGCTCCAAATTCATTTCTTTTTGTTTCATTTTGCTCTAAACACCAAAAATCATCATACCTGCAGTAAAACACAAAAAATACATTCTTTTAAAGTGCAATATCACCAAAAATGAGTACAATTTATATATCTACAAATCTAACATACTTTTGGTGCATCAAAATCCCCCAAACTAAACCATTACTCATTCTCAAGTAATCATTTTAATACATACAAATATACCTCATAGTAGTGAACTTTCACTTAAAGAATACTATAATTTTTTTATTTAAATGAATATAATAGTAAGATTCTTAGAAAACATTTAGTAGTCAAGTCTAAGAGTTCTAGTTTTCTATTCATTTCATGAATAACCATAATTTGTCACAATAAGGGTGCTTTGAAGGATTATATGAAAATGAAGCTCATGCAAATTCTATTAGAAAGTAGGCTAATACTTTAAATATAAATTTAGAAATATTACTAAGCTCTTCCTTTAAGTTGATTCAAGTGAATTCAATTTTGGATTAGGCATCTCCTCAAGCTTCTCCTCACATATATTTTCTTTCCTTTTCTTTTTCTCTTTTTATTCTTTTTTTCTTTTTCTTGTGGGGATTACTATATCTTGACAGTCTTTAATAATTTTGAAATTCACTCTCCTCATCCTAATATTGGAACTTGACATACCTCTTTACTTTATAGATATATATAAGCTTTATGATTCATCATAGAGTCACAATCCTTTCTTCTCACATTAATCTCCCAAGTCCCATAACATTTAAAAAATACAGTTTCATTTATTTTAAATAGTCAACTATAGTCTAATCCTCTTATACTAAATATCTTAACCCATAAAGTTAACTTTTATCACTAAAAACTTTCATTCAAATCTACTATGATATTTAAAAGAAATCAAAAATTTAGTTATCTAAATTTAGGTTCAACTACTAAAAGTTATGTTAATAATCTTTGAAAATAAATTAATTGAGAACAAATAAGAGTTAATATTCTACCCTCCCCCCAAACTTAAGTTTCATTACATACAAATTTTTAAAGGTAGAGAGTAAAACAAAAAGAAAACTAACATTTTTGTGCTGGGATTTTGAAATCTTCTGAAGCTATTCTGGTATTAATCAAAAATTTAAGCTAGCAAGCATGAAACAGTTAGAAGCAGTGCTATATATATAATATTAAAAATTTGTAGGGTGAATAAATATTAAAGACTTAAACATTAAACATTCAACATAAGCATCGCAGTCTCAATCCAAATCACTAAACAAACAACACAGAGTTCATTGCATTCTCATTACTAGCACAAGTACATTTACAAGTTACATTGATGACAGAGAAACAAATAACTAACACAAAGAAGTACTACACAACACAAATGAAAATAGAAATTACATAACTAACAATCATCATCATCAACTTCTTCAGCCTCATCTGCAATATCAAGTCGATAAGGAACATAGCTGGGGCAAGTAGGAAATATCACTCTAGTGTCTCCCCTCATGAATCTTACCTGAGCATCATGGTAGGCTATGTCGTAAACAACTCTCCTCCTCTGATAATCATCATTAACATTGTTTTAGGCTTCTGATCCATCAATTATGCTATGGAGTCTCTCAATACTAGCATTCTAAATCCTTAACTACTTCATAACATCAGACAAAGTAGGTGTCTCAGAAGTAGAAGGTATGTCCTGGCTAGCAGAAGGAATATCAGTACTCCTACTTCCTCCTCTCCATCCTACATGAGACTCATAAGTATGAATATTAGCCTTGGTAATAAGCCTCAATGGATGGACTAGCTCCTCATTACTATCAAACTCCACTCCATAATATATACATAATGTGTGAATCAGGGTAGGATGTCCTAATCCACCAGTGGTTTCTCCTCTTGCAATAGTCTGGATACTCTTATAGATAATAGCCTCAATATTTATCTTATTTATGTTCTGAATGCAGTAGTTTAAAATAGCTTTGTCTCTAGTAACTTCACTATGATGGTAAGAAGGTAATAATCTTGCTAAGATGAAATAATGTCAGGCCTTAGATGCTACATTCAACATGGAAGCAGGGAAATTAATCTTTTGTCTTTGCTTTATCTTTCATTCCACTTTTACATCAGTAAGAAAAGAAATCACATCATTCAGTATAGCATCCATAGTACCAAAATTATCATATTCACAGAATGGTGTTCTTTCAGTCCATGGAAAATTTGCATAAAATTCACGAACTGTACCCATGATCGCATCAATAGTAAAATAACAAAATACTTCCCATTTTCTATCAGCAATTAACTGTTCTACCTTTCCGCCCAGATTTTCAAAAGCTCGATCTTGAATACACTTCTTATTGTAAAGGGTCGAATTAAAACAAAATTGAGCTTTAACATTCACAAATCTATCCTCATCAAAATCCAATTTTATCTTCCCTTTACTTGCTTTTGAGGCCATATCAAAGTTTTCTAAAAATATGTAAGAAAAATCCAATAAATTCCAAAATCATAATGTAGAAGACTCCAAAAGCAAATCTTAGTAAGAACTTCTATCACCTTGGATAATCTTAAAGCATCATCAAAAATTTCAAATTTCGGATCTACATAATGTGGGAGACTTCCATGGTGAAAATAAAAAATATTTAGTTTAGAGTAGAACTCTTACCAAGAGAAGACAAGATCTACACTTTTTAAGCCTTGAAATCACTTCAAATCCACAATCTAGCAAGCCCTAGATCTCTACTCAGCCTTGGCTTATGGTTGAAGACTAGGGAAAGGGAAAAAATGACGGGTCCTAAAGCAAAAATTGAAATTTTAAGTAAATTTGGGCCTTCTCTGGATTCGGGCGCCATCAGCGCTGGATAGGGCATTGTCGGCGCTCTATTTAAATTAAATGCCCAAAGTCTCTGAATTTGGGGCGCCAATTCAAATTCTGGGTCTGTAAATTTTTTGTGATTTCTATCGTTTCTACGTTACGCCATCATATAATTAGCCTTTTTAAGCATCTATTTCATCAATTAAGCAATTAACTAACATCAATTTCACACAAACAACACAAAACATCACTTTAATATATAAAATCTACATTACAAACATACACATTTAAGCACTCACTATATGAGTACACCAAGCCATATAACATAGAAATTCAGCGTCGCAAAAATACTACAATACTCCAACGCTGAAAACTAAACATAAATACAAATTCCAAGCATAATAAGTCCAAACACAAGTTACATAGTCAATCAAACCAACTACTAAGCACACCAAAGCATAATAAAATGTAAATACCAAGTGCTAAATATAAGGTAGATTCACTACTCGTCATCGGTCTCAGTACTATCATCTCCTCTGATATCTCCCATGGATTCATGATGCACGGACAAATTATAAAAGGGACGATATGGGAATTCATCAGTTGAATTCTTTGCAATCATAGCTTTCTTCTTCATTGAGTTTATCAAAATTTCCTCAATTCGCCCAGTGTGATCGAATTGTTCTTTCATCCTCCAATCCAAATGATCAAACAAATCAGAAATATTGTTAATAGCATTCATAAGATTATGTACCTCTTTCTCCAATTTCTTGATCTTCACCAAAATCAACTGTGAACTTTCAGGAAAATAAGGTTGAATAGGTCGTGAACTCTGGGATGGTTGATTTGCAATTATGCTCATATCATTCTCATCTTCAATTTCTTAACAATCAAATAAATTAGTTGGGTCCAGGGGCCTCCAAGGAAGAAGCACTTTTTCCCAGCTTTCATATGGTACTTGTGACTAGCTGCAAAGAAGAAATATGGTGGAAGGATATTCAAGCCCATATTTAGATCCATGAATAATCAATTACAATACAGATTTCACAATTATAATGCCAATATCGATAGGCCTTCCTGTTTGAATGCAATAATTTAAAAATGCACTTTGCTTTCTCACTATACTTATTTTCATAGTTGGGAGTAAATTCACAGATATGAAGAAATGACAATGCTTCGACATAAGATTTAAAAATGTAGTAAAGAAACTTACATATACATTGTCTCTTATTTCCCAATATTCATTTTCATCCGTCAGATATCGATAAATTTCATTCTTGTTGTCTCTCGTCGCATCAAAATTTGTATAATTGCAGATAGGCACATTTTCAATCATAAACAAGTCATTAATCTTCGAAGGAGTGAATGGTACAAACCTGCCTCACACATAGACGAATCCTTAGTTGATTCCATGAAGATTTGCATAAAACTCTTTCACAATAGGAACGACTACAGCGATAGTGTTGTAGTATAACACTTCCCAACACTTCTACACAATAGTCTCTTTGACTCGAGTACTTGGAGTATCTATACCTCAGTTCACAAAGCCTCTTTCTTTGATAATCCTCCTCGTCATCAGCACTTTGTTTAACAATCGCTGCGCCTCGAAACTGATGAACTTCCGTCTGTTGAAAACTCTAAATCTCGGAGTTTCCATGGAGTTGGAATCCATCAGATGCAAATTTCGAATGAATCCTTTCGTTTTTCTGGAGTTTAGAGGTTCAAAATCAAGTTTGGGAGGTTAAAATGATGAAAATCCTGCCTAAAATCTCCAAAACTTGCAAATTAAAACTCTAAAAACTGTCACCAGTTCATCGGCGCTGGATAGGGCGACGTCGACACCCAAACCCTGAATTTTGGTGATGTTCTCTGAAAATGGGAGCCAGCGGTACCGCAGCGCCAGAGTTCAAAAATGCACCAAACTTTATCTTGGTCTGAAATATTCCAAAATTTTCGATACGATCCATTAATTTTCATTCTTTATGATATTTATGAGTGATAAGATATTTATGCGTAAGCATGACTCAAATATGATTAACTACAAGTAAAATTATTATTAAAATTAACACAAAAAATTAATATAATAAAGATAATTATGGGTAGCCTCCCATAAAGCGCTTGGTTTAACGTCGTCAGCCCAACAAACATTCAGTTATTCAGGATGATTAACATTAAAACCTCTTTAAAATTTGGTCGATACCCTTCAAAATATAGTTTTAATCTATGTCCATTAACTTTAAATGTTTTTTCAGTTTTAGGATCATCAATATCAACAACTCCAAATGGATAAACTTTTATAACAGTTAGAGGTGCTATCCACCTAGACTTTAGTTTTCCAAGAAATAATTTTAATCTTGTATTATATAGCAAAACTTTCTGTTCAGTTTCAAATTTCTTTCTTATAATATTCTGATCATGCCATAACTTTATTTTCTCCTTATAAATTTTGTCATTATCATAAGATTCATTTCTAATTTCTTCAAATTCATTCAACTACACCAATCGTTTCTCGCCTGCATTCTTTAAATTGAAATTTAACTCTTTTATCGCTTAATAAGCTTTACGTTCCAATTCTACAGGTAAGTGGCAAGTCTTTCCAAATATTAGTCTATAGGGGGACATTCTTATAGGTGTCTTATAAACAGTCCTATATGCCCATAATGCAGTATCTAATCTAACAAACCAGTCTAATTTGTGAAGATTCACAGTTTTCTCCAAAATTCGTTTAATTTCACGATTAGACACATCTGCTAAATCACTGGTTTGGGGATGATAAACAGTACAGTTTCTATGAATAATATTACATTTTCTAACTAATCTCTGAATCAGATTATACCTAAAATGAAATCCAACATCAGTAATGATCACTCTTGGCATTCCATACCTTGTAAAAATATTTTTCATTAAAAATATTGAAACACTTCAAGCATCACATCTAGGTAAAGCAATTGCTTCAATCCATTTTGAGATAATCAACAACAACCAATATATATAATTTTCCAAATGAAGGAGTAAATGGTCTCATAAAATCCAATCCCCAAACATCAAAGATCTCAACTTTCAATGTAAAATTTAGAGGCATTTCATTTCTTCCAGAAATATTATCTACTCTCTGACATCGATCACATGATTTAATATATCTATAAACATCCCTAAAAAGATTAGGCTAATAAAATCTAGATTGCAAAATCTTATGTGCAGTTTTATCAGTTCCAAAATGTTCTCCAAATTCTGAATAATGACATCTCTGAATTATTAGTTCAATCTCTTCATAAGGCATACATCTTCTAATAATAAGATCCTTACATTATTTATATAGATATGCTCATCCCGAAAGTTAAATTTAGCATCATATATAAATTTCTTTTGTTGTTGCATTGTTAATTCAAGCGGAAAAATATCACCCACAATGTAATTCACAATATCAGCATAGCAAGGTAAATTTCTTTCTTTAATGTTATAAAGTTGTTCATCAGGGAAAGTTTCTGTAATTTCTTTCTCAAATTCAGATAGTTTATATTGTTCCAGTCTAGACAAATGATCAGCTATTTGATTATCAGCTCATTTTCTATCAACTATCACAAAGTCAAATTCTTGCATTAAAAGTATCCATTTGATTAATCATGGTTTGGCATCCTTTGTTTGCATTAAATATTTGATAGTTGAATGGTCCGTATGCACTATACATTTAGTTCCTATCAAATATGATCTAAATTTTTCAAAAGCATACATAATAGCTAATTATTCTCTTTACGTAG
This sequence comes from Papilionanthe hookeriana x Papilionanthe teres, assembly GCA_022702705.1. NCBI lineage: Eukaryota > Viridiplantae > Streptophyta > Magnoliopsida > Asparagales > Orchidaceae > Papilionanthe > Papilionanthe hookeriana x Papilionanthe teres. The sequence continues at coordinate 175,764,299 of CM040422.1, forward strand.
TGGTATAATTAATTTGAGTTTCATTAAGAGTTCTACTAGCATAGTAAATAACCTTAAACATTTTATCTTACAATTTCCCTAAAACAACTCCAATCGCATAATCACTGGCATCACACATAAGTTCAAATGGTTTCTCCCAATCAGGTGGAACAATTATAGGGGCAGTGATTAATTTTTCTTTTAATAGTTCAAAGGCTTTTAAACATTCTTTATTAAATTCAAATTTCTTATCTTTTTCTAAAAGTTGGCATAAAGGTTTAGTAATTTTCGAAAAATCTTTAACATAACGCGTGTAAAACCCAACATGTCCTAAGAATCTTCTTACCCCTCTCACTGTAGCAGGAAGTGGTAATTTCTCAATAATCTAAATTATTGCAGGGTCTACTTCCATACCATGTTCAGATATTTTATGCCCAAGTACAATTCCTCCTACAACCATAAATTGACATTTTTTCCAATTTAGAACTAAATTTGTTCTTTCGCAAAGCTTCAAAACTTTTCTAAATTATTTAAACATATGTCAAATGAAGTACCAAATATAGAAAAATCATTTATAAATACTTCTACTCCATTTTTAATTATATTACTAAAAATAGACGTCATACATCTTTGAAATGCTGCAAGTGCATTACATAATCCAAAGAGCATTCTTCGGAAAGCAAAAGTTCCATATGGGCTAGTAAATTTTATCTTTTCTCGATCCTCAGGAGCAATAGGTATTTGGTGATAACCAATATATCCATCCAAAAAGCAATAGTACTTGTGTCCAGCGAGTCTATCCAACATTTAATCTAGAAAAGGTAGAGAAAAGTGATATTTCCTAGTGGCGGCATTTAATTTTTTATAATCAATATAAATTCACCAACCAATGACTTGTCTTATTGGTATAATTTCATTTCATTCATTCACATCAGCTATCACTTCTCCTTTCTTAGGGACACAATGAATTGGACTTACTTAAGCACTGTCTGAAATAGTATAAATAATTTCAGCATCAAGCCATTTTAGAATTTCCTTCTTAACTACTTCTTTCATCATTGGATTTAGTCTCATTTGCGGATCAGCTCTAGGTTTATGTTGTTCATCTAACAAAATTCTATGCATACAGATCGAATGACTGATTCCTTTAATATCAGCTAATGTCCAACCAAAAGCCTTTTTATATCTTTTTAATGTATCCAATAATTTTTGTTCTTGGTATTCATTCAAATTTGAAGATACAATGACTAGTAAGGTAGATAATTCCCTTAAAAACCTATATTTCAAATGATTAAGAAGAATTTTCATTTCAAGTTCAGGAGGTTTTAAGATGGATGGAATTAAACTTTTATCATCATTTGTTTATAGTATCCAACAATTCAAATCTTTCCTGAACATAATCTAGTTCTTCATTCTTCATCTCATCAAGATCATCTTTTATTTCATTATCATCCTCACATTTAAAATCTTCATATTCTATTTTCTTTTCAAAAATTTCTTTAAAATGATCATCTCTCAAATAATCACAAATTTTCATTCGAAAGCATTCATCATCTTTTTCTGTTGAGGGATATTTTATGGATTTTAAAATATTAAATGTCGCATCTTGATCATTAACTCTCATAGTTAATTCTCCTTTTTGAACATCAATCATAGCTCTTCCGGTAGCAAGGAATGATCTTCCTAAAATAATGAGAATTTATTTATCTTTCTCCATATCTAAAATAATAAATTCCACAGGAAAGATAAATTTGTCAACATTTACTAATACATCTTCTACAACTCCTTTAGGATAAGTAATAGAACGATTAGCTAACTAAAGAGTTACAGAAGTAGGTGAAATTTTTCCTATTCCCAATCTTTTGAAAGTTGATAAAGGAATAAGGTTAAAAATAGCTCCCAAATCACATAAGGCTCTTTAAAAAAATTTCACACCTGTAGCACAAAGAATAGTGAAACTACCAGGGCCTTTAAGTTTTTCGGGAAGCTTTTTTTTTAATAATTGCAATACACTCTACGCTAAGTGCAACAATCTCGTGATCTATGAACTTCCTTTTATTTTTAAAAATATCCTTCATAAACTTCGCATAATCAGGCATCTGTTCTAAGGCTTCAACAAAGGGAATATTTACTGTTAATTTCTTAAGGATTTCTAAAAATTTTGTAAATCGGTTATCTCTATTTTGCTTTTTTAATCTTTGAGGAAACGGAGGTGGTGGTTTTTTTACAGTAATTTTAATTGGTTCAAGTGGATATTCTAAGTCTATAGAAATTTTATCATCACCTTTTTCAATTTTCATCTTCTCTTTCTCAATTTCAATTTCTTTTTGACTCTCGTTTCTAATTCTTTTCCACTTCTTAATTGTATAGCCTTAATTTGTTCTTTATTTTGATCTTTTGGATTGACCTCAACATTATTAGGAAGAGTTTCTGAATGTCTATTATTAAGCGCAGTGAAAATATGTCTTAATTCATTTTCAATGTTTTTAATTGCAACTTCTCGAGTTTGTAATTGATTACCCATATTTAGAATTAATTCTTCCACAGACAATTTCTTCTCCTTAAATTGTGGGTTACTATTAAAAACTGGAGGATAAGAAAGTCTATTGTTCGTGTTTCCTTGGTTGTTCAAATTTCCTACTGGGTTCATTGAATTGTTTCCCCATTGCGGGCTAACAGTAACATTGTTATTAGTACTCAAGTTTAAGTTCGGGTGGAACTTCCAACCAGGATTATAATAATTCAATTAAGGATTGTTGGGTCTATTATTTATAGCATTCAAGGTCTCACAAGATGTTTGAGATTCTATTATCTGACCTATTGAATTTTCCTCTAACACTAAGGGTGTTTGAGAATAGTTCATTCCGTATTAATCTATTTTCTTTAAAAGGGCAGCAATTTGAGAGATTATCATAGTTATAGCATCAAAATCATGAATACTAGCTACTATATTTGCATCTACCTGTTCAGAGGGTCATTAAAAATTGTTAGTAGTCATCTCTTCTATTAAAGAATATGCTTCATCAAAAGGTTTTGACAATAATGATCCACCAGCAGCAGCATCTATAATTGATCTAAGCAATCCTACTAACTCATTATTAAAATTTTGAATTATTAACCAATCTGGTAAAGCATGTTTGTGGATATTTCCTGAGGAGATCTTTAAATCTTTCTCAAGCTTCATATATTGATTCCCCTTCAAACTGACCAAAAGATGTAATATTATTTCTAAGCTTAGCAGTTTTTTATGAAGGAAAATATTTTGACAAAAATTTTTGTGAAAGTTCTCCCCAAATTCTGATAGATCCAAGTGTTAGCAAATTTAACCATCCTTAGCTTTATCCCTTAATGAAAAAGGAAATATTTTAAGTCTGACAGCATCATTTGACACTCTATTGTATTTAAATGTAGCACATAATTCCAGAAAACTAGTAAGATGTAATTAGAATCTTCATTAGGTGTTCCTCTAAATTGATTATTTTGTACCATTTGGATAATAGCATGTTTAAGCTCAAATGAATTAGCAACAACATTAGGATTTTAATTAGTTAAGTGAATTTCATCTGAAGTTGGGTTAGCATATTGTCTTAAAGGTCTTGGTAGATGTTCATTTTCATTTCTTTGATTATTAAAATTGTTTGTCATTTTGTGAGGATTTTCAGATTTTTTTTATTTTTGAATTTTTCTAATAACGCTCTAATTCTGAATATTAAGGCACTAAATCTATTGATCCAATACTACGCATATTAAATCACACTAAACACACTTAAAAGTAAGCAAGCACGCATAATTACAAATTATAAAGTAAAGGTTTTCAAGCACTACAATTTTCACAGTTACCATTTTTATGCCTACCCCAAAGAATCTGCGCTAAAAACTTGATCGTAGCTATTGTCATGCAACGTAAATATTCAAAGGTAGTTTCAGTTCAGTTTCACAGTAAGATCAATTTAATAATTAGGCAGCCACTCGTATACGCAGTTATACATATCGTTCAAGTAATACAGGGCTCTAGTGGAGTTCTGGTTATTGATCCCACGACAAAGGTTGGAACTATTCAAAGTATAGTATAAAAATGAAATCCAATACTCAATTCACAATGCAAGTTTAGGAAATATTAAAGTTGCTAGTGTAACGATGACTAAAAGCTAAGTTAACTAAAGTTACTTTCTAAATTCTAGACAGAATTAACTAACACAAACGAAGTTTGTTATTGAAATGTTCAAATATGGAAAAGCATCTTTCTCCTTACAATGATACTATGATGAGTGAATGATATAGATTGATAAAGTTTTGTATTGTGTCAAATAGGAGTATTCCTATTCTTTAACCTCTTCAGAGTACCCCCTCTTCAGAGTTATGTAAAGAAAACTGGCAAATCGTAGGCTTAGTCCCTAAATCCATGGTTAGGCTGGGAGGATACTGGCTGTCACTTCAGAGCTCTCACTTCCCTTCACCTGAAGACTAACCATAGCTTTAGTTACCAAACACTAAAACCTTGGGGATTTCAATCTGTCACCCTAAAATCTCCAATTCTACGCCCATCAAACCACATTTCCCTATTTATTTGCACTCAACCCCCATGAACTACATAACTCACTCATGGACATTGAATGAATTCTCCACTTTTATTGTAGAACACTGAGTCCTCTCGGATTGAATGTTTCACAACAAATTTTAACAATTAAATTAGCCAGATTGAAAAGTTAATGAAGTATAAAGTGAAAAGTCATCACAATTTCTTAACATTTAAATGGCACATCAGATATATATCATCACTTCACCATATCTCATTGCAAGGAGAAAGACAAAGAAATCTACTCATAATCCATGAGGAAGATATGACAAAACATGAATTTTATATATAAAAGCAAAGTCATACAAACTACAAAAAGTAAATACAACTTATCTCAATTTCTTCCCCAAGCAAATCCCTTAAAGTTCCTTTGAATCATTTTCTCTCTTCACAACAACACTCAATTCCCTCTTTAGAATAGTAAGGAATAAGCAAACTCTCACTTTTCTCCTCCTATACTCTTTAGAGAAGAATCCCTCACAAAACAAGACTTCCACGCACTTTAACACACTTGCATATTCACTCTCCACAAACCCTAACCACACCAAAATGACTCTCTCCCTCTCTTCTCACTTTTTTTGGCGTCCAAATCTGTCTCAAATAGTTTAGAAACGAATTCTCCAAGAGTTTCCTCAAGCAACCCTTCAAAAATCATCCAAATGAATTGAATTTGGCCTCCACCGCCAGTAGTCTGATTTTACCGTTTTGCCTCTTTTTACTCTAAATTCATTCATTTTTGCTTCATTTTGCTCCTAACTCCTAAAATCATCATACATGCAGCAAAACATGAAAAATATCTTTCTTTAAAGCGCAATATCACCAAAAACGAGTACAATATATATATATATATATATATATATATATATATATATATATATATATATATATATAACATACTTTTGGCGCATCGTGAGGATGTGCATGCCTCCTATGTGACGAATCTTTGATTTTTTAGAGCTAGCTCTAAGTTAGAATCTCGTGTTTGGCCAATTCCTATATGGAGTTGAGTGATTCCCCCTTTGTGAGCCTTAATCATGCAGGTTGGAATCCCAATTTCCTACGGCTTTGACGCTACTAATCTCCCTTTGAGGGGTTGGTCATTCAATCTTAAGGAATGGGAAAAGATTTGTATCAAGCCCATTCTGTAGGATCGTGAGGCGTTTGTAGGTTGGAGAAAGCTTTTGTAGCTAGTCTGCTCTACAAATGTTGGAAGACATCCCCTATGGGAAAATGGGTATAGGTTGGGGAGAGGGTGAGGGAAGCCCTTCGCATTCTCACGCCAAAGACGCAGGTGGCTATGTCGCGAATCCAACAGCGGAAACCATAGGTTCCTATACGAGGTTGTTAGGATGAGTTTGGCGCACTATTGAGTTTTTTGAGTCACACTGCATATGTGGGGATGTTTTTTTGCATTTTTTGCATGACTGTGTGAGCACTTCTGGTTGATCAACCATTTTAGGCCGATCCCCAATCCTTTCGATCTCGATCGGTCATCTAGAACCGACCACCCTATCTTTTGGGTTCCATCGATCACTACATCTCGACCACCCTTCCCGGGTTGATTAGCCATCCAAGTGCGATCCCCGATTCTCTTCTGGGTTCGATCGACCATCCCGAGTCGATCACCCTATCGTTCGGGTTTGATCGACCGCTACGTGTCGATCACAGGTTGGAGTCGATCAACTGCCCTAGGCCGATCCCCAATCCTCCATTGGAATCAGCTGGTTGTCTCAGGCCGATCACCCTATCATTCGTGTTTGATCGACCACTATATATCAATCACCCGTCTCGAGTCGATCTTCTGTCTTAGGCCGATCGTAGATTCTCGTCAGATTCGATCGGCCGACCAAGACTGATCAATCTATTTTTTAGGTTTGATCAACCACTACACATCGATCACCCATCTTAGGTTTCATCGGCTGTCTCGGGCTAATCATCGATCCTATGGGACAACTAGCTGAGTGCTAGCCGAAGTAGGCACATGGGTCAGCTAACCATCAGGTTGGCCTCCATTCTTTTATCGAAGAAGGATCAGTGAGTCAGAGGAAGCAACCTCATCTCCAGGGTCTTCTATCCCCTTCTTCTTGTAAATTAGTTGCTTAAATCGCCTCACATCTTCGATCTGAACTTCCACCGACCTCTTTATTACCCCATGTTTCTTCACGCACTTAGGTTAGCTCCCATCTCCCACTTTCTTCATTCCGATCTTCTAACCCTCAAAGGAGTTAACTCCTCTATTCACTTCCTCTTCTTGAGCTCTTTATCCTGGTAGACTCGCGACGCATAGTCTCCAAAAGCTTTAGCCTAGATTTCCTCGGTAATACAGTCTTTTAGGGTCTTCTAGCCACTTTTTAGGAGATCCTCTTGAAACCAGCCGACTAAGCCATGCGCTCTCAAATAATGAGGATAACGAAAGTGTCAATCATGACTTATTTATAGATATTTATTGACACAAAAAATTTAGAAAGTTCAATTATTATAGTACTAAATAGGAAAAATTATTAAAGTACGAAATACTAAAATAAACAAATTTGTTTTATGCATTAAAATTCTATTATTCTTATCACAACACGATATTCAAGAATCAAAAGAATCAGAGAACTAAATATATGTTATAAATGTGTCAGCATGAATATTAAGAAAATTCAATGAACTACAAGACAAGTATGATCAAGGATGGCCCATCAAAAGTAGGAACCACGTTAGTAAAAGGTCAAAGGATCTCGTTAATCAGTTACAACTCCCTTAGAACAAGATTCAGACCCTTGGAATGAAGGTCGTCTAAGTTAAAGATCGTGACCTATCTAACACAAGGACTTAGTTCAACTTTCATCCAAATATCACCAGATGGCTCGCAAGAGCCTCAAAGGCTCTTTAGAAGGCTCAAGGCTCTCATCACTAAACATTCATCGAGCCTTTTATATACTCTTGCCTATAAATAAGGATTATTTCTATAGTAAAAGAATAATCACTCACTTTAAATAATTTATCTTTTAAAAACTCATAAATTTAAAAAAAATAAAAATTACACACATGCCATTCAATTTTAATGTATTTCGTATCCAACACATAAATTTGATATGTATACTCATGAAACCTTACTACTAAAAATCTATGCGTAAAAATGAATATTTCATTTTTAAAAAATTAATGACTGATATTTAATATGCTCAGATTTTTAAGGAATAAAAACACATTTCTTTCATGCAATTCTTGGTCTCATTAATCAAAGAGGAAGTGAATTTTATTAAGGCCCGGCAAATCAAATTTAAAAAAAAAAATGAAGAATATTTATTTAGAAGAACTTGCCTAATATTATAAACAATAGCATCCCTTGTAAGATGTAAAAAATGTTGAATCCATATGGGAAGATCCCCCCACGACAATAAACAATATTGAATCCATATGGCAATCACCCGCCACGACAACTACATCAGAAAAGCAGCACATAATAAAGGAATAAAATGTAAACAAGTCTTCAATTTTATTTACAAAACAAATTAATAAGCATATTGATTCAAGTACAATAATCTTCAATTTTTTCAGAAGATTAGAATAATTTTTTTTTCTATCACAGCAGTCTCTGTAACAAAACAATAAGAAATGCAATAAGAACTCTCTTTCCCAAAAGGAATCCATTTGAATGCACAGTTTTCACAATATAAAACATGCTGCAACAGTAAAATAAAATTTTTATACAACAATTTAAGATACAGCTAAGTGGCAGTACTATAATTAGAAAGAGAGTCGAAAAATAAGGAAATATGACCAAAATACATGCCTTTTCACAAGTCCGGTGATGCATATAGATTTTACAGCTGCTATCTTCAACCTGAGCCATCGGCAAATATTATTTAGGATCAGGCGCTTTTTTAAATTATCAAAATAGAGAAAGGATGAAGCCAAAAGTAATTGAATCATAATATCGGCGAGAGGAGAAATTTTTTAACTGTCAAGCAGAAAATTTTTGATATTGTACATCTTCGGCAAGATGAATGTTTAAAGACATTTAAGGTATGTTTGAGACAGCTTTTTACTTGTATAGTGTTTCACACTACCATCTCAAGTTTGTTTGGGATCTATTTTCTTACTATTTTTTAGATTTTTATAGTTTATAATTAGATCTATTAAAGTATGGAGTCTGGTCTTATTTTTTTAATATATATATATATATTTATAATTCTCACCGTAACTTCTTAAAAAATTATTTTCCCCATCACAATTTACAAACACCTTTACAAGAATACCACCAACCAAACCAAACAGAACTTTAGCCTCATAAGATTTGAAGTCCAACATTTTATTTTATGATATATATATATATCTATCTCTTTGTGTGTGTGTGTGTGTGTGTATTGCCAGCCACGATGTATCGGTAGAGAAGCCTCTTTGAAGGTCGTAAGTCCTCTCAATCCACGGATTCGAATCACCGTCTGGCCAATTTGTTGCCAGTGTGGCCGGTCTTCGAATAGTTAGGCACGTTAGAGTGGTTGGGGGCTCGTATAATAACCTCTCGATCATTATATATATATATATATATATATATATATATATATATCTGCAAGCTTCATATACAGCTCACGAGACGAGAAATCATGACACACATTTCATACAAAATCTTTAAACCTATATTCCATAACAGAATCTAGCATCTCTTAGCCTTGAAGAAAGGTACATTGAAACGGCATATATTTTAAAATATAAGAATGAACTGTCAAAATGTTAACAACTGGCTGTTCTAAAGCAACAATACTAGAAACAAAATTAAAAATCAACAATGCTACAGTCAGTTTCAATGTATCCCACAATGTCTTTCCATAGAAAGGCCCCTGACGAGTAAGCAGGATGGTTTTCCATCCTACAAGTATGGAGAACAAGTGGATCCACTACATCTTAACTACGCTCATTAACCTGATTGGTCATTTGGATATGGCACTATCAATGCCTCTCCTTCCTGCTCATTACTAATAGTCTCTTCAAAAGCCAATGCAAGGAACTCTGCGAGGTTCTGCTTAGGTTTGATATCAATAGCATTCTCCGCAACTTTGACTTTCTTTGTTGTTATTGATTTTGGAAACCAGGACTGTGTTCCTGAAAGGGGCACAAGAATATTGCCAATAACAGGCTTCAGCTTACGCCAGGGGTCCTTCACCATTGACTTAACATAGAAGCTATTCAATTGCTTTCCTAAACCATAACCCTTATTATGAAATCCTCCTCTACCCATTCCACCACTCCAGCCTGGACTAGGGCTCCCACCCCTGTACTGCCCGCCTCTGCCACCTGAGTGAGAATGGGGACTGTCCCTCACATCAGAGTAGGCACTACTCATTGGACTTTCTCCAAGCCTGAAGTTTGATGGAGCACCTTGTGATGAATTGGAGTAATAACTGCGCCCTGAAGAATTTCCAGACATATTCCAAGGCCTGGATAAATTATGAGTTCCTGAGCTTCCTGATGTTGGGCTGGGATATTGAACTGAACTTCTCCAAGAATCACTCTGAGATCTTGTCAGCGGGTTTTCATAAAAACTTGGACTTGGTGATGGAAATTCACGTGCATGAGAAATATTGTTGGAAAACATATGGTACTCCATTTGTCCAGCTATTGGACGTGCTGCTGAAACTGAAGAGGAGAGATTTGGAGGCGGCAAGTACCCTCCATGTCCACTGCCGCTGTTGCTTGTCTTTCTCTTTGCAGCTGAGTATGCTGCTGCGGGGTCGGTATAGTAATCAAATCTATGCGAAGGCGGTGAGTATTCATTGACACGACCGGCTGGATCGATCAAAGGGTTAGAAAGGGGTGTATTTGTGGTGGAGAGAGAAGGGGAAGGCCCGCTGGAAGAGGACGATGCGTCCATCCGCATGGCTTGTAGCCTCTCCTTCCTCTTCGCGGAATCCTCCATGGACATGTAGTAGTGCCCGTCTTGAAATCACCTCCTCAGTCGATGGTTTTGGGGAGGAGCAGAAGCAACGGTAAGATCGATATATATTATTTGTACAGCGATATCGTTGTTGCCTTTCCACGTGCAGCTAAGGGGCAGGCTTTTCCTTCCTCTGTGGGTTCGGTTAGGGGGCTCTTCGGCGTGAGAACGGTGGAGAGAGGAGAAGGGCCGAGAAAGGGAAAGGCGGACTGTTAGGGCTTCGGTGCAGAGAGGCTGGGGCGAGCGGAACTTCTCGTCGCACGAGAGAAGAGCGGGGGATTCTGTCGAGCGAGGAAGAGGCGAGGAAGACGATTCGGTGCTGCGATGTGCGGGATCGGGGAGGGAGATGAGTTCGAACGAGGGGTGCTTGCGAGAGAGGCACTGCGATCGGGAGGGAGGCGGATAGCGGGGGCAGAGGCGGTCGCGGGTCGCATATATATATATATATATATATATATATATATATATATATATATATATATATATATATATATATATATATATACTCAATATTTAGATATATTTTCAAAGCGTTAAAGATTGAATGAATTAAGACAGTTGAGCTCATTTCATCAACACGCTTGCATGGCATGTACGCACTTAGCTGCACATTCAAGTTGCTACATTTACATTCAACCATCTTAAAACATCAAAACCATTTATGTTTGAATTTTGTTCGCAAAAAAGCCAGGTTCATATTCAAACATTTTTTTTTTTTTTTGAACTTTCAATACAAAGCCCATAATGTTTTATATGACCAATTTTAGAAGTTCTTTCCGGACCCAACAACAAGCCTGTCTACTCTAAGCCTGTCTACTCTATCTATTTGAGCTTCTATCCGGGCAGCTAAAGACATCTCCTGGACGGCGCCCGAAGAGTTGGTACTTCCTTGGGATTTTCTGGAATTTTCTGGGAATTTTCTGAATTTTGGATTTTGGAGTCAGAGGGGTATTTTGGGTATTTAGAGTATTGGGAGAGTATTTTGGAATTTTTGGTATTTTTGCCTATGAATGATCAATTTGCTTAATGTGGGAATGTTTGGGAATAATTTTGAGGAATTTTGGGTAATTTAGGTGATTTTGCAAATTTTGAAATGGGTTTGAGGGTTTTGGGTAGGCTAGGTGGGTGTAGAGGTCGAGGGTCAAAAAGTGAAAATTTGGAAGATGAAGTTTGGGTAAATGTAAGTGGAATGAAATCATTTTGGTTGAGCTGAAGTATATCGAATACATGAGCCATGAAGGGACTCATTTGAGGCATCAAAATTTATGTTGTTCATAACCCTCTTGTGAGGGCTTAGGGGTTAAGGACCATCCATGTGGATCACCTTCATGAGTCGGGAGGTCAAGTTGGGTATAGGAGTGTGAAAGTGTAGTGTATAAATGTAGTGTATGTGTAAGTCGGCCTTGCAGACCGGGCCACCCGGGGGTGAATCTAGGTAATGCTATAGGAACTCGTCCTTTAAACTTCCACATTTGATTTCAGCCCTCTGAGTGATTAAGTCTATAATCAAGTTTGTGGAGTTTGCGGTTAGAAGTGGTTTGAATTTCTAAAAGTGGGTCCCGATTCTAATTCTCTAAGATAGTCGAAGGAAAACTGAAATTTGAATCACATGTACTAAAAGAAGAAGAGAAGACCTCATCGAAATGAGGTCGACAAATGCTGATAGGTGTGGTGAGCTAACCAAGCACACCGCGCGTATTGACGTTGACCGAAGAGATCAGCAAAACCAACACGGATGTTCAAGTGACAAACTTAGGATGAAGTAGAAGAATTTCCGCTAGGGAGTGTCGAGTATATCTGAGGCTTGGAGATTTACGAACTCTCATTATGAGGAAAGGAAAAAGAAGGTGAATTCCAAATCAAATGATGCAGGGGAATTTCGATTTAAATTTCATTTTGTTTTTAGTTTAAGTTTTGATGTGTGAGCTTAGATTTTGACTTGAGTTTTAATTTAAGATTGAGTTTTTGTTAAAATTAATTTGAAGGGATTTGATTTGAAATGAGAATTGGAATTTTGAGGTTTTAGATGTAACATCTTCAACTTGAAAGAAAATTGAATTGATTGGATTGAATCATTACAATGGGGAGAGTTCTTACGGCATTGTGGTATTGGATGTAAAATCCTTAACCTCGAGAGTTTGAATTTTGATGTATTTCATTGCGATGGGAAAAGAATCCTAAAGCAATGCGATCTCGAATGTAAAATCCTCAACCCCAAAATTTTGATTTTGATGTATTTCATTGCGATAGGGAAAGAATCCTAAAGCAATGCCGATCTCGAATGTAAAATCCTCAACTCCAAAAGTTTGATTTTGATATATTTCATTGCGATAGGGAAAGAATCCTAAAGCAATGCGGTCTCGGATGTAAAATCCTGAAGCTCCAAAAGTTTGATTTTGATGTATTTCATTGCGATAGGAAAGGATCCTAAAGCAATGCCGGTCTCGGATGTAAAATCCTCGAAGCTCAAAGAGTTTGAACTTGATGTATTTCATTGCGATGGGGAAAGAATCCTAAAGCAATGCGATCTCGAATGTAAAATCCTCAACCCTAAGAGTTTGAATTTGATGTATTTCATTGCGATAGGGAAATGATCCTAAAGCAATGCAGTCTAGGATGTAAAATCCTCAACCCAAAGTTTGGGTGATGTATTTCATTGCGATAGGGAAAGGATCCTAAAACGTACGGTCTCGGATGTAAAATCCTCAACCCCAAAAGTTTGAATTTGATATATTTCATTGCGATAGGGAAATGATCCTAAAGCAATGCAGTCTCGGATGTAAAATCCTCAACCCCAAAGTTTGAATTTGATGTATTTCATTGCGATAGGGAAAGGATCCTAAAAAGCAATCGGTCTCGGATGCAAATCCTCAACCCCAAAAGTTTGAATTTTGAATAGTCATTGACTTTGCAAAGATTTGTAGTGTTGATTTGAAAAGTGTGGAATTTTGGTGTTTTGAGAATTTCATGAAAGGATTGTAAAAGACTTTCATGGAAGGAAGTAGATTAGGAGGGAATATGTGGATGTTACATGCCTCGTTCAAAAGAGTTGATCGGAAGTCAACTGGTTTGGATTGGATATAATTCCTCGCCATCAGATTCGATCCGTGTCAATGGAATCAACCGCTTCCATCCAGAGACGAGGAAAGAGTAGAGCAGTTCGATTTGATTTGGGAGATTGAATTTGAATTTGATTGAGAGATTTGATTTGAGATGCGGAAGGGTTGAATTTGAAATTTGATTGAGATTTGATTTGAAATTTATGTTCATTTTGTTTGTCTTTTAACGATTCGAATTTATTTTATCGTTTGTTAATGTTCATGTGAATTTGGTGTTCATCATTTTTAGATGTTCTGAGAGGGGAAAGTTTTTTTCTTATTCTTTTTTTATTTCTTTTTGTTCTTTATTCGAAGTTCATTTAACTTTAATGGAGTTTTCCAGTCAATTTGCACAAAGAAGGTGAAGGCCAAAAATATGACATGGTCACTTTCATTTTGATCATGTCGAAGATACATCATACAACTCGATACGGAATATTTTCATACAATCCATATAGACTAAAGAAACGGACTATGTATGATCTTTGTTGATCCATCTAAAAAAGGCATCGTCGAGAAATCATGTCTGAATAGTGAAGTACAGGTCAATAACACTCGCCCAAGCCATCCTTGGCAGAGGATGTCGTATCGGATGTACGTTGGAGGTGTGATATTTTCCGTACAACTCTGAGCCTAAGCAGGCGGGCTCCTCTGGCTACGAGGTGCGGGGCCCCGGAAGTGGTAAGGTGTCTTCCTGTCGTCCATCCTTCTGAAAGTAAGCGAGATCCGCTTCATTGGTACTCTTTGGTATGCAATGTTTAGCTTACATCTGCTTTCCGTTGCCCTTCGAGTATCATGACGGAACCTACCGATAATGGTATCTTCACTGGCCCTCGGAACTCACACAGGTCTGTCAGAAGGAATTGAGATCCGAACATGATATTACACTCGTTCGAAAAGAAACCGTGCGAAAGAGTCGACAAAGTCGTGGTGATGTTTATGTGCGGGGTATGCGGTCACCCTTCTTGTAAATGTTAATGATGCAAGCTTGTTGGGTATGCAATGCGACGTTACCCTCCATATTATCAATCTTTTTACCATTCTTTTGATGACCAATGGCATTGGATCACCTGGCCATGAAAGGAGTATCCACTGGTGGGTTTCCTTCACAATGTCTGCCGAAGTTAATAGCGGCATCCACATTGTATTGTAATTCTTCCTTTCCTGGCATCCATCTCGGGGGTTTGATGAGTGTTTTCTCTTAGGCGGCCCGCTCGACCATTCTTTTCAAATCCCGGATGCAATCCACAGATTTTTTGTTGTTCATATTAGGGAGTACGTACGTATGTAGCTCGAGGCCTTGAGAGTATATTGATCTTTGCACTCTCGATTCTCTCGAAGTATTCAAAAGTTTTCTTTCGACATTACGCATTCTTTCCGGCTCGTACTGGAATAATCTATAAATGGCGGGGCCGTGGCGTATTGTGGGATATACGACAATCATGCGTTCTCCTGCCGCCTCGGCTCTTGGGGATGATGTCCGTCGGGACATCCTCCGGGTTAAGCACGCAACAAGGTTATGCCTTGCGGGTGATTCTATCTGGTGGCGTGGTAGCCTTCTTTCTTCGATCTTCGTAGAGATTTCCCACTGGTCCCTTCTATTATCCTAGGAGCTGGCCTCCTTTCTTCCGATACTGGTGAGCGGCGTCCTTGAAGTGTGCGCGTGCCAGCGCACCTCGTCGCGGCAGTCCTTTGCTATTTTGGTTAACATCTTACGGATACGGCGAGATTCTTATTTCTTGGCAGGTTGCGCAGTAGCTCTTCGTACTTCCTGAATCTACGCATGGGCGCGGCGGCGGCAAGCACGCCCTCTCTTTGTAGCGACTACGGACTTGAATTTTCTGTCTTCTTCGGTGTTTGTTTTTCTTTTCTTCTTTCTTTGGATTAATTGCTTAGGCCACCCACTTTCATCAGCATCGACTGGCAGTTCCTCTCGATCAGCGGAACCCGATCACTTTCCTCATATTGCGAGCTGTTAGTGCGAAGTCCGAGTCAATCTCAATTATCGCTCCATCTTTCACCCTCTTGCCGTCGAGTACGAGGCTTACGCCATTTCTAAAGTTCAGGACCAGCCGCCCGTTCGACATTTCCTATGAAAAGACAAGGAAAAGGATCGGGAAATTTCATCACAAGAACAAAACATTAAGAAAATGTTTATTAAAGACACACATTTTTTTATTACTTTTTGTATTTTTTAAATTTAACGAAGATGAAGTGGGATAAGATCGAAAGAGATTTGCAGTATGGAAAAGAAAACAAGGAAAACTTCATTATCATGATTTTATTTATTTTAACATATTTTTTATTATTTTTGGGTTCGGACCCGGTCATAAGTAATTACTTTGTGCTTCTTAGGGATGAAGAATTCATTCCTTCGAAACATCGAGGTAGCGCCAATACTTCTTAGTATGTCGTCCCGTGATCGGGGCCATATGTCGTCCTCTAAGGCAATTCACTTGCGTTTTGGTAAGAGCCTCTAGTGGGCGCCTCAAGCACAACGGCCCTTCCCCAGTGGGTTCAAATTTTCCTCTATCTTGCGGTGTGCGAGGATGGGTCTCTTGAACGAGAACTAGGTCACCAGCACAGAGGATTCTTGGGCGGACCGAGTGTCATGGGCTTGAACCATCTTAGCTTGGTATAGTTCTAAATTTTGTTGTCTTTATAGTCTTTTCCTTTCAGGGCTTTTTAATTACTCTAGTCGTAGCTTGGCATTCTCTTACTGTCGTGATTTTGTTTACAACTGCAATTACCGAGTGAAGGAGGCCAGAACACAAGGTAACCTTTGCCTCGGGGGACCCATACACCGAGAGCGTAAGGTGTAGCTTGAGTAGGAGTTCGAAGGTTGTCGGTAGGCCCATAAGGCTTCCAACTTCTCGTACCAATTTCTCTGTACCAGTGTCCAAAGTTTCTTTAAGATTTGAACAAAAGTTTTATTAAAATCTTGACCAATACCGCAGTTTGCTCTTGGGTAGTAATTGTTGAATAATAGCCGCTCGATTCCGTGTCTCACGACAAAATTGTTGATTTGTGTGCTCCGAATCTTTGACCCATTATGCGAGATGATCTCGCGGCACTCCTAAACGGTAGACAACTTGGTTCTTGGCTAGCACGTGGTGTGCTTTCACTTCTACGAGTGGAGGCGCCTCACTTGGCTTGGAAAAGTAATGCGCGCGCAAGAATGAAGCGATGTCCTTTTGAAGATGGTGGTTCTATTGGACCCACTATGTCAGGTAACGACATTCAAATGGCCACGACGCAATTGTCGGATGTAGCATTTGGAGGTTGGTAATAAATTCACTCTCTGCACTTGGCATGATGACGACTCTTGGGGCGATTTTCATGCGGTCGGTCATCATGGGGGCAGTAGTACCCTAGTCTTTTAATCTTCATTTCCTCTTCGGACCCGGCGGTGAGCACCACGGGTACGAATGCACCTCTTTAACAATTTCACGGGCCTCGGACCCGCTTAGGCACCTTAGCCACATTTGATCGAAGATATACGTATAACGTGTTGTTTATTAATGCGTAAGTAGAGTTCTTTTCTTGATCGATGGGCTAGCGACTTATCGTCTGTTTGTTTTCTGTTTGCGAGGTAGTCTATTAATATTTGTCACCAATCTTACGTGTTTTCTATCAACATTTGCAATTGATTCTTCTTATTTTTTTCGATTTGTATGTGTGTCTGTCTTCATTTGTGATAGGACACACAGCCGGCTCAGTGGCCCGACACTTCCGTGATTCATCCTGTGGCAGAGGCAAATTCTTTTGACGAACAAACTAACGCATCTGCTAAAGCATTTTCTTTTGGGAATTTTATAGATTGTCACATTCGGGATCTGTTCCAACAGCGCCGCAGGCGTCTTAGAAGTATTGCTCGAGTCTTGGTTTTAAAATTAACATCTGTCCGTGATACATTGAATGATTAGCTGAAGATCCGTAGATGTTGATGTACGGTATCCCCATTTGAATAGTTAATTCAGTCTTTGTTATGAGGGCTTCGTATTCTGCTTCGTTGTTTGTACACCGGATGTCCAGTGGTAAGAGTATCTTAACGTCACTCTAGCCTAGGTGTTATAAAGATTAATGCGATTCTGCCTTACGGGCACTATCACTTCGATTCTTCGTCTTTATTGTCTTGAAGATGCTCCGTCGAAATATAATTCCCAACGTCGATCATCGGGGTCTTCTAGGCTCATTATTTGTTCATACGGCAAGTCATCATTGAGAAGTCCTGTAGGCAAAGGGTGTCTTTGCGGAAATCCTGTAGGACTTATCCCTTTACGGCACGAAGAGGCATACAGAAAGTTATATCGAATTGCAATAATATCATTGACCATGCGGCAAGTACGCGAAAAGCGTTGGACGTGTCATCAAGTATTGCAATGGATTAAATTTCGAGATCAGGTTGACCTTATGAGAAAGCATGTAGTACTTTGAGCTTTTGAGCGGCAAAGATTGAAGACTGGCTTGATGCTTTTCGATTGCGGGATACCTTATCTCCGTCGGAAGTAAACGACGGCTCGAGGTAGTGAAGAGCATTTTCTTTACCCTCATCATTATTTCAGGCTAACGGGGCTCAGGAAGAGTCATCTTGGCCGCGGTATAAAATGTCGGCAGTGCAGGCGGAGCCTTGGAACGGGAGGTGTCATTAAATATTGTTTAATGTCTTCGAAAGGCCTCACGGCATTCTCTTCTCAAATAAATTTGGCGTCCTTTTTAACTAGTGCGAGAAAGTGGCCACCTGCGACAAGTTTGAGATAAAGCGTCGAAGATATCTGAGAACACTTGAAAAGATCGTAGTTGTTTTAAGGTTTTGGGAGGCGGCATTTCTAAGATAGCTTTAATATTTTCCGGGTCGATTTCAATTCCGATGTCGGACAACGAATCCTAAGAATTTCCCGGAGGTGACGCCGAAGAAGCTGTTTAAAGTTCATCTTAAGGTTAAATTGCCTTAATCGTTCGAAAGCAATTCTCGAATCATACGGTGGTTGTCCTTTACTTTGCTTTTGATGACCACATCGTACGTAGCATTCGACTTGATTGTGGATGAGATCATCAATTCTTGTCATTGCTCTGCGGTAGGTTGCTCTGCGTTCTTCGGTCAGATGGCATCAGCGTAGCAATATACTCAGAATCGGCGTTCTGAGATATTGTAAAGTTTTTCATCTTGGAGCCATTTTTATTTGGTTGTATCACGAAGATCCATCCATGAATGAGAATATTTCATGTCGAGAAGCAATGTCGATCATTGGATTGCAGGATCGGTAGAGGGAATTCTATGTGGATACCTTGTTTAAATCTCACGAAATCCGCTGCAATTCTGATCGACCATTCTTCTTTACGTGGCACCACGTTGGCTAACCGAGTCGGGTATTGTTCTTCACGGACAAATTTAGCGTCTATTAGCTTTTAACTTCAGCTATGACTTGTTGTTGCGATTTCTAGACGCATTCTTCGGGACCTTGTACGTGGAACGAAGTAGGATCCACTCCTAGCTTATGGGCTGCGACCTGCGGAGCTAATCTTGGCATCTCATCGTAGCTCCAAGCAAAGCAGTCTTTAAATTCAATTAATAATTTGATTATTTCTTGGAGTCTTCTTTATTGAGTAAGGAGCTAACAAAGGTAGGTCTAGGCTCTTCGCTAATTACCTAAGTTAACTTCCGTTAACTCTTCTATTGTAGATTTGATCTCTTCTTCGAACTCGAGTGGAGCGTCTCCAATTTGTAAATCTTGAGTTCGTGTAGTTTCCATGCGGTTTTCATTAGGCTTACAGAAGTGACAACCAAGCAAAATTCGGTATCGTCGATCCCCTCTTGTGCCGGAATGCGAGACCATGCTTTGAATTGGGTGGACGACCGGGTTATTCCATGATTTTTCAAAATGTTGTGATTGACCTTTTGTCAATTTCGACGTAAGAAACCACGCTAAATTAAATTTTGAACACGGTACATTCAAAGGTAATTCATTAATTCGATGAAGCGACATCTTAGTGTACATTATTTTCAGTTTTGGAAGAACTTACGGTAAATTTGATTGGCTTTGCACCGCCGCTATATGCCTTTGACCACCATGCCTGGTGACATGACAGAATGGATCGGAGTTAGGGTCATAGTATGTACATAGTGGTTAATCTTCTCGTACATTGATTTATATTCTTCATTCTTCTCATCTTCGAGAGAGATTTTGAATTGCGGCTTCTTCGACTTATTGTGCTTGCTTCTTGCTTGATTTCTTTTCTTCTTCGGGCTTGTCTTCCCGATCGACATTGATGGGCGCTTCTCTGTCCATTGTCCTAACGTCTCTACCACGACCTCGTCCCCCGGCCTCGACCTCGGATGCGAGTTGTGGAGAAACCCTTTCTGTCTCGCCGTGAGGAGTGGTGAGTGACTGGTGGACTAGAACTCAGGTTCTTCGTTGTCTAGAACTTTCTTTGCTTCATTTGTTATGGTATCTGCGGGAGAAGATTGTTTTCTTCGGAAGGTGCATAATAAAATTTGCATCTTCATGGATTCCAATTTCGTGTGCGAAGAATGGTTGTAAGTCACCTTTGATACCTTTGTTCCCCTCCGTAGTATTTGATGCCTTTGATGTAGAGATGATGGTACCATCACATTTTCATGTATCCATGGTCGGCTTGGAAGTGAGCGTTGAACGACGTTTCGATCAATTATGTGAAATTTTGCGGTCATCTTTGCTAAGTCGTAGGTCTTCATTAGTAGTGTTATTGATCCAGGAGCTCTTTCTCCTTCTCACGGTTGAATCCTCTTAATAACATTTTCTTCTGCTTCAAGCTCGCGAGCATCAATTTCCAAGTATGCTAATGTTAGAAGCTCATTATATTGATTGATGCTCCTGGATCTGATCTTCTGGAGAGTGTAAGCTTCCCCGATTGTAAGCGAAATATACAACGGTCGGTTGTGGTCGCATCCCCAGTAGTAGATCATTGTCCAGTGAAGGTAACACCTCGATGTTCCTTTAACGAGCAAACCTCATCTAAAAGTCTCTGGTAAATGCAGGCAGCCAATTTGGATCGAAGTAAGGCCTTGAAGTCGAGCTTCTCTCATCTCCTTTGATAAGATGAGAGCGTCGTAAGAATCTTAGTTTGGCCGGTAGTTTCCCACCAGATGAGCTAGCACGTTGTAGTCCACTTTGTTTTCGTAATACCCGGCTTCTTCCCGAATGGGTATTTCTTATGTAGGGGTTGGTCCACTATGCTAGTAAAACTCTTAATGAAGCTCAAATTACTTATACCCTACTGAGAAAGAGTTATTAGTTATAGCATTTCCCTTTGATAAATTCATATCATATTTAATCAGAAATAAATGTGTGGTGCTTACTGATCATTCTGCTATTAAGTATTTAATGAAAAAGAAGGACGCAAAACTAAGATTGATTAGATGAATTCTTCTTTTGAAAGAATTTGATTTCGAGATAGTAGATAGGAAGGGTGCTGATAATCAAATTATTGATCATTTATCCAGGCTTGAAACTAAAAAGATCTCTCTGTGATGCTGAAGAAATTAATGAAAATTTTCCTGATGAAAAATTATTCGTTGTTAATGAGTAGTGTGTTCCATGGTATGCCGACATTGTAAACTTTATTGTCAGTGATATCTTACCCTATGGTTTGACATACCAGGAGAAAAAGAAATTTCTATCTGAAGCTAAGACTTATTTTTTGGATGACCCATTTTTATATAAACAAGGAAAGGATTTGATTAGTCGAAGATGTGTGCCTTTAAAAGAAACTTATGAAATTATTCAAAAATGTCATATTTCTGATTATGACGGATATTTTGGAGTTGACAAAGCTGTATATAAAATCTTACAATCTGGATTTTACTGGCCTACAATTTTTAAGGATGTTAAGGTTTTTATTAAAAATTTTGATTAATGTTAACATGTAGGCAATATTTCTAGAAGAAATGAGATGCCCCTCAATTATATGTTGGAAACTGAAATATTTGATGTTTGGGGCTTACATTTCATGGGACTATTTATATCATCTTTCAGAAATACACACATTTTGATAGCAGCAGACTATGTATCTGAATGAATAGAAGCTGTCGCTTTACCTCGATGTGATGCTCAAAGTGTTGCAAAGTATTTAAATAAGAATATATTTTACATATTTGGAATACCAAGAGTAATCATAACTAATGGGGCAAGTCATTTTAGAAATGCGATTATGGAGAAGTTAGTAAAAAGTTTTCATATTAACCATCGCATTGCTACTGCTTATCATCCGCAAAAAAGCGGTTTGGTTGAATTATCTAATCATGAAATTAAAAGAATATTGGAAAAGCCTGTTAATCCAAATAGAAAGGATTGTTCAATCAAATTGGATTATGCTTTGAGGGTCTATAGGACTGCCTATAGAACTCCTATAGGAATGTCCCCATATAGGCTAATTTTTCGAAAAGCTTATCAGTTACCAGTTTAACTTGAGCATAAAGCATGTGGGGCTATTAAAGAGTTCAATTATGATTTGAAAGATGCTAGAGAAAAGAGATTGTTGTAATTAAATAAGCTTGAAGAGATAAATAATTAATCTTATGAAAATGCTAAAATTTATAAAAACAAAATGAAGTTGTGCCATGATCGGAAGATTCTTACTAAAAATCTTGAGCCAGGGCAAAAAGTTTTACTATATAATGCTAGATTGAGAATGTTTGCTAGAAAACTTAAGTCCAGGTGGATGGGCACATTTATTATGATGAAAATTTATTCATATGGAGCTGTGGATATTAAAGATCCTAAGACTGAAAAAATATTTAAAGTGAATGGTCATAGACTTAAACCTTACTTTTCAATCGATCAATATAAACCTGATGAGAATCTGATGTTGGGTCACTTAGAATAAGCTCTGGGTATGTTAGGCTGATAACGTTAAACCAAGCGCTTTGTGAGAGGCAACCCATATTTATCGGTGTGCTTTGCTTTATGTTTGCTTTGTGTGCTTTTATTTGGTTTTAATTGAGAAATGTGGTAGCATTTTAGAGTTTTTTAGGTTATAGTGGTGTTTATTTGACCTTATTTGATGACTTAGAGGAGTTAGAATGAAGATTTTGACGTTTGGCAGAACTGTGCAAAAAAGTGCACTGTCGGCTATGCACCGCTGGTTAGCCCCTACGCGCCACAGTTATAAGAAACGTGAAAAATGAGGTTCTAGAAGCCTAAATCATGGGTGAGTAGTTTTTGGAGTTATTAAGAAGTTTTAAAATGTCTAGGGTCGTTTTAAGGCTTGCTAAGTCTATAAAAAGACCCTTAATTTATGAGATACTTGACCCAGTTCTTATTTTCATATCTGAGTCTTAAAAAGAGTATTTTGGGTACAAAAATGTCTTCTTGGGAGAGCGAAATTAAGAAGAAAGAGGATACCAACAAGAAGAAGTTTATTTGTGATAGTGTTAAGAGTTATATAATGGATTTCTGGCTGTGAGTATCCAAGAAATAGCAGAGAGGATTACGAAGATCGAGGTCGATGTGAAGTCTATTGATGTAAAGGTAAATGAAATTAATGCACATTTAGTGCACATTGGATGACAAATCAAAATGCAATTCATTCATACAAGTCATGTGGAAGAAGCAGATATAGCGATGTTTCTGAAGAACAAATGGTTAGAAGAAGAAGATAAAAGGGCTTTCAAGCATCGCCCATTTTATCAGATTTACATTCCAGAAGGTTCAAATGGAACTAATGGTGGTTCTGGATATAATCCACCTAATGGATATTGAAATTAAATTATGTGTGCTCTTGTGGTTTAATTATGTGTGTTTAGTGTTTTAAGTATGTTTTTTTAATGTTTTTGTTTTGTCGCACTTGACATGTGTTTGTTACATCTTAATGATGTAATTTTGTGTTTAAATTATATGTGTATGAACTTATGTATTGGGGAATTTTATCCGAAGTGTTTGGTTAGAAATTTGTAATTTGTATTAAGTATGTTTTGATATTTAAGTAATATAAGTTTGTGTTTGTATGAAATTTGTGTGGAATCATTAAAGATTAAAGTGTACTTTTGGAGTATTAGAAGAGTTTATGGGGAGAAATAATTATTTGAAGTGATTAAAGATGATTAACTCGGATTTTTGATGGAAATAACTTAATTGTCAAAATTTCGGCACTGGCACCTAAGTGCCAAACCGACGACGCATAAGCGCCAGATTTAGCGGCTAAGCGTCGTATGCCTCGCGCATAGGCGCCGGTTCACGAAAATCAATTTTTTGCAGTTAAAAACTTGAAGTTCGCCATTTTTAACACCCCCATCACGTTTGACCTCGAGATTTCGCAAAATAGGAGCCTATGGCATCACTAAATTGGATCATTTTAGAGTTGATTTTGTTGAAATTTGTTGGATTTGAATTCCTTAAGGTATGATCACTACTCCTAAGAAAAAATTTTTGATTTTCACCATGTATTTTGAGTACATTATTGCAAAATCGAAAATCACTATTCATGGTGAGAATTTAAGGAAAAGCATGAGAAATTACTTGGATTTAGTGGAGTTTG
The DNA here is from genome assembly GCA_022702705.1 of Papilionanthe hookeriana x Papilionanthe teres. NCBI lineage: Eukaryota > Viridiplantae > Streptophyta > Magnoliopsida > Asparagales > Orchidaceae > Papilionanthe > Papilionanthe hookeriana x Papilionanthe teres. The sequence goes on from CM040422.1 coordinate 175,788,390, forward strand.
CCTTCGGAAGTTAAGTTAACAAGTTTAGTTTAAATTTAGAATTTATGATGAATTTTTTGTGAATTTTTAGAGAGGGCTCCAAAATCAAAATGCTCGAAACAAAAAGCGCAATTTGATTTCGACAAATTTGTTAGTTCTAGAGCAGAGAATCATTATATCGATGCACTCGCATCACGGAAATTGATTCCATAATGTGTTTTTAACAAGCCATGAGGAGATATTGAGGAGATGATTGCTAGAAGGAATTAGGAAATATATTGTTACTTCTCAGCTATTGCAGCTGTGGTGAGAGAGTTATATGCTAACTTGCATCAGCAGTGGATTTTTCACCTACTGCAATTAATACTTTTTACAAATTACCTCCTGTGATGTTTTGTTTTTATGCAAATTATCATCCTTCTGAGGGAGAGTTAGATGAGATTATGACCTTTCTTACTGATGGAAGAGGTTAGTGGAAGATTACAAATGAAAGAAAAGTGAATTTTCAAGCCTCTAAGTTGAATGCCACTTCAAAGGCATGACATTACTTCATCTCATCTAAGCTTCTACCTTCAAGTCATGTCAGTGAAGTTACAAGGTAGAGAGTTGTTCTGAACCATTGTATTCAGTAGGGAAAGCCTTTAGATATTGGCGCTATTATTTTTTATTATATTTTGAACTGTGCAAGAACTGCTAATACAGCAGGTATGAGATTTCATTCTCTGATTAATTCACTTTGTGACCAGTTTGGTGTTAAGTCTGAAACATGGGAAGAGGTCCTTTAGCCACTTAGACCTATTACCAGTGTAAATGTGAACACTTACACTGTACATTCAGTATTTGGCTGGAAAGGAGGATCTGTTAAAGCTTCCAGTGCTTCTGCTTCTGCTGCTTCTACTTCTCATGCTTCTACTGCACATGCATCATCCTCCAGAGATTCACAAACTGGATTATTACAGAAGATCTTGAAGAAAGTAAGTCTTACCAGAGAGCATGTTAAAGATATGGATGGTAAGATTGAAAATATTGAAAGGTATATTGTAAAACATGATAAATATGAGGAAAATTATCAGTAGTACATGGACAGAATGATTAGAGGTGGTCAAAGTGCTGACATGCCCCCTCATCCTTTTTATATACCTTACGTGCCATCTAGAGATTGGAATGAGAGAGATGATGATGAGGAGGATGATGATTAAGATTGTTATGTTGAGTTTGTGATGTTGTGATGTGATTTTCTTATGTGTTGTGATGTTTTTTTATTGGATGGTCTCATATGTGATGTGATGTATTTTGGCGTGAACTCTGATATTGTGTAGATTATAATTAGATTATTTCTTTTATTCACATTCAGATGCTTTATGATATAATATGTGATGTGCTTGTGGTAGTAAATGTTTTTATGTGTTTCTAGTGTTTGTGTTTTTAGTTGTATCTAATTTAATTCCTAATAAATATTAGAAAATTTTAGAACACTATTAGAAACCACTATTTATATAACATGTTTAAAATTTTCAAAATTTACTAACATTTATTTTCTAGTATGCTGTGATTTGTGTTATGTTAAGTTGGTGTGTTTTTGCTTTGAAAACCTCCACTATTGTAGAAATCCTTTGAAATTTTGAAATTTCTATTTTATGAAAAACTGAAAAAAATGAATTTGATCTACTGTTTACTCGTTGTTTTTAAACTGTTATACTTGCATATTTAGAATATTAAGATTCCTGCAAGCATGTTATTCTATTTTTTTAATTCTTACCCATGTATCATTTTTATGCTTAAATGTTTTATCCTAATTAAAAATTAAAGTTTGGGGAGAATTTAAAAACAAATTTTCAAAAACTAAAATTTTATTTGTTCTCAAGAATACTTAAATAAAATTTGATTTTTGATTTAAAATAATTATGTATATGAAGTTATATTAGGGAAGCAAAATTTTGAATATAGAAATGAGTAAGAGAATTTAGTTAAAATTTATAGTAATGATGAAAAATTTTAAGTAAAAAATTTTCTTAGTAAAGAATTGTTAAATATAGTTAAACTTTCTTTAGTAAGAAGTGTTGTATTTTTGGATAAATAGCAGATTTGAATTTTTATTTTTCAAATCTTAAATTTCTTTTATTGATGAATAATTTTCAATACTATTATTATGATTTTTAAGTGAAGGATATATATCAGACCTTTGCTGTAAATGAAAGGGTGGAATTCAAAATCATTAAAGACTTATCCAGATACAATAATCCTTTCCTTATAAAAAGGAAAAAAAAGAAAGAGAAGATAAAGAAAAAGAAAAAGAAAAGAGAGAAAAATAGTATGTAAAAAGGAAGGAGAAGCTTGAGGATTTAAGGGCCTAATAAAAAATTGGTTCCATACCTAAAGTTTAAAAAATAAGTTTTGAGAAAGTTTAAGGCTTAAGGTTATAATATAGTAGGTAAAATTATTTCAAAATGATAATTTTTGAGTGAGGAAGATAAAATGCTTGAATCCTATATTTTGAAAAATCTACAAGTATTTCCGAATTAGATATGAATTAATTTTTTTCATTATCCTTTACTTAAAAACTTTTTAAACTTTAAGTTTGTCTCATTTACTAAAATTTTTTCTAAATTGGACTATTTTACTTCTAGAATAAATCTTGAAACCTTCCTAAAGAAACTCATTTACATAATTTGCATGTTAAGATTTTCTATGTGATTTAGTGTCACTTGAGGACAAGTAATATTTTAAGTTTGGGGGATTTTGATACACCTAAAATATATAGTGTTTTTAAATATATTTTTATACCTATTTTTGATGATATTACACTTTAATGGAATGTATATTTGTGTTTTTCTTGCAGATATGATTAAAATGACAAACTATGATGAAGGGAGAAAAAGAGGATCAAATTTGGAGCAAAATTTGAAGAATGCAAAAAATTGACTACTGACGCCTAAGCACCGGACCCTTGGCGCATAGGCGCCACAGTTAAAAAAATATAAATTAACTCAAATTTGGCGTCATTCTTAAGGGGTGTTTGAAGCAACTTGTCGGCCGGCTTTTTTTTCTTTGAAAGAATATAAAATTTTGTGATTTAGTATAATATAAAAATGTATATGATTTGGACAGTAGTTTTGAAAGTACTGTATTTTAATTTTAAAAAATATGAGACTTCCTGGATCTCATTTGTCTAATAATTTGCATAATCGTGCCTGATGTCACCAATGATACACCTTCTTAAAAGAGTAATGTATCTTGCGACGGTAGACCCAATCATACGAACTAAAGGACTCGTGACATCCGTTTGATCTGCGAACCTTTATGTGTGACCGACAAGTTCCCCTACCTAATAGAAAGACTAGGTAGGGTTTATTTTACCTGGGTTCCAAGTTCCCTATAGAGGCAAGCCCCTATAGTTAATTACATCACAAATGACTGGTGTCAATTGAGAAAACTCTCGATAATGATCAGTGGTTCTATCTTTAAAAATCTCAACGTTTAGGTTTTCACGTTAGAACGGGGAGAACAAGTGGGAGTGGCTCAAATGGGAACAACTATTTCCAGAAGTCCAAAGGAAGAAAAGTAGGAGAAGCTGAGGATCAAAGAAGAATCTTGGCAACTTCCCAAACTATCCTATTGTTTGGCTTCAATTTAAGAGTTTATTTAATGTTGTAATCCTGCCATAGTTAATTAGGACTTATGCTTATGTGACATGATCATATAAATAGCCTCGAAGATGTGAGGGCTTATGTCGTACCAAACGATTACCTCAGAGTCCTAAACCCGGTTAGGGCTTAATTTGCATAACATGATTATGCAAATGCCTAACGAAAAACTGAGGATTTATGTTGCACTAGGCATACTACCTCGAAATCCTATGGCTTGGTTATTTAAACTAAGAGAGGTTTAGCTGAAGTAGACACAAGTTTTGCTGATGACGATGGCCGTGCTGCCCACTATGCTTGCTCCAAGCTCCTTGTTATTGCAGTGGTTTAGTTTTAGAAAGTAAAAATCAGGAGATGAGAGAAGTGTTTTGGTTTAGAAGAGTCTTAAGGTTCAGGTGATTTAATATTTTGTTAGGGGAATCTTAAAGTTGATTATAACAACACCGGTTAAGATCCCACGGTTCCATCATTCAGGCACTGTTATTTTTATCGGATTCACTTAGTCTAGATGAATTTGCTAAACTCAACTGAATGAGTTCCTCACTTTCATTTAAATTGTGGGAAATCCCGTTAGCAACACATAGGTTACATCATCCGAGGTATTCCCGATCATCCAATGAGACGTTTTAATTTAGTTGTAGTTGTAGTTTTGTGTTCTGTTTGTGATTAAATTTTGAGTTGTTTTATATTTTAAATGTTGTGGCGGTGAATTTTATCTTGTTGTGACTTTTAATTTAGTTTTGGGTTTCAGTTTGTGGCTACCCTAAAGGTTTTAGTTTTCATGCAGGGTGCCAATATTGTTTAACATGCAAGAAAAGTAAAGTGCGGTACGAGTAAGTAAATTGCAATAAAATAAAAGCGTACCTGGAGGGTCTTCCCGTCATTCCAAGCTACACTTAAAACACATGTTAGAGCATTTATATATTTGCAAGATAATACCTAGGTAGAGCTAAGGGAAGGTCCTGGTTGTTGATCAGTAGAAAATATATTAAGAATTTCACACCAATTTTATATGAAATTGCACTTTAAAGAAATGTATTTTCTTTGTTTTATTGCAGAAATGAAGATTTATAAGTACTGAAGGCAGAAAGCACAAAAGAAGCAAATTTGGAGCAAAAAAGACTCAATTTGATGAAAATTGAACTGTCCCACCGACAACGAGATTTAGGTCGTCGACTGCGAGTTTTTTCCGAAAGATTTTTTATAGATTATAAGGAACCTGCTGACGGCGAGATCGAGCCTGCCGACAGCGAGATCGGCGCGGTTAGCCATCTTCTAGAAGCTCGCCGACAGCGAGACCGATACCCGCCGACGGTGAGATAGTTAAATGGAGCCAGATACATTGAACCTGGACGCTTTTTGAAGAGGTGCTTAAGCAACCTTTGGAGATTTGACCCTTCTATAAATAAAGCCGGAGTTTAGTCAGTTAGTGTGTCATTCTAGAGTCAGCTTTAGTCATTTGTGTGGAAGTTAAGAGTCTTTTGAGTGAGTAGATTAAGTTTTTATCATTTTGGTGTCTTATCTTGGAAGGAAGAGTCAAAGGAACTTCCAGAGTCTGCTTGGAGAGAAGAATTGAGATAAGTATATTTGTTATTTGTTTGTTAACTTTAATGAAATCCAAGCTTTGTGTTATCTTTCCCATGCATTCTGAGTAGTTACCTTAGTCTTTCTCCTTGTTCTTGAGATTAGTGAAATGACAAATTTAAATAGTTGTGCCTAAAATATGAAAATAGAAAATGTGCTAATCTTTTTACTTAAATCGTAATTTACTTTCAATCTGACCAATTTATTTGTTAACATATGTTGATTATCAACTATAGTAAAGATTGCATCCAAGATTCAGGGAAATCAAAAGCCTTGGAAGGAGGGTGCAAATAAATAGGGAAATATTAAATAGAGGGTGTAGAATTGAACATTTTAGTGTGACAGACTAAAATATTCAATTCGGTCTTATATTTTGAGAGCTGAAGTGTAGATGTTAGCCCTGAGGCGAGGGAAACATGGGAGCTCTGAAGTGGCAGTCGGTATCCTCCCAGCCTAGCCGCAAATTCAGTAATCAAACATAAGACTGGTCATTATTCTTTGCACCTGGACCAAAGGGTAAAGAATAGGTTTGCTCCTATTTGGCACAATATAATTAAAAAAACTAATTTAAATTTTCATTCACTTAATACTCTAAAGACAAGGAGAAAGATACTTTTCTGAAATCTTATATTAACCTTTTAAGCATTAGTTTATTTTAGTCGAAGTGTTCTAAATTTTCGTATACTAGATTAATAAGTAAATTTACTTTAAGTTGTTCTTTGAAACTTACTAAATTTCTTGTGGGATCGATATCTAGGACTCCCTTAGAGCCCTATATTACTTGATAATGATACGTATACTTGCGTAGTATCCACAATATAAACCATAAAATCCATAACAAAATCATAAGAATATATTTAGTGCAGATCAAGTTTTTGGTGCCGTTGCTAACTTTTATAATATTAAGTATGAATATCGAAAAGTGGATCAAGTTTTTGGCGCCGTTGCCGGGGAGTTAATAGTAAGTAATTATTAAGGTAATTAATAGAATTATTAAAATAATTATTAGAAAAACAGACTATTTTAAATATTACTTCAAAATTGTATGCGTAAATTTGGAAACGAAAATTTAATACCTTACGATTCAGAATTAGAACGCACAATTAAAAGAATTAAAAAACAAAAGAGAGAAATTAAAAATTTAACAAAAATGGAAAATAATCCATAAATTGAAAATATAAACCAACAAAGACCATTAAGCGATTATACCAACCCTGCATTAGATGAAATTCACCTAACTATTCAAAACCCTGATGTAGCTGCTAACTCATTTGAACTTAAACCTGCAATTATCCAAATGGTACAAAATAATCAATTTAGTGGTTCACTTAACGGAGATCCTAATTTACATATTGCTAGTTTTTTAGAACTATGTGTTACTTTTAAATATGGAGTATCTAATGATGCTATTAGACTTAGGCTTTTTCCTTTTTCTTTAAGGGATAAGGCTAAGATGCGGTCAAATTTATTAGCACCTGGATCTATTAAAACTTGGGGAGAATTATCACAAAAATTTCTATCCAAATATTTTCCTCCCTCGAAAACTGCAAAACTTAGAAATGATATAACATCTTTTAGCCAGTTTGATGGAGAATCCATATATGAAGCTTGGAAGAAATTTAAAGAACTTCTTAGGAAATGCCCACATCATGCATTACCAGATTGGTTAATTATACAAACTTTTTATAATGGGTTAGTAGGATCCCTTAGGTCTATAATTGATGCTGCTGCTGGAGGTTCATTAATGTCAAAACCATTTGATGAAGCCTATGCTTTAATCGAAGAAATGGCTACTAATAATTTTCAATGGCTCTGCTGAAAGAATAAATCCTAAAAAGATAGCTAGTGTTCATGAAAATGATGCAATATCTATGCTAGCTTCTCAAATTGCTACTATATCAAAGAAATTAGATCATTTTGGAATGAATTACTCTCCTATTATATTAGAAGAAAACTCATATGGACAAATTATAGATTCTCAATCTCCTTATGAAACTATAAATGCTATTAAAAATAGACCCAATAATCCTTATGCAAATTATTATAATCCTGGTTGGAAGGATCATCCAAATTTTAATTGGAATAACAATACAGCTAATCAACAATGGATGAACAACTCTATAGGAAATCCACCTAATAAAGGAAATTCAAATTATAAACCTTCTTATCCACCTGGATTTAATAATACTCAATTTAAAGATAAGAAGTTATACTATAGAAGAATTAATATTAAGTATGGGTCAGCACTTGCAAAATCAAGGAAATCAATTACAAATTCAAGGAAATCAATTACAAAATCAAGGAACAACAATTAAAAATATTGAAACTCAACTCGGTCATATCGCTACTGCGCTTAACAATAAAATTCTTGGAACTTTTCCTAGTAATGTGGAATTAAATCCGAAAGACCAAGGGAAAGAACAAATTAAAGCAATACAATTAAGAAGTTGAAAAGAGTTAGAAACTAAAAGTCAGAAAGAAACATAAAGTAAAACTGAGGAAGTGGAAATTGAGAAAGAAAAGGATCAACAAGATAAAAATTTAGAATATCCATTAATCCCTATGAAAATATCTATAGAAAAACCACCATCACCATTTCCTCAACGACTAAAGCAACATAAAAAAGATAAGCAATTTGCTAAATTGCTTGAAATTTTAAGAAAATTAACGGTAAATATTCCTTTTGTAGAAGCATTATAACAAATGCCTAATTATGTAAAATTTATGAAAGAAAATTTACAGATAATGAAACTGTTGCACTTAGTGAAGAGTGTAGTGCAATTATTCAGAAAAAGCTTCTTGAAAAATTAAAACATCACTGGTAGTTTCACTATACCTGCGTCTATTGGAGAAAAATTTTATGGAAAAGCTTTGTGTGACTTAGGAGCGAAGCATAAATCTAATGCCTCTATCAATTTTTAAAAGATTAGAATTAGGAGAAATTTCACCTACTTCGGTAACTCTTCGATTAGGCGATCGTTACGTGACTTATCCTAAGGGAGTTATTGAAAATGTGTTAGTCAAAGTGAATAAATTTATCTTCCCAGTAGATTTTATTGTTCTAGATATGGAAGAAGATAAAGAAATTCCCATAATATTAGGAAGACCCTTTTTAGCCACTGGAAAAGCTATGATTGATGTTCAGAAAGGAGAATTGACAATGAGAGTAAACGATCAAAAAGTAACTTTTAACATAGCAAAATCAATGAAATATCCTGCTTTAGAAAAAGATGATGAATGTTTTCGAATGGAAATACTTGAACATTTGCAAAATGAATATTTTAAAGAATATTATGAAGAAAAATTAGAAAAAGAAAATATAGAATTAATTGAAGAAGCAAATAATGAAAAGCTAGATTATATACTAGAAAAATTTGAAATGTTGGATAATACTGAAAACATTGAAAAGAATATAGTTCCATCAATAATTAGACCTCCTGAACTTGAATTAAAAATTTTACCTAATCATTTAAAATATGCTTATTTAGGTAACCATTCAACCCTACCAGTTATTATATCAAATTGAATTGAATGAATTACAAGAACAAAAACTGTTAGACACATTAAAAAAAATATAAAAAAACTTTTGGTTGGACTTTAGCAGATATTAAAGGAATTAGTCTTTCAATATGTATGCACAGAATTATTCTAGATAATGAACATAAGCCAAGAGTAGATCCTCAAAAAAGATTAAACCCAATAATGAAAGAAGTAGTCAAGAAAGAAATATTAAAATGGCTAGATAATGGTATTATATATCCTATTTCAGACAGTACTTGGGTAAGCCCAATTCACTGTGTTCCTTAGAAATGAGGAGTGACCATTAAAGCTAATGAAAATAATGATTTAATACCTATAAGACAAGTTACTGTATTGCGTATATGTATTTACTATAGAAAATTAAATGCAGCCACTAGGAAAGATCACTTCCCATTACCATTTCTAGACCAAATGTTAGATAGATTAGCCGGACATAAATATTTTTGTTTTTTAGATGGATATACCGGTTATCATCGGATACATATTGCTCACGAGGATCAAGAGAAAACTACATTTACTAGTCCATATAGAACATTTGCTTTTCGAAGAATGCCTTTTGGATTATGTAATGCACCTGCAACATTTCAGAGATGTATGATGTCTATATTTAGTAAATTAATTGATAATGGAATAGAAGTATTTATGGTTGATTTCTCTATATTTGGAACTTCATTTGACACATGCTTGAATCAGCTTGAAAAAGTATTAGAAGTATGCGAGAAAACTAACTTAGTTCTAAATTGGGAGAAATGACAATTTATGGTTGCAGGAGGAATTGTATTAGGGCATAAAATTTCGGAAAAAGGTATGGAAGTAGACCCTACAAAAATTCAAGTTATAGTTAATTTACCACCTCCAACTATAGTAAAAGGGGTAAGAAGTTCTCTTGGACATGCTGGATTCTACAGATGCTATATAAAAGATTTTTCAAAAATTACTAAACCTTTATGCCAACTTTTAGAAAAAGATAAGAAATTTGAATTTACAACTGAATGCCTAAACACTTTTGAATTATTAAAAGATAAATTAATCACAACACCAATAATAGTTTCACCTGATTGGGAGAAAGCATTTGAACTTATGTGTGATGCTAGTGATTATGCTATAGGAGCAGTACTTGGGCAAAGATATGATAAAATTTTCAAATTTATATACTATGCTAGTAAAACTCTTAATCATGTTGAAATGAATTATACAGTTACTGAAAAAGAGCTATTAGCAATTGTTTATACTTTTGATAAATTTAGGCCTTATCTAATTGGAACTAAATGTATTGTGCATACTGATCACTCTGTTATTAAATATTTAATGCAAAAGAAACATTCCAAACCAAGATTAATTAAATGGATATTACTAATGCAAGAATTTTATTTTGAAATCATTAACAAAAAGGGAACTGATAATAAAATTGCAGATCATTTATCAAGACTTAAATATAATGAATTATCTGACACTGATAACAAAATTACTGATAGTTTTCCTGATGAACAGCTATATAATATAAATGAGTGGGAAATACCATGGTATGCTGACATAGTAAATTATATTGTAAGTGATATTTTACCACCTATGTTAACTTTGAAACAACAAAAAAATTCATTCATGATGCTAAAACATACTTTTGGGATGAACCATATTTATATAAGCAATGTACGGATCTTATAATTAGAAGATGAGTGCCTTATGAAGAAACGAAACAAATCATTCAGAAATGATATGATTCTGATTTTGGAGGACATTTTGGAACAGATAAAACTGCTTATCAGATTTTACAATCTAGATTCTATTGGCCTACTCTTTTTAGAGATGTTTATAGATATATCAAAACTTGTGATAGATGCCAACGAGTAGGTAATATATCTAGAAGAAATGAAATGCCTCAACATTTTATATTAGAAGTTGAGATTTTTTATGTTTGGGGATTAGATTTTATGGGACCATTTGTTCCTTCATTTGGAAACTCATATATATTAGTAGCTGTTGATTATGTTTCTAAATGGATTGAAGCACAAGTTTTACCTCGGTGTGATGCTAAGAGTGTTTCGAAGTTTCTATTAAAAAATATTTTTACTAGATTTGGAATGCTGAGAGTGATTATCACTGACGGAGGATCTCATTTTAGAAATCAATATATTCACAAACTAGTAGAAAAATTTAACATTATTCATAAGATATCAACTGCTTATCATCCACAAACCAGTGGATTAGCTGAAGTTTCTAATCGAGAAATTAAACATATTTTAGAAAAGACTGTAAACCCTAATAGATTAGATTGGTCTACAAGACTAGATTCTGCATTATGGGCATACATGACTGCTTATAAAACCCCGATTGGAATGACTCCTTACAGACTTATTTATGGAAAAACTTGCGACGTACCAGTTGAATTAGAACGTAAAGCTTATTGGACAATTAAAGAATTTAATTACAATCTGAAAGAAGCTGGTGAGAAAAGATTATTGCAATTAAATGAACTAGATGAATTAAGAAATGAATCTTATAATAATGATAGAATTTATAAAGAAAAAATGAAATTATGGCATGATCGGAAGATTAACCTAAAGAATTTTGAGCCGGGACAAGAAGTTACGCTTTATAATACAAGATTGAAATTGTTTCCTGGGAAATTGAAATCTCGATGGTTAGGGCCTTTCACTATAACTCAAATATTTTCATATGGAACTATAGAAATTGAAGATCCAAAAAAGGGCATAGATTTAAAGTAAATGGACACAGATTAAAACCTTATTTTAAAGGTAGAATACCAAATTTTAAAGAGGTTTTAATGCTCAGTCAACCTGATTACTAAATTATATTAGGTCGGACTGACGAAGTTAAACCAAGCGCTTTATGGGAGGCAACTCATAGTAATTATTTATTAGGATTTGTTTACTAATATTATTTAAAAATTAAAATATAGAATGAAATCTACTCATTTTACATTTTAGAATCATCACAAATTTGAATCTTTACGATGAAATCATAAAATATTCGGACCGGAGCAAAAAATTGAGCAATTTACCTAATCTCGCCGACGGCGAGATCGATCCCGCCGACAGTAAGATCGGTGCGCCCAATTTCAGTTTTAATTAATTAACTATCCCGCCGACGGCGAGATCATTACCGCTGACGGCGAGATAGTTCAAAAGCAGTTTTAATGAGTTATTTTGCGGTTTTGGACGGTTCTAAGGGCATTAGTCTATAAAAATGTTTAAAACTTCATTCTTACTTCATCTTCAACCTTAGAAACGACTAGAGCCCTTCAAAACAATCTATTATGGCCTCCAAACTACTTGAAACCACGAAATCCAGAGTTTTTAACCGAAGAAAATTCGTCAATTCTGAGGCTCAGCGAATATTCAACAAGGTTTTGATGAAAAAGCGGCGATTAAGGAGAGAGGATTCGTAAACGAGAGGAGCGGAGAATTCAACAACAACAATTGAAGAAATGATTGTTCAACGACGTTGGGAGGTATTCTGCTATACCACATCTGCTGTAGTCATTCCAGTAGTCAAAGAATTCTACTCTAATCTGCATTCGATCCATAACGGAAGTATTTACGTAAGAGGCAGATGGGTAAATTTCACTCCTTCTCGGATAAATGAGTTATACTCGATTGAGAATACCCCTGTTTGCGAATTACGAGAAGACGGGTATGTTAGTTTTTCTGCGTCACTTCTTAACCCCGTCTCAATGCATTGTCATTTCTTTATTTCATCAAAATTATTACCCACTATGAGGGTAAACAAGGTTTTGAAGGAATGCGCAATTTTAAATTATTGTATTGAATCTGGATTGCCTATTGATGTTGGATCTATTATTGTGAAGTCTACACTAGGATTAATTGTGCATGGGTCAATTCATGGACTTGGACACCCATCAACTATATTTGCTTTATATAGTCAGTACCAAGTTTCCTACGAAGCTTGGGAAAAAGTGCTTTTGCCTTGGAAACCATTAGATCCGACAGATATGTTTCCTACATTGGATTATAATGATGATACAGTAATTATTTGTGATCAAGCATCCCAAAACAATTCTTTAGTTAAACCCCTGACTGATAGAACAAACCTCATTTTAAGGAAACTTAAAGGATTGGATAAGGAACTACAGAATGTGATGAATTCTATTGATAATATCTCTGATTTATTCAATCACATCGATTGGAGAATGAAGGAGCACTTTGACCATACAGGACACCTGGAGGCAAGTTTTATATGACTATTGAGACAGAAAGGGTGGATTGAAGAAGATTCTACTACAGAATTCCCTTTCAGGCCTTTCTATAATTTATTTGTGCATCTGCGTTCTATTGGAAACATCAGAGAAGAGAACAGTTCAGATTCAGATGAGTAGCTGAGATTTCTATTCATATTATATGTATGTGTGTTGATTTGAATTTAGTTTTTGATTTAGTTTGAACTTTACATAGATATTCTCAGTTTAGATGAGATTGTATGTTGTTTGTTTAGTCTCAGCATTTAGAGTATTGTGGTGTGGATTGCAATGTTGAGTTAGATGTGTTTGGGTTAATTTGATAAGTCAATTGCTAGTTATGTAGTGTTTAAAGTTTGTAAGTTCATGGATTTCATTTATAAAGTTATAATGTTTGTGTTGTGTGAATTTATGTGTTATATAATATCTAATCTTAATAAAATATATATTAATAAATATATCAAATTTAGTGACTGGAATAATGAACAAGGCTTAATCTAGATTAAAAACATTGTAAGAATTAAAAAATATTAAAATTTTTTGGAACCCTCGCCGACAGCAAGGAAAAGTTCGCTAACAGCGAGGAAAAGTCCACTGACAGCGAGGAAAAGTCCGCTGATAGCGAGAAAATCCCGCTAACGGCGAGATTTTCCCGAAACTTTGGCCTTGGTAAATTAATTATCTAGCCGACAGCGAGATTGCGAAATGTCCTTTATTTGACCGGTCAACCGACACTATTCATTGTCTCCCTCCTCAAAAACTTAAAAAAACTGACCTAGGGCTTGTGCAATCTTGGATTTGAAGCGATTTCAATACATTTTGATGCCAGATTTTATCTTCCCTTGGTAAGAGCTTCACTCCTACATAAAAATTTTTTATTTTCACCATGAATTTCTTCTACATTGAGGATTTTGGAAAATTTTTGAAATATGAAGAAAAGAATTAGAAGAAGTTCATGAAACTTGATTTAGATTGATTTTAGTAATTATTGGAAGCCATCTTAGTAATATTGGGAGTTTAGTTAAGATTTTTTTTACAAATTTCACAGATCAAAAATGGCTCCACGACAAAAGAGAAGAGTGGAATACGATGAAACTCGTTTTGTGAATGCAAGGGCACAATCGAGATATTTTCACAATATTCAAGCCAGAATATGCATTCAAGATCGAGTTTTCAAAAGTCCTGGAGGTGAAGCAGAGCGAATAATTAAAGAAAGAGGATGGGAAAATTTTTGTTTCATAACTAATAGAGCCGCTGTGGAAGTTGTGAAAGAATGCTATGCAAATCTGACTTAGGCTGAAGATGCACCGGTTAAGGTTAGAGGATTTTTTGTGGAATTCAGCGTTGTAAGAATAAATGCTTATTACGAGGTAAGAGACACCTACACCAGCAAGTATGATACATTTGAAACTATGGAAGGACCACTGGAAGAAGTGATAAACTTTCTCACTGACGGGAAAGGAGTTTGGAAAATGAAGCAGCGAGAACGGGTAAACTTCCCTCTTTCTATGCTGAATGCATCATCTAAAGCTTGGCACTATTTTATTTGTTCTACATTGTTACCTACTTACCACCATAGTGAGGTAACAAGAGATAGAGCAGTTCTGAATTTCTGTATTCAGAACCAAAAAAGTATTAATGTGGGAAGTATAATTTATAAGAATATATTAGCCACCTCAAGAAGTGAAAGTGGAGGAGGACTAGGACATCCTGGTCTTATCTATGCACTCTGCCAATTATCTGGGGTAGAGGCAAAATAGGATGAGGAATGGGCGCGGAGCCTATGAATCCATTACTCTGGCTATTATTAAGAAATATGAATCCCACGAGGGATGGAGATCTGGAACAAGGAGTTCTGTTCCTTCTTCGAGTAGAGATATTTCCTCTACTAGTTATGACCCTCCTCCCTATAGTACTCCTACCCTTCATGATTTGATGAATGAGATGACCTTCAGCGGAAGAGCTTTGAGAAAATAGAGGAAAAACTGAAGCATATTGATCAGAGAATCAGAGGCATAGAAAGAAGACATGATTGTGACAATGAGTATCTTCAGAGGCATTCAGAGTATGAGATAGCATATTATGAGGCAGAGAGTCGTTACAGGAGAGGAGAGCATGATGTTGTATTCCCTGAGTGCCCCAGATATACTCATTACCAGCCTAATCCTCCAACTGATCAAGGAAATGATGATATAGTTTGGGACTTTGATGCAGAAGATTAGATGTTATGTTTATTTGTTTAGTTATAGATTCTGATATTGTTATTGTTTGTTTGTGTTTTAGTATTGATCTTTTAGTTCATAAACTTTGATTGTTATGTTGTGTAAGACATTTTAATATTTTTGTATAAGTTAAATTTGTGTGGTTTTTTAAATTTTAAAGATTTCAATTGTAACTTTGAAACTTAATTAGTGAAATGTATGTGGATGTTGTATTATGTTGTAGTATAAGTTGTGATAGTAGTTGTAATAATTTTTAGAACTTCTCTACCCAGCATTTTCTTTAATATTTAGTGTATAGAAAAATACTAACAGTGCAGGTTAATTATGTAATGAAAAAAAAGGCTGCAAAACTTTAAAAGAAAAAGAAATACCTAAAGCCCCAAGGTATGATTTCAATTTACAGTTTATTTTCTTTTCACCCTACATGTAAATAGATAGAAAACTTTAAGTTTGGGGGAGAGAAAAACAACAAATTTAATTATTAAATTATTTTTGATATACATTTTTAAAATTATTATAAAAATGATTTTCTGCAGTAATTTTAATTCGGTAAATAGAATTAATTTATCTAAATATTATAGATAGTTGAATAAGATATTTTTAGTAATTAAACTAATTTTATAGATTAAGAAATTTAGTTTAAAAAGGATAAGAATCTAGTTAACTATTTAAAGTAAGGAAAACTATATTTTAAAATATGAAATTCTTAAATATTTAGTTAAGAAAGAAAAGATTGAAACACAATAAAGTAAAAAAACTTTGAAATATATATATTAAGTAAGGAAATATTTCAAGTTTCAAATTTAGGAAAGAGAAGAATGAAGTTCAAAATCATTAACAGGCTATCCAGATATAGTAATCCTCGCTTGAAAAAGAAAAAGGAGGATTAAAAATCAATCCCTGAAAAGAAAAGAAAAAATATATATATATATATTGGATTGAAAATCAATCCAAATGAAAAAGAGAAATATAAGTGAGGAGAAGCTTGAGGAAGTGCCTTATCAAAAATTAGCTTCATTTGAATCAACCTAAAAGAAAAACTCAGTTATATTTCTAAACTTATATATATATGGATTAGTATTTTACTGAGTAGTGTTTTCATGAAATTCTCATCATCTGAATATTTTAAGTAATTTAATATTTCAAATATAGTCATTCTTGAAATAAATAGAAGACTAAACATCTTAAACTTGATAACTAAATAGCCTTATATCTATAAAATTAATTTAAATATCTAAAAATATTTCTATTAAACTTAACTATAGTATTTATTTAAAACTAATTCATAGTATTTCTGAATTAAAACCTTACTACAAATAATCATTGCTTTTACGTAGTATTAAAATTACTTGAGGACAAGTAATAGTTAAGTTTGGGGGAATTTGATCACTAGAAAATATATTAAGAATTTCATACCAATTTTATATGAAATTGCACTTTAAAGAAATGTATTTTCTTTGTTTTATTGCAGGAATGAAGATTTATAAGTACTGAAGGCAAAAAACACAAAAGAAGCAAATTTGGAGCAAAAAGGACTCAATTTGATGAAAATTGAACTGTCCCGCCGACGGCGAGTTTTTTCCGAAAGATTTTTTATATATTATAAGGAACCCGCTGACGGCGAGATCGAGCCCGGCGACAGTGAGATCGGCGTGGTTAGCCATCTTCTAGAAGCCCGTCGACAGCGAGACCGATATCCGCCGACGGCGAGATAGTTAAATGGAGCCAGATACATTGAACCTGGACGCTTTTTGAAGAGGTGCTTAAGCAACCTTTGGAGATTTGACCCTTCTATAAATAGAGCCAAAGTTTAGTCAGTTAGTGTGTCATTCTAGAGTCAGCTTTAGTCATTTGTGTGGAAGTTAAGAGTCTTTTGAGTGAGTAGATTAAGTTTTTATCATTTTGGTATGCTGTATTGGAAGGAAGAGTCAAAGGAACTTCAAGAGTCTGCTTGGGGAGAAGAATTGAGATAAGTATATTTGTTATTTGTTTATTAACTTTAATGAATTTCATACTTTGTGTTATCTTTCCCATGCATTCTGAGTAGTTACCTTAGTCTTTCTCCTTGTTCTTGAGATTAGTGAAATGACAAATTTAAATAGTTGTGCTTGAAATATGAAAATAGAAAATGTGCTAATCTTTTTACTTAAATCGTAATTTACTTTCAATTTGGCCAATTGATTTGTTAACATATGTTGATTATCAACTATAGTAAAGATTGCATCCAAGATTCAGGGAAATCAAAAGCCTTGGAAGGAGGGTGCAAATAAATAGGGAAATATTAACTAGCGGGCGTAGAATTGAACATTTTTGTGTTACAGACTAAAATATTCAATTCGGTCTTATATTTTGAGAGCTGAAGTGTAGATGTTAGCCCTGAGGCGAGGGGAACGTGGGAGCTCTAAAGTGGCAGTCGGTATCCTCCCAGCCTAGCCGCAGATTCAGTAATCAAACATAAGACTAGTCATTATTCTTTGCACCTGGACCAAAGGGTAAAGAATATGTTTGCTCCTATTTGGCACAATATAATTAAAAAAACTAATTTAAATTTTCATTCACTTAATACTCTAAAGACAAGGAGAAAGATACTTTTCTGAAATCTTATATTAACCTTTTAAGCATTAGTTTATTTTAGTCGAAGTGTTCTAAATTTTCGTATACTAGATTAATAAGTAAATTTACTTTAATTTGTTCTTTGAAACTTACTAACTTCCATGTGGGATCGATATCTAGGACTTCATTAGAGCCCTATATTACTTTATAACGATACGTATACTTGCGTAGTATCCACAATATAAACCATAAAATCCATAACAGAATCATAAGAATATATTTAGTTCGGATCAAGTTTTTGGAGCCGTTGCTAACTTTTATAATAGTAAGTATAAATATCAAAAAGTGGATCGGTTGTCTACCAGAGTCCTAATCCTATAGCTAGTCAATTCCTATGACGTCTAGGTTCTTGTGTTTTGTTAAGGATGATTTTCTTTATCAAAGAACATATAAGTTCAATTGTTCTTCTAAAACATCTCATCGTATTGAGAAAGTTCTTAGGACGAACCCTAAACATCTTTTCAATACTTCTGAGATTATTTTGAGTCCAAATGAATTTTATTGTACTAGTGAATTAATCATCCAAGAATTTAGTTAAGTTTTGCTTCTTGCTCAGTGAACTTAGACATTTGATAATCCGATGAGTAAAGTGACATTTCACTTAATGCTTCATTTAGGAGTTATGATAATGAAAGCCTTTAGGGGGCAAATCAGTTTGTTAAAGAATTTAACCGTTTTAATTAAAATTGAATTGATGATTTGGAATGATTTAATTTAGTTTCAAAATTCAAGTTGATTTTCTCTTAAGTGTTTTAAATTGTTTGATTTGAAAGAGGTGTTTAGATTATTCAATTTAATTAAACTTTTAATGATTTAAATTTAATTTGACTTAATTGTAACACTTTTAGGTCAATTTTAATTGGTTTGATTTTTTTTATGTTTTTAATTATGAATTGTCTTAAGGTTGATTTTCTTTAATGTTTCAAAGTTATTTTAGATTTGTTTTATTAAGTGATTTCAAATTAATTTTAATGTTTTAAATTTATTTCAATTTGATTATCAAATCACTTAATATTTTAAGCTTTTAATTTAATTAAGGTTTATTTTCCTTTTAATTATTTAATTATTAATTTCAATTATCTTTTTTCTTAGTTTTATTAAGAGTTGAATATTATTAAAGTGATTCATTTAGGGATATTTTTAAATTAAAGAATTAATATCTTCTTAAATCATACCCCTAATATTAATAATCCAAATTTTAACTTATTATTCCAAAATTCAAATTATTTAATTAATTAAAATTTACTTTAAATATTTTCATGATGATTAATGGGTTTCTACCCCTTAATTCCCTATGTTTCAATCATCTAATAAAAATTTTAAAATCAGATATTTTACCCTCCCCTTGATTAAACCTAAATATTAATTAGGGTTACAATTCTTTAATTACCTTTATGTCCTTTTAAGCATGTTCATTTCATAACTCATTAAATTAAGCTCAAATGAACTTAAAATTTTTATGTCACTTTACCACATGTCAATTAAGGTATTAGAGGAGAAAAGGTGATTTTTCTGAATTTAATTTAATTTATATATTTATTTTTATGAAAAATATGGGGTTTTCAATAAAAATTCAACAACATGACCAAGGTGGGGTTTCTATCCTTAGGAAAATTATGGGATGTTCCTATTGACTAGAGGATCATTTAGACCAATTTTTGTGATTTTTTGAATTATATTTTATTTATTATAATTATTTTTTAGTTTTGGAGTGTTAATTAATTTTAAAATAAAATTAAAGTTGAAAAATGAATTTTATATTTTTCTTAAGTTCCTCTAACCTCAAGGAGTTCAGAGAAATAAATTTTATATTTTTCTAATTTTTATTTGATTTATTAGAATTAATTTGGTGAAAAGGTTGAAAAATCCATTTTTTAATATTAAAAATTGCCTTAAGCCTTTAAAATCCAATATCTTAACCTAGAGACTTAAGAAAAATATTTGGTTTTTTCCTAAGTGATTTGGAGGCAAAATGTGACATTTTTGTGATTTTTAATATTTTTTTTATTTTTTTTATTTTTAACTATTAAAATATTAAAATATGGTGAAAAATGAAAATTTTTGAAAAATTAAAATTTTAATTTTTCTAGACTCCTCTGACATCATAGAGGTCTCAAAACCAATTTGGTGAATTTTTGAAATATATTTTGGGTTTAATAAATTTTTAAAATTTAATAATGATCATGACACTTAAATAATTCATTTAGTGGGGCTAATCATTTTTAATTGATTTCAAATTTTTATGTGAGACTCCTCTGACCCTAAAGATCAGTGGAGAATTGTTTTCAAGTAATTTTGATGTGTGGTTAATCCTAATTAATTAAAATTCAATTTTGGGTGTTTGGGTCAATTAGGGTTATTCTTGAGGAATTAAACCAAACCAAAATTTTCCTAAGGTCGCCTGGTCATAAGATACCTCCCTAAATCTTTCTAGAATTTTCTAAGTAACATACTAATTACTGGAATTAAAATGGCAAAACAGACACATAAATTTGGAAAATCAATATCTTGCCACATAGATGGCCTCTAGCCTTGGAAAATTCAGGGAATGTTCCCAAGAACAGAGGTTACAAAAGCCCAAGGGTCTCATGCCATGATGAATTGTATAAATGCATGGAGAATTAAAATACTGAAATCAGCAAATAATTAATTAAAAATAAAATATTCATCAAAACAACTTAATTCTTTTTCCACTTTGTTCTCCTCTGTTCGATGAGCAAGAGAGTATTTTTATTTTATTTTTTTGTGATTTTTCTACACAAAGATATGGATTTTTAAAGTTATGGGTATTTAAATAAATCAGAAAATACCTAATTTCCTACTTAACTCAGTCAGCGTCGCGTCAACCTCGGCAGCTCCGAAGCCCCACGCGGCTTGCTCCTATTCAACGCTGCCACCTGAGTCAGCAACCACGTGTCCCACGGTCTCGTTCCATCTCCTCGTCCGGCTCGATCTGGATCGTCCACTCGATACACGCGTGATCCAAAAATTCCTGGTCATCGTCTAAGACTGGTGTGTCCCGAGAGCCATCCAAACTAAAACCCTAATATCTCCCTCATTTCTTAACCAAATTTCATGAAATTTGATCCTATGTGTTCATCTAAACGAGAGCTACAAATCCATACGGATAACATGCATTGAAATTAACTCAAATGAAATGGAGAATCACTGGAAGCTCTCGAGAAGGAGGAGTTTCATACCTTGGCTCTGAGAAGTGAAGCTTCAATCAGAGGGGCTTGACACGTTTGTTGGAGCTAGAGGAGCCTAGGGATGAAGCCTTTGGCCCTGGTGAATTGTCTAGACCGGACTTCCACCAAGCCCGATTTCAAAGCTTGGCCGATAGAAGAAATGGCTGGCCTGGATACGGGGCTTTTTCTGGGGAACTTCTTCTCTTGGTCTGGTGAAGGTGTAGGGTCAATCAATTTGAGGATTGGCTCACTGTGGTGAAGTGTCCTGTTTTTTGGGCTGATTTTGAGCTGAGCAATTGAGCTCACAGAGGGGATTTTAGGGCTGGATTTCAATGGGCATCAAGTGCTCTGTGTTTGGAGAAGAGTCTGGAGTGATTTTGGCAGAGTTTTGGTAAGGTTTGGTTCAGCACCTCTTTTGGCTGAGAGGTGGTGAGGTTTAAGTAGACATGGCTGGAGGGCTTCCCAGGGGGGTTTGAAGGCTTGGATCAGCTGCTCAGGGCAAGGGAAGAACAGCTGCAGTGACCATTGGCCATGCGTAGCTCAGCAAATTCAATTTGAATTTTTGAATCAAATGGGTGCTCTCGGCCTGGTGTTTTCCGGTGGCTGGGGTGGTGGTCCGGCCAGGGTCAGGTCACCATCTGACTCAGTGGGGTCAGGGGTTGAGTTTGGTGCAAGCAATGGGTATTGGCCATGTGTAAAGAGGTTTGATTTAAATGGTATGGGGGAGAGTTCATTTTGGGTTCAATTTAGTCAAGTCATGGTTTAGGCTAGGTGCACCTCCCCAAGGCTGGTTTGGGTTGAAGAGAAAGTCACTTGGGTCAGCTAGGAAAGGGTGGTGAAGTCCCCATCCAAGGTGATGTGGCTAATCTTAGTTTAGAGTGTAACATGCATGAGGTTAAAAATGCTTAATGAAGGTTTAAGAAAGAGCCCCCTCTTCTTGCCATTAATGGCTTGGTGAGGTGTCAAAGCTCTCATGGCTTCATATGGCTTGTGAATGGCTTCATTTGGCTTGCTTATGGCTTGGGAAAAGGTTGGCTTATTTTCATAGAAATGGGTTTTGGCATTTTTGATGGATTTAGGAGAAATTGGCATGAGGCTTGATTTGGATTTATTTGATGATTGATTTAGAACTTAGGGATGATATCAATTAAAGGTATGATGAGAAGAAATTGTCATGTGGGCTTTGGAGCCAATTTTGGGCTTTTTGAAATCATTTTGGATGGGCTTTTAAAATGGTTTAAGGAAGTTGGCTTTTAGGTTTTGAAATAAATTGATGGATGAGAATTAGTGAGGGGTTGTGTCAAATAAATGTTGGGTTTAGTTTAGGGATGTGTCATGAGAACATTAGAAGAGATTTTATGCCATTTGGAGTTGAAATGAGTTCAATTTAGGCTTTTTAGTAATGGGATCAAAATGGGCCAAATTGGGCTAACTTGGGCTAAGTTTGGGTTAATATTGGGTTTGATGTAAAATTAATATTGAAAAATGTTTATGGGGGTGTGACAAAGAGTTTTTTCAACTTTGGTTGGGGTTTGATTTTGGGATTTGGGCTCATTTGGGTTCATGATGGATTCAGGCTAAATTAGGGATTTTTGGTTTGGGTTAGGTTTGGGTGAGGTTTGGTTTCAAAATTGGGACAAATCATGTTAGTGTTTTGTTTGTGGGCATGTTAGGAAGGTTTAGGAAAAGATTTGGGGTTAATTGGAGTTGCGTTGGGTTGGTTTGGGCTAAGTTTAGGTCAAGGGCCAAAATTGGGCTTTAAGCTTCAAATTGAAATTGGATCCACATGTTGATAAAATTTGGTATGGTTTTGGTCTAAATTGATATTGGGGATATTAAATTGAAGCATAGGATTGAATTGGATCAAAATTGAGGTCAATTGGAGTGGTTTGGTTGGACATTGGGTCCAGTTAGGTTAAAGACATGCCAAATTGGGGGTTTTGGTAAAAGTGGGCTAAATTGACAAAATTGGATTATGGTGTAGTTGAACAAAATGAAATTGTGAATATTTGGATTTGCTAGAATTTTCTAGAAATTTTCTGAATTTTTAGAATTTTTGGGTTAAAAGGGTATTTTGGGTATTTGGAGGGTATTGAGGGGGGTATTTTTGAAATTTTTGGTATATTTGGCCATGGATGATTAATTTGAGTGGGGGGAAATGTTTAAGATTGGTTTTGAGGAATTTTGGGTAATTTAGGCAATTTTGCAAATTTTGGGCAATTTCAAGGGCATTTGGTAGGCTTGGTGGGTTTAGGGCCCTAGGGGTCAAAAATTGAAATTTTGGGAAAATGAAGATTGATTAAGTGTGAGTGAAATAAAATCATTTTGGTTGAGCCATGAATCCATATTATGCTCAGAAGAGCCATGAGAGGACTCATTTTAGACATTCACTATGTTGTTCCTAACCCTCTTAGCTAGGGGCTTAGGGGTTAAGGACCATCCATTTGAATTACCTATATGAGTCGGGAAGTCAAATTGGTTAAATGTAGTTTTAGGGCTTGGAATATGTGTGTGGGAGTGAGGTGTGTGAAAGTTAACCCTCACCAGACCAGGCCACCCAGGGTAATCCTAAGGCCAAAGAGTCCAATAGGAAACTCATCCTTTAAACCTCCACATTTAATTTTAACCCTCCAAGTGGCTTAGGGGTTTACAATCAAACTTATGGGCTTTGAAGGGAGCCAAGAAGTGTTTGAATTTCTAAGTGATGGGTCCCATTTCTAGTCCTCTAAGATTGTCAAGGAGAAGCCCTATGGCTAGATCCTAAGCACTAAGGAGAGAGAAGACCTCACCAAAAATGAGGTCAACACAACTTTTGGCTTAAACTTTCTTAACTTCTTTTGGGCAGCAGATTTGAATAAATGAATGCATTCTTTGGTGGATACATTGAATTTGGAAATGATTTGAAGAGACACAAAGGCACGTTTTAGAAAATTTTAAAAAGAAGACTTGAAGATCAGAAAAAGGGGTCGTTGTTGGAGAGTGTGATTAGTGTTAAGAGTCAAGTCTATGTTAGAGAGTTATTGAGAGCACACCTTTCCCCTTCATCCACTTTATTATCAATTGTATCTAGTTTTTATTAAGATTAGAATAGTGATTTGGAGTCAATCAAGTTGGGCGTTGATGCAATGCGACTTTATATATGCTTTTAAATACAAGAATTTGATACAACTTTTTAGAATATTTAATTCTTGACAAATGGCTTCAAAAACTTGATTTGCGAGGTTTACTTTTTCTTATGAGTTTATATTTAAAATTTATAATTATTGTAAAAATCACAATTTTAAATGCAAGTATACGTATCGTTCAAGTAATACAGGGCTCTACTGGAGTCGTGGTTATCGATCCCATAGGGATAGTGATTATAAAAAGTAAGAAATTTAAGAAATATTTGAATTTATCAAATTAAAAGTTATACATACATATATATATATATATATATATATATATTCAAATTTAATCTACTAACAATTTTTACTATAAGCAAGTAAGCAGTAATAAAGTAAAGTAAGCAGTAATTAAAATTCAATGCAAGTATAAAAACAACTTTCTCCTTTTCAACTATTCCAAGATTTTTAGAATAATTATCTTTTGTGGGGAATTTAGATTATGATATTGTGCCAAATAGAAGTATTTCTATTCTTTACCCTTTTGTCCAGGTACAAAGAACATTGATTAATCTATAGATCGGTTCAGGATGTTTTATTAGTAGAATGGGTTAATCTAGGCTCACACTACTAGATGTCCAAGGGTGGATATGGTCAGCCCTACCAGTGACCCGTTCCCTTTCTATAAACCAAATTATTGGAATTTAGTCTGTCACTCTAAAAACTAATCAATTTGATGCCCAATAAATAATATCTTCTTATTTATTTGCACTCCACCTTGAATAACCAGCATAAAGCCTTCGATTACACAAGGATTCATGTGATATCTACTAGTTAAGAATTAATCTCCGGATAGGTCTCAAAATTCTTCAACACGTTTTAACAATTTAAATGACCAATTTAAAAAGTAAACTAAGATCAGGTATTAATATCATTATAATGTTTTAAATATTTTAAATATAATTCCCCTACAAAATTTAATTAGTTTATTATCTTTTCATAGTTTAAAGGAGAAAGATAACTAACTACTCTTAACACATTGAAATCACACAACAAAATATATTTATAAAACTTTGAACCAACGTACAAATACTTATCTGAAGTGTTCCTTCAAGTGATCCGCTGACTTCTACTTACTCCAAAGCAATGATGTAAGACTCCAACAACAACAACACTCAATAAATACTATAAATAAACTCACTAAATACAAAATAAAGTGGCACCCTAAGTGTGGAAGAGACTAAATAAAACTAGAGGGGGGGAGAGAAGGTGCCTAGGGACTATGGAGTGCCTAAGGGGGGTGGGGTGCCTTGGGGGGGTGGGGTGCCTAAGGGGAGTGGGGGTGCGATTTTTTTTGTAGAATGGGCTCCTATTTATAGAGCTCTGAATTTTATCAGGGGTTGCTTAAGGTACCTCTTCAAAATTCATTCAAATTCAATGCATCTTCTAGACAGAAACTGTCGCGCTTAGGCGCTAGACTCCGTGACCAGGTCTTCACACCTCTTCACTTTGGATCACACCTCTACGCGATTTAAGCTGTTTCCTAGTGTCCAAATGCATTGTATCACATGTCCTATATATTAGGAGTAACTTCCAGTCTTCTAGAAGCTCCAATAACTGCTTAACTCCATTAAAATAACTGTCCAAAGTCATCAAAAAATCTTAACAACATCTGTATCGAGCTGGCGCTTAGGCGCCAAATTTTGGCTCCTAGGCGCCGGATTTTGGCGCATAGGCGCCAGACCAATAATTCCGAAATTTTACTCCATAAGCTCCATTTTTGCTCCTTTTTGCTCACTTTTCCTTCTTTTTCTTTCTTGGACTCCTTTTTAATCATCTACATCCAAAAACATGAAAATACCTTTCATTAAAGCATAATATCCTTAAGAATTGAATCATAAATAAGGCATAAAAATGAGTATTTTATTAGGTAGATCAAATTCCCCCAAACTTAAACGTTACTTGTCCTCAAGTAACCCTTTTAATTACATAAAATAAATAACATTTGGAATGAAGTTAAAATATTTAAGATTCCTTATAATTTTTTATTTTATAAATGCTTTGGTAATCTTTAACTAAATTTCACTAATTAAGTTTACTTTTAAGAATTAAAGAACATTTAACTATCAAATCATAAGACTTCTAATTTTTCATTTATTTCAAGAATAATTGTAATTTATCATATTAAGGTCACATAGAATATTTACAAGAAAAGGATTTTCATGAAATATTTTTCTAGTAAAAATACTTGTACATAGAAATTAAGTTAAAAATGTAATCAGTTTTCTTTCTATAAGATAATTCAAGTGAAACCAATTTTTGATTAAGCATTTCCTCAAGCTTCTCCTCACATTCTTTTTTTTCTTCTTTTTTTCTTTCTTTTTTTCTTTTTTTCTTTTGGATTGTTTTTCAATCCATTTTCTTTTTTTTTTAATCTTTTTTTATGTTAGGATTACTATTTTTGGATAGCTTGTTAATGATTTTGAACTTCACTATCCTTAACTTATTTTCAAAAACATATACATTCTTACTTAATAAATATGACATTTTTAATAATTTATTATTTTTCAAAACTTATTTCAATCTTTTCTTTTTCAAGCAATAATCTTGATTCATTAGTATTTCAAAAATACAATTCTCTTTACTATAAATAGAAAAAATTTTATCTTATTATTCTTTAAGTTAAATAATTTTATTCTTAAAATCAATCAAAATTTTTGAAATTTTAGTTAAGTTTACTAAATTATTTATAAATTCAAAAATTTAGGTAATCTTAAATAGATTTTTCATTCCTTTTGTTATGTTAATATGTTTTAAAAAAAATATTAGTTCATTAAGGACAAATAATAATTAAATTTGATAAATGTTTTCCCTTCCCCCAAACTTCAGCTTTAGTATAAATATGAGTCATGAAATTTTCTAAAGCATGAGAGAAAGAAATAAACAGGAATTAATCTAAGTACAATAATGATGTAGTAAGGAAAAAATAACTTCTATTTCTACACATGCTTTAATATGAATATAACAAAAATAATTAAGCATATATAGAAATGTTTTGCAGAGCAAGAGTTAATTTCTAAAGAATCTTTTTTTTAACATGCAAACTTACTAACTATTCATGAACAATAAACAGTAGGCAAAAATAGAAATAAAATTTTATAAAAATTCATTCATATTTTAGTCTTAAACATACATTAAATAATCTAAAAACAATTTCAACATAAAAAGTTCACATAAAGTTCACATAAACACTAACAAATAACATCACACTAAACAACACAAGAAACAAGAAATACACTAAAAAAAATAGAATCAACACATCTCCATGTTGACCTCATTTTTGATGAGGTCTTTTGCTTCTCTCTCTTTAGTACTTAGGATCTAGCCTTAGGCTTTTCCTTTGACTAATCTTAGAGGACTAGAAATGAAACCCACCATTTAGAAATTCAAACACCTCTTAACTCCCAGCAAACCCTACAAGCTTGATTGTAGACCCCTAATCACCTAGAGGGTTGAAATCAAATGTGGAGGTTTAAAGGATGAGTTCCCTATAGGACTTTTTGGCATTAGGAATACCCTGGGTGGCCTGGTATGGTGAGGGTTGACTTGCACATACACTACACTCTCACACACATTCCAAGTCCAAAAACCACACTCTCACCCAACTTGACTTCCTGACTCATGTAGGAAATTCATATGGATAGTCCTTAACCCCTAAGCCCCTGGCTAAGAGGGTTAGGAACAACATAGTGAATGCCTCAAATGAGTCCTCTCATGGCTCTTGTGGGCTTAATATGGCTTCATAGCTCAACCAAAGTGATTCCATTTTACTCAAATTTGATCAATCTTCATTTTTCCAAAATTTCAATTTTTGACCCCCGGGCCCCTGCACCTACTAAACCTACCAAAATCCCTTGAAACTACCAAAAATTTACAAAATCACCTAAATTACCCAAAATTCCACAAAATCAATCCTAAACATTTCCACCAACTCAAATTTATCATCCATAGCCAAAAATACCAAAAATTCCAAAAGTGCCCCCCAATACCCTCCAAATACCCAAAATGCCCTTCTTAGCCCAAAAATCCAAAAATTCAGAAAATTCCAAAAAAATTCCACAAAATCCCAAATATTCCCAATTTCATTTTGTTCAACTACACCATAGGCTAATTTTACCAATTTACCCCACTTTTACCAAAACCCCAAATTTGACCCATTTTTAACCCAAGTGAAACCAATGTCAAACCAAACCACTTCAATTGACCTCAATTTTGGTCCAATTCAATTCTAAACTTCAATTCAACATCCCCAATATCAATTTAGACCAAATATAATTCCAATTTGATTGACATTTGAGCTCAATTTCAATTTGAAGCCTAAGGCCCAATTTTGGCCCATGACCTAAACCTAGCTCAAACCAACCCAATTCAACTCCAATTGGCCCCAAATCTTTTCCAAAGCCTTCCTAACATCCCCATAAACAAAAAAATAACTTGAGTTGACCAAAATTTGAACCTAAACTCCACCCAAACCAAACTCAAAACCAAAATCCCTTAAATTGACCTAAGCCCAAACCTAACCCAAATGGTTCAAAATCCCAAAATTAGAGCCCAACCAAAGTTGGAAACTTTTTGTGACACTCCCATGAACATTTCTCAACATTAATTTTACATCAAATCCAACTTTAGCCCAACCTTAACCCAAGTTAGCCCAATTTGGCCCACTTTGGCCCCTTTAACTAAAAAGCCCAAATTAAACCCAATTCAATTCAAAATCACTTCACACTTGTTCCAAACCACTCATGACACATACCTAAACCAATTGCAACATTTATTTGACATGGTCCTTCACAAAATTTTCATCCAAAAGCCCATCCTAAAATCCAAAAGCCCACTTCCCTAAATCACTTTAAAAGCCCACCCAAGACCATTTCAAAAGCCCAAGTTTTCAATCCAAAGCCCAAATGACATTTCTCTACATCATCCATTTAATCAAAATCACCCCTAAGTTTCAAAATCTTCCTTAAACCATTCCAAATAAAGCTTCATTCAAATTTCCACCAAAATATCCAAAATCCTTAAAATCCATTTTTATGAAATTGACCAAACTTTTTCCAAGCCAAATGTGAGCCATTGAGCCATGTACAAGCCACATGGAAGCCACTTTCCACCTCACCAAGCCATTAATGGCAAGAAGAGGGGATTCTTTCCTAATCCTTCATTAAGCCCTTTTAACCATATTCATGTCACGCTCTAAACCATGCTTAGCCACCTTACCATGGATGGAGACTTCACCACTCCAATCAAGCTGAACCAAATGACTTTCCCTCAGCCCAAACCAAGTCATGGGAGGGTGAACCAAACCCATTTGCATGAGTTGAACAAAATAAGCCCAAAATAAGCTTCCCCCTATGCTATTTCAATCCAACCCCTTTACACATGTCCAAAGCCAATTATTGGCACCAAACTCAAGCACTGACCTCCCTGACCCTGAGTGTGACCCATGCTTGGCCGGCCAGCCACCACAGCCACCGGAAAACACCAGGCTGAGAGACTCAATTTGAATCAAAAATTCAATTTGAATTAGCTGAGCTGTCCCATGCCCAATGGCCATTGCAGCTGTTCTTCCCTTGCCCTGAGCAGTGGATCCAAGCCATTAAACCCCCCTGGGAGGCCCTCCAGCCACCTCTATTTAAACCCACTCACCTCTCGGCCAAATGAGGAGATGAACCAGACCTTAAGGAAACTCTGCCAAAACTGCTCCAGGACCTTCTCCTAACCTAGAGCAGTTGATCCCCAGTGTTCCTTTGTCCTAATCCCCATTAACAGAGCTCAATTTCTGAGTTGAAAATCCACCCAAAAAACTGGACACTTCACCACAGTTAGCCAATCTCAAAATTGATTGGTCCTACACCTTCACCAGACCAAGAGGAGAAGTTCCCCAACAAAAGCCCCCTCACCAGGCCAGCCATTGCTTCCAGCCTCCAAGCTTTGTGATCGGCTTTGGTCACTTTCATACCTAGACAAGTCCCCAGAGCCAGAGACTTCATCTGGAGCTTGCTTGGACTCAATTGAAGGTGACACAACTCTCAGATCGAAGCTTCACTTCTCTAAGCAAAGGTATGAACTCACTCTTTCTCCCGAGCTTCCAGCGATTCTCCATTTTGTTTAGGTTAATTTCATAGCCCATAATTCGTATGGATGTGTTCGTCTCTTTAAGGCGAATCCATAGAGCATAAGAACACGAAAATCCATTGAGAATCGAGTGAGATCTTAGGGTTTTAGTGTGGACGGTCATGGGTGCACACCAGTCGTAGACGTTGACCGGGAGTCGTTGGATCATGCGTGTATCAAGCGGACGGTTCAGATTACGCCGGACCAGGGAATGTTACGTGAACCGCGGGCCCCTGGAGCGCTGAGTCAGATGGCGACGTCAAATGGGAACGCGCCTTATGGGCCTTCGGAGCTGCCGATGTTGCGCTGGCGCCAAGTCAGATAAGTAGATAAATAGGGTATTTTTGAATTATTTAAATGCCCACAACTTCAAAAATTCATATCTTTGCATAGAAAAATCACAAAAATAAAATAAAAATACCCACTTGCTCAGTGAACATTGGAGAATAATGTGGAAAAGAAATCAAGTTAATTGGATGAGTATTTTATTTTTAATAATTTATTTATTTTTTTTAGTATTTTGATTCTCCATTTGCATAGACAATTCACCATGACATGAAACCATAGGGCTTTTGAAGCCTCTAATCTTGGGAACATTACCTGAATTTTTAAGGTCAGAGGCCATCTCTGTGAAAAGTTATTGAATTTTTAATTTCATGTCACTGTTTTAGGTATTTTAATTCCAATAATTAACATGTTGTAGAGTAAATTCTAAGAAAATTTGGTGATGTTTCTTAGGGCCAGGGGACTCCATGAAAAATATATTTTGAGTTAATTCATACATAATAATCTTAATTGGCCTAAACCCCTAAAATTGAATTTGAATTAATTAGGGTTAACCACACATCAAATTGACTTGAAAACAATTCTTCACTGATCTTTAGGATCAGAGAGGCCTCACATAAAAATTTGAAATAAATTGGACTTGTTTAACCCCACCAAATGGATTGATTAAGCCTCATAAGCAAAATGTAACTTTAAAAATTCATAACTCCAAAAATACTTTTCAAAAACTAAGAAATTGGTTTCAGAACTTCTCTGATATCAGGGGAGTTCAGGAAAATTAAAATTAGAATTTTCTAAAAAAGTTGAATTTTCACAATATTTTTAATATTTTAATAATTAAAAAATAATAAAAATCACAAAAATATTAAAAATCATAAAAATGTCATATTTTGACTCTAATCATGCAGGAACAAAACAAATATTTTTCCTAAGTCCCTAGGATAAGATATTCAATTTTAAAGGCTTAATGTAATTTTTAATATTAAAAAATGAATTTTCAACCTTTTTCACTAAAATAATTCTAATAAATCAAAGAAAAATTAGAAAATTATAAAATTTGTTTCTATGAACTCCTTGAGGTCAGAGAGATTTAAGAAAAATATAAAATCTATTTTTCAACTTTTATTTTATTTTATAATTAATTAATACTCTAAAACTCAAATTAATTATAATAAATAAAATATAACTAAAAAAATCACCAAAATTGGTCCAAGTGGTCCTCTATTCATTAGGAATCCCATAATTTTATTAAGGACAGAAACCTTTCCTTGGTCATGTTGTTCAATTTTCTTTGAAAACCTTTATTTTCTACTAAAAATAATTATATAAATGAATTAAATTCAGAAAAATCACATTTTCTCCTCTAGTGTCTTAATTTACATGTGAGTGAGGTGAAATAAAAATTTCAAATTCATTTGAGCTCAATTTAGTGAATTATGAAATAAATAAGCTTAAAATGGCATAAAGGTAATTAAAAATTTTAACCCTTAATTAAAACTTTAGGTTTAATCAAAATGGGGGGGGGTAAAATATTTGATTTTAACTTCCTCTTGGATGATTGAAACTTAGGGAAATTAAGGGGTAGAAACCCATTAAACACTTTGAAAATATCAAAAATGAAACTTTAATTAATTAAATGATTTAAATTTTGGAAAAAATATATTTAAATATGGATTATTAAAATAGAGATATTATTAAAAGGATATTTATTCTTTAATTTAAAAAAATCCCTAATTAAATCACTTTAATAATATTTAGTTCCTAATTAAGAATTATAATAATAATCCTAATTAATAATTAAAATTAAAATTAAAATTAAACTAAAATTAAAATTAAATAAAATTAAATTAAATAAAAATTAAATTAAAATTAAAATTAAAATTAAAATTAAATTAAAAATTAAAGTTAAATTAAAATTAAAAAAAATAAAACTAAAATTAAATTAAAATTAAATTAAAATTAAACTAAAATTAAATTAAAATTAAATTAAATTAAATTAAATTTAAATTAAATTAAATGAAAATTAAATTTAAATTAAATTAAATTAAATTGAAATTAAAATTAAATTAAATTAAATTAAAATTAAAATTAAATTAAATTAAAATTAAATTTAAATTAAATTTAAATTAAATTAAATTAAAATTAAATTAAATTAAAATTAAATTAAATTAAATTTAAATTAAAATCAAATTAAATTAAATTAAAATCAAATTAAATTAAATTAAAATCATTTAACAACAAACCTAAATGAAATCATTAAGAATTAAATCTAAAATAATTTGAACATTATTCCAAACTTAAAATTAAAACCTCATAATCAAATTAAAACACTTTAAATCATTAACTCGAACTTTTAATTAAGTATGATTAAAATTGTCGATAAACCAACTTGCCCTTAAAGGCTTTAATTATTATAACTCTTAAATAGAGTATTAAGTGAGATGTCACTTCATTCATCAGGTAATCAAATATCTAAGTTCACTGAGCAAGAAATAAAGTTTAACTAAACTCCTGGATGATTAATTCACCTGTGCAATTGAATTTATTTTGACTCAAAACAATCCCAGAAATATTGAAAAGATGTTTAGGACTCGTCCTAAGCACTTCCTCAATATGACGGGATGTTTTAGAAGAACAACTGAATCTAATTGTTCTTTAATGAAGAAAATCATCCGTAAATCAAACCAAGAACCTAGACGTCATAGGAGATGACTAGTTATAGGATTAGGAATTTGATAGACAACCAAAACCCTTTCCTTATCTTTACCTAGGTATCTGTTGAAACATTTAAATGCCTTAACATGTGTTTTAAGTGCAGCTTGGGATGACGGGAAGACCCTCCAGGTACGCTTTTATTCTGTTGCAATTTACTTACATGCACTGTACTTTACTTTTTCTTGCATGATAAATAAAACTGTTGCATGAAAATCAGAACCTTTAGGATAGTCCCTAAACTGAAACCAAAACTAAATTAAAAGTCATCACAAGATAAAATTCACTGCCACAACATTCCAAAATATAAAATAACTCAAAATTTAATCACAAACAGAACAACAAAACTACAATTGCAACTAAATTAAAAAGTCTCATTGAATGATCAGGAATACCTCGGATGATGTAACCCACATGTTTCTAACGGGATTTCCCAAGGTCTAAATGAAAGTGTGGAACTTATTCAGTTGAGTTTAGCAAATTCATTTGGAATAAGTGAATTTGATGAAAATAACGGTGCCGGGATGACGAAACCGTGGGATCTTAATCGGTTCTGTTTAATCAACTTTAAGATTTGTTTTAATTAAAATATTAAAAACACTTGGATTTTAAGATTTTCTCTAAACCAAAACACTTCTCTCATCTCCTGATTTATGACTTCTAAAACTAAACCTCTGCAACAACAAGGAGCTCGGAGCATGGTGGGCAGCTCGGTCATCGTCATCAGCAAAACTCGGATCTACCTCAGCAAAACTTTCTTAGAATTAAATAACAAAGCCATAGGATTTCGAGGTAGTTTGCCTAGTGCAACATAAATCCTCAACCTTTTCGTTAGGTATTTGCATAATCATATTATGCAAATTAAGCCCTAACCGGTCTTAGGATTCCGAGGTAGTTGTTTGGTACGACATAAACCCTCATATCTTCAAGGCTATTTGTATGATCATGTCATACGAATATAAGTCCTAATTAAATAAAATTGGCAGGATTGAAACATTAAATAAACTCCCAAATTGAAGCCAAATAATAGGATAGTTTGAGAAGTTGCCAAGATTCTTCTTGGATCCTCAGCTTCTCCTACTTTTTCTTCCTTTGAACTCCTGAAATAAATTGTTCCAAATTTGATCCATTCCCTATTGAAATTTCCAAAACTCAAATCCTTTGAAAACCTTAAACTTTGAAATTCTTGAGAGCAAAACCACTAATCATTATCGAGAGTTTTCTTAAATGATTTCTGTCATTTAAGATGTAATTAACTATAGGGGCTTGCCCTTATAAGGAACTTTAAGAACCCAGGTAATATAAACCCTGCTTATTTCATTTATATTAAGTAGGGGAACTTGTCGGCTTATAAAATTGGTTTGCAGACCAAACGGATGTCACAAATCTCCTAGTTTATTTAATCCAGCCCCATCATCAAGCAGTGTGTCTATTCTTCGGGTATATACACGGTTTGTGGTGCGGTGCTCGTTTATATAAGCTATTCGGGATGTGAGATCGGTTTGATTTCATATCTTAAAATTTTCAAACTTAAAATTATTTTCAAAATCAAATACTACTTTTTAAATTATATATATATTTAAATTAAATTTAAAATTTAAATTTCGCCTACAATTTTTGTAGGCGACCCCTTTTCAAAAATACAACACTCAACCTAAAAATATGCCGACAAATTCTGGCAACTCAGCTGGGGAATAGTTCCTCCACATATTTGATTAGATGGTTTTGCTTTCATAAATCGGTAGTGTGTCCATATCCCTAGTGGACCAAAACTACCATTCTTTCATTGGAATACCCCGTTCATTTCTGTCTTGAAGGAGTATAGCCAACTCCTCTCAGATTTAGGAGCCACTGTTCAGACACCCCTAAACGGAGAGGTTCCAAGATCCTTTTACCTCTTTTCTGAGGTGGGGTGGACCCCCAATAGGTGTTAGTTTAGCAGCAGTCATTCGAGTCGAGAAGTCTTGCATAAGACTTTCTCTTCCTTTCCGATTCTGAATCAGATCCTTTACCTTTTCTATACCTTTAAACATTTCATTCCTAATAAACAAATCCTCTAATAAACGTCTCTTTTAATAAATAAATCCTTTTAAATCATAAATACATAAAAAAAATGTGTTCGGGCTCTTTCTTTTTCGTCCTAAACTTTACGACAAAAAGAAGCATAATTCGGGACTGACATTCGGAATCGCCTCCGCGAAAATGACTGCCCCAAAGCTAATCTTCTCCTTCACCAATGGAATGGACTTTGCCGTTTACAAGGATGAGCTGCCCGATAATGGGATCCTCCGTTTCAGACAAGGATTCGGCAACACAGATGTCAAGTTCGCTGACGTCGCTTTCTTCACACTAATGGACAAAGTGTCAGAAACTAAAAAGCCCGCGATTGAGGTCAATCTAAAATTGACTCAAGAATTCCCTCCCTTGCAAAGGATTCCAGCTGAAAGGAGTACTACTGTTTGTAGGAGGACTGTTGTCTCTACCCCCACCGGTCTAGTCATCTCTGCACCTACCCTGACTTCTGCCAAACTCAAGGGGAAGGAAATCCAAGTTTGTGATGAGCCTGTCACCGTGGAGGGTACAGATTTTGCTACAATATTAGCTATTTTTGAGATTGGGTCCAGTTCAAGAGTTGCACCCCTAACTCAGACTCAAAGGAGAAATAGAAGCAGAAAGATTGCCAGAATTGAGAAAGACAAAGATGCTGAAGTTGCTTTTCTAGAAGAAATTCCTAAGGAAAGAGAAGAACTGCCTGAGTATATACCTCTGATGGAAGGGCACAGGTTTCACCCTCTCTGTGCCGCATTAGATGAAGAGAATGTCCGTAGGATCGCTACTGCATTACCCCGACCTGTGCTACAGTAATTACAAGAGGAAAAGGGATAAGACTACGCCATTGACTCGGCTGCAAGCTGTGATAGAAAGATTGACAAAGAAAGAAAGATGCCCTGTGTCAGAAATCTTAAGAAGAATAGGATGAGTGCCAGCTAAATCCCGCCTCGGACCGTGAATAGAGCCTGTTGCTGCCATAGAGAAACCAAAGAAGAAAATAAAAGCCAGTTCACCCGTTGTTGTATCGGGTCTACAAATTAGGGAGGATACCACCTTCCAGCATATAGCCGACAGATCATCTGGTCCTAGGCTTCGGGCTGCAAGAAGGATGGTATGGCGACCTACTACTGGCGAGTTAAGACCGAAATAATGCCCTGAGAAGAAAAGTCTCGTTAGGAGACTTGAATCAGAAGAAAGTGCTACTGCAATAATGGGGACTCCCGGGAAGGAAGTTCAACAACCGTCACGAGATGATTGCGAGACCGTGCGGAAAAGGCCATTAGAGGATGCCATGGACAAGTTAAGGACCGACATCCGACGGTTTGAAAAAGAAAGAGAAGAAGAATTAGGAGATGAAGTTGACTCATCAGAGTTCATGGACGAGGAGTATGCCGAGATCAACATGGTTGAGACACGAGCATCGTCAGCTTCACAAGGTGCTCCGGCAGCTGCAGAAAGAGATGAACCGGAAGTGATGAGAGCACAGATTCGGGAAAGAGATGACACAATTTCCCAAATGGCAAAGAGGATGGAAGAGATGGTCGCCGCCTTAGCCACTTTCCGGAGTCGAGTACAACCTCAGAAAGAGACGCCCCCAGAAATTATCCATATTGCAGATGGAGGAAAAGAGATCACATCCGTCAATGGAGACGAACAACCAAAGAAAAATCCTGCATAAAGCATGATTCCAGAAAAGGACATTAAGAGCATGGTAGAACAGCAGGTGCGAGAGGCCCTAGCACAATCTAAGAGTGGAGCATCTATTCAAACGGGTATACCTTACCCCGAAGAGTTCGATGTAGTCCAATACCCGAAAGGCTTCGTACCACCTCTGTTTAAGACTTTTGATGGAACAGGAAACCCCCGGCAACATGTTGCACATTTTCGTTCTAGTTGCTGCAATGCCGGTGGGAGTGACACGTTACTCTTCCGACAGTTCGTCAACAGTTTATCAGGGATTGCATTCGACTGGTATGCAGAATTGCCGAATGGTTCAGTAAAGACCTTTTCAGAACTAGAGAATCTCTTCGTTAAACGATTTGTCGGGGCTCAGCACCACATCACTATCGGTGATCTAGTGGTGGAGCAATAGAAGCCGAACGAGACTTTAGTGGATTACATACTTCGATGGAGAAACTTAAGCATGAAGTGTGAACCACAGCTTCAAGAACAACATGCAGTCGGCATCCTACTTAAAAGTATCCATGGCCCGATAACACTTCTCCTTAAAGGATTTACAATCAAGACTTTCGAGAAGTTGCTTAACAAAGCCGGGAGCTTGCAAGAAGAGGCAAAACAGTTAAGTTTCGTGGACAAGATTGATAAGCAGAAAACTGTGAAAACATTCGAAAAGAAATCCGGAATCGTCGCGACGAGTAGATAAGGGCAAGCGGCCGGTTCGGATACGATCGAGGCTGCCACAGCCTAGTTATCAACCACCACAACGGACTTATCAACAACCTCATCAAGGCTATCAGCAACCTCATCCGAGCTATCAGTCGCCTCAGCATTATGAACAACTGCCTCGTTCATCGCGTACCTTAAGAGAACTTCTAAATAAAGAATATCCATTCAAAACCGAAGCAGTAGCGAAGATGTTCCGCAGCTTAATGAAGACACCGGATTTTCAGCTTCCAGAGCCCAAAAAGCCCGAGGAAGTCAATAATAGAGATCATCCGAACTATTGTCCTTACCACCAGATGCTCGGACACAAGATAGAGGATTGCATCACTTTCAAGAGTTAGCTTGATGACAATCTCCGGAAAGGGAACATAACGATCGCAAAGGAATACATGAAGGAACCCCATAAAGGAGGTTCCGTCAATGTTATTTCAACAAATCCCATTGTTCCGATAGACCCGTACACGATCGATGATGGATGGAGTACCGTCTGGACAAAGTCATCAAAAAAAATTTTGGATCACATCCAAATCGCTTCGGTACACGCTTCAACTTAAAGTTTGAAACCTGTCGAGCCGGCACTATCACTTGCGATTGAAGAACCGCCCCAGGAGGAGGAGAAGATCGTGGAAGAAAAGAAGACCGAGGTTCTGAAGGGTAGACTAGGGGCTGCTTATCCTGGGATGGTTATTTCCGATTCGGGGGAGAAATCCCTCGAACTCCTGACTCTATATGATTATCTGCTCGCTCCGGCGGGATCTTATAATGATAAGGGTTATGGCGTTGGCTACGTTTTGATTGTTTCTAACGATTACGTAACTAGCGACAATCGGCTTAATCCGGATCTCAATTCCAATACAGATAACGATTCTCAAATCATACACAACCTCGATGACCACGACGAAGAAGATGTTCACAAAGGAGGCTATGAAAGCTCAAAAAGCAACGAGTCCATTTGTTAATTCCGAGGGGCTCCGATCACGATAGAATTAGAACCATCAGACACCGAAGCAACTTCAGAAGAGCTATTTGTTCCAATTCAAGAGGATACACCGACAGATTCAACACCAAATTCAGAAGAAATAACTGAAGTAAATTTAAGAAGTGGAAAAGTTCTACCCCCAAGAATGGGTCCAAAGGATAAAGGAAAGCGGTGGTTGCTCAGGAAGAGCCAACCCCAGTAGAAGAACTGCCCATTCGGGAAGAAAGCGAGGAACATGGTAATAAAGTAGACTACAACGTGCTAGCCCATCTTAGGAAGCTACCGACCAAACTAAGCATATACGACGCTCGATCCCGTCAAAGGAGATGAGGAGGCTACGATCAAGGCTTTACTTGATCCAGAGATTTGTTTAACTTAAATGGCCGGTAATTCCTTCGACGAGGTTTGCTCGTTAAAAGAACAACGAGGTGTTACCTTCACGGACAATGATCTATTACTGGGAACTACAGATCACAACCGACCGCTATACATTTCAGTCACTATTGGAAAGTTTACGCTCTCCAAAGTGTTGGTTGATCTAGGAGCATCAATCAACATAATGAATCTTCGAACGCTAGCATATTTGGAAATTAATGCTCGCGAGCTTGAAGCAGACAAGATGTTGTTAAAAGGCTTCAATCAAAAAGGAGAAAGAGCTCTTGGATCGATAACATTACTAATGAAGACCGGTGATTTAGCAAAGACAACCGCAAAATTTCACGTAATTGATTCTGAGACATTGTTCAACGCTCTACTAGGTCGGCCGTGGATCCATGAAAATCGGATGGTACCGTCGTCTCTGCACCAGTGCATAATGTATTACGAAGGAGGGGAACAGTGTATCAAAGGTGACTTGCAACCATTCTCCGTACACGAGATTGGAATTCATGAAGATGCGACCTACTACGCGCCTCCGAAGAAAACAATATTTTCCAGAAATACCATACCAAATGAAGCAAAAGAGATTTGAGACGATGAAGAACCTGAAGTTCTAGTCCAACAGTTACTCACCACTCCCTTACGGCGAGATGGTGAAGATTTCTCCAGAACTCGCACCCGAGGTCGAGGCCGGGGACGAGGACGTGGAAGAAACGTTGGAACATTTAGACAGAAGAAACCGGTCATCGATGTTGTTTGGGAGAATAGCACTGAAGAAGAAGAAGAAATCAAGAAAGATGCAGCAACAATAAATCAGAAGAAACCACAGTTCAAGATCTCTCTCGAAAATGAAAAGAATGAAGAATGCAAATCAGTGTACGAGAAGATTAACCATTATGTACATACTATGACCCTGACCCCGATCCATTCTAATAAGACCAAGGGTATGGTGGTCAAGGAAGTGCATGGTGGTGGTACTAAGCCAATCAAGTTTTACCATGGTGCTTCTTCTTCCAATACTGAAAAAGATTTACAATTTGAAGATGTTACTTCTTCTGAATTAATGGAATTACCTTTTGAGTGGTACTCTCCCTGTGTTCAAAATTTAATTCAACGTGGTGTCTTACGTCGACAATGGACAAAAGGCCGATCACAACACTTTGAAAAATTATGGAATAATGCCAGTCGGCCTCCCAATTCAAAACATGGTCTCGGATTCGGCACGGTAGGATCTATTGATGATACGGGATTTTACTTTGTTGTCACTAGCGAACCTAACGAAGACTGCTTGGAAGCCTCAGAAGATCTTGAAGATTTAGAAATCGGAGATGCTCCTCCAGAATTCAAAGAAGAAATTAAATCTACAATAGACGAGTTAATGGAAGTTAACTTAGGTACTAGCGAAGAGCCTAGGCCTACCTTTGTTAGTTCCTTACTCAATAAAGAAGACTCCAAAAACATAATCAAGCTATTAATGGAATTCAAGGACTGTTTTGCTTGGAGTTACGATAAAATGCCAGGATTAGCTCCAGAAGTCGCAGTTCACAGGCTAGGAGTGGATCCTACTTCCGTTCCAATCAGACAAGCTCCCAGAAGAATGCGTCTAGAAATTGAGCAACAAGTAATAGCCGAAGTTAAAAAGCTAATAGACACTAAATTTGTCCATGAAGAACAATACCCTACTTGGTTAGCCAACGTGGTACCAGTCAGAAAGAAGAATGGTCAGATTAGAATCTGTGTAGATTTCAGAGATTTAAATAAAGCATGTCCAAAGGATGAATTTCCACTACCAATCCCTGAACTGATGATCGATATTGCTTCAACACATGAAATCTTCTCATTTATGGATGGATCATCAGGATACAACCAGATAAAGATGGCACCAGAAGACGAAAAGCTCACGACATTCAGAACGCCGATCGGAGTGTATTGCTACACAGTAATGCCATTCGGACTAAAGAACGCAGGAGCAACATACCAAAGAGCTATGACGAAGATTTTTGATGATCTCATTCACAACCAAGTCGAGTGTTATGTAGATGATGTGGTCATCAAAAGCAAACTGAAAGAAGATCACCTGTATGATTTGAGAATTGTTTTCGAGCGACTAAGACAATTTAACCTTAAGATGAATCCCTTAAAATGAGCCTTCGGCGTCACCTCCAGGAAATTCTTAGGATTTATTGTTCGACATCGCGGGATTGAAATATATCTGGAAAATATTAAAGCTATTTTAGAAATGTCTCCTCCAAAAACTTTGAAACAACTACGATCCTTTCAAGGGAAGTTGGCATATCTTCGATGCTTTATCTCGAACTTGTCAGGTAGGTGCCAACCCTTCTCAGCATTAGTTAAAAAGGATGCCAAATTCGTTTGGGATGAGAAATGCCAACGGGCTTTCAAGTAAGTTAAGAAATATTTAATGACACCTCCTGTCTTAGCAGCCCCAGTCTCAGGTAGACCGTTGATACTTTATACCGCGGCTTTAGACAACTCCCTTGGAGCCCTGCTAGCCCAGGTCAATGATGAGGGAAAAGAAAATGCTCTCTACTACTTAAGTCATTGTTTAATCTTGATGGAAGTAAAGTACCCTCCGATTGAGAAACATTGTTTGGCCCTGATCTTCGCCTCTCAAAAGCTCAGGCATTACATGCTTTCTCATAAGGCCAACCTTATTTCGAGCGTTAATCTGTTGCAATACTTGATGACCCGACCGACGCTTTCTGGCAAACTTGCCAGGTGATCGATGATACTATTGCAATTCGACATAACTTTCGTTCCTCTTCACGTCGTAAAGGGACAAGTCCTAGCTGACTTCCTCGCAGCACACCCTTTACCGGCGGATTTGCCTCTCGATGACGATTTGCTTGACGAGCAGATAATGAGCCTAGAAGACCACGATGATCTACGTTGGGAACTGTACTTCAACGGAGCATCCTCAGCACAGAAGAATAAAGAATTGCAAATGATAGTGCCCGGTAAGGCAGGAATCAGACTTATCTTTATAACACCGGAGCGGGGAATGTTAAGATACTCCTACCACTTAATAGAACCGCGTACCAACAACGAGGCAGAATACGAAGCCCTCATAACAGGACTGGAATTAACCATTCAGATGGGAATAACGGACATCAACATCTACGGAGATTCTCA
This sequence comes from Papilionanthe hookeriana x Papilionanthe teres, assembly GCA_022702705.1. Taxonomy (NCBI): domain Eukaryota; kingdom Viridiplantae; phylum Streptophyta; class Magnoliopsida; order Asparagales; family Orchidaceae; genus Papilionanthe; species Papilionanthe hookeriana x Papilionanthe teres. Next base: position 175,830,616 of record CM040422.1, read on the forward strand.
GTTGATCATTCAATAGGTCACCGGACAATACAAAATTCTAAAGCCAAGACTTGAGCAGTACTTTCAGTATGCCATGAAACTATTGGAGTAAATTCCAAACGTAACAATCTACAAGATTCCTAGAAAAGAAAATGCTCTCGCCGATGCGTTAGCCAGCCTCACAAAGGAATTTGCTTGCTTGCAGGATGAGTCAGTTGAAGCGTCAGTTCAAGGACGACAGGTCCTATCACAGCTCGACATGGATACAATACACAAATCAACAGAAAAAATAGAAGAAACAATTGCAGCAATGACAGAAAATACAGAAGATTAGCGGCGACCATTAATAGACTACTTGCGGACGGAAACCTACGGACGATAAGTCATTAGCCCATCAAATCAAGAAAAGAACTCTGTCTTACGCATTAATAAATAATACATTATACAGAAGGTCTTTTGATCAGATGTGGCTAAGATGCCTGAGTGGGTCGGAGGCTCGTGAAATCGTTAAAGAAGTACATTCAGAACTTTGTGGCACTCATCAGTTGGGTCCGAAAATGAAAATGAAGATTAAAAGACTAGGGTACTACTGGCCCTCAATGATGACCGACTGTATGAAAGTTGCCAAAAGTTGTCACCAGTGCCAAGTGCACGGAGTGGTTCTACACCAACCTCCAAATGTGCTACATCCGACAATCGCATCGTGGCCATTTGAGTGTTGGGGCACAGATATAGTGGGTCCGATAGAACCGCCTTCTTCAAGAGGACATCGCTTCATTCTTGCAGCTACAGACAACTTTTCTAAATGGGCAGAAGCTATACCACTCGGAGAAGTGAAAGCACACCATGTGCTACAGTTTTTCAAGAACCAAGTCGTCTATCATTTTGGAGTACCACGCAGGATCATTTCAGATAATGGGTCTGCATTCAAAAGTACAAAGATCAACAATTTTGTCAGAAGACACGGGATCGATTGGCGATACTCAACGATCTACTACCTAAGAGCAAACGGCTTGGCCGAGGCCTTTAATAAAACTCTCGTTCAAATTTTAAAGAAAACTTTGGACGACAACAAGAGAAATTAGCACGAGAAGTTGTTAGAAGCCTTATGGGCCTACAGGATGACTTTTAGGACTCCTACTCAATCTACGCCTTACGCTTTAATGTACGGGTCCGAGGCCGTCTTGCCCCTGGAAGTTCAACTTCCGTCACTCCGAATTGCGGTCGCGAGAAAGGTCACTACAGAAGAAAATGCCAGACTACGACTGGAAGAATTGGAAAGCTTGGAAGGGAAAAGACTTTCCGCGAAGCAGAATTTGGAACCGTATCAAGCAAAGATGATCCAGACCCATGATAAATTAGTCCCTCCCAGGACATTCAAAGTCGGTGACTTAGTTCTTGTTCTCAGAAGACCTATTCTTGCACATCGCAAGATAGGTGGTAAATTTGAACCAACATGGGAAGGGCTGTTCGTGGTCGAGACAGTCTACTCAGGAGGTTTCTACCAGCTTGTGAATTGCCGTGGAGAACGATCCATGCTTCCAATCAATGGACAGTATTTGAAGAAGTATTACGCAACCTGATGTTTCGAAGGGTGGCCTCTAAAATAGAATCTTATCCCTAGAAACACGGGTGAAGTGATCACTTTGTGATTGGTCCGAACCCAAAACAAAATAAAATGGATGATAAAAAAATCTCATCAACAAAAAATGTTAAAAAGAAAACATGAGAAATCATAATAATAAAATGTCAATCATTCCTTTTAAATCCATTCATTCCTGATATTTCCTCATCTCTTCCTTCTTTCTTTAAATTAAAGAAGTGAATAAGAATTTTTAAGCGTTTTTCTTATTGTTCTTGTTCTTAGTACAGCCCCTGATCCTTTCTTTATTTTTTCGCAGGGAAATGTTGAACGGGCGGTTGGTTCTAAACTTTAGAAATGGCATGAGTCTAGCACTTGATGAAAAGAGGGTGAGGGATGGAGCAGTGATAGAGATTGACTCAGACTTCACACTAGCAGACTTACAATACGAAGATGATGATTGGATCCCAGTTGATCGAGAAGAACTTCACAGCCAGACAGTGATGAAAATGGGTGGCCCGAGCCACCAATCCAGCAACAAGAAAAGAAAAGCAAACACCGCGCATGCAACCGGAGAAGATAAGAAAGTTAAGTCCATGGTTGCCACAACAGAGGGTAGGCTTATCAGCGTCGCGCCCGCAGAAATTCAAGGGGTAAGGAGAGCTACTCTCACAGCTACCCAGCAAAGAAATAAGAATCATCGCATTCGCAAAATGTTGACCAAGTTAGCAGAAGATCAACATGAACAGACAGTGGATAGTGTTATTACAAATGCTCCAAGGAGACCGGTTCTTCAAGAACCAGAAAGAAGAAAGTTAATTCCAAGAAGGTCGGAACAGATAAAAGAAAAACCAAGAAAAGCAGAAATAGAGTCGGTACCTCAACGCCGAGCATATGTGCCAGATCCGAAGAGTCTTGTTGCGAAAGAAACCCCGGAGGATGTCCCTAAGGAGACTATCCCTGAGGAGCCAAGACATGCAGAAGAATGTGCTGGGGTTGAGCCATACATCTCACTGTATGTTACTAGACACCGAGGACTTCAGATAATCCTGGAATACGAGCTGGAGAAAATGCAACTAGTTGAGAAGAAAACCTTTGAATACTTTGAAAAAATTGGAAATAAGAGGGTCAACATCTTGGAAGGCCTCGAGCTACATACATATGTTTTCTCAGATTATGAGCAACAACAAATTGTGGACTGCATCCTTGAATTGCAGAAAATGGGTCGAGCTGGCCGTCTGAGAGAAAAGACATATTCAGAACCCCGAAGATGGATGCCAGGGAAGGGAAGAGTTACAATCCAATGTGGATGTTGCTACAATTTTGCCATAGACAGAAAATGAAATACACCAGGGATACTCCGTCGCAGTGAGGTGGATCCAATGTCAAGAGTCATCAAGAGAATGGTGAAAAGGATGATAACATGGAGGGTACTGCATGCAGATTGCATACCCAACAGCTGCATTATCAACATCTACAAGGAAGGCGACTGCATACCTCCGCATATAGACCATCATGACTTTATTAGACCATTCTGCATAGTGTCATTCCTCAGCCAGTGCAACATCATGTTCGGATCCAACCTCCGGATTGCAGGCCCCGGTGAGTTCCGAGGGCTTTTGGAGATACCACTACCGGTAGGTTCCGTCCTGGTGTTAAAAGGAAACGGAGCAGACGTTGCGAAGCATTGCATTCTAGGAGTGCCTGTGGAGCGGATCTCAGTTAATTTTAGAAGAATGGACGATAGAAAAATGCCTTACCACTTTCAATCAGATCCAGAATTGGAGAGTCTCCGGCCCTACGAGCTGTGAGTTACATGGGAAATAACACACCTCTAATGCACATCCATGCGGCATTCCTGCCAAGGGTGGCTTGGAAGGTGATGTTATTGTCCATGTTTCTTACTATTCATATATAGATTTTTGACAGACGCTTTTGGATGAATCAACAAGAATCTTACACAATCCGTTTTGGATTTATATGGATTGTATGAGACATTAAATTTTGGAAGAAAATGTCATCATGACTAGATCAAATTGTATGATGTACTTTCAGCAAGTTGGAATGAAAATGACTACGTCATATTTTTCCTTCACCTCTTTTTGTGCAAATTGACTGAGAAACGCCATTAGAGTTAAATGAACTTTGAACGAAGAACAGAAAAGAAAAGAAAATAAATGAGAATTTTTCCTAAAAATCTTAATATTAAAATGAACTTCAAGTTCACATGAACACTAAATAAACAACAAGAAAAATAAAAAATGGGATCGTTAAAGGACAAACAAAATGAATCTAAATCTCAAATTGAATTCCGATCTGAATCCTCTGATTCGAACCTTTCAATTCTCCTCTCAATCGAAATCTGTTTGAAACTCCTTTAAAATTTGAATATTTTTCTCGACTTATTGCTAAGTCAAGTCTTTTCAGTTTGGTACACTTACCAGCTCCTTTCATTTCTCTTTCTTCTGTGTCTTAGAGGATCGACTAGTTCTATTGACACGGAGCCACGAACTTTGTTCGATTTAGTTATGATGGCATGAGGCTGAGTCCCTCTTCATATAGATAAATCTTCGAGGCTAAAGCCTAACTTCTACTCCTCTTTCAAACTTTCGAGACTGGTACCTAAATTCCAATTCTCTCCTTTTGAGGTTGGTACCTAAATTCCGACGCTATTTTCGAATTGATACCTAAATTTCAATTCTAAATTCCGAGACTGGTACCTAAATTCTAGTTCTCTTCCTTCGAGGTCGGTACCTAAATTCCAACTCTCATCTGAGATCGATACCTAAATTTCGATTCTCTTTCGAATTGATACCTAAATTTCAATTCTAAATTTCGAGACTGGTATCTAAATTCCAGATCTCTTCCTTCGAGGTCGGTACCTAAATTCTGACTCTCATTCGAGATCGATACTTAAATTTCAACTCTTTTTTAAAATTGATACCTAAATTTCAATTTTAAATTTCCGAGACTGGTACCTAAATTCCAGTTCTCTTCCTTCGAGGTCGGTACCTAAATTCCGACTGTCATTCGAGATTGATACCTAAATTTCGATTATCTTTCGAATTGATACCTAAATTTCAATTCTAAATTCTGAGTCTGGTACCTAAATTCCAGTTCTCTTCCTTCGAGGTCGGTACCTAAATTCCGACTCTCATCCGAGATCGATACCTAAATTTTGATTCTCTTTAGAATTGATACCTAAATTTCAATTATAAATTCAGAGACTGGTACCTAAATTCCAGTTCTCATTTCGAGGTCAGTACCTAAATTCCGACTCTCATTCGAGATCGATACCTAAATTTCGATTTTCTTTCGAATTGATACCTAAATTTCAATTCTAAATTCCGAGACTGGTACCTAAATTCCAGTTCTCTTCCTTCGAGGTCGGTACCTAAATTCCGACTCTCATCCGAGATCGATACCTAAATTTTGATTCTCTTTCGAATTGATACCTAAATTTCAATTCTAAATTCCGAGACTGGTACCTAAATTCCAGTTCTCATTTCGAGGGCGGTACCTAAATTCTGACTCTCTTTCGAGATCAATACCTAAATTTCGATTCTCTTTCGAATTGATGCCTAAATTTCAATTCTAAATTCCGAGACTGGTACCTAAATTCCAGTTCTCTTCCTTCGAGGTCGGTACCTAAATTCTGACTCTCATCTGAGATCGATACCTAAATTTTGATTCTCTTTCGAATTGATACCTAAATTTCAATTCTAAATTCCGAGACTGGTACCTAAATTCAAGTTCTCATTTCGAGGTCGGTACCTAAATTTCGACTCTCATTCGAGATCGATACCTAAATTTTGATTCTCTTTCGAATTGATACCTAAATTTCAATTCTAAATTCCGAGACTGGTACCTAAATTCCAGTTTTCTTCCTTCGAGATCGGTACCTAAATTTCGACTCTCATCCGAGATCGATACCTAAATTTCGATTCTCTTTCAGGTTTGATACTAAAATTTCAAATCTCACTCTCTCAAGATCAGTACCTAAATTTCTCATTCTCATCCTTTTTACATCAACACTTAAACTCTGATTCTCACTCCGAGGCTGGTACCTAAATTCCAGTTCTCTTCACAATCCCGGGGTTGAAACCTAGGTTTCAATCCTCATTTCAAATCCAAATTTCAAATTCAAAATTTCCTTAAATCGATTTCAAATTAAACTTCAATCGAAATCCAAACTCACACATTGAAACTTAAAATTTAAAAGTAAACTGAAATCTAAATTGAATTCCCCAGATCTTGTGATTTGGAGTTCACCTACTTTTCCATTCCCCAGCGAGAGTTCAGGGATCTCCAGTCTTGGAAATATACCTGATACTCCCCAGCGAAAATTCTTCTACTTCATCCTAAGTTTGTCACTTGGACATCCGAGTTGGTTTTGTTGATCTCTTCGGTCAACGCCAATACGCGCGGTGTGCTTGGTTAGCACACCACACCTATTGGGGGCCCATTTGTTGACCTCATTTTTGATGAGGTCTTTTGCTTCTCTCTCTTTAGTACTTAGGATCTAGCCTTAGGCTTTTCCTTTGACTAATCTTAGAGGACTCGAAATGGAACCCACCATGTAGAAATTCAAACACCTCTTAACTCTCTACAAACCTTACAAGCTTGATCGTAGACCCCTAATCACCTAGAGGGTTGAAATAAAATGTGGAGGTTTAAAGGATGAGTTCCCTATAAGACCTTTTGACCTTAGGAATACCCTGGGTGGTCTGGTTTGGTGAGGTTTGACTTGCACATACACTACACTCTCACACACATTCCAAGTCCTAAAACCACACTCTCACCCAACTTGACTTCCTGACTCATGTAGGAAATTCATATGGATGGTCCTTAACCCCTAAGCCCTCAGCTGAAGAGGTTAGGAACAACATAGTGAATGTCTCAAATGAGTCCTCTCATAGCTCTTGTGGGCTTAATATGGCTTCATGGCTCAACCAAAGTGATTCTATTTTACTCAAATTTGATCAACTTTCATTTTTCCAAAAATTCAATTTTTGACCCCCCGGCCCCTACACCTACAAAACCTACCAAAAGCCCTTGAAACTACCAAAAATTTACAAAATCACCTAAATTACCCAAAATTCCTCAAAATCAATCCTAAACATTTCCCCCACTCAAATTGATCATCCATAGCCAAAAATAACAAAAATTCCAAAAGTGCCCCCCAATACCCTCCAAATACCCAAAATGCCCTTCTTAGCCCAAAAATCCAAAAATTCCAAAAATTCCAAAAAAATTTCAAAAAATCCAAAATATTCCCAATTTCATTTTGTTCAACTACACCATCGGCCAATTTTTCCAATTTACCCCACTTTTATAAAAACCCCCAATTTGACCCATTTTTAACCCAAGTGAACCCAATGTCAAACCAAACCACTTCAATTGACCTCAATTTTGGTCCAATTCAATTCTAAACTTCAATTCAACATCCCCAATATCAATTTAGACCAAATTTAATTCCAATTTGATTGATATTTGAGCCCAATTTCAATTTGAAGCCTAACGCCCAATTTTGGCCCATGACCTAAACCTAGCTCAAACCAACCCAATTCAACTCCAATTGGCCCAAAATCTTTTCCAAAGCCTTCCTAACATCCCCATAAACAAAACACTAACTTGATTTACCCAAAATGTGAACCTACATTCCACCCAAACCTAACCCAAAACCAAAATCCCTTAAATTGACCTAAGCCCAAACCTAACCCAAATGGGCCCAAATCCCAAAATTAGAGCCCAACCAAAGTTGGAAACTCTTTGTGACACTCCCATGAACATTTCTCAACATTAATTTTACATCAAATCCAACTTTAGCCCAACCTTAACCCAAGTTAGCCTAATTTGGCCCAATTTGGCCCCTTTAACTAAAAAGCCCAAATTAAACCCAATTCAATTCAAAATCACTTCACACTTGTTCCAAACCACTCATGACACATACCTAAACCAATTGCAACATTTATTTGACATGGTCCTTCACAAAATTTTCATCCAAAAGCCCATCCTAAAATCCAAAAGCCCACTTCCCTAAATCACTTTAAAAGCCCACCCAAAGACCATTTCAAAAGCCCAAGTTTTCAATCCAAAGCCCACATGACATTTCTCTACATCATCCATTTAATCAAAATCACCCCTAAGTTTCAAAATATTCATTAAACCATTCCAAATAAAGCTTCATCTAATTTTCCACTAAAATATCCAAAATCCTTAAAATCCATTTTTATGAAATTGACCAAACTTTTTCCAAGCCAAATGTGAGCCATTGAGCCATGTACAAGCTACATGGAAGCCATGGAAGCCACTTTCCACCTCACCAAGCCATTAATGGCAAGAAGAGGGGATTCTTTCCTAATCCTTCATTAAGCCCTTTTAACCATATTCATGTGACCCTCTAAACCATGCTTAGCCACCTCACCATGGATGGAGACTTCACCACTCCAATCAAGCTGAACCAAATGACTTTCCCTCAGCCCAAACCAGGTCATGGGAGGGTGAACCAAACCCATTTGTATGAGTTGAACAAAATAAGCCCAAAATAAGCTTCCCCCTATGCTATTTCAATCCAACCCCTTTACACATGTCCAAAGCCAATTGTTGGCACCAAACTCAAGCACTGACCTCCTTGACCCTGAGGGTGACCCATGCCTGGCCGGCCAGCCACCACTGCTGCAGGAAAACACCAGGCCGAGAGGCTCAATTTGAATCAACAATTCAATTTGAATTAGCTGAGTTGTCCCATGCCCAATGTCCATTGCAGCTATTATTCCCTTGCCCTGAGCAGTGGTTCCAAGTCATTAAACCCCCCTGAGAGGCCCTCCAGCCACCTCTATTTAAACCCACTCACCTCTCGGCCAAATGAGGAGATGAACCAGACCTTAAGGAAACTCTGCCAAAATTGCTCCAGGACCTTCTCCTAACCCAGAGCAGTTGATCCCCAGTGTTCCTTTGCCCTAATCCCCATTAACAGAGCTCAATTTCTGAGTTGAAAATCCACCCAAAAAACAGGACACTTCACCATAGTGAGCCAACCTCCAAATTGATCGGTCCTACACCTTCACCAGACCAAGAGGAGATGTTCCCCAGCAAAAGCCCCCTCACTGGGCCAGCCCGATGCTTCCGACCTCCAAGCTTTGTGATCGGCCTTGGTCACTTTCATACATGGACGATTCCCAGCAGCCGCAGACTTCATCCGGAGCTTGCTCGGACTCAATCAAAGGTGACACAACTCTCGGATCGAAGCTTCACTTCTCCGAGCAAAGGCATGAACTCATTCTTCCTTTCGAGCTTCCAGCGATTCTCCATTTTGTTTAGGTTAATTTCATAGCCCATAAACCATATGGATGTGTTCATCTCTTCAAGACGAATCCATAGAGCATAAGAACATGAAAATCCATTGAGAATCAAATGAGATCTTAGGGTTTTAGTGTGGACTGTCACGGGTGCACACCAATCGTAGACGATGACCGGGAGCCTTTGGATCGCGCGTGTATCTAGCGGACGGTTCAGATTGCGTCAGACCAAGGAATGTTACGTGAACCACGGGTCCCTGGAGCGCTGAGTCAGATGGCGGCGTCGAATGGGAACTCGCCGCGTGGGTTTTCGGAGCTGCCGATGTTGCGTGCGGCGCCGAGTCGGATAAGTAGATAAATAGGGTATTTTTGAATTATTTAAATGGCCAGAACTTCAAAAATTCATATATTTGCATAGAAAAATCACAAAACTAAAATAAAAATACCCTCTTGCTCAGTGAACCGAGGAGAATAATGTGGAAAAGAAATCAAGTTAATTGGATGAGTATTTTATTTTTAATAATTTATTTACTATTTTTAGTATTTTGATTCTCCATTTGCATAGACAATTCACCATGGCATGAGACCATAGGGCTTTTGAAGCCTCTAATCTTGGGAACATTCCCTGAATTTTTCAAGGTCAGAGGCCATCTCTGTGAAAAGTTATTGAATTTTCAATTTCATGTCACTGTTTTAGGTATTTTAATTCCAATAATTAGCATGTTGTAGAGTAAATTCTAGGAAAATTTGGTGATGTTTTTTAGGACCAGGGGACCCCATGAAAAATATATTTTGAGTTAATTCATACATAATAATCTTAATTGGCCTAAACCCCTAAAATTGAATTTGAATTATTTAGGGTTAACCACACATTAAATTGACTTGAAAATAATGTTCCACTGATCTTTAGGATTAGAGAGACCTCACATAAAAATTTGAAATCAGTTAGACTTGATTAACCCCACCAAATGGATTGATTAAGCCTCATAAGCAAAATGTAACTTTAAAAATTCATAACTCCAAAAATACTTTTCAAAAATTCACAAAATTAGTTTTGGAACTTCTCTGATATCAGGGGAGTTCAGGAAAATTAAAATTGAAATTTTCTAAAAAAGTTGATTTTTCACAATATTTTTAATATTTTAATAATTAAAAAATAATAAAAATCACAAAAATATTAAAAATCATAAAAATGTCACATTTTGACTCCTAATCATGCAAGAACAAAACAAATATTTTTCCTAAGTCCCTAGGATAAGATATTCAATTTTAAAGGCTTAATGTAATTTTTAATATTAAAAAATGAATTTTCAACCTTTTTCACTAAAATAATTCTAATAAATCAAAGAAAAATCAAAAAATTATAAAATTTTTTTTCTAAACTCCTTGAGGTTAGAGAGATTTAAGAAAACTATAAAATCTACTTTTTGAACTTTTATTTTATTTTATAATTAATTAATACTCTAAAAATCAAAAAAATTATAATAAATAAAATATAACTCAAAAAATCACCAAAATTGGTCCAAGTGGTCCTCTGGTCATTACAAACATCCCATAATTTTGTTAAGGATAGAAACCGTTCCTTATTCATGTTGTTGAATTTTCTTTGAAAACTCTTATTTTCTACTAAAAATAATTATATAAATAAATTAAATACAAAAAAAATCACATATTCTCCCCTAATGTCTTAATTGACATGTGAGTGAGGTGACATAAAAATTTCAAATTCATTTGAGCTCAATTTAGTGAGTTATGAAATAAATAAGCTTAAAAGGGCATAAAGGTAATTAAAAATTTTAACCCTTAATTAAAACTTTAGGTTTAATCAAAATGGGGGGGGGGGGGTAAAATATTTGATTTTAACTTTCTCTTGGATGATTGAAACTTAGGGAAATTAAGGGGTAGAAACCCATTAAACACTTTGAAAATATCAAAAATGAAACTTTAATCAATTAAATGATTTAAATTTTGGAAAAAATATATTTAAATATGGATTATTAAAATAGGGATATTATTAAAAGGATATTTATTCTTTAATTTAAAAAAACCCCTAAATAAATCACTTTAATAATATTTAGTTCCTAATTAAAAATTAAAATAATAATCCAAATTAACAATTAAAATTAAGATTAAAATTAAACTAAAACTAAAATTAAATAAAACTAAATTAAATTTAAATTAAATAAAAATTAAATTAAAATTAAAATTAAAATTAAAATTAAATTAAAATGTAAAGTTAAATTAAACTTAAAAAAATAAAACTAAAAATAAATTAAAATTAAATTAAAATTAAACTAAAATTAAATTAAAATTAAATTAAAATTAAATTAAATTAAAATTAAAATTAAATTAAAATTAAAGAAAATTAAATTAAAATTAAATTAAAATTAAATTAAAATTAAATTTAAATTAAAGTTAAATTAAATTAAATTAAAATCATTTAACAACAAACCTAAATGAAATCATTAAGAATTAAATCTAAAATAATTTGAACACTATTCCAAACTTAAAATTAAAACCTCATAATCAAATTAAAACACTTTAAATCATTAACTCGAACTTTTAATTAAGTATGATTAAAATTGTCGATAAACCAACTTGCCCTTAAAGGCTTTAATTATTATAACTCTTAAATAGAGTATTAAGTGAGATGTCACTTCTTTCATCAGGTAATCAAATACCTAAGTTCACTGAGCAAGAAACAAAGTTTAACTAAACTCCTGGATGATTAATTCACCTGTGCAATTGAATTTACTTGGACTCAAAACAATCCCAGAAATATTGAAAAGATGTTTATGACTCGTCCTAAGCACTTCCTCAATATGACGGGATGTTTTAGAAGAACAGCTGAATCTAATTATTTTTTGATGAAGAAAATCATCCTTAAAGCAAACCAAGAGCCTAGACGTCATAGGAGATGACTAGTTATAGGATTAGGAATTTGATAGACAACCAAAACCCTTTCCTTAGCTTTACCTAGATATCTGTTGAAACATTTAAATGCCTTAACATGTGTTTTAAGTGCAGCTTGGGATGACGGGAAGACCCTCCAAGTACGCTTTTATTCTGTTGCAATTTACTTACATGCACTGTACTTTATTTTTTCTTGCATGATAAATAAAACTGTTGCATGAAAACCAGAACCTTTAGGATAGTCCCTAAACTGAAACCAAAACTAAATTAAAAGTCATTACAAGATAAAATTCACCGCACAACATTCCAAAATATAAAATAACTCAAAATTTAATCACAAACAGAACAACAAAACTACAATTGCAACTAAATTAAAACGTCTCATTGAATGATCGGGAATACTTCAGATGATGTAACCCACGTGTTTCTAACGGGATTTCCCAAGGTGTAAATGAAAGTGTGGAACTTATTCAGTTGAGTTTAGCAAATTCATTTGGACTAAGTGAATTCGATGAAAATAACGGTGTCGGGATGACGGAACCGTGAGATCTTAATCGGTTCTGTTTAATAAACTTTAAGATTTGTTTTAATTAAAATATTAAAAATACTTGGATTTTAAGATTTTCTCTAAACCAAAACACTTCTCTTATATCCTGATTTATGACTTCTAAAACTAAACCTCTGCAACAACAAGGAGCTCGGAGCATGGTGGGCAGCTCGGCCATCGTCATCAGCAAAACTCGGATCTACCTCAGCAAAACTTTCTTAGAATTAAATAACAAAGCCATAAGATTTCGAGGTAGTTTGCCTAGTGAAACATAAATCCTCAACCTTTTCGTTAGGTATTTGCATAATCATATTATGCAAATTAAGCCCTAACCGGTCTTAGGATTCTGAGGTAGTTGTTTGGTACGACATAAACCCTCATATCTTCAAGGCTATTTGTATGATAATGTCATACAAATATACGTCCTATCTTCAAGGCTATTTGTATGATAATGTCATACAAATATACGTCCTAATTAAATAAAATTGGCAGGATTGAAACATTAAATAAACTCCCAAATTGAATCCAAACAATAGGATAGTTTGAGAAGTTGCCAAGATTCTTCTTGGATCCTCAGCTTCTCATACTTTTTCTTCCTTTGAACTCCTGAAATAAATTGTTCCAAATTTGATCCATTCCCTATTGAAATTTCCAAAACTTTAAACTTTGAAATTCTTGAGAGCAAAACCACTAATCATTATCGAGAGTTTTCTTAAATGATTTCCGTCATTTAAGATGTAATTAACTATAGGGGCTTACCCTTATAAGGAACTTTAAGAACCCAGGTAATATAAACCCTACTTAATTCATTTATATTAAGCAGGGGAACTTGTCGGCTTATAAAATTTGTTCGCAGACCAAACGGATGTCACAAATCTTCTAGTTTATTTAATCCAGCCTCATCATCAAGCAAATGGTGTCTATTCTTTGGGATATATACACTCGTTTGTGGTGCGGTGCTCGTTTATATAAGCTATTCGGGATGCGAGATCGGTTTGATGTCATATCTTAAAATTTTCAAACTTAAAATTATTTTCAAAATCAAATACTACTTTTTAAATTATATATATATATTTAAATTAAATTTAAAATTTAAATTTTGCCAACAATTTCTGTAGGCGACCCCTTTTCAAAAATACAACACTCAACCTAAAAATAAGCCGACAAATTCTGGTGACTCTGTTGGGGAATAGTTCCTCTCTCCATTTTTTATTAGATGGTTTTGCTTTCATAAATCGGTAGTGTGTCCATATCCCTAGTGGACCAAAACTACCATTCTTCCGTTAGAATACCTCGTTCATTTCTTTCTTGAACGAGTATAGCCAACTCCTCTCGGATTTAGGAGCCACTGTTTAGACACCCCTAAACGGAGAGGTTCCGAGATCCTTTTACCTCTTTTCTGAGGTGGGGTGGACCCCCAATAGGTGTTAGTTTAGGAGTGGTCCTTCGAGTCGAGAAGTCTTGCATAAGACTTTCTCTTCCTTTCCGATTCTGAATCGGATCCTTTACCTTTTCTATACCTTTAAACATTCCGTTCCTAATAAACAAATCCTCTAATAAACAACTCTTTTAATAAATAAATCCTATTAAATCATAAATACATAAATGAAAATGTGTTCAGACTCTTTCTTTTTTGTCCTAAACTTTACGACGAAAAGAAGCATAATTCGGGACTGACATTCGGAATCTGCCCTGCAGAAAATGACTGCCCCAAAGCTAATCTTCTCCTTCACCAATGGAATGGACTTCGCCGTTTACAAGGATGAGCTGCCCGACAATAAGATCATCCGTTTTGGACAAGGATTCGGCAACACAGATGTCAAGTTCACTGACGTCACTCTCTTCCGACAGTTCGTCAGCAGTTTATTAGGGATTGCCTTTAACTGGTACGCAGAATTGCCGAATGGTTCAGTAAAGACCTTTTCAGAACTAGAGAATCTCTTCGTTAAACGATTTGTCGGGGCTTAGCACCACATCACTATCGGTGATCTAGTGGTGGAGCAACAGAAGCCGAACGAGACTTTAGTAGATTACATACTTCGATGGAGAAACTTAAGCATGAAGTGTGAACCACAGCTTCAATAACAACATGCAGTCGGCATCCTACTTGAAAGTATCTGATCACTGAAAAATTTATTAAGAAATTCATACCTATTTTTGATGAAATTGCACTTTAAAGAAAGGTATTTTCTTTATTTTGTTGCAGGAATGGAGAATTTAGGTGATAAAAGCAAAAATCATAAAAAGGAGCGGATTTGGAGCAAAAGGGAAGAAAATAATGCAATTTGTGCTGAGTCGCCGACGGTGAGATAGAGCCCGCCGACGGCGAGGGTACGAGGAAGAAAATTCTGAAGGATTTATAACTGTCTCGCTGACAGCGAGCCTGAGCCCGCCGACAGTTAGATAGCGTGGTTCGAAGACCTTCTAGAAGCCTCGCCGACATCGAGGTAGTTCGTCGCCGACGGCGAGCTAGTTCAAGTGGCGCAGATACATTGAACCTGGACACTTTTTGAAGTGATGCTTACACACCTCTTGGTTCTTTGCTCACCTCTATATATAGAGGCCGAAATTCAGCCTCGAAGTGTGTCAATTTGTGTCTAAAGAGTCTTTTATTTATGTGTGAGCAGTCTTTAGAGTCTTAATTAGTGTAATTAGTGAGTCTTTAGTGAGTTAGTGAGTTTTTAGTGAGTCTTGTTGTATCGGAAGGAAGAGTCAAAGGAACTGCTGAGGAGTCACGTCAGGGATAAATCGAGATAAGTATTTATATTTATTGTTTTTAACTTTAAATGAAATCCATGCTTAGTTTAGTTCCCATGCATTCTAAGTAGTTTATTAGTCTTTCTCCCTGTTATGAAATTAAGTGACTTGATGAACTTAAAACAGAAGTACTTTTATATATATTAATAAATTGTGATAATTTTTACTTAAAACTTAATTTACTTTCAAACTGGCCATTTGATTTGTTAAAATATGTTGAATATCAACTATAGTAAAAATTACATCTGATATTCGGGAATTCAAAAGCCTTGGAAGGAAGGTGCAAATAAATAGGGAAATAATATCACTGGGCGTAGAATTAAGCATTTTAGTGTGACGGACTAAAATATTCAATTCGATCCCATTGTTTGAGAGCCGAAGTGTAGATGTTAGCCCTCGGGCGAGGGGAACGTGGGAGCTCGAAGTGGCGATCGGTATCCTCCCAGACCTAGCCGCGATTCGGTAATCAAACATAGGATTAGTCAATATTCTTTACACCTGGACCAAAGGGTAAAGAATAGGAATGCTCCTATTTGTCACAATACCTTAAAATTATCTATTTAAATTCATCAATCACTTAAATTTCTAAACAAGGGGAAAGATACTTTTTCCGAATAGTTAAGACTTATTTAGCAACTAGTTTAATTTCCCGCACTTTCAATACGTATTAATTTTCTACTTAGTTAAGTTACCTAATTAAAATACTTAGTTTACTTTATTGCGCTTAAATTTAGAATTCCAAATTTTTGTATACTATTTTAAAATTATTATTATTATTATTTTAAAATTAATTGTTATTTAATTATTTATTTCCTCGTGGGATCGATAACCGGGAATCCACTAGTAGCCCCGTATTACTTCGATACGATACGTATACTTGCGTAGCATCCACAACATAAACAATTACAATTCTATACATATAATATAGCGGGGTCAAGTTTTTGGCGTCGTTGCAATTAAATTAAAAATATCATAATATAAAATTGTGGGTCAAGTTTTTGGCGCCGTTGTCGGGAAAGTAAGAAAAATTTACTGAAAGTAACGGACTATTTTAAAATAATCATAATAAATAAATTAATATCTATTCTAAAATTGTATGCGCAAATTTGGAAACGAAAATTTAATACCTTACGATTCGAATTAAAGCGTACAATTAAAAGAATTAGAAAACAAAAGAAACAAATTATAAATTTAACACAAATGGCGAATATTCCCGAAATTCAAAATATGAACCAACAAAGACCATTAAGAGATTATGCCAACCCTACATCGGATGAAATTCATTTAACTATTCAAAACCTCGATGTAAGCTGCTAATTCATTTGAACTTAAACTCGCAATTATCCAAATGGTACAAAACAATCAATTTAGTGGTTCACCTATCGAAGATCCTAACTTACATCTTGCTAGTTTTCTAGAACTTTGTGCTACTTTTAAATATCAAGGAGTATCCGACGATGCTATAAGACTTAGACTTTTTCCTTTTTCATTAAGGGATAAGGCTAAAATGTGTTTGAATTCATTAGCACCTGGATCTATTAAAACTTGGGGAGAATTATCACAAAAATTTCTATCCAAATATTTTCCACCATCTATACCTTACGATTCTGAATTAGAGCGTACAATTAAAAGAATTAGAAAACAAAAGAAACAAATTATAAATTTAACACAAATGGCGAATATTCCTGAAATTCAAAATGTGAACCAACAAAGACCATTAAGAGATTATGCCAACCCTACATCAGATGAAATTCATTTAACTATTCAAAACCCTGATGTAGCCGCTAATTCATTTGAACTTAAACCCGCAATTATCCAAATGGTACAAAACAATCAATTTAGTGGTTCACCTACCGAAGATCCTAACTTACATCTTGCTAGTTTTCTAGAACTTTGTGCTACTTTTAAATATCAAGGAGTATCCGACGATGCTTTATAAGACTTAGACTTTTTCCTTTTTCATTAAGGGATAAGGCTAAAATGTGGTTGAATTCGTTAGCACCTGGATCTATTAAAACTTGGGGAGAATTATCACAAAAATTTCTATCCAAATATTTTCCACCATCTAAAACTACTAAGTTTAGAAATGATATAACTTCTTTTTGTCAGTTAGATGGAGAATCAATATATGAAGCTTGGGAGAGATTTAAGGAACTTCTTAGGAAATGTCCACATCATGTGCTACCAGATTGGCTGATTATTCAAACCTTTTATAATGGATTAGTAGGATCTTTAAGATCAATCATCGATGCTTCATCTTGGAGGTTCATTAATGTCTAAACCATTTGATGAAGCTTATGCACTAATCGAAGAAATGGCAACAAATAATTTCCAATGGCCTACTGATAGAGTAAATCCGAAAAAGATAGCCGTCATTCATGAAAACGATGCAATATCTATGTTAGCTTCTCAAATTGCTGTTATATCTAAGAAATTAGATCATTTTGGAATGAACTACTCTCCTACTTTAGAAGAAAACTCATCTGGACAAATCATAGAATCTCAATCTAATTATGAAACTTTAAATGCTATTAATAATAGAACTAATAACCCTTATTCAAACTATTATAATCCTGGTTGGAAAACTCATCCAAATTTTAATTGGAATAACACATCTAATCAACAATGGATGAATCAACCTAATCAAGCAAATCCAAACTATAAACCTAATTACCCACCTGGATTTAATAACAATAACCCTTAATTCAAAGATAAGAAATTATCTATGGATGAATTAATTTTGAATATGGGTCATCAACTACAAAATCAAGGAAATCAACTACAAATTCAAGGAAATCAATTACAAATTCAAGGAACATCTATTAAAAATATCGAAACTCAACTTGGACATATTACTACTCGCGCTAAATAATAGAATACCTGGAACTTTTCCTAGTAATGTGGAAATAAATCCTAAAGATCAAGGAAAAGAACAAATTAAAGCAATACAACTAAGGAGTGGAAAAGAATTAGAACCTCAAATTCAAAAAGAACTTGAAAGCCAAAAAGAGGAAGTGGAAATTGAAAAGGAAACACTTCAACAAGATTCAAACTTAGAACATCCTTTAATACCTATGAAAATTTCTGTTGAAAAACCTCTACCACCATTTCCTCAACGACTAGCTCAACATAAAAAAGGTAAACAATTTGCTAAATTCCTTGAAATATGAAAGAAATTAACAATCAATATACCTTTTGTCGAAGCTTCCTGAAAAATTGAAAGATCCTGGTAGTTTCACTATAACCTGCGCTATAAGAGAAAAATTTTATGGAAAAGCTTTGTGTGACTTAGGAGCAAGCATCAATCTAATGCCTCTATCGATTTTTAAGAGATTAGGATTAGGAAAATTACACCTACTTCGGTAACCCTTCAATTAGCTGATCGTTCGGTTACTCTATCCTAAGGGAGTTATCGAAGATGTGTTAGTGAAAGTGGATAAATTTATCTTCCCAGTAGATTTTATTGTTTTAGATATAGAGGAAGATAAAGAAATTCCTATCATTTTAGGAAGACCATTTTTAGCTACTGGAAAAGCTATGATTGATGTTCAGAAAGGATAATTAACTATGAAAGTAAATGACCAAAAAGTTACATTTAATATTGCAAAATCAATGAAATATCCTGCGCTAGAAAAAGATGATGAATGTTTTCGGATGGAAATACTTGAACATTTACAACAAGAACATTTTAAGGAATATTACGAAGATAAATTAGTAGAAGAAAACACTGAATTAATTAAAGATAATAATGAAGAACTAGATTATATTCAGGAAAGATTTGAATTTTTGGATAATACTGAAAACACTGACAAGAATATAGTTATATCAATTATTAAACCTCCTGAACTTGAGCTAAAAATATTACCTGATCATTTGAAATATGCTTATTTAGGTAATTCTTCAACTTCACCAGTTATTATTTCATCTGCATTAAACGAATCTCAAGAACAAAAACTTTTAGAAACTTTAAAAAAATATAAGAAAACTTTTGGTTGGACTTTAGCAGATATTAAAGGAATTAGTCCTTCAATATGTATGCATAAAATTATTTTAGATGATGAACATAAACCTAAAGCAGATCCCTAAAGGAGATTAAACCCGATAATGAAAGAAGTAGTTAAGAAAGAAATTTTAAAATGGTTAGATAATGGTATTATATATCCTATTTCTGACAGTGCTTGGGTAAGCCCAATTCATTGTGTTCTTAAGAAGGGAGGAGTGACGGTCACACGCTAATGAAAATAACGATCTTATTCCTATAAGACAAGTTACTGGTTGGCGTATATGTATTGATTATAGGAAATTAAATACCGCCACCAGGAAAGATCACTTCCCTTTACCATTTATAGACCAGATGTTAGATAGATTAACCGGACATAAGTATTTTTGTTTTCTAGATGGATACACCGGTTATCATCAAATACAAATTGCTCCTAAGAATCAAGAGAAAACTACATTTACTAGTCCTTATGGAACTTTCGCTTTTCGAAGAATGCCTTTTGGATTATGTAATGCACCAGCAACATTCCAGAGATGTATGATGTCTATATTTAGTAAGTTAATTGACAATGGTATAGAAGTATTTATGGATGATTTCTCTGTATTTGGAACATCATTTGACACATGCTTAACTCATCTTGAAAAAGTATTAGAAATATGTGAGAAAACAAATTTAGTTCTAAACTGGGAGAAATGTCAATTTATGGTTGCGAGCGGCATTGTATTAGGGCATAAAATTTCGAAAAAGGCATGGAAATGGACCACTCAAAAATTCAAGTTATAGCTAAATTACCACCTCCAACTACGGTAAAAGGGGTAAGAAGTTTTCTTGGACATGCTTGGATTTTACAGACGCTATATAAAAGATTTTTCAAAAATTACTAAACCTCTATGCCAACTTCTCGAAAAGGACAAGAAATTTAAATTTACAATCGAATGCCTGAATGCTTTTGAACTCTTAAAAGAAAAATTAATTACAACACCTATAATAGTTTCACCTAACTCGGAGAAACCATTTGAGCTTATGTGTGATGCTAGTGATTATGTTGTAGGAGCAGTTCTTGGGCAAAGATATGAAAATATTTTTAAAGTTATATACTCGCTAGTAAAACTCTAAATGATGCTTGAAATAAATTATACAATTACTTGAAAGAGAATTATTAGCGGTAGTATATGGTTTTAATAAATTTAGACCTTATCCGATTAGAACAAAATGTATTGTGCATACCGATCATTCTGCTATCAAATATTTAATGCAAAAGAAAGATTCCAAACCAAGATTAATTAGATGGATGCTATTAATGCAAGAATTCGATTTTGAGATCGTTAATAAGAAAGGAACCGATAATCGAATTGCGGATCATTTATCAAGATTAGAAAATCATGAATTATCCGATATTGAAAATGAAATTATAGACAGCTTTCCCGATGAACAACTATATAATATCAATGAGTGGAAAATACCATGGTATGCTCGATATAGTAAACTATATAGTTAGTAATATTTTACCACCTATGCTAACTTTGCAAAAACAAAAAAAATTCATCCATGATACGAAAACCTATTTTTGGGATGAACCATATTTATATAAGCAATGTAAGGATTTAATTATTAGAAGATGTGTACCTTATGAAGAAATCGAACCAATTATTCAAAAATGTCATGATTCCGATTTTGGAGGACATTTTGGGACCGATAAAACCGCTTATAAGATTCTACGATACTGGATTTTACTTGGCCTACTCTATTTAGAGATGTATACGGATATATTAAAACTTGCGATAAATGTCAATGAGTCGGAAATATATCTTGAAAAAACGAAATGCCTCTGAATTTTATATTAGAAGTTGAAATTTTTGATGTTTGGGGATTAGATTTTATGGGACCTTTTATTCCTTCGTTTAGAAACTCATATATATTAGTAGTTTGTTGATTATGTTTCCAAATGGATTGAGGCACAAGCTTTACTTAGGTGTGATGCTTAAGAGTGTTTCAAAATTTCGATGAAAAATATTTTTACTAGATTTGGAATGCCGAGAGTGATTATCACCGACGGAGGAACTCATTTTAGAAATAAATACATTCACAAACTAGTAGAAAAATACAATATTACTCATAAGATATCCATTGCTTATCATCCACGAGACTAGCGGATTAGTCGAAGTATTTAATCGTGAGATTAAACGTATTTTAGAAAAATCGTAAACCCAAATAGGTTAGATTGGTCTATTAGGTTAGACAACTCGCATTATGGGCTTATAGGATTCGCTTATAAAACTCGATTGGAATGACTCCTTACGAGCTTATATATGGAAAAACATGCCACTTACCGATTGAATTAGAACATAAAGCATATTAGGCGATTAAAAAATTTAATTATAATATGAAGGAAGCTGGTGAGAAAAGATTGCTCGCAATTAAATGAATTGGAAGAATTAAGAAATGAATCATATGATAATGATCGGATTTATAAAGAAAAAATGAAATTATGGCATGATCGGAAGATTAATCGAGAGAAATTTTGAACCGGGACGGAAGTTTTGTTATATAATACTAGATTGAATTTATTTCTCGGAAAATTGAAGTCTCGATGGTTAGGACCTTTCACCATAACTCAAATATTTTCATACGAAACTATAGAAATCGAAGATCCAAAAGCTGGACATAAATTTAAAGTTAATGGGCATAGATTAAAACCATATTTCGAAGGTATAAGACCTAACTATAAAGAGGTTTTAATGCTTAGTCGACTCGATTAATAATTGAAATTAGGTCGAGCCGACGACGTTAACCAAGCGCTTTATGGGAGGCAACCCATATTAGTTATCTATTTTTATTGTATCTTAATAGTTGGTCTATATTATTGAAACTTTACTACTCAATTATTATTAAGAATCATCACATATTCGAACAATTATGATGAGAAAAGAAATTATTCGATTTAGAGCGAAATTGGACATTATTTTGGAAT
Organism: Papilionanthe hookeriana x Papilionanthe teres; assembly: GCA_022702705.1. Lineage (NCBI taxonomy): Eukaryota > Viridiplantae > Streptophyta > Magnoliopsida > Asparagales > Orchidaceae > Papilionanthe > Papilionanthe hookeriana x Papilionanthe teres. The sequence continues at coordinate 175,852,666 of CM040422.1, forward strand.
CTCGCCGACGGCGAGGTTGATACTCGCCGACAGCGAGGTTCGCGCCTAAATTAAATTCAGTTTATTTATCGAGCTCGCTAACAGCGAGAAATGTCCCGCCGACAGCGAGAACATGGGAGACAGTTTTTATAACTGAGTCGCCGACGGCGAGAAACTTCTCGCCGACAGCGAGGAAGTTATAAAGATGAGTTATTTATAATTTGAATGCCGATTTGGACTGTTTCAACACTAATTCCTTTGTGAAAACCCATTCTTAAATCATTCTAGATCTGCCTTCTTCACTAGAATTCATTCCATTCACCATAATGGCCTCCAAATTCTTAGATTCCTCTAATTCCGAGTGTTTAACCGGAGGAAATTTGTGAGTGTGGAAGCGCGACGGATCTTCAACAAGGTTTTGGTAAAGAAAAGAGTTATCAAGGAATGAGGATTTGTCAATCGAGGATTAGAGAATTCCACTACGAAGATAGAAGAAACGATCGCGCAGTGCAGCTTGGGAGGTATTTTGTTACACTATGTCCGTCGTTGTTATTCCAGTTGTGAAACGAGTTCTACTCTAACTTACATGCGATCAACAATGGGAATGTCTACGTCCGAGGAAGATGGGTGACGTTTACTCCATCAAGAGTAAATGAATTATTCTCTATAGAAAACACCTCGGTATGTCACTATTCAAATTTTGTGCCTTCTCGATATAATATGAATGAGATATTTCGATATCTGACTGATGAACCGGAAGATTGGGAAATGCGTGAAGGCGGGTATGTTAGTTTCTCTACATCACTTTTGAATCCTGTCTCAAAGCACTGGCACTTTTTCATCTCATCTAAATTGTTACCTACTATGAGGGTAAACAAGGTTTCGAAGGAATGCGCTATATTGAATTATTGTATTCCAAATGGATTGCTCTATTGATGTTGGATCATTAATTGTTAAGTCCGCATTGGGTTTAATTGTGCATGGGTCGGTTCAAGGACTAGGACACCCATCTACTATTTTTGCATTATGCAGTCAGTACCAGGTTTCTTATGAAGCTTGAGAAAAGGTTATGTTACCTTGGAAGCCGCTTGATCCTACAGATATGTTCCCTACTTTGGACAATAATGATGAAATTACATTTATCTCCGATAGAGCTTCACGGAATAATCCTATAGCAAGGCCTATTTCGGATAAAACGGAGTTACTTATGAAGAAAATTAAAGGAATGGAGAAAGAACTGCAGAAAGTGAGAGATTCGATCGACAATATATCCGATTTATTTGATCACATTGACTTGGAGGATGAAGGAACACTTTGATCATTCCGGACACCGGAAGCTAGCTTTCTTCATTTATCGAGAACGGAAGGGTTGGATCACCGAAGAATCTGCTCGGAGTTTCCCTTCGAGCCTTTCTATAACTTATTTGTGCATCATCGTCATATCGAAATATCGAGAAGATGAAGATTCGACATTGAAGAGTAGTAGTAAAGATTTTCATAGTATGTTTGTATTTATGTTATTTAATTTGATTTAGATTTTATTATGTGTGGAGTGATGATTTGAATATCTCAAACTTAATTGAGATATGCGTCATAGTTTTGTATCCGCATTTAGTGTGTCGTGGATTGGTTTGCGATGCTCGATTAGTAGTAAGGATTGGAGAATTGAAGTTTGATTATAGAGTTTAAAATTATGTTAGTTTGTACATCTCATGGATTTCAATATTAAAGTTAATTTGTTGTGTTGTGTGAATTTGTTTGTGTATAAGTAGCTAATCTTCATATTAAATTAATAAATTATGTGATCGGCAATATAATATAAGGCAAATCAAGGACGAAAATGAGTGACGAATTTCAGAAATTTAAATTTTTGGAATCTCGCCGACGGCGAGCAAAATCCCGCCGACAGCGAGCTCGATCTCGCTGACAGTGAAGAATAGAGCAAAATTTCTCGCCAACAGCGGATTTTTCCCGAGAGTTTTTGGTTCCGAAAAATATTAGCTCGCCGACGGCGAGAAAAATCTCGCTGACAGCGAGGTCGCAAAAAACACTTTAATTGACCGGTCAAAAATACTATTCATCATCCCCAACCTCTCATTTTCGTAAAAACTACCCTAGGGCTCAAGAAATTTCGGATTTAGAGGCGATTTCATCACTTAAAAACACCGGATTTCATCTTCTCTTGGTAAGTGCTTCACTCCTATGCAAAAATTTTTGATTTTCACCATGTATTTTCTCCACATTGAAAAATTTTGAAAAATCCTAAATGTGGAAGAATTACTCGGTAGAAATCCATAAAATTTGTTTTAATTTGATCTTAGATGTTGTAGGAAGCCTCCTTAGTAATATTAGGAAGTTTAGTGACAATTTTTGTGAATTTCATAGATCGATCGAAAAATGGCTCCGCGACAGAAAAGACGAGTAGATTACGATACTGACCGATTTGTCAATGCACGAGAACAAAATCGGTATTTTCAAAACATTCAAGCAAGAAAGTGCATTGCGAATCGAGTTTTTAAGAATCCGGGAGGCGAAGTTGAGCGGATCATTAAAGAACGAGGTTGGGAGAATCTCTGCTACATCACCAATAGAGCTGTTGTGGAAGTAGTAAAGGAATTTTATTCTAACCTGACTGCTGTATAGGACGCACCAGTAAAAGTATGTGGATTTATGGTTGACTTCAGCTACTGCTAGAATTAACGCCTTCTATGAAGTTCGGGACGGTCCAAATGAGTACGAAACATTTGGAACTATGCCGAGAACCTCTAGAAGATGTGATAAATTTTCTTACCGATGGGATCGGAGTTTGGAAGATAAAGCGGCGGGAAAGAGTGAATTTTCCTCTTTCTAAGTTAAATGCAAATTCTAAAGCATGGCACTATTTTATTTGTTCTACTTTGTTACCTACTTATCACCACAGTGAGGTAACAAGGGTTAGAGCAGTTCTGAATTTCTGTATTCAGAACAATAGAAGTATAAACATTGGAAGTGTCATCTATAGAAATATCTTAGCCACTACTGGAAATGAAAGTGGAGGGGATTGGGACATCTCGGGTTGATTTATGGAATCCGCCAACTCTCCGGAGTTGAGGCGAGCGGATGATGAGGAGTGGATAGAACCCATGAACCCACTCGCGGCGGCCAATATTAAGAAATATGAGTCTCATGAAGGATGGAGATCGGGAGTGAGAAGTTATTTCACTCGATCAAGTAGAGATATACCCTCTACTAGCTATGAACCTCCCGAGCCTACCACCCCTACCCTACAAGATCCGATGAATGAGTCGACACTCGCATAGGCGGAGTTTTGAGCAGTTTGGAGAGACAATGGGGAGAAGATTTGATCATTTTGATTAAAGGATTGATAATCTGGAGAGTAGACATGATTATGATAGTGAGTACCTGCAGAGACATTCAGAGTACGAGATAGCATATCATGAAGCCGAACGTCGCTACGGGAGTGGAGATTTAGATGTCATCTTTCCGGAATGCCCTGGTATACTCGGTATCATCTTGCTCGGTCTTCTCGGCTCCGAGATCAAGGAGGGGATGACAATATAGTTTGGGACTTCAATATAGAAGATTAGGACTTTATTTGTTTTGTTTGTTTGATGTTAAGTTATTTTGGAAACTTTTATATGTTTGTAATATTCGATACTTTATGTTGTGAGACATTGGATATTTGTTAGATTATTTGCTTGAATTGTTATAGTAGTTTAGTTTTTGTTTTTGTGTTAGTTAATTGCATTTGTTTTTATGTTAAATAGGATGTTAGTTTTCTTTAGTATGTTTTTATTTTATTCCGTATTGTTTTAAGTTGTAAAATTGTTAATGTGTTAGTTAAATTGTTTTAATATGTTAGTAATTCATATGTGTAGTGTATAGTTAATTTTAATTGTTGTATTTAATACTTATCTCGGATTTTATCCCTGCATTTTCTTTAAATTGTTATATATATATGGAGAATACTAACGATACAGGTTCAATGAAAAATCAAAAAGCCTGCAAAAATTTCAAAGAAAAAGAAATACCTAAACTTCAAAGGTATGATTTATTTACTTTCCTTTTTTTCATTATTTAGAGTAGATATAAAAATTTAAGTTTGGGGGGGAGTAAAATACAAATTTAGTTATTAACTTGTTCTCAATTTCTATTTTCAAATTATTATAAATTAATTTTTATAAGCAAATTTTTCAATTTAATTAATATGAATTATTTTATTTAATTATTATAAAAGGTTAAATGAAATATTTCTAGTGCTTTAATTAATTAAATAGAATAAAATATTTGGTTAAAGGGAATAAGAATATAGTAAACTATTTTTAGTAAGGAAAACTATATTCTAAAATTAAAATTCTTAAGTATTCAAGTGAAAAAGAAAAGATTGAAAATCAATGAAGTAAAAACTATGAAGTATATATAAGCTAAGAAATATTCCTAAGTTTCAAATTTAGGAAGATGAAGATGAAGTTCAAAATTATTAACAGGCTCTCCAGATACAGTAATCCTCATTAGTTTAAAAAAAAAAGGAGAAGCTTGAGGAGATGCCTTATCAAAATTGGCTTCATTTGAATTAACCTAAAAAGAAAAAAACTTAGATATTTCCAAACTTATGTTTATGGATCAAAATTTTACCTAATAGTATTTTCTTGAATTTCTTATCATATGAATATCTTAAGTAATTATTTTTTTAAATATAGTCATTCCTGAAATGAATAGTAAGTTAGAAATCTTAGACCTGATAACTAAATAATTTATTTCTATAAGATTAATTAAATTACATGAATTATTTTTATTTAACTTTATTATGATATTAATTAATCTAATTCATAGTTTATTTGAATTGAAAAATCTTACTATAGAAATCATTATTTTTATGTAGTACTAAAAATTACTTGAGGACAAGTAATAAGTAAGTTTGGGGGATTTTGATCACTGAAAATTTTATTAAGAAATTCATACCTATTTTTGATGAAATTGCACTTTAAAGAAATGTATTTTCTTTATTTTGTTGCAGGAATGTAGAATTTAGGTGATAAAAGCAAAAATCATAAAAAGGAGCGGATTTGGAGCAAAAAGAAGAAAATAATGCAATTTAGTGCTGAGTCGCCGACGGCGAGATCGAGCTCGCCGACGGCGAGGGTACGAGGAAGAAATTCCGAAGGATTTATAAGCTGTCTCGGCCGACGAGCGAGACCGAGCCCGCCGACGACGAGATGAGCAGCTGTTCGAAGACCTTCTAGAAGCCTCGCCGACAGCGAGGTAGTTCGACGCCGACGGCTAGGTAGTTCAAATGGCGCAGATACATTGAACCTGGACACTTTTTGAAGGGATGCTTACACACCTCTTGGTCCTTTGCTCACCTCTATATATAGAAGCCGAAATTCAGCTTCTAAGTGTGTTATAAGTGTGTGTTATTTTGTGTGATGTGTGCAGTTTTGAGTCTTTAAGTGTCAATTTTAGTCTTTAGAGTCTTAATTAGTGAGTTAGTGAGTTTTTAGCGAGTCTTGATGTACTGGAAGGAAGAGTCAAAGGAACTGCAAGAAGTCTGCTTGGGGATAAATCGAGATAAGTATTTATATTTATTGTTTTTAACTTTAAATGAAATCCATGCTTAGTTTAGTTCCCATGCGTTCTGAGTAGTTAATTTAGTCTTTCTTCCTGTTTATGAAATTAAGTGACTAGATGAACTAAGAATAGAAGTACTTTTAAATATTAATAAATTGTGATAATTTTTACTTAAAACTTAATTTACTTTCAAACTGGCCATTTGATTTGTTAAAATGTGTTGATTATCAACTATAGTAAAAATTACATCTGATATTCGGGGAATTCAAAAGCCTTGGAAGGAGGTGGCAAATAAATAGGGAAATAATATCACTGGGCGTAGAATAGAGCATTTTAGTGTGACGGACTAAAATATTCAATTCGGTCCTATTGTTTGAGAGCTGAAGTGTAGATGTTAGCCCTCGGGCGAGGGGAACGTGGGAGCTGCGAAGTGGCGGTCGGTATCCTCCCGGCCTAGCCGCATATTCGGTAATCAAACATAGGATTAGTCGATATTCTTTACACCTGGACGAAAGGGTAAAGAATAGGAATGCTCCTATTTGTCACAATACCTTAAAATTATCTATTTAAATTCATCAATCACTTAAATTTCAAAACAAGGGGAAAGATACTTTTTCTGAATAGTTAAGACTTATTTAGCAATTAGTTTAATTTCATGCACTTTCAATACGTATTAATTTTCTACTTAGTTAAGTTACCTAATTAAAATACTTAGTTTACTTTATTGCGCTTAAATTTAGAATTCCAAATTTTCGTATACTATTTTAAAATTATTATTATTATTATTTTAAAATTAGTTGTTATTTAATTTTCTATTTCCCTGTGGGATCGATAACAAGGACTCCACTAGAGCCCTGTATTACTTGATACGATACGTATACTTGCGTAGCATCCACAACATAAACAATTACAATTCTATACATATAATATAGCGGGGTCAAGTTTTTGGCGTCGTTGCAATTAAATTAAAAATATCATAATATAAAATTGTGGGTCATGCTCTCTCTATCCCACAAGGCCGATACTCTGGACTCTCTAGTTTTACTCATGTTGACTGAGAGAGAAACGAGCTATCATGAAATTAACTTTATGGGAGAGAGAAAATATCAGTTCAATAATTGCTATTAATCACACAATGTACAAATAACACAATGTAGATTTCAATAAAGAGGTATTTAATTCCTGCAGTAAATTACCATTTGAAACCTCATAAATTTTGTATTTGAATGCTTGAAATGCCAAACCAGCAAAGGAGCACATAGTCTCTATGTGCAGCCACTAAAGAATAACAACAATTTTTTATACATATCAATTAATCCCCATGTATTCAAATGTTAATGTGCAGCCACTAAAAATCTCTCCAAGTCACCATAATGGAAATACATATATAAGAACAATTAAAAATTACTTTTCCAAGTCAGTGGAACAAGGGCAAAATAAAAAGGCTCTAAAATTCTTCTGCAAACATACAAAAATGTAAGCCCACATGAGCATTTAAAACATTATTTCTTAAATCAACAAAAGAAGGAGCAAAGAAGGCTCTAAATACCCATTCCAAACCGTCAAAATGAAAGTTGAAACATAGCCTTATACATGCTTTTAAAAATCAGTAAAGTAAGGAGCAAAGAAAGCTCCAACTACCTCCCAAACCATTAAAATGAGAGCTCAAACATAGTCTTATACCTACTTTTAAAAATCAGTAAAGTAGGGAGCAAAGAAAGCTCAAAATACCTCCCAAACCATCAAAAATGAGAACTCACATATATGTTTTACACCTGCTTTTTTAAAGAAATCAGTAAAGTAGGGAGCAAAGAAAGCTCCGAATACATCCCAAACCATCAAAAATAAGATCTCACATATATATTTTACACCCGCCTTTAGAAAAATCAATAAAATATGGAGCAAAGAAAGCTCCAAATACCTCCCAAACCATCAAAAAAAGATCTCACATATATTTTAAAGCATGTTTTGAGAATCAGTAAAGCAAAGAGCAAGTTAGGAGCTTACAAGTATATCAAAATGTGAACTCAACTATATATCCTGCATTTCTTTTAAAAAAAATTAAACATTTCTTAAAAAGCAAATATTTTGAGCATAGGTTTTGCGAACCACCACAGACCAAATCCAGAGAATCACAGCAGAAGACCTCTTCAAAGTGATGGCCAGAAAAGATAAAACAGAGAAGTAGAAGTAGGATTTTTTACCTTGGCTTCTTGGTTCGAAGGAGGAAGGAGGAAGGAGGAAGGAGGAAGAAGGAGAGCCGAGCGGCACAGTAGAGAGAGCTAGGGCGACTCGTAAGGGAACAAATCTAGGGAATCGCAGCAGAAGACCTCTTCAAAGGTATGGCCAGAAGAGATAAAACAGAGAAGTAGAAGTAGGACTTTTTACATTGGCTTCTCGGTTCGAAGGAGGAAGGAGGAAGGAGGAAGGAGGAGAGCTGAGTGGCATGGTAGAGAGAGCTAGGGTGACTCGTAAGGGAACAATCGCGAATAAGATAAGGGTTACGGAGGTAATTTGAAGCCCCTAAACATGAACGAAAATGCGAACCGCGAGAGTCCCCCCACGGTCGGCGTGTAACAGAAAAATGAAAACGGAGTTTCCAAATAAGCTGTCAAAAAGCGCAATTCAAACAGTGTTGCGGAGTTTTCAAAAACGCTGCCACACTTATAAGCTGTCCCAAACAGGCACTAAAGCTCAGAGACGAATTTACCTTGCTTGAGCTGCGATTTGATCGGTGGAAATCGTGTTAGAGTCGCTCAAAATCGCTAGAGAAGATCGCCTAGAAATCGTCGAATTCGCCCCAACAATGACACTGAAAGAGAGTAGGAGAGAAAATGAGGTTTAGTCGCTTGGGAAATGAGTATTAGGGCATTTACGATTTTTCATTTGATATTTTCAACACTATGAAGTTACTTAACGACCTTACGCAAGAAAGTCCTCTCTTTACACATTTGACACCAAAATAGTCTTATGTTTTATCTTTCACGGCGTTTACCCACATGTATGGGTTTAAGTGAGTCGAGTTGACTCATAAGATGGCTTGTGCTCGTCTCTATAAATGACTCGACTCATAAGCCAAGCTCAAGCCCGCCCTGATTCTACTCGTTAGCTTGTTCTTGGACTTGCTTGTTTAAAATATACTCAAAATATATTACATTTCAAAACATTATCTTTAAATTATTAAAATCCCAACATCTTAATTTGTTATATTTTACAAAAAGTGATTTGTATTTATCTCCTAATGAATCATCTTATTTGTCATTTTAATTTTAGTAATAGTTTAATCATTTATAATACACAAGTTGACTAAAGAGCCAGTCTGGCTCGAACTCATATACTTATACTCGATCTCGAACTCAAACTCAATTAATTAATCATGCAAACGTTCAGGCCCATCACGATTAGAACTCGACTCAACTGATTTTTGCCACATAATTCTTATATATTTATATATCTCACACCAAAATATTATGAACTTATCAAGCGCGCAATACTAATTAAAGCTATACCGTAATTAATTACAAGCAAATTAACACAGCTGAACTGAAACACGACACACATGTAGGGGTGTAAACGAACCGAACACGAACGAAGAATAGAACTAGTGTTCGTGTTCGTGTTCGTTAGAAATCTGATTTGTTCGTGTTCGAAATTGTTCATGAGGTTAATGTTCGTGTTCGGTTCGATTTGTTCGAACTTAGTTCGAATTGTTCGGAATGTTCGTATTGTTTGACTTGTTTGAAATGTTCGGAATGTTTGAATCGTTCGAAATGCTTGAAATGTTCGAATCATTTGCCTTGTTCGAATTGTTCGAATTGTTCAGAACTATTTATATTATGTATGAATTTTCTTTGTTATGTTTAGAACACAATAGAAAAAATGCACATTAATGCAATAGAAAAAATATGAATGTATCTAAATCACTATAGAAATTTATTTACATAATCTTCCATATTTTATATAAGTCAACATGCAAAATGGCAAACCTATAACATGTGGGAGGCACACGAGTCCCTAATTATGGTTTCACTTTTCAAAAGGATACCTACTAAGTGAGAAATTTGCAAACATGTAGTGTGGTTTAACAAAGAAAAGAGTCTCCAAATCTGTAAAATCATAATACATGTAAATCTACATAACAAAATTTCCACATTACAGACACGATACTATGACAACAAAGACACTCTCTCTTGTCTTTCTATATCAACATTGCTGTCATCACCTTCAACCAATGTCGGCTCGCTCCAACTAGCAGTTCTTAAAGGGTCAAACTTTGCACGATCAAAAATGGTCGGTTTGAAGCCCGTTGCCCTCGCAGACACCATAGGCATTACAAGCACTGAAGATGCATTAATTGATTGTTCACTTAGACCAACTGATAACGAGCATGTAGCCTGCAAGAGGATAAAATCTGTGGAAGCCGAAAAAGTTTGATCTTGATTGATAATTATAGTTCCATTTCTAAGAAAATGCACCTTAGCTTTAGCAAAGAAAGTCCTTGCATTCGCCAAAATTGCACGTGGAGATGATTTAAATAAATTTATTTCAATCTCCTGTGTTAATATGGATGAATTGCTGCTGAGACAATTAGAATTTGTGTTACTAAAGGAGGTCATTTTAGACAAAAAATTTGGCACAAAAGGAAAAAAAGAAAATTTTGATTTGTGTCTGCAACATCTAATATATATTAAAATAAACAAAAGAAGAAGAAAAACAATCACCATTTTAGATCAGGTGCAATACTTTGAGCAAATGAAGAAATTAAAGAATACGAATCTTTGGTTTCGTCACCTGGAAGAACCAGTGAGAATTAAGCAGAATAAAAGCACACATATAAAATAGAAAAATCCTCAATCGCTACCTTTAACATCAACAGGTGCCAACAATAGGATATGTTTTATTGAACATAAGTGCACATCCCTTGGCATCAGTTTTTGCATTTCTGCCTCTAATAACGCATCAAAATGTGTGCTATCATGTGTGAATTACTGATAATTTATAAGAAGAAGTTAAAGCAGGCTTGCCTGATATTCTTGGAAATATATAAATCCTGTACAGATGGAGAAGAAAGTCCATGCAATCTGAAACATGGGGACGATAAGGAAAAAAAAACTCAGCATGAAACTAATAATTAAGTAATAAGATCCATGCAATCTGCCCATTACTCCCACACCAGGCTCAAATGGAGATCCAAATCAGAACTTCATGAGAATTAGGAAAAAAAACAACATATTTACATAATTTTAAATTTTAATTAAACTCCATAAGGCAGCTCAAAAGTTTTTTTGAATTGACCATATATTGCATAGATAGAACAACACTGTACTCTTACTAGAATTTTCATCAAAATAAGATCTTAGTTGATAGAAAAGGAAAACAAGACAAACTAAAAAATTTGCTAAAGAAAAACCTCGCACTTTTGCTGTAATGTCATTTTTCAACCATTTTCGAGGAGGAAGCTAGTGCACTTGATTTATCATTGCCACCATTTTCATCAAATTGGATGCCATTAAATATGACCTTAGAGCTCCTATATTGGCTACCAAAGCCACTTCCAAATCCCCACCCAAGGCCAAATCCTACTCCACAACCTCCACCTTCAGATAAAAAATGAAAGGAATTCCAATCATTAGAGATAAACTCTGTAGGAGAAAGGGGAATTTAAATACATACCACACAGTTCTTATGTATTTACATATCTAACACCTGAGCCAACTCAAATCATATCATAAAACTTTCATACCTGTATAAACCCAATCCATGCAGGATTAGTTTTGCTTCATCATCCACATAAATTTCCATAGCCATTTTTGAAGTATGCTATCAACCCTTACTCTTCTACTCAACTATTATTTATATATTGAAAACAAAACTTTACAACTATTAGTATTTCTCAAACGATGGCCATGAACTTGACAATGGTAGCAAAAAGTTGGGACTTTTCCAAACACAGCTTTTGACAATAACCATGAGTTCTAAATATCACTCAAATTTCTTTTTGAAAAGTACATGATATTTACATGTCAGCAGACAACTCTAGCAACTAATAACATTCCTTTACATACTGTTAAAGCCATCACAAAATAAACAAAGCCCATCATCATGCAAATAAACCTTTCAAAGCATCAAATATGACCAACTATATAAACAAATCTGCAAATGAGGTCATGCAGTTGGAAAACTACATGCCCAAACGCCCAAGTAAATAAAAAAAACCAACATAAAATTTCTGCTTTACTGCTTATATAACATAAGATTAAAGCTATCTCTACCGTACTAGTAAACATTATATTTGTTTAATTGAAGAATAGAGAACTATAATAAATTCCATCACCAGCAATTGTTTCTCGGTGCATACTGATGCTTAAGAAGAGAGTCCTATTATCACAATCATAATTATTAACTAAGAGAGCTTAAATATGTAGGCAAGTGAATTGTGCTTCATCAAACAACTTACTGTTAAAGCAAGCCATCAAACAACATACTGTCAAAGCAAGCCTTGAAAAGATCCAAAGGCACAAAATCATTCAATCTACTAACCTCAAATACATATAAAAAAGCACTCCTGGGTTATTCAATGCATTGAGTTGTTAAATCTCATCACTTATTGTCATAAGCAATTCAAAGATTGAATCACTCAAAGATGACACATGTTGAAGCTTATCTAGCTTAAGAGATAAATCATTCTTAATTCAAGAAAACATTCAAGAAGATTCATCAAAAAGGTAATTTGTATATAAGCGTGTACTTGAATTGTGAGAATACAGAAAATCAAGTTATGGGTAATATAACTGCTCCCATGAAGTTTCAAAAGAAACACGTACATACCACTCAATTCTTATATATTTAACTATCTAGCCTCCAAAATTCGAAACACGTGAACCTATCACTTCTGCTATATCAAATTCTCGATAGTTCAACATTATAGCACAAACAAAATCACTTGATTGCTGATTCATGTAGATCTCAACATTTTGAGTGGTATATATGTAACGAATTGAAGCTAAAAAAGTAAAATAATAGATATACAAGAATTAAGTGGTATGTATGAAAGTTTTCTCGAAAAGATAATATCACAAATATTGGCATATTCACAATGCCCAATTTGTATACTTGATTCAAAAATAGATTCCACCAGAACTTTATTAATAAAAACAAATGAGCAAAACCCTTTTAAAGTTTCCTGAATTTTGATTGAAGAAAATAATATACACATTTTCTTGGAAAGCCAAACTCTATGGTTGCAATAGTATCAGAAAAGAGGACCGAATAGCATATAATACCTTTTAAAGTTGAACAATCCAACCCAATTTTACATATCTATATGACATTAAACTTTTTTTTTTGTGCCAACCTGGGCATCTGGAACCAGGGATGGGAGAGAGGGAAATAGCTCTCTCACCAATTTTGGGAGTTATTGCACCAGCAGAGCGCAATGCTCACAACAAAACCAGATCTAGAGGCAATACAACATTTTTTATGTGATATTTCACTCCCAAAAATGTCAAAACATAGGTATAACTCAAAAAAAATGTCAGCAGCCTTTTTTCAAATTAGGTAACCCAAAAATTTGCCAGCAACCTTTTATTTAAAGCTCCGAAAAGATTCATAAGTTCCCCATTAGATTAGGAGGATCAAGCTAACTAGCATCTGTAATTCTGGTTGTGAGCGACTAAGTAGAGAGAGCAGAGATCAGTGAGCTCACATTCAAACCAGATCTAGAGGCAATAGGTCATGTTTATAAGCAAGATTTCACTCCCAAAACTTCAAAAACTAGGTTTCACTTAAAAAAATTTAAGTTATGAGCCCAATCTAAAGATAAATCTGAAATAGTAAAGAAAATACACTCAAATATTACTCACCGGTAACCTTACAAGCAACCAAGCAAGAATGCGCGCAAAAAAACAGATCTATAGTCAATATGAAGACAAACAGATCTACATTTAACCTAGGTTTCACTTAGAAAAAAAAATGAAAGAAATAAACCTAAAAAAATTTATGAAAATTTAACCTAAGAGGCAAACATGAAGTTAAATTTTGAAATGTTAAAGAAAATATACTCAATGATGAGTAGATGACGCCTCGGTAGGCCTACAAGCAACCAAACAAGAATATCGAGCACTGAAGCAAGAATACCGAGTAGTCGATCCAACGTCGACTCTATGGAAGACAAATAGAAGCAGAGATTAGAGAACGAACACAAACATTCAACCCCAAGCTCTTGACGAGATAAAGCTTTTCGCGGTTTTGAGGCGAAGAGAAGGAGAGTCGGTTGCTTTGCAATCTTCCGAGAGAGGGGAGAGCCGAAGCGTGAAGCGTGAAACAGAAATGTGGGGTTAGAATTAGGGCTTAGGGAGTTCTATTTTAAGTTACTATATATTAGATTATTAATATATATAAATATTAATATATTATATTACTTATATAACTTATTTTATATAAATATATAATATTTATATTACTAATAGTTTGTTATTGATATGTAATTATTATTAAGTTATTATATATTATAATTTATAGAATTGAATTTTTTAAAATTTGATAAAATTTTAAAATATATATAATATAATTATTTTTAAATTTCATAATTTTTTAATAAATAATTATTCTAAATTATTTTATATTTCGAACAATATCGAACCGAACACGAACGAACGCGCCACTGTTCTTGTTTGGTTCGTTTAACAAACCAAACGAAAAAAATTGTCCGTTTTCGTCTCGTTTGCTTATCGAACGAATTGAACATGAACCGAACAAGAACTGTTCGCGAACAACGAGCTTTTTTGACAGCCTCTAGCCCTACTAATACTCCCACAAAAATAGATAACAAAATATTGAATTGCCCTATTAGCCTTACGGTAAGTCTTCAAATTATGTGGGTTGGCTCGGCATGGCGGAAAGCTTCGTCGGTGCTGTCGTAAAAGAAGCTTGACTATATATATATATATATATATATATATATATATATATATATATATATATATATATATATATATATATATATATAAAATTGGAGGCTTACGACACTCCGAGTTATTTGTACTCAAATTTGCTATTTCTCGGCAATATAATAAATTTCTTGAGCTTCTTTTTCTAGTTTATTTTCTCTCTCTTCTTATCTTTACTTTTTTTCTTTTTTTGTTTTGTTTAACTAGTTGATTTTTTTAACAAGATTTTGATGTCACTCACGAGGAAACTTTCATTTGATAACATTAATTAAAACTTGTCATTCATGAAATGTATACACCATAGTATCTGATTATTGATATCCATTTTAAGCATCTCCGTGACCAATACATATATATATATATAATATCTAGACTTGAAATATATCTTTGATATAATGCTTTTGTAAATGGAAACTCTTTATTCTTTTAGTGTACGCTTGTATATAGTGCTAATTGTTTCCTGACATTTCTTTTATAACAACTCAAACATGCATTTGACACACAGCTTTCTCTTTAGTGCATCAAATCAATTCTCATGTTGTTTTTTAATGTGTTCTCAAGATCAATAAAAATTGTACGATATCCCTTTTCTATTCTCATGATATTTTTCACAAATCTCTTTAAGAATGGAACTTCTTGTGTATATATCCTCTTAAGCTCAATAAAAATCATATGAGTTATCATTTATGCTCTCCGTATTTTTCATTGTTAATTGTTGCAGAGAAATTGCTTCCATAATTAATGCTCTTGAGATCAAAATAAATTGATTTTTTGATGTTTGTATGATATACATTTGAGTTATCTCATTATTTTCATCTACAACTCCGTTGTCTGATTTATAATTTTTTTTTTATTATCACAGTTTGTAACATCTTCAGCTTCCTTCTCTCATTCCAAGCTAATTCCTTTTTTTGAGGCAATCAATAATATAAATCATTGTCTTTTAATTGTGATTTTATAAAACATTCAATATTTAATTGCAGTATCTTTTTCTTTTGCTGTCTTTTTATTGCTTACTGAGTTTTTATCATATTTGCATTTAACGTATCTCATTTAATCAAACTTTAAACCCACTTAATTATCTAAGTTATTAGATGCCGGTGACCTTTATTCTATGCTCAAGATGAACCTTTAGTTCAACTAGTTCTGTTTGTTTATAATTTTGTTTCAGTTTCTTTGATTTATTTATGAAAATGTCATTATATGCAAATTTCATTTGTAAGCTTCGCTAAATAGTGCGTTTTTAAACATGTTTATTATCAATATAATGAATAATTACCGTTTTTCTCTAAATTTAGTCATATATACTTAAATTACTGGGGGTCACTTTCAGGTTCTTTCAGTAATTAGCTTTTTGTATGATCTGACATTTTAAAGAATGATGCTAGGCTGAAACTAAACTTTTTTGTATGATCAGACAATTGGAGCATCAAAGCAGTAAGGCGAAAGACAAAACTGGTGCAGGGAGAATGAGGTACCTTCGCCATTTACCCCGAAGGTTTAAAAGCAACAACTTTAGAGAAGGTAACAATGTATCATGCACAACTTTTTTATATATTCTTTTTGTTCGATTATGTAATTGGCTATAATCTGCACTAGTTATAATCTAAGGATGCATAATATGAAATTTTATGTATAACCTGCAGGAACCCAAGCTGCTCCGAGGAAGAGGGCTGCTGCAGCTGCTCCCAGCGCATTTTAAACATTTCCAATTTGCTTGCGTACCACACCTTTCTTATGTATTTACGTTTGTACCTCCAAAATTTTAATATTTATTATTTTACAATTTTGGTGTAATAAATCTTTGTTTGCATTTGCATTTGCATTTGTATATCTTTGTTTGCATTTGGGGGAATTTACGTACATGCCACACAATTCTTTTATTTTGACATATCTAACATCCAAAGTTTAATTTTTACACAACATTTTGATGCATAAACTTATGTCTGAAAATGTGTATTTTACATCCAAATGGATAGTGATTGATATTTTTGATGTGATACTAAAGATTTAAGTGTAGTACGCATGTAAATATGAATGTTTAGGTGTCAGATATAAATAGACAAGAATTGTGTAGTATTTATGTAAATGCCCTATTTATTTATTTGGATTTCTATTCTCTTCTGCTTTTTAGAAGGATATTTTCAATTCATTATAAGATAGATTTGGGGTGCATTATTTGGATGAAATGAAAAACTAATTTGGTATTGTTAAAATTTGGCTGTTTAATCTTCTGCTGTTTTTCTTAATTATTTTTAATATTTAGTGCAAATGAGTCAAAGAGAGTACCATCGGGTTGAATTTTATGCACTAGTGGGCTAATGTACTAAATTTGAGTAGCCTTCGAGCCTGTTTGGGCAGCTTATAAGTGCGGTGGCGTTTTTGAAAACGCCTCTTAATTATTTGGTTCGCGCATTTTTGAAAACACTGTCTGTCGCGTTTGAGTTTTTGACACTAAACACAGGCTGCTGGTCAAACCCCGCGGTAGACCAGCGGGCCGCGTTTCAGGATAACTGTTTATCTTGAAACGCACAAGCTGCCCCAAACAGACCCTTAATTTGATTGTTTAACTTATGAGTTTGCTTGTTGGGATAGTGTTTAAATAAAAACGATGATATATTCTAGAATTTAGTTGTGGGGAGTTGTTCGCGGACTTGCATAAGTTGGGCTGTCAATTTGGATTAAATAATTTGATATAAAAGATGCCTATGCTGAATTTGAACCAACTCAAATTTTCATGATTTGAATCCGACACATTTATTAAATGGATTGGAAGGCCTAAATCAAAATCTTCTTGCCTTTAACATGGCTGGCTCGAATCTAAACACAAAGAAATCGTTTAGCATATTTATAAACAATCATATATGAAAAGAAAAAAAAGAAAAAAACAAATAGAATGCATAAACGCATGATATAAAATGCCTTACGAAATGAAAAATACAATATAATATTGTTGAAGTTAGATATAAAAGATCTTGCGGGTTATGGAGTCAACATCGGATTGGTATGTCAATCTAAACCATACTCAAAAATCAATCAAGTTAAGACTTTTGAACCTGATCACTACTAGAAAGTTAATAGAGCCATCATAAACCTTTTTTTTTTTAAATTCAGGAGTAGTGTCATTTAGGGCCCGTTCGGGGCAGCTTATAAGTGCTGGGGCGTTTTTGAAAACGTCACGGTACCGCTTGGATCGCACGTTTTGTCCGCTTATCCGAAAATGTTGATCTACTTTGCAAAGTTATATCTTGCTTTATTTTGTATATTTTGTAGTATGGATGGTGAACAAGCTAATCACGATGAGGAAC
The DNA here is from genome assembly GCA_022702705.1 of Papilionanthe hookeriana x Papilionanthe teres. NCBI lineage: Eukaryota > Viridiplantae > Streptophyta > Magnoliopsida > Asparagales > Orchidaceae > Papilionanthe > Papilionanthe hookeriana x Papilionanthe teres. Next base: position 175,870,469 of record CM040422.1, read on the forward strand.
AAGTTATCCACAATTGCAGAGTGGCATTAATCATTACGTTCTTGTACTATTACCATCTTACGTATGTTGTCTGAAACCCTTGCATGACATCCAAACTGATTGGTGATAAATGGGTAGGTGAGTTATTTCAGGGTCACCCAACTCGTTTCTTCAACATGTTCTGCATGACGAAGGTTATTTTCTGTGACCTGCTTAATGAACTCCGGCAACACTATGGGTTGCATGGGTCAAAAAGAACCATGCCAAGGGAAGTTTTGGCAATAACTCTTTATATCTTATCCTATAATGAATCTATTTGAGACACAATGGAGAGATTCCAACATTCATCAGAAACCATTAGCAGGTGACCCACTTTTTAATGTTTACAAAAATAGCAACGGCACCAAAAACTTGATCCTGCTTAATATATATTTAATTTTATGATGGAATGTATAATGTGGATTCTACACAAGTATACGTATCGTATCAAGTAATACAGAGCTCTAGTGGAGTCCTGGTTATCGATCCCACATAGAAGTTTTAAAAGATTTGTAACAGCTAAATTTAAAAGGATTTACTTATTAATATAGTATACAGAATTTAGAATACTTAACTAAAGCGATCTAAAGTAAACTAATGCTTTAAATAAACTTGATTTAAAGATTTTAGAAAAAGTATCCTTCCCCTTGTTTTTAGAAACTTAACTGAATGATGAATTCAAATAGATTTTTTTATTGTATTGTGACACATAAGAACATTCCTATTCTTTACCCTTTGGTCTAGGTGCAAAGAACATTGACTAGTCCTATGCTTGATTACTGAATTTGCGGCTAGGCTGGGAGCATACTGGCTGCCACTTCAGAGCTCCCACTTTCCCCTCACCTGAGGGCTAACATCTACACTTCAGCTCTCAAACAATAGGACCAAATTGAATATTTTAGTCATCGTCACACTAAAATGTCCAATTCTACGTCCGATAAATAATATTTCCTATTTATTTGCACCCTCCTTCCAAGGCTATTGACTTCCCTGAATATTGGATGTAATCTTTACTATAGTTGATAATTCAACATGTTTTAACAATTCAATTGGCCAAATTGAAAGTAAATTAAGTTTTAAGTAAAAGATTATCACAATTTATTTTAATATATTAGGCATTTCTATTTAATTTTATCAATTCACATAATTTCATAAACAAGGAGAAAGACTAAGAAAACTACTCATAATGCATGGGAATTAAACAAAGCATGTATTTCATTTAAAGTTAACAACAATAAACAAAGATACTTATCTCAATTTCCTCCCTAAGCAGACTTCTTGAAGTTCCTTTGATTTTTCCTTCTAGTACAACACACTTCTCAACTCACTACTTACACTTACTCACACTAAACTTCAACTTAGACTCAAAAGCACACTAATAGAATACTCTAAGACTCCTAAAATAGACACACTACATACTAAAATTCATCCTCTATTTATAGAGGTAGACAAAGGTCCAAGGGGTACTTAAGCACCTCTTCAAAAAGCGTCCAGGTTCAATGTATCTGGCATTTTGAACGGTCTCACCGTCCGTGAGAAACGACCTAGCCATCAGCGGGGCTTCTAGAAGGTCTTCAAACAGCGCAATCTCGCTGTCGGCGGGCTCGGGCTCGCTGTCGGCGAGGTAGTTGCAAACCTTTAAGAAATTCTCTTTATAATCTCGCCGTCGGCGGGCTCGATTTCGCCGTCGGTGACTTAGTTCATTATGCATGTATTTCTTCCTTTTTGATCCAAATTTTCTCTATTTTATGCTTTTTTTCTTCCATCACTTATAAATCTTCGTTCCTGCAATAAAATAAAGAAAATATCTTTCTTTAAAGCGCAATTTCATAAAAAATAGGTATGAATTTCTTAACATATTTTTCTGTGATCAGAAATTAATAGCATAACAACATATTTCCATCTATAACGCCTAACAACATTCACATAACTGCCAAACATAAGTTTTCCAATCACAATACAATGAAAGGATGTATCAAGATCACACTCAAAGCATGTATATGTTATTCAACTTGAGATAAAAATTAATAGCATTACAGTAGTCTAATCTCTAAAACTAACAAAATTCATTAAAGTATACTCTATAGCTTATGTTATGAAGATATCCAGTTCAAAATCTAAAGAAAGGAAAATTAACATGCACACCAGACACTCAAAACAATATCCAGTTCAAAATCTGCAACTGCTTTGGCAAAGTCACTCAAACCAATATTTCAACTAAGCCCAAGATCAAAAGTGATCTGAAATGATGCCAAATATGCCAACCATGTGTGTAGCATAACAACTACAACAACAAGAGATACAAAGCAAGATAACAAATCAGGTTGAAAAGAAAAAAAAGTCCACCACATGAAAAAACCTTCAAAGCTGTACAATGCCATTGTGGATAATGTCGTCTGTTATTCGCTCCCTCAAAGCTGTCATCTCCGATGCACCTTCACCATCTTCGGTGTGTGCTTCAAGAGAAGTCATGTCAAGTTGTGGTATGTGACGTCCCACATGAAATTCAAATGCTTCGGGTGGGATCTGTAATGAATCTTGTTCAACCACTGCAAATTCTGTATCTGATCTTGAGTGATGCCGTCGGATAAAGTTGTGTAGTGCCATTGTGGCCACTACTATCTGCACCTGCTTTGGAAATGGGTAATTAGGCATATCACATAATATAGCCCATTTCTTCTTCCATACTCCGAAGCCTCTTGCCGCGTAAGGATGAATGTCTTTATTTAAAGCAATCTTTCTTGCGTCGTGCCGCTCCGCTTGATCTTTCAAAATCTGGGATATGGTATTTTATGTCTGGATATGGCTTTAGATACCCCCTTTGTAAGGAATATCCGACATCGACCAAATAGTACTTACCTGTTCAGTTAAGGTAATAAGCAATAGAATTATGAAACGATACGTACTTGTTACATACACTTACTTGGAGGTGGATGAGGGAAACTATTTCTTCGGTTTCTAGTGGCAAACCTGAAAATACGGCTATCATGTGCGCTACCTTCCCATCCAGCCATTACAAAGGTGAAACACATGTTGAAATCACACACGACCATTACATTTTGTGTTGAGGATCCACAGCGTCCGATGTATGCAACCTTTTCTGTAGCAGACAGCCTTACATCGACATGTGTTCTGTCAATAGCTCCAATACAGTCCTATTTTTGAGGAATTACTCCATCAGCATTTATATCATTACTGTACATTAATTTAATGTTAAAGAAATACCTTAAAGAACGACATGTATCGAGGGTCATTTGCAATATGTGTGGGAATGGAATGGAACATTGGATCCTCGGGTTTAACTACCTGGTGTGCCAAGCTCACTAGTGCATTCAAACCAACTGAGAAATATCTGCTGATGGTCTCTGAGGAATGTTGAAATTGCTCCATAGCTAATCTAATGGGTTCGTTATGGGATAAAATATATAGGGTAATCGCTAACACCTCTCTTGTCGTCGTTCTTGTAGAGCCGTGCAACCCATGGTGATTCCAAAGTTTATTAAGCAGGTCGAGAAATATCTCTTTCGTTATACGAAACATGTTGGCAAACCGTGTAGGGTGGCCCTGTAATAACTCACTAACCCATCTATCTCCAATATAACTCGATGTCATACAGGGTGTTCGATCAACTCATGTATGATAGTAATGGTAGAGCATGGCAAGCAGGAGAGCAACTTTGAGGTTCTGGCTAACTTGTTCTTCATCCATTCTATGAAATCTCAACATTAGTTATTTTTTAAAGATCAATAAAAATAACATGAGTCAATTGTAGCCATACATAGATAGTAGAATGGAGGGTGTGAACATCAAAACATAATATAATAAAAGATATACTAATGTGCCTCCATGGAAAATAGTAAAGAGTTCATTACAATAAATAATACAAATATCCATAGTAAATAAAATCTAAACGCCAAAAGTATTCAATCTTTCATGAAAGAACGCAAGTAATCAAGTTGGACTTCTGGGTCTAAACTCTCAAAAAACTGTCTCTGACTTGAGTTTCCAAGCACCTTAACATAATTCAAATACATAGCTTTGTCTTCCTTAATACCAGGATGTGCATTAAGGAGCTCAATACATTCCTTAATTGAGTTATCCTTTGCTGGTTCAAACCTAGCTTTGCGAGTTTCAAGGATTGTCTCTATTGCGGGAGGGAGATTTTTTGGATGGTCTATTAGTCACTGTTGGTTGGTGTCACATGTGAAATCCTAATGAAGGAAACTAAGTTCCACTCTCCTTTTTGGAGATATGGTTTTTGAGGATCTTCTAGTTGGCACTTTTTGGTCATATGCATATGTGACAAACACGAGCTTGGTTTTATGTGGGTTAAAGGTAAACAGAAACCCTTTTTTTTGCAAGGGCTACTATCTTCTTGTAGTGATAGATTCATAGTGATAGACTCGTTTGTTGGTATACTGAGTTCTCTGAGACCTCGCGCATGCACAAAACTATAATTACTTACTTCTTTTATCAATTTCTACTTGTTTATTTTGTACAATTTGTGTTTATTTCCATTCCTTGTATATTTAATTTTGATTATTTTAAGTTTTTTACAATATTTATCAGTGTATTTTCTTTACATTTACATTTCACTTATTTTTCCTTTGGTGGGTTTGAGAGGTCAATGATGAGACATTTGACCTTAAGGGTTTAGATGATCTGATAGTCTTTGTTGGTTGGTTTCACATATAAAATCCTAATAAAGGCAATAAAAATCCTCTCTTCTTTTGGAGATAGGTTTATGAGGATCTTCTAGATGGCATTTTTTGGTGATATGCATATGTGACAGACACGAGCTTAGTTTTATGTGGGTTAAAGGCAACCAAGAACCCTTTCTGTTACAAGGTCTATTGTGTTCTTGTTTTGACAAATTCGTTGGTTGGAATATTGAGTTCTCTGAGACCTCATGATCCACTTTAAAGTTACCTTTTTTTATATACAATTTATGCTTAATTTTTAAGGAAATTATGCTTTAATGAAAGCTATTTTTATGTTTTTGGTTTATACATAAAAATGAAGCAAAAAATGGGCATAAAGGAAGAAAATTGCAAACCAGCCGTTCTGGCTCCTAGGCACGACAGTTTCTTCTAGAAGATTAAATTAATGAGGCCGGATTTCAAATAGGTTGTTGAAGCAACCTTTAGTCATTTTCAAAGATCTATAAATAGGGATTAATTCCATAGCATAGGGGAGTCATTTTATAGTCATTTCACATATAGTCCAAAGTGTGTAAGTGCTTAGAGAGTTCTTTGAGAGTCTTTGTAATTTCTAAAGTTTGCACTCCTGTAAGAGTTCGTTGGAGTCCGAAAAGTCAGAGAACTTCAAAGATTGTCTTGGAAAATATTCTGGATAAGTATTTGTAACTTTATTCTTAAGTAATGTATTTTGGATTTGGGTTTTATAAATTTTTTTTGTTTTGTTATTCAAATTCTTTCTAAGTAGTTTTATTTTCTTTCTCCTTATGATACACCTAAAATATATAATATTTTTTATGCACATTTTTATACCTATTTTTGATGATATTACACTTTAATGGAAGGTATTTTGTGTTTTTCTTGCAGGTATGATGAAAATGAGTGATTATGATGAAAGGAGCAAAATTTGATCAAATTTGGAGCAAAAAAATGAAGAAAATTTGGGCACTGGCGGCTAAGCGCCGCCACAGTTAAAAATCGAGATTAACTTGAATTTGGCACTATTTTCAAAAGGGATGAGATGCAACTCTTGGTGGTAACTTCCATAACTTCCTTTGGGCGGCAAGTTTGAATGAAGGGGTGCATTCTTTGGTGGATACATTGAATCTGGACACATTTTGAAGAGACACCAAGGCACCCTTTGGTTTAATTTTTAAAGAGAGTCTTATGAAAGATTAGGGGCTCTTCCATTGCATTTTGAAGAGAGTTTTTACAGAGTTTTTATTATATTTTATAAGAGTTTTGATTAGGAGTATGAGTAGAGAGTAGAAAAGCAAAAACGGTAGGATTGAAGCCTTATTCTTCCCACTTCTTTTCTTTCCTTTAGTTTAGTTTGTATTGAAGTCTGAAGTCTGTTTTTGAGTGATCAGAGTTGGGAAACCTGCTTTGAGGAGTAGTTTTGTGAAGAGTCAAAGTTTCAGAGGAACTTCCTGAGTCTTGTGGAGAGGATTTTCAGATAAGTGTTTACTTTTGTTCTTACATTTAGTTTTTAATTAATACTTGTTGTGTTTGTTATTTTTCTTATGATTTTTAATTTAAAATCAATATATTTTTGTATTTTCTCAATGCATTATGAGTAGTTTACTTTTATCTTTTCCTTTCTTAAATGAAGAAGTAATTCCTGAAGAATTGTTGTGGAATGTATATGTGTTTAAAGTTGGAAGAACTTGTGAAGATTGATTCTATAAACTTTATTTACTTCTTAATTTGGCTTGTTAAGATGTAAAATTTGTGGTGAGATTATGTAAGATCCAATGCGACATTGTCTCATAAAAGTTAGTAAGAATCACATGCAATTATATGGGTGAAAATTGTAGTTCATATAATTGAATGCAATATATTAGAAGATGTTTTAAAATGGGAGTAAAATTAGAGGATTTTTAGTGTGACAGGCTAACAACACCTAATTTGGTTTGAAGTTTTGAACTTTGTTATGAGAAGTTAGCCCCCAGGTGGAGGGAAATGAGGGAACTCTAGAGTGAGAGCTGGTATCTTCCCTGCCTAACCATGTTCAAAATGATAAAATTTTAAATTAACCAATGTTCTTTATAGAACTAAGTAAGGGTAAAGAATACATTTGCTTCTATTTATCACAACAAATTTAAATACTTCCACAACAATACTTTCATAATTATTACTACTTTATAAAGGAAAGAAAAAGATATTTTAGTTAATATTGTTTTACATACCGTGTTTACAGTTATTATCATTTTAATTTCTTGTTTGACTTTTATAAGAAAATTTAAAGAGTGAAATCAACTATCAAACTTTTTCAAAATCAAAAGATACTTTCAAAAGCCAATTTAAAAAGTAAAAAAGATAATTTTCTTATTTCTTTAAAGATTTTTCACTTTCCCCGTGGGTTTGATATCTCGGGGCTTAATCAGAAAGTCCTATATTACTTGATAAACAATATGTATACTTGTGTAGTATCCACATTATAAATCATAATTTCATATCAAAATCATAAGCATATATATCCGGCGGAGAAAAGTTTTTGTCGTCGTTGCCAATTTTCATATCATAATTGTAAGTATAAATATCAGGTGGATCACCTTACAATATGAAGTTATTAAGTAAAAGGTTTAGATTTTGTTTAGAACTTTTTCTTTTATTACCAGAAATTTTGATGATATTTTTACCGGATCTTCATTTACTTTAGAAATTGGCCACTTTTATTGTTAAAATTTGTGGAGAAAATTTATAGACTTAAAATGTTAAGATTTCTTAACTAGTAAGTATCACATTTAACTTTGGAAGGAGCATCGACAATCATCCGAGGGGGAGTGTAAATAAATATGGAGATATGATTTGATGGGCATAAAATTGGTGTTTCTAGAGTAACAGGCAAGATTCTTTATCAATCTGGTCTAAAGTTTGGTAAAAGGGTCACTGTTAGATCCTATAGAGGGCACAGTGGGTAATCTAAGAGTGAGACACTATAACCTACCCAACATTACTGTACATGCCGACAAAAACCTTTAGATTAATCAATTTTCTTTATGCACTTGAAAAAGGGTAAAGAATAGTTATGCTCTTATTTGTCACAATACCACATTTTAAGTTCTAAACATTTGAAATCCTCTACTTATTATGAATTATTTGTAAGAAGAAAATTTCTTTATTTGTATTGCTTAAATTCCTGCATTTACTTTATCTCCCATTTTTAGAAATTAGTAAACTTCATTTCACCTTTAATATTTTTTTGGTATTTTAAATTTAAATTTCTTTTTAGTTTTAGTATTTTTAGAATTAAATTTCTTTTGGTTCTTAACTGTTCTTCGTGGGATCGATACTAGGTTTTTAATAGAAAAACATATATTACTTGAAACGATACATATACTTGCGTAATACCTCTAGTGAGAAAAATGATTCTTTAAATCTGATTATTTTACATTCATTCTCACTAGCCGTTTAATATATTTTAGGTAAAGTTTTGGCATATCAAGGAATTTAAATATTTGCATAATTCGGTTAGGTTAAGTATTTGGCGCTGTTGCATGGGACCTAATTAATAAACAATAGAAAATTAATTATTTTTAAAAATATAAAACTAAAAATTAAAATTTTAAATTAAATTTAATTTTCTGAATTTTTAATCTTATATGTGTAGTTCAGAACCTGAAGGATAAGTGTCTTACAATTCTGAATTATAACGAAATATAAGAAGAATTAGAAAGCAAAAAATACTTCATTATTCTTAAGAAATGACAAATATACCTCATAATAACATTGAAATTTCAACTAACAAAAATGAGCATCAAAATTTATAAACCTTTAAGGGATTATGCCAATCCTACGGCAGATGAAATTCACATAAGTATTCAAATCCCTGATGTAGCAGCTAATTCATTTAAACTTAAACCTCCTATAATACAAATTGTGTAAAATAATTAGTTTGGGAGAACACAAACTGAGGAGCCAAATTTACATCTTGTAAGTTTTCTAGAACTTTATGCTACTTTCAAATATGATGGTGTATCAGATAATCTTTATTAGACTTAAGTTTTTTACTTTTTCCTTAAGAGATAAAGCTAAGATGTGGCTAAGTTCATTAGCAACTGGATCTATTAAAACTTGGGGAGATATGACACAAAAATTTCTGGCTTAATATTTTCCTTCTTCAAAAACTGTAAAACTTAGAAATGACATAACTTCATTTACTCAGCAAGAGGGGGAGTCAATTTATGAAGCCTAGGAACGATTTAAGAAACTCATTAGAAAGTGTCCACATCATGCTTTACTAGATGATGTGCCCCAGGCATGTGCTATTTTTATGTGTGTTTTATATTTGTATGTGTGCACGCACTAGAGCTTCTACGCAAATATACATATCGTATCAAGTAATACATGGCTCTAATGGAGTCTCGCTTATCGTTCCCACAGAGAAGTGAGGTAAGAGATCCTTAGTCAAATTCTAGTCTACTACTATCAAACTTTAGTTTGGAAGATCGATAAAAGTGGTTTTCTAACAAATACTTCTAAAGGTAAGTCTTATGTTTAAAATAACTAATAACTACTTCTAAAGAGAAATATTAATTTTAAAGATAGCACTTTCTAGATGAATTGGTTTGAATGTTGAGATAATAAAATATATTCTTCTTATGCAGTGAATTGGATAATGTAAAGGAATGAGATGCATTAAATATTGTATATGCAAAATAAGAGAAATCCTGTTCTTTACCCTCTTCCGAGTGCATAAAGAAGATCGGCTAATCCTAAGTGTGTCCCTAAATCCATAGTTAGGCTGGGAGGATACTGGCTCTTACTTCAAAGCTCACACTTCTCTTCACTTGGAGGCTAACTCTCGCTTTAGTTTCCAAATACTAAGACCAAATTAGGGATTTTAGTCTGTCCCCATAAAATCTCCAATTCTACGCTCATCAAAGTATATTTCCCTAGTTATTTGCACTCAACCCACATGAACTTCACCATCCATGGAATTTGAATGTGGTTCCATTTTGTTGAGAATTACACCACCCTCTCGGGTTATAGTGCAATTACAACAAATTTTAACACTACAACGAGCTCTTATTGTAATGTAAATGAAGTGCAAGTAAAAACCATCACATTTATAATTAAAATTTCTTTTAACATGCATCCCAATATCCTAAACATCAGTTCTACTCATTGAAAAAGAAAAGTAGAATGAAAACAATGGAATAATCTTCTTATGCGACTATTTATAAATGAGAAGAATGAGTAAGAGAAAGACATCACAAAACACGAAAAAATCACAACAGAAAACTTCATTTCATCAAAGAAAATCCACAAAATAAGTGTTTACGAAATCATAAGATAATGAAGAATAAAATACTTAGTTTTTTCCCCTTGAAAGAGAGATGAAAATCTCTCCCAGAAAGTCTCCCGTTGATCCATGCAATGCTAGAACAAACCCTTACATATTATCTCAAAATCCCCTCACCATCTCTGTAAAAAGGTATAAATCTACATTTCTATTCCTATTCTAAGATTTCTAAACATTCTCCACATTTTTCCACATTTTTACTAACTTCTATCACCCATTTTTGGCTTCAAATTCACTTCAAAATAGTGTAGGGACGAATTTCCCAAGAGCTGCTTCAAGCACCCTTCCAAAAATCATCCAGATTCAATGTATATGGCCAATAAGCACTCAAAATCGCGTCCAAACCGTCTTGGGCACCATATATTCATCGTTCTCAGGTTTCTGGCGCAGTCGGCATCCTATCAGTCACCATCGACACCCATTCTGCATAACTCCACCATTTCACTCCGTTTGACTCCGTTTCAACTCGTTTTGCCCCATTTCAGTTGTGTTGCATTCCTAACAGATAGACCTACAAAATACATATTAAAAAGGCCTTTCTTTAAAATGTAATGTCATTCAAAAATATGTAAGAGTGTAAAAGAGATTAAGCATAGAAAGATTTATCGAAATGTGTCAGGCCAGAATTTGCTTTCTTGCTCGTTTTTGCTCCAAATTGCACCATTTTTGCTTCTTTTTCTCCAAGAGTCCATTTATTGTACTTAAAACCAAAAATATAAAAAATACCTTCCTTTAAAGTTCAATATCATTAAAATTAAGCATAAAATGTATATGTAAAATTAAACATTGTTTAGGCTTGTCAAGTCCCCCAAACTTAATTGTTACTTGTCATCAAGTAACACTATAACTTTAAAGACCAAATATGTTGACTTATGGTTGTGGGTTTCAATAAAGTTTCCTATAATTTTATCTTAGAAATATTATAGTGTAACATAGGAGAAATTCTAACAAATCAACTTAGGACTAGAGTGTAGGAATATCTCATATTCAACTTAGGAAACCTTATTTTTCATTTACTTAAAAAGTTATTGAAACTTGTCAAATTAAAGATTTATAGAAAGTATAAAAATAGAATTTAAGCACCTTATCTATACCCATTTAACCAATACCTTTTGAAATAAGAATAAGCTTAGGATTGTTTTTAAGTCTTTTAAATTAAAAAGATTCAAGTGAAACCAATTTTTGATTAGAATTCTCCTCAAGCTTCTCCTCACATATTTTCTTTTTAGTTTTCTTTTTCCTTTTTTTTTTCTTTTCTTTCTTTCGGGATCATTTTCAATCCCCTTTTTTTTTTCTTTTTTTATGTGAGAATTACTATATCTAAATAGGCCTTTAATAATTTTGAATTTCACTATTCCCTTTCTAAAGCCTAAAACTCAAAACTTTCCCTCACCTTTTTAAAAGTGTAAGTATTAGTTTGAAAAAGGTTTCAATAAACGCTCAATTATCAGTAAATATAAATCTAAGAATCTTAGCTTTTCAAATATTCAACTCCTTTCTTCCATAAATAGCAAAATCATTTTCCTAATGTTTCCTACAAAATATCTTTACTCTAGAACAGTTTCATCATATAGGATTTCAACTAAGTTATCTTTTTAACATTCCTAAAATCAAAATTAAGTAACCTAAAGATAACACCACATGCCACTAGTCATTTTAAAAGTGATATCAAACTAAATACAAGCTATTGAGAACAAATAAAGTTACGTTTTAAAAATTTTTGTTCCCCCGAAACATGAATTTTAAAATATTTTACAATTAATTCTATAAAATGTAGCAGGAAGAAAAAACAAAAGTTGAATCTACTAACTATCACAACATTCTATCAAATTCATATACATACGTAATCAGGATAGAATGAGTGCAGGAGAAATTAAATCTAGCCTAAAACATGCTTGTAATAAGATTAAACTAAAAGGATGTGTAGTAACTTTAAAATATATTTTTCTTCCTACCCCCAAACTTGATTTTTAACATATATAGCATTCAATACAAGTAATATAAGTAGGAAGAAAAATAGTTCATAAATTTTGTCTGCCACACATGTGTATAAAAACATCTAAAATTATTAATTAGGATAGTAATCATCTAGCAGAAAGTTAATTTAAACTAATCATGGCTGAATGAAATCCACTAAATAAAAGTTTAACCAGCATAGCAGGTATCAGCATGGGACTATAAAAATGTTCTTCAAGTCTTATATAAAATTTAATACACAAATAAACACATATGATAAATGAGGTTAATTTTTCCATTAACTTATCACATCTCACTAACTTACCTCCAATTTATAAAGGAATCACTACACAAATAAATTAGGTACTTTAGAATGACCTAACAGAGTATAATCCAGAGATAAGATTATCCCTAATATATTGGCTTCTAGGCACAATTTTCAGGCATCATCTAATCCCTTTAATTAAGTACATTTAACAGTTATAAATCATAGTGTAATATCATCCTCATTATATTAATCAAATAGGTTCATGACTCCTACCAAATGATAATAAAGTCAGAAAAAAAAGTTACAAAATTGAGATGGATCTGTCACTGTTCAAATTCATGATGTCTCTTGCAAAACTCAAGTTTGAGTAAGACCTGAGTCATAGTGGACTCGTTAATCCAACTACTACAAGAGAACATACAAGTCTAACCATAATAAGAAGTTAAGGAATCACCTCCCTCATGACACATAAAGATCAAATCAAACCATTAACAATCCAAACATCTATCAATCAACAATTAAATTGATCAATCCATAATGACACATAAAGATCAAATTAATCCACTAATAATCCAAACATTCACTGATCATTAATTAAACTGATCAATCCACACTAAAACAAACACAATACCACACTAACAATCATGAATCTCAAGCATACTAAATCAAAGCACACTGATAACTATAGGTTGCCTCCCATAAAACTCTTGTTTTAACATTGCTAGCCCGACAAATGATTCCTCCTGGATCAAAATTCCAATTAATTAATCCTCGATCAATCCCCAATCTTTTTCAGATCCAGGGATTCTTATAACATCCTTAAATTTTAGTTTTACATTCAGTTCTTTCTTTTCAGATTGATTCATATCATTGTTCCTCATATTTCTTTCTAGATCCAATATTCTTCTTTTAATTTTTTTAATTTTCATATTAATATCATTCTTGAAATTTATAAGAAATGGATCTTTATAAGATACTTCAAGATCTCCTAAATTTTGGATCGGATTCTCTCTATATAATTCAGATTCTGGATCGAAATCTTCTATGTTACTATTATGTTTCAAGTTATCTTCCAATTCTTCCCTTGGTACTGAGTAAATGGTGGAGGTGGTCTTTCTATATCAATCTTAGTTGAGGAAATAGGTTTTTCTAATTCCTAAGGAATTTCTTCCAATGGTCTTGCAATCTCCTTATCCATTTTTCTCAACTCAAAGTTCTTTTGAAATATATCCTCAAATTCTCTTCGTAATCTTAGTTTAATAACATTACCTTGTTCATCATTCTTCAGGTTTTTCTTATGATTGAGTCAAATATAAAGAGATAAAGACTAGTGTTGTAGATGAATTTCATATATAGGTAGGCTTTAAAATTGTATGGGGTACATGCATCTTAAGTTCATGAGATTTTTCAATAGATGGAATTATAAGTGCACAATTTTTGATAGTGTCCATCATTTCAAACCTCTCCTGAACATACGTACAATATTCTTTAGACAACCTTTTCAACTCATCATGAAAGTCCATTCTAATCTTATCTGTTAACTTACTTTCAAAACATTTTTGGAAATAGTCTTTACTTAGATAATCAATTTCATCCATCAAAAAAGCAATCATCATCGTTTCTCTCAGCTAGATATTTCATAGTCTTTAACACATCAAAAGTGACTTCCTGGTCATTAATATTCATAATTAACTCTCCTTTTTGCACATGTATCATAGATTGTCCAGTAACAAAGAAATGTCTTCCTAAAATAATTAGAATTTCTTATCATCCTCCATATCTAATACAATAAAGTCCATAAGAAAGATAAATTTGTCCACTTTAACAAGAACGTCTTCTATAACCCCTTTTGGATTAATGATAGATCGATCAGCTAACAGAAGGGTTACAGTATTGAGAGAAATATCGGCTAAACCTAACTTTCTAAATATATATAGAGACATCACATTAATGCTCGCTCATAAATCACATAAAGCTTTTCCACATAATCTTTCTCCAATTGCAATGAATTGTAAAGCTACAATGATCTTTAAGTTTTTTAGGAAACTTTTTCTGAAGTATAGCACTGCACACCTCACTTAGTGCAATTGCCTCGTAATCCCCAAATTTCATTTTCTTGTTTAACATCTCCTTCATAAACTTTGCATAACTTGGCATTTTTTCTAAAGTTTCTGTGAAATGAATATATATCGTTAACTTCTTAGGTACTTTTATGAACTTTAAAATTTGTTTATACAACTTATGATGTCTAAATCTTTGAGAAGATGGAGGTGGTGGTCTTTCTAAATTGATTTTAATTATAGATATTAATTATGCTAGATCCTTAGAAACATGTTCTTCAGGTCTTTTTGTTTCCTTTATTTCTCTCACAACTTCTTTCTCTTTTCTAATCACATCCTTTATCTCTCTTCCACTTCTTAATTGAACAACTTTCTTCTTGTTGATTATTATTTTCTTTAGGTTTGATATCAGTGTTGGGGTCTATTGCTAAGTGAATTATCAATTTGTCACAGTTGATTCTCTATGTTTTTAATCACATCATTTTGACTTTGCAACTGGTTTCCCATTTGCAACACCACTTTGTCTATAGACATCTTCTTATCCTTAAATTGTTGATCATTGTTAGAGTTTGGTGGATTTTAATGTCCATAGTTTGTGTTCCCCTGATTATTCCAACTTTCATTAGGATTTGCATGATTATTTTCCCATCGTTGGTTTCCACCCCCAGTAGTATGATTCCAGTTAAAATTAGGATGGTTCTTTCAACCTGGGTTGTAAACATTAGAATACGGGTTGTTTATGGTATTTAAAGTCTCATATAATAAGTTGGAATCAATCATATGCACAAATGAACTTTCCTCACTTACAGGAGTGAATTGAGGCTGGTTCATTCCAAATTGGTCCAACTTCCTTTTTTCTAAAACAACCTGAGATGCAATAGTTGCATTCACATCTGTATCATGAACACTAGCTATATTTTTAGTATTTACCCTTGCTGAGAGCTATTGAAATACATTTGTAGCAATTTCTTCAATTAATGCATACGCTTCTTCAAATGATTTTGACATTAATAAACCACCAGCAGTAGCATCAATAATGGGCTTAAGAGATCCTACTAAACCATTATAAAAAGTTTGAATCATTAAATAATATGGCAGAGCATGATGTAAAAACTTTCTTAGGAGTTTATTAAATCTTTCAAAGGCTTCGTATATTGATTCCCCTTCATACTGACAAAATGACATAATATCGTTTCTAAGTTTAGTAGCCCTTGAAGATGGAAAATACATAGCTTCGAATTTCTAAGTTAACTCATTCCAATTTTTAATAGAGTCAGGTGCTAATGAGTATAACCACATTTTAGCTTTATCCCTTAGTGAGAAAGAAAAAATCCTTAACCTAAAGCATCGTCTAACATGTCATTATAACAAAATATAGCACAAAGTTCTAGAAAACTTGATAACTGTAAATAGGGATCATCTGAAGGAGTTCCCTCAAACTGGTTGTTCTGCACTAGTGGAATAATCGCTAGATTTAGTTCAAACGAGTCAGCTTCTACGACAAGGTTTTGTATACTTGAGTGAATTAAATATATCGTAGGATTTACATAATACCTCAATGATTTATGATGATTTTCCAAGTTATTATTTTGAATGTTTTCCATTTCCATTTCTAGTTTTTCAAGTCATTTCTGTTTTTTATTTTTTTTTCCATTTTTCTAACTTGAGACCTTAAGGCACAAGTCCTACAGATCCTTTATTTTCCATACGTAAAACAACAAACAATACATTAACAATAAAACAAATAAAACAAAAAATATATTCAACAGAACAGAACATTTTCACAAACACCTTATTTTTCACACAAACAATTTTTCCACAACACTTTTTTATACAAAAAACACTTTTCACTTAAAAAAAATTTTACTACACTAAAGTCTTCAAATTCTAAGCCTAACTACTTCCACTAAAATTCTCCTAAAATTCTTACCGAAGCTTCCCCGACAACTGCGCCAAAAATTTGATGCACCCCCAACATGTGTTATTTTTCTGCGTGTTCTATGTTTGTATGTATGTACACACACTAGAGCTTCTATGCAAGTATACGTATCATATCAAGTAATACATGGCTCTAATAGAGTCCTGCTTATTGATCCGACAGGCAAGTTAGGGAAGAGGTCCTTAGTCAAATTCTAGTATGCTACTACTATCAGACTTTAGTTTGAAAGGTCGATAAAAGTAATTTTTCTAACAAATACTCCTAAAGGTAATTCTTATGTTTAAAATAAATAATAACTACTTCTATAGGACAATATTAATTTTAAAGATAAGCTTTTATAGATGAATTAGTTTGGTGAATTTTGAGATAATAAAATATATTATTCTTATGCAGTGAATTAGATAATGTAAAAGAAAGGGATGCATTAAATATTGTATGTGCCAAATAGGAGCAATCGTATTCTTTACCTTCTTCTGAGTGCATAATGAAGATCAACTAATTCTAGGTTTGGTCCCTAAATCCGTGGTAGGCTAGGAGGATACTGGCTCTCACTCCAGAGCTCCCACTTCCCTTCGCCTGAAGGCTAACTCGCGCTTTAGTTTCCAAACACTAGGACCGAATTGGGGATTTTAGTCTGTCACTCTAAAATCTCTAATTCTATGCTCATCAAAGTATATTTACCTATTTATTTTGCACTTAACTCCCATGAACGTCAGTATCCATGGAATTTGAATGTGGTTCCATTTTGTTGAGAATTTCTCCGCCCTCTTCGGTCATAACGCAATTACAATGAATTTTAACACTACAAAGAGCTCTTTTTGTAACGTAAATGAAGTGCAAGTAAAAACCATCACATTTATAATTAAAACTTCTTATAGTATGCATCCCAATATCCTAAACATGAATCTTACTCATTGCAAAAGAAAAAAAGTAGAATGAAAATAATGGAATAATCTTCTTATGCCACTATTTTTAAATAAAAAGAAAGAGTAAGAGAAAGACATCACAAAGCATAAATAAAACACAACAGAAAACTTCATTACATCAAAGAAAATCCACAAAATAAGTGTTTACAAAATCATAAGATAATGAAGAATAGAATACTTAGCTTTTTCACCTTGAAAGAAAGATGAAACTCTCTCCCACAAAGTCTCGCATTGATCCATGCAATGTTAGAACAAACCCTTACAGATTCTCTCAAAATTTCCTCACCAATCTCTCCGAGAAGGTAGAAATCTTCATTTCTATTCCTATTCTAAAATCTCTAAACATTCTTCACATTTTCCCTAACTTCTACCACCCATTTGGCCTCAAATTCACTTTAAAATAGTGTAGGGACGAATTTCTCAAGAGGTGCTTCAAGCACCCTTCCAAAAAGCGTCCAGATTCAATATATATGGCTAATAGCCGCTCAAAATGACGTCCAAACCATCATGAGCGCCACCGGCGCTGAATAGGGTGTCGTCGGCACCATATTTTTGTCGTTCTCAGGTTTCTGGAGCCGCTGGCGCCCTATCAAGCTCCGTCGGCACCTATTCTACGCAGCTCCACCATTTTACTCCGTTTTGCTCCGTTTCAACACCGTTTCGCCCCATTTCAGTTATTGCATTCCTAACAGATAGAACTACAAAATAAGCATGTAAACAACCTTTTTTTAAAGTGTAATCTTATTCAAAAATATGCAAGAAGTGTAAAAGAGATTAAGCATATAAAGACTTATCAAAATGTGTCAAGCAAGAATTTGCTTTCTTACTCATTTTTGCTCCAAATTGCACCGTTTTTTCTTCTTTTTTTCCAAGGTTCCATTTACTGTACCTAAAACAAAAAAAAACATACAAAATAACCTCATTTAAAGTGCAATATTACTAAAATTAAGCATACAATGTATATGTAAAATCAAGCATTTTTTTGGCTTATCACTAGACTGATTAATTACTCAAATATTTTATAATGGATTAATAGGTTCTCTTAGATCTATAATTAATTTTGCTGCTGGAGGATTTTTAATGGCAAAATCATTTGATGAAGCTTATGCCTTAATTAAAGAAATAACTACTAATAATTTTCAATGGACCTCGGAAAGGGTAAATCCTAAAAGAGTTGCTAGTATTCATGATAATGATGCTTTTACTATCTTAGCATCTCAAGTTGCAGCAATATCTAAGAATTTAGATAATTATAATATGAATTTTTCCCAAATACCTCATATAAATGATGAAAAATTAGGACAAGTGAATGATTCACAAACATTAGAAACATTACATGCTGATGTTAATAAATTCAATAATCCATATTCTAAATATTATAACCCAGGTTGGAAAACCGCCTAAACTTTAATTGAAATAATTCTAGTAGTGGAAACCAACAATGGGGAAATAATCAAGTAAACCCAACTGGAAACTAGAATAATCAGAGTAGTTGAAACTATCGACCTTCTTATTCTCCTGGTTTAAATAACCAGCAATTTAAGGAAAAGAAGTTATCCATAGAAGAACTAGTTTTACAAATGGGTAATCAATTAAAAATTTAAAGTGCTTCTATTAGAAATGTGAGAATCAACTAGGACAAAGTTAGGAAAAATTGCTAATACACTTAGTAATAGACCTCAAGGAACACTTCCTGGTCTTGCTGAAATAAATCCTAATGATATTGGTAAAGAGCCATAACAAATTAAAGCTGTGCAACATAGAAGTGGAAAATAATTAAAAGATGGAATTCAAAAAGAGATTGAAGTGAGAGGGAAAATGAAGAAACTAAAAAACATAAAGAAACTATTTATAAAAATAGAGAACAATATGTCTCTCCAACTAAAAATGATTTAGAAAGATCACTGCCCCCTTTTCCTCAAATACTTCGACAGCAAAAACTAGATCAATAAGTTTCAAAATTCTTTGAGACAATTAAAAAGCTTACAATCAATATTTCATTTGTTAAAGCTTTGGAACAAATGCCTAGTTATATTAAATTTATGAAAGATATATTAAATAAAAAGATGAAATTTGAAGCATATGAAATTGTTGCACTTAGTGAAGAATGCAATGTAATAATTCAAAAGATACTTCCTCAAAACATAAATATCCTGGTAGTTTCACTTTATCCTGTGTAATTAGAGAAAAATTTTAGCCTTATGGGTTTTAGGAGCTATTATTAATCTCATGCCTTTATCCATTTTTCGAAGGTCAGATTTATGAGAGATTTCTCCCACTACTGTAACCCTACAGTTAGCTGATTGATCTATTAATTATCCTAAAAGGTTTATAGACGATGTACTTTTTAAAGTGGATACTTTTTAAAGTGGATAAATTTATCTTCATTGTGGATTTTATTGTGCTTAATATGGATGAAGATACAGAAAGATCCTATTATTTAGGGAGATGTTTTCTTGCTATCAAACATGTTGTGCAAAAAGGGGAGTTAACCATGAGAGTTAATGATCAAGAAGTAACATTTAATGTTCTTAAATAAATGAGGTATTTTTCTAAAGAAAAATATTATATGATTGATATTTTTGATTATATGATAGCTAAAAATCATCAAGAAAAATGTGAAGTCATTTTTGAGGAGAAGTTGAAGTGTTATTTGATCAAGAAGAACTAATTAATGAAAATGAAAGTGAATTTGAAGCAAAATCCTTAGAAATAAATCTTGAGAATACTACTCATGTTCAGGAAAATTTTGAGATTTTGAATACTACTGAAAATAGTAAGGACCCTCCTAAACTTGAGCTGAAAGTACTTCTTTCACATTTAAAGTATGCATTTTTTTTGGAAATTCATCAACTTTACTTGTGATAATATCTTTCAAATTAACTAAAGATCACGAAGAAAGATTTTTATAGATATTAAGAAATTAT
Organism: Papilionanthe hookeriana x Papilionanthe teres; assembly: GCA_022702705.1. Taxonomy (NCBI): domain Eukaryota; kingdom Viridiplantae; phylum Streptophyta; class Magnoliopsida; order Asparagales; family Orchidaceae; genus Papilionanthe; species Papilionanthe hookeriana x Papilionanthe teres. The sequence continues at coordinate 175,890,568 of CM040422.1, forward strand.
AAGGAAGCTTTTGGTTGGATAATAACTGATATAAAAGGAATGAGTCCTTCAATCTATATGCATAAAACTTTAATGGAAGATAGCTATAAGCCTAGGGATGATCCTTAAAGAAAATTAAATCAAATTATGAAAGAGGTGATAAAGAAATAAATTTTAAAGTGGTTAGATGCTGGTATTATTTATCCAATATCTAATAGTGCATAGGTTAGTCCTATTCACTATATTCCTAAGAAAGGAGTGACTGTAGTTGTTAATGAAAAGAATGAATTAATTTCCACAAGACAAGTCACTGGATGGTGAATCTGTATTGATTATAGGAAGCTAAACACAGGTACTAGGAAGGAACATTTTCCTTTACCTTTCTTGGACCAAATGTTGGATAGATTAGCTATACACCAATATTTCTGCTTTTTGGATGGATATTCTGGTTATCAACAAAAAACAATTGCTCTAGAGAAATATCTTTTGGTTTATGTAATGCACCTGCAACTTTTTAAATATGTGTGATGTATATTTTTTGTGCCATAATTGAGAAAGGAATCAAAGTTTTTATGGAAGATTTCTCAGGTTTTGGAACCTGTTTTGATTCATGTTTAGATCATTTAGCTAAGGTTTTAAAATGCTCTAAAGAAATAAATTTAGTTCTCAACTGGGAAAAATGTCAATTTATGGTCATAGAAGGAATAGTATTGGGACATAAAATTTCTAAAAATGGTAGAAAAGTTGACCAAGCAAAAATTCAAGTTATTGATGAATTACAACCTCCTACTTCAGTAACATCTGTAAGAATTCTTCTAGGGCATGCTAGATTTTATAAGAGGTATATTAATGACTTTTCTAAATTTGCTAAACCTATATGCTATCTTTTAGAAAGAGATACTAAGTTTGATTTTAATGAAGACTGTCTAAAAGCCTTCAATTTATTAAAATAAAAGTTAATTACTGCACATATTATTGTTTCACTTGACTGAGAAAAACCGTTTAAATTAATGTGTGATGCAAGTGAGTATGCAGTTGGAGTGGTTTTAAGACAAAAATATGAAAAGATTTTTAAAGTTATATATTATGCCAATAAAACTCTTAATAAAGCACAAATTAATTACACAACAACTAAAAAAGAGTTGTTGGAAATATTATATGCTTTTGATAAATTTAAAACATATTTAATTGGAACAAAATATATTGTACATATGTATCATTCCGCCATCAAATATTTGATGTTAAGGCAGAATGCAAAGCCAAGATTAATTAGATGGGTTCTTCTTTTGCAAGAATTTAATTTTCAGATAGTGGATAGAAAGGTGCTGATAGTCAAATTGCTAAAAATTTTTCAAGACTTGAATCTGATAATGAATAGAATAATGAGGAAGACATAAATGAATATTTTCCTGATAAACAACTTTATGCTATTCCTGAGTGGCATATATCATGGTATGCAGATATAGCTAACTATTTGGTTAATAAGATTTTAGCATACTGATTAACAAGCCACCAGAAAAAGAAATTTATTAAAATTTTACTCTTGTGATGACCCTTCTTTATATAAAAGATGTAGAGATTCAGTCATTGATGTGTACCAAATAATGAAACCCTTGTAATAATTCAAAAATTTCACAAATCTAAATTTGGAGGGCATTTTGGTGTAAATAAGACTGCTTTCACACTGTAACATTCTGGATTTTATTGGCCTACATTGTTTAAAGATGTTAATAATTATGTTAAAACTTGTGATCGATGTCAGAGAGTAGGCAATATTTCTAAAAGAGATGAAATGCCTTTAAATTTTACTTTAGAAGTGTAAATTTTTGTTGTATGGGGTTTGGACTTTATGCGATCATTTGTAGCATCTTCAGGAAAGATTTATATTTTATTAGCTATGGATTTTATTTCTAAATGGATTGTTGTAGCTTTGCCTAATTGTGATGCTAAGAGAGTTTCAAAATTTTTAACTAAAAACATTTTTACTAGATTTAGAATGTTTAAAATGATCATTACTGATGGGGAAGACAATTTAAGAATTTTAGAATTGATATATTACTTAGAAAATATGGAATTAAACATAGGATAACCACAACTTATCACCCCCAAACAGTGGATTAATAGAAATATCAAATCGTGAAATCAAAAGAATTTTGGAGAAACTGTAAATTCTAAAAGAACCGATTGCATTTATAGACTTGATTCTACATTATGAGCTTATAGGACTGCTTATAAAACTCCTATAGGAATGTCTCTATATGGGATCATATATGAAAAATATTGTCATTTGCCTGTTGAATTAGAACATAAAGCATATTGGGCAATAAAAGAATTTAATTATAATTTAAAGAATGTTGGAGAAAAGTGATTATTACAATTAAATGAAGATAAGGAAATGAGGAATGAATCTTATGAAAATGCTAGAATTTATAAAGAAAAGATGAAGAATCTGCATGATCGGAAGATTTTAAGAAATAATTTTGAGCCTAGACAAGAGGTTTATTATATAATACCCGATTGACTTTGTTTCCTGGAAAACTTAAGTCCAGGTGGATGTGGTCATTTGTTATGATAAAAGTTTATCCTTATAGGGAATTAGATATAAAAGATCCTAAGACTCACAGTATATTCAAAGTAAATGGAAAAAGGAGGAAACCTTACATTGGAGAAACTTTGATGATGAGTAATTCCGAGTAAAACCATTTGAATAAGTCAGGCTGACGACGTTAAACCAAGTGCTTTAAGGGAGACAACCCATAATTTATTAAGTTTGAATCAATTTATGTTTATTTGTGATAATATCGTGACCATCCTTTGCTTTTGTAGCAATTATTTAACATCATTTAAGGACTTTAACATGATTAAAATCTGAAGAAATTCGATGATAGGCAAATTGGTATTCACTAGGATACTGACGCCTAAGCGCCAGAAACCTGTGATGTTGGCGCTTAGGTGCCAGAATTCGGCGCCAAAGCGCCACAGTTGTTGGACTTGAGAAAAACGACCCTAATAAAGCTTTTCCCATTTCTTTCCTTATAAACCTCCCTATCTTTGCCCCCAATCACCAAATCTACCATTTTTACGGCCAGAGAGAGGAGAAGTGAGAAGGATTTGAGTTTTACTTACTTCCATGGAGAGAAGAAATGATGAAATGGAGAGTGGAGATAAGTTTTTGCACAAGGATGCTTAAAATTATTTCAATGGTTATTTAGCGTTTAATTTGTAAAAGATAACAAACAAATTGGGGAAAATTGAAGAGGAGTTGCTACTTCTGAGTAACAAGATGCATGAGATATACCACCAATATGAGCATCTAGAGTGGCAAATGAAGCTTCAATTTAATCATTTGGCACATTATCAAGATTATCAGTTAACTATATATAGCAAAAATAGTTGGATTGATGAGAATGCGACCATGGAATTACCTTGTACCCATTTCTTTCATACCTTTGTTTGTAGTGCTTTAGCATGTGAAAGGGGAATGAAAGTTCAATCAACAATCATTGAAGTCTAAAAATGATTTGGAGTGTTGTTTAATTATGATTTATTCAAGTATTGTATGTGTGGTGTGTGACTTCATGTTGAAGTTGTTTAAGTGTTGAATTGTTGATTGTTGTATGGTTGTATTGTGTTTCTTTTTTGTGTTTGTTAAACTGATAGTTGAATATCTGGAATGAAATATTGTTTATGTTAAATCTTGTGTTAGAATGATGAAATTAATCTTGGATTAAAAATTTTGATTGAAAAATTGGGAGTTAGAAGTTGTTTGGAGAATGTTAAATGTGAAATTGGATGTTAAGTTTATTAAAATACTAGTTTTATGGTGAGTTAACTGCTGTGGTATTCTTAGAAATTTTTCTTAAAAAAAGAAAAAAATTTGAGTTTGGCGCCTAGGCGCCAGGCATCCGCACAACAAGGCACCTAGGTACCGAAACTAGTGCCTCCATACCGGTTCACCTGAATTGGCCGAAACTCACCATTTTTACGATTTAAGCTGGGCTGACGCCATTTTTTTCGCCCAAGCGTCATCTTCTTCCTCATTTTTTGCAAAAAATCATCGTAGCATTCTTTTTAGAGCTTTAATCTTCAAGTTTCTTGGCTTGAAATCACTGGATTTCATCATTAGAAGGTTAAATCTACTTTTTGGTGTATTTATTTCGTGATTTCACAATGGGTTTTTCATGTATTGAGAGGAGACCAAAAATTTCAAAGTTATTTGATTTTATTTGAAAAATCCATGGATTTAATTGCATTAGTTTGAAAATACTTTTAGGATGTCATCTATCTTAATTCTAAAATTTGTTCAAATATTTAGATGGATCCTAAAACTAAACAATGAAATGAGGAGGTTTTCAACAGAACGAAATTCGTTAGCCTTAATTTTCAAATTCATTACAACGAATTTGCTACTACGAGAAAATTTATCTCAGAGCAAAGTTTCTACCGCCCTGGTTGACCTGTCGAGAACATTATTGCGGCACGAAACTGAGAGAATTTTTATTATTTCACTACTATTGTCATCATAGTTGTGGTACAAGAATTTTATGCAAATTTGTCTGAGGCAGCTGATGACAAAGTTTTCGTTCGGGGTAGAGGAGTTGAGTTTATTGCAGAGTGGATCAATGTATTGTATGGTTTGCCTCCTATAACTGATTGCTTTTATTCTGAGTATACTCCTTTTGAGGTTGAGCTTGAAGAGATTATTTCTTGTTTGACTGATGGACAGGGAGTTTGGAAGGTCAGAAATGACAAAATGGTTAATTTTTCTTTATTCATGCTCAATTCTATTTCTAAAGCTTGACACTATTTTATTTCTGCTCACCTCCTTCCTTCGAACCATCTGAGTGAAGTTCCTAGATAAAGCACTATTCTGAACTATTGCATTTAAGAGATGAAGCCGATAGACATTGGATCAATTATATTTGAGGCTATTAGCTTTTCTGCAAGGGCTAGTACTACTTCAGGTCTGGGCTTTCCATCTCTTATATTTTCTATGTGCAAAGAATCTGGTATTAAATTTGATCATTGGGAGGAGCAGTTGAAGCCTCTGAAGCCTATTGAGAAGGCTAACGTTGATATTTATGGATGACCTAGAGACAGAGCACCTGATGCAACTTCTACTTCTACTTCTAGATCCTCTACCTCTAGAACTTCGACTTCTACTGCTACTAAGCCTTCACCATATTTCTGGAATACAATGTGTGAGAGATATGTGGAGCTCCAGAGTGACATATTTCTGATGCAGTGTCAGATGGAGGATATCGAGAAAAGGTTTGATCATACGACTGAAGAGCGACTATGATGCTGATATGGTGAGGTTAGTTAATTTATGAAGGGATATTAGACTGTGAAGTTCATGCATGCCATAGATTTACACCCTATGCAGGCCCAAAATCTAAGGATGATGATATCTCGTTTGATTTTGATGATGATCATCATGGAAATGAGTGATCCCTGAATATTTATGCTTACGATTTAGATATAAAATTATACTTTAATTCTTTATAATATGGGATACTAAGCAAGTATATGTATTGTTTATCAAGTAATATATGACTTTTTGATTAAGCTCATGATATCGAACCCACGGGGAAATGACTTAAATTTTAAGGAAATAAGAAAAAAACTTTTTACTTTTTAAAAATGATTTTTGTAAAGTATGTTTTAAGATATAAATTTTTTTAAATTTGTTTTTGATATTTTCTGAATAAAAGATAAAACAAAAAACCAAAGTTAACACAACTATAAATTAGTATGAAAGCAAATGAGAATAAAATATCCTTTTATTCTTTCAATGAATTAGTAATAATTATGGAATTTCATTATGGAAGTATCTAAGTGTGTTAGGCTAAATAGAAGCAATTATATTCTTTACCCTTACTTGGTTCTATAAAGAACATTGGTTAATTTGATGTTTTGAAATAATGTTGATGGGTTAGGCAGGGAAGATACTAACTCTCACTCTAGAGTTCTCTCGATTCCCTCCACCTGGGGGCTAACATCACATAACAAAACTTAAAACATCAAACCAAATTAGGGGGCTTTAACCTGTCATTCTAAAGTCCTCTAATTTTACTCCCCAATAAAAAAAATATCTTCCTATTTATTTGCACCCAACAATAAAGACTACAATTCTCATCCATACAATTGCATGTGATTCTTTCTAATTGTTGATTGAGATAATACCGCATTGGTTCTTACATGTTCTCACAATAAATTTTAACATCTTAATTGACTAAATCAAGAAGTAAATGAAGTACAAGGTAGTGAATCATCACAACTTCTTCCAACATTGAAATCCTATACTTCACACAACTTCCTTTCATAATTTAATTACTTCATCATTTAAAAGGAAAAAGATAAAAAAGCTACTCAGAATTTGTGGAGAAAACACAATCACAAATTTATTAGAAAGTAGAATTCATAGTGAAAACATAACAAGTTTAACTTTAAAACAAAATGTAAAACAAAGATAAACACTTATCTGAAAATCCTCTCCACAAGACACTTGGAGTTTCTTTAAAACTTTGCTTTCCCTTTACAAGATACAATAGAGGTTGACGCCTGATCTACCTAAAAAAATACGCATTTTATGCCTTATTTATGATTCAATTCTTAAGGATATTATGCTTTAATGAAAGGTATTTTCATGTTTTTTGATGTAGATTAAAAAAGAGTCCAAGAAAGAACAAGAAGAAAAAGGAGCAAAAATGGAGCTTATGGAGCAAAATATTGGAATTATTGGCCTGGCGCCTAGGCGCTAGAATCCTGCGCCTAAGCGCCAGCTCGATACAGATGCTGTGAAGATTTTTTGATGACTTTGGGCAGTTATTTTAATGGATTTAAGCAGTTATTGGAGCTTCTAGAAGACTGGAAGTTACTCCTAATATATAGGACATGTGATACAATGCATTTAGACACAATGAAACGGTTTAAATCACGAAGTGGTGTGATCCAAAGTGAAGAGGTGTGAAGACCTGGTCACGAAGTCCGGCGCCAGATCCCGGCGCCTAGGCGCGACAATTACCTTTTAGAAGATGCATTAAATTTGGACGAATTTTGAAGAGGTGCCTTAAGCAACCCCTAGTCAAATTCAGAGCTCTATAAATAGGAGCCCGTTCTACAGAAAAAATAGTACCCCCACTCCCCTTAGGCACCCCACCCCCCCTTAGGCACCCCACCCCCCCTTAGGAACTCCATAGTCCCTAAGCACCTTCTCTCCCCCCTCTAGTTTTATTTAGTCTCTTCCACACTTAGAGTGCCACTTTATTTTGTATTTTGAGAGTTTATTTAGAGTATTTATTGAGTGTTGTTGCTGTTGGAGTCTTTCATCATTGCTTTGGAGTCCGTAGAAGTCAGCGGATCACTTGAAGGAACACTTCAGATAAGTATTTGTACCTTGGTTCAAAGTTTTATAAATATGTTTTGTTGTGTGATTTAAATGTGTTCTGAGTAGTTAGTTATCTTTCTCCTTTCAACTATGAAAAGATAATAAATTAATTAAATTTTGTAGGGGAATTATATTTAAAATATTTAAAACATTATGATGATATTAATACCTGATCTTAGTTTACTTTTTAAATTAGTCATTTAAATTGATAAAACTTGTTGAAGAATTTTGAGACCTATCTGGAGATAAATTCTTAATTAGTAGATATCACATGAATCCTTATGTAATCGAATGTTTTATGCGGGTTATTCAAGGTGAAGTGCAAATAAATATGAAGATATTGTTTATTGAGCATAAAATTGATTAGTTTTTAGAGTGACGGACTAAATTCTAATAATTTGGTTTATAGAAAGGGAACGGGTCACTGGTAGGGCTGACCATACCTACCCTTTGACATCTAAGTAGTGTGAGCCTAGATTAACCCATTCTACTAATAAAACATCCTGAACCGATCTATAGATTAGTCAATGTTCTTTGCACCTGGAGCAAAGGGTAAAGAATATGAATGCTTCTATTTGGAACAATACCATAATCTAAATTCCCCACAAAAGATAATTATTCTAAAAATCTTAGAATAGTTAAAAAGGAGAAAGTCGTTTTTGTACTTGCACTGAATTTTAATTACTGGTTACTTTACTTTATTACTGCTTACTTGCTTATAGTAAAAATAGTTAGTAAATTAAATTTGAATATATATATATATATATATATATATATATATATATATATATATATATATATATATATATATATATATAAATTACTTTTAATTTGATAAATTCCAAAATATTTCTTAAATTTCTTACTTTTTATAATCATTATTCATGTGAGATCGATAACTGGGACTCCACTAGAGCCCTGTAATACTTGAACGATATGTATACTTGCGTTTAAAATTATGACTTTTACTATAATTATAAAATTTAAATATAAATTCATAAGAAAAAGTAAACCTTGCACATCAAGTTTTTGAAGTCATTTGCTTAGGAATTAAATATTCTAAAAAGTTGTATCAAATTCTTGTATTTAAAAGCATATATAAAGTCACATCGCATCAAGTTTTTGGCCGTCGTTGCCGGGGATAGGAGAGAACAGAATAAAACGTAAAAAGAAATTTAATTTAAATTTATATATATATAATATATAAAATAAATAAAATAGTAATAAAAAAAGTAATAAATAAAAAAAAATAAAAAAAAACTAAAATATTTTAAATTTTATGCGTAGTTCTGAATCTGAAGGATTACTACCTTTTGATTTTGAATTAGAAAGAACAATTAAAAGAATTAAAAAAGGAAAATAAATTTCAAAACATCAAGAAATGGCTAACTTACATAACAATAATCAAAATCCAATCGAAATTAATGAACAAAATATTTATAAACCATTAAGGGAATATGCAAATCCTACAGCTGATGAACTTCATGTTAGTATTCAAATTCCAGTTGTAGATGCTAATTCTTTTGAGCTTAAACCTTCTATTATTCAAATGGTTCAAAATAATCAATTTGGAGGAACATCTAATGAGGATTCAAATTTACATCTTGCTAGTTTTTTAGAACTTTGTGCTACGTTTAAATATAATAATATTTATGATGATGCTATTAGGCTTAGACTCTTTCCTTTTTCCTTAAAAGATAAAGCAAAGATGTGGCTTAATTCATTAGCAACTTGTTCTATTAAAATATGGGCAGATATGCCACAAAAATTCCTTGCTAAATATTTTTCTCCTTCTAAAACTGCTAAATTGAGAAATTATATTACTTCATTTACGCAATTTGATGGAGAAAAAATTTATGAAGCTTGGGAAAGATTTAAAGAACTTTTAAGAAAATGTCCTCATCATGCTTTACCAGATTGGTTAATTATTCAAACATTTTAAAATGAACTTATTAGATCACTTAGATCTATTATTGATGCTCCTGCTGGTGGTTCTTTAATGGCTAAGACATTTGAAGAGGCCTACACTTTAATTGAAGAAATGGCTAATAACCATTTTCAATGGCCTTTTGAAAGAGTTAATACTAAAAGAATGGCTAGTATTCAAGATAATGAAGCCTTTTCTATTTTAGCTTACAAGTGGCTGCTATATCTAAGAAATTAGATAATTTTGCTATTAATATATCACATGTAAATAATGATAATTCGGCAAATTCTGATGATTCTCAAATAATGAAAACTTTGCAAGCTATTGCTAGTAAAACTAATAACCCTTATTCTAATTATTATATTTTGGTTGGAAAAATCATCCAAATTTTAATTGGAGTAATGGACATCGAGTTAATCCAAATTGGAACAATCAAGAAAGTTCAAACTATATACCAACTTATCCTCCTGGTTATAACAATCAGCATAAAAAGTTATCTGTAGAAGAATTGATCTTAAAACTAAGCAATCAGCTACAAAGTCAAAACACTGTTATTCGTAATTTTGAGAATCTGATGGGTCAAATTGCTAATTTCATTAATTACAGACCTCAAGGAACACTACCTAGCAATGCCAAAATTAATCCTAAAGAATCTGGAAAAGAACATGAACAAGCAAAAGCTGTACAACTCAGAAGTGGAAAGGAATTAATAGAGAAAACACGAAATGAGATTGAAAGAGAAAGAAGTTGAAGAGATTGAAAAACTTAAAGATACCCTTTCTCCAAATAAAGATCAGACTGTAGTACCTATTGAAGTGGAAGTTGTAAGACCACCACCACCTTTTCCTCAAAGGCTAAAACATCAAAAGCTTGACCAACAATTTTCTAAGTTCTTTGAATTTTTTAAGAAACTTACCATCAACATTCCTTTTGTTGAAGCTTTGGAGCAAATGTCAAGCTATGCAAAATTTATGAAGGATATTTTAAGCAAGAAGAGAAAATTTGAAGCTTATGAAAGCTGTTGCATTAAGTGAAGAATGTAGTGCGATAATTCGAAGAAATTACCTCGAAAACTTAAAGATCTCGGAAGTTTCACTATACCATGTATCTATTGGAGAAAAATTTTGTGGAAAAACCTTATGTGATTTAGGAGCTAGTATTAATCTCATGTCATTTTCAATTTTTCGAAGATTAGATTTAGGAGAGATTTCTCCTACCACTGTAACCCTTCAGTTAGTTGATCGATCGATCACTTATCCTGAAGGAGTTATAGAAGATGTTCTTGTTAAGGTAGATAAATTTATCTTCCATGTGGATTTCATTGTTCTAGACATGGAAGAAGATAAAGAAATACATATTATTTTAGGGAGACCTTTTCTAGCTACCGGAAGAGCTATGATTGATGTGCAAAAATGAGAATTAACAATGAGAGTTAATGATCAAGAGATAACATTTAATATTCTGAAATCAATGATGTATCGTGATAAAGAAAAATGCTATTGGATGGATATTTTTTATTATATAATTGAAAAGCATTATCAAGAAAAAATGTAAGGTCATTTTTGATAAAGATAAATAATCTATGTTATATAATGAGTCATTAAATGAAGAAAAGTTATCCAAAGAAACTCATTATATTCAAGAAAATTGGGAAATTTTGGACACAACTAAAAATGATATACTTTTACCCTCAATTGAAAAGCCCCTGAACTGGAATTAAAAATGTTACCTGCATATTTAAAGTATGCATTTCTTGGAAATTCATTAACTTTACCTATAATTATATCTTTAGAATTAAGCAAAGATCAAGAAGAAAAATTAATAAGAGTTCTGAAGAATTATAAGAAAGCTTTTGGTTGGACTATTGCAGATTTAAAAGGAATAAGCCCTTTAATCTGTATGCATAGGATTTTAATGAAAGAAAATTATAAACTCACTATTGAACCTCAAAGAAGATTAAACCCAATTATGAAAGAGGTTGTTAAGAAAGAGATTTTGAAATGGTTAGATGCTGGAATTATTTATCCTATTTCAGGGTAATTCCTATTCATTGTGTTTCGAAGAAAGGAGGAGTAACTGTCATTGTTAATGAAAAAAAATGAATTAATCCCAACAAGACAAGTTACTGGATGGCGTATTTGCATTGACTATCGAAGATTAAACAACGCCACTAGAAAGAATCATTTTCCTTTACCTTTCTTGGATCAAATATTGGATAAACTAGCTGGACACTCATATTTCTGTTTTCTGGATGGATATTCTGGTTATCATCAATTACCCGTTGCTCTTGAGGATCAAGAAAAGACAACATTTACAAGTCCTTATGGAACATTTGCCTTTAGAAGAATGTCTTTCGGTTTATGCAATGCACCTGCAAATTTTTAAAGATGTATGATGTCAATATTATGTGATTTGATTGATAAAGGAATTGAAGTATTTATAGACGATTTTTCAATTTTTGGAACTTCTTTTGAATCTTGCTTGGAAAATATAACGAAAGTTTTGAAGAGATGTGAAGCATCAAATTTAGTTCTAAACTGGGAAAAATGTCAATTTATGGTCACAGAAGGAATTATACTTGGACATAAAGTTTCACAAATAAGGATGGAAGTTGATCAGGCAAAAGTGAAAATTATTGCTGAACTTCAATCACCTACTACCGTTACTGATGTGAGAAGTTTTCTGGGTCATGCTGGATTTTATAGGAGATATATAAAGTATTTTTCTAAAATTGCTAAACCTCTTTGCCATTTATTTGAAAAAGAAGTTAAATTTGAATTTAATGAAGATTGTTTAAATGCGTTCAATATTCTAAAAGAAAAATTAATTACTGCACCTATCATTATTGCACCTGATTGGAATAAATCTTTTGAATTAATGTGTGATGCAAGTGATTTTGCAATTGGAGCTGTATTAGGACAAAAATATGAGAAAATTTTTAAAGTTATATACTATGCTAGCAAAACTCTTAATGAAACTCAAAGAAATTATACTACTACTGAAAAAGAGCTTTTAGCAATAGTATATGCCTTTGATAAATTTAGACCATATATTCTTGGAACAAAATGTATCGTACATACTGATTAGTCTGCTATTAAGTATTTAATGTTTAAGAAGATGCTAAACCTAGATTGATCAGATGGGTTTTACTTTTACAAGAATTTGATTTTGAAATTGTGAACAGAAAAGGAACTCACAACCAAATTGCTGATCATTTATCAAGAATAAAAAATAATAATTAGAAGATTTATGAAGAAAATATAAATGAGAAATTTCCTGATGAACAATTATTTGTCATTCAAGGATTACAAATGCCTTGGTATGCAGATATAGTTAACTATTTGGTTAACAATATTTTACCTTATGGGTTGAATAGCAAATACATTAAGAAATTCAAGAATGATTGTAAATCATATATTTGGGAAGATCCTCATTTATTTAAAATAGGAAGAGATTCTGTGATTTGAAGATATGTACCTTATGAAGAAACTTTTGCAATTATTCAAAAATGTCATGATTCTGAATTTGTAGGATACTTTGGAGTAGATAAAACTGCATTTAAAATTTTAAATTCTGGATTTTATTGGCCTAATTTATTTAAAGATGTTGGGCATTATGTGAAAGCTTGTGATTAATGTCAAAGAATGGGAAATATATCCAAAAAAGATGAAATGCCTCTAAACTTTAAATTAGAAATCGAAATTTTCGATGTATCAGGTTTAGACTTTATGGGACCTTTCATACCATCATCTGGAAAAATTTATATTTTATTAGAAGTTGATTATGTTTCAAAGTGGATCGAAGCTATAGCTTTACCTAACTGTGATTCCAAAAGTAATTCGAAATTTTTAAAGAAAATGATTTTTACAAGATTTGGAATGCTCAGGATAATTATCAAAGATGGGGGAAGTCATTTCAAAAATATAAGAATCCAATCATTGCTGGAAAAATTCAGAATTAAACATAGAATTGCAAATGCTTATCATCCTCAAACAAGTGGAATATCAGAAGTATCAAACAGAGAAATTAAAAGAATATTAGAGAAGACTGTTAATCCTAAAAGAACTGGCTAGGTTTATAGACTTGATTCTGCATTATGGGCATATAGAACAGCTTATAAGACACCTATTGGAATGTCACCTTATCGGTTAATTTATGGTAAACATTGTCACTTACATGTTGAACTTAAACATAAAGCTTATTGGGCGATAAAGGAGTTCAATTATAATTTGAATACTACAGGAGAAAAACGATTATTACAACTGAATGAAATAGAGAAAATCAAAAATGAATCTTATGAAAATGCAAGAATTTATAAGGAAAGAATGAAGAAATTGTTTGACAAAATGATTTCAAGGAAAATATTTGAGCCTAGACAAGAAGTATTATTATTTAATGCTCGTTTAAAACTTTTTCCTGGAAAATTAAAATCTAAATGGATGGGACCATTTATAATTGAGAAAGTATACCCTTATGGAGCTGTGGATATTAAAGATCCAAAAACTGGAAAAGTATTTAAAGTTAACGGATTAAGACTGAAGCCTTATATGAGGGAAAAAAAATTGCCTACGGCAGACGTACGCATCAATGTGTAGTAAGCCAATGGGAAGATGCCACACCGGACAACAGTGCCCGCTGCATTTAAAAATAAGCTATTTAACACGCTTGGCTCGAAGACCCGACCCGATATTGTAACCTGAATGTAACCAATTTGTAACCATTTTGTACCCTTCCCGCTGTTTAGCCTTTGTAACCCGTCTGTACCCTTTTTGTAACCTATTTGTAACCCCACTCGTTTGCGCGCTTGTATTTTTGTGAGTTGTAACCTAAATGTAACCCGTTGTAACCTAAATGTAACCAAATATTAAACATTTAAATGGAGCCCGCGAATGACCCGATATTGTAACATGAATGTAACCCGTTTGTAACTATTTTGTACCCTTCCCGCTGTTTGGCCTTTGTAACGTCTGTACCCTTTTTGTAACCTATTTGTAACCCCACTCGTTTGCATGCCTATATTTTTGTGAGCTGTAACCCGCTGTAACCTAAATGTAACCAAATACTAAACATTAAAATGGAGCCCATGAATGGTGGTATTTAAGCAGCTAGGGTTTACTGTTTTATTGGGTTTAGCTTATTTCACTCGACGTCTTCCTTATTTCTCGAGCAGTCAAAGGTTTTCATGGATTACAGAGATACAAAGGAGCATTTTATGTATGGAGGTGAAGCAGGTGAAGATTGTTCTCTTGAGAACAAAGAAGAGCACGAACTGCAGGTGTGTTTCGACCTAATTTTTTTTTTTTTGATATTGGTCGTCTTGTTTTTTGGATGCATGGATAGATATCCTCACATGTTAACATGTTATTTCCATGTAAATTTACATATATTTATCTCATGAGACAGTACTAACAAGCGTAAAACCAAATAAAAATGTATTAATCAAATGAGATGAGCATTATTAAGCTACAAAATTTATTGTCGTCATCATTTACTCTCACTTATCTCAAAAATTTGCAAATAAACAGTCATACGATTTCTAAAAAAAAGCAAAAAAAAAAGAAGCAGAAAACATATTTGAATAAAAAAAAGCACATTGCATCCTACAATATAGTTTATAGTAAGGCTTTCTCATCAAAGAGAGCTACTAGGTAATCATGCAGCATGAGCAGCAGTATTAGCTGAATCAAACCCTCATTCTGTATTGACAACACCCCTTATTTTTTTCTTATTTAGTAGAGGAGTTAGTTGGTATGAATTTTCAAAGGCGAATAAGAACTTAGATAAAGAAATGCATTCCTCTTATATGTAATTATATATTTGTATGTTTATTTTCATGTAAAAATAATTTCATTTTAAATTAAGAGTTTATTTTTTTCTGTGGAATAAATGGTTAAATAATTGTAAAGCATTCTTACACCAACATTTATTAGACTAAATTGCAACTATTATTTGTGTGATTTTAATGCTGAGAGAAGTTTTTGTTTGTTGACTTTTGTTTGTAGAGGTGCATGGTTTGATGGAGTTTTACATTATGTTATATTGTTTGCAGGTTGATGAGAATGGAGGTACGAGTACCAATCAAATAAGCAACATACTTCTTTAAACAAAGGTTCATAATGAAAAGGAAGCTTATGAAGTGTATTGTGCTTATGCTCATCATATCGAATTTAGTGTTCATAAGGAGCACGCTACTTTCTGGTCGAACTCTAGGAATATTAAGATCAAGGACTTAGTATGTGGAAAAGCGTGTTTTAATAAAGAAATAAAGATCACAGAAAATGTTAAGTACAAAAGAGCAGAAACACGAATTGGTTATCCTGGAATGGTTCGATACGCAGTTGATGAGGATCTGAATTGGACAGTCAAAAAATTTATTGAATCTCATAACCACTCACTAGCAAAAAGTGGTGATAAGCACTTGTTGCTTTCTAGCAGAAAGATAAATGAAGTCAATGCAGATGTTCTTAGATCGATGACACAGTCAGAGATACGCCCAATATATGCGTTTAACTTTCTAGATAAAGAAGTTGGAGGTGCAGATAATCTGGAGTATACGAAGTTAGATGTCTTCAATTTCATTCAAAAAGAGGGGAGATGTAGAATTGAAAATGGTGATGTAAATGCTTTAGTACAGTTTTTCACAGATAGATGTTCTGAGGATATCATGTTTGAGTGGGATTTTGAAGTTGATGAGAATGGTAGGCTCATGAGTTTTTTTTTGGAGCGACAGTACTTCCAGGCTTGATTATGACTGCTTTGGAGATGTTATTATTTTTTATACTAGTTATAGATTGAATAAATATAACTTATGTTGCGCTCATGTGGTTGGTGTTAACCACAATTGGCAGAATGTTCTCTTTGGAGTTGGATTCTTGTCAAATGAGACGGTGGAATTGTTTAAATGACTTTTCAAAACTTTTATCCGTATAATGGGTGACAATCATCCAATAACTATCTACACTGATCAGGATCAGACCATGCCTAGAGCCATAACAGAGATTTTGCCGAATACACGACATAGATTATGTCAGTGGCACATATACAAGAAATTGAGCACAAAGGTTCACTGCGGGGTGGTCAATAAGATAGTCAATGATCTTTTCTATAAATGTATGTCCAAATGCGAGTCTGAAGAGGAGTTTGACGATACTTGGGGGCCATGATTGAAACAGGCAATTTACATGATAATGGGTGGCTAGCTGACATGTACAAGATCAGACATAAGTGGGCTACATCGTTTAATATAGATGTATTTAGAATGAGAATTTTATCGACACAGAGAAGTGAGTCAACTAATAACATTTGTCATGGTGCCTCAAAGCCCACAAGTTCTATTACAGATTGTTTCTTGGGAATTGAAAATGTCATGAGAACATGGAGGCGTAACGAGAGGGATGAGGATTTTAAGTGTGATCAATCTTTGATTACTCCTATAGCAGGAAGCAGCCCAATACTGAGGCAGGCAGCAACATTTTATTCAAGGAAACTGTACGCAATGTTTGTGGCAGAGTTTTTGCACGGATCGTGCGGTCTTCAATTACAATCCTCTCCAAACAATGAAAATGAGTTTTTCATTAACAATTTGGATAATCATAGGACAAACAGAACTTGGGTTGTCAATTTTAACAATTCGAATCTCCATATTCAATGCAGCTGTAGAAAGTTCGAAATGATGGGGGGGTACTATGTGCACATGCTTTACGAGTCCTGAACTTTCTTCATATTAAGAAGATACCAAAAAAATATCTTCTACTCAGATGGTCTGCACATGCAAAAAAAATGTATATAACAGTTATGGATACAACCATCTACAGCAGTCCCATGCTTGGGATGCTGAGCAGACCGATCTATTATTCCAAACACATATGCAGAAACTTGTATATCAAATTACAAATAAGGCAAAGGAGAATGCAGAAGCTAAACAGAAAATGGCGGACTCCATGAAGAAATTGTCATTGAAAGTTGATGACATATTGCTTGGCAAAGGTTCTAATAGAAGGACACAAACTCAAAATAAAAAAAACCTGTTGATAAAGAATCGAATGTGAACAATCCTGCTAAACTGCGGCCTAAATGAGTATCTAATTCCAGAATAAAAGGATATTGGGAGAGAAATAAAAGAGTCAAAGGCATGTCTGATTAACTACAGTCTGTTTTCATTTGTTTAATCCAAAAAAACTGTTAATCATTTTTAACCACTGTATACACAGGAAAGCAAAAAGTTATTAACACCACGGAAGAACCATAATTTTTTCCACTGCCTACACAGGTAATAAATATATTTGTTGTATTAAACATATGAAGCTCTTAGATATATGTATGATTGATGAATGGATTTACACTGCAGAATTTCGTCATTCCACAAAACAGTGAATCATATACTGCAATGATGATGGATTCAATTGACGAAACAGTAATGCCTCAATGGTCTACCTTTTAAGATAGTAATCCATATGAGCTTGCTTGGAGCATAAAAACAGGGCGCCTCAATACCGAAGATTGAACTTTTGTATTTTCTTTAAAATTATGTGGAGTTAATCGTTCAACATTCTTGGTCTGTTTTATCTGGAGTTAAATATTATTTGTTCAAATTGAACTGTTTTGTGTTGTATTTTTAATGTTTGTTTTTCTGGAGTGTTGGACGAAAGTATTTGTTTTTATTTTGATTAAACACTTTCAGATCATTTCTCTTTGCTTCCACGATTCATTAGGAATTTTTTTTGTTTCTGGTTAACTGGTGACTTGTTTTTTCCCAGGCTTGGGTGGAGTAAATGTTACTGAACTGTTAAAAAAAGCTTCACTGGAGAGCACACCTGAGAAAGGGAAATTGCTTCTTGAATTCAATGGTGCATTGGGTGATAAGATTCAGGTTTTTGTGGAATGAGCTGCTCTCTTCTTCTCCACTAAACACTGCATTTTAGTTCAGCATTATATGTGTGAATAACTCCTTAATGGGATGAGTAATAAAACATGAGTTTGTGGCTTGCAATTATTTTTAGTTTGAAACTTCTAATTGTCTAGGATTGGTAAATATGCTTGAATCTCATGACTTAGACAAATTTTAAAGTAGACTTATGACTGAAAATTGGTTTACTTGATTAGAGGACATCTTGCTAGAAATTTAATTTGATTCAAATTATAATCTGCACCATAATTATTTATTTTTGTTTTCATTTTTTCATTTATTTAAAAAAATGTTTTTTTATTGTTTTTATATATGTTTTAGTTTTATTTTTAAAAATAAAATAGTATATTTTTCAAAACTTTCAAAATAATTTTAAGATAATTTGAGAAATACACCTTTTGAACAGGATTATCCAAAACAGGATTATCCAAAATTATAATTTCTTAATGCAACAAATATAATGCACAATAACCATTCATGCAAAAGAACTTGTGGATTCACAGGCTAAAATTTAATTCAACTTGCCACCAATAAATATAAAGTGATAGTATAATAAATTTAGAATCACATATGATAATAATCGATAACAATATGATAGAAATAATACAAGAAATTCAGCAAAGATTTAGAATCACATAAAATCAGTGAGCAATCTAAATAATTTTAGCAAATTGAACTTTCAACTTGCCAAAGATGAACAAAATGAAAAAAATAATAAATATAATACCACCCAATGCTTTCGTATAGCATAAAAAATAACACCATTGTAACCTTTAAAATGAGAAATACACCTTTTGAGGTTTAAATACATAAGAATCGAGTGGTCTGCATTTAAATCAAACCATCCAAAATACTTTAAGTCACTCTTCACCAGTCCATTCTATTCTGGAAACTCAAATGAATGTTTTAACAAAATACAAATAGAACCGAATGCATAAATAACAAAGCACAACCAACTCTTGCAAGCCTTAGAGTAATAATTCATGACTGAGTGCTGAGATTCATGCATTCCTCTTAAGTATAATAACTCCTCTTCATTTTCTTCACCACAACCTGCCAAAGATGCAAATAAGGCATTAAATTATGCAGGCACCCAGTCGTATGAAAGGATTGAATTTTTATACATGAAACTGATGCTTTTGCAGATACCAGTGCAGCAAATCCTTCACTAAGGGCTACCACCTAGTCGTTCTTGTAAATATGAACCGAAAGCTAACACTAAAGAAGTCACATTCTTTTTGCAGCCAAAAATCTATTTTGAACCATGCTCATAGTGAATACACGACAGCTCATGGTGTAAGGCAACATTGACACACTTTTCTGAGTAGGTTAAGTGAAATCGATGGCAGAATTTTCTCACTTCTCCATGAAAAAAATAGAAATAGAACGTTAATAACTTAAAATAGTAATAGAACTTGATACAATTAACATTGTATATAACATAGTGACCAGCTCTCTTCCTCGCAAGCTGATATCCATTTGTTATGAGAAGATTTCATTTCTGCTCAGTGACTCTTTGAAGGAAGTACAAGAACCTAAAAATCTTCTTTTTTGTAATTCTGAAAACAGTTTTGCCACAGTAAACCAAATTATCAAGTAGATGACAGGGATAAAACCTTGCAAACAAAACCATTTTCTAAGACTCCTATAACAAAATATGTTGTCTGGTATATCCACTAAAGTGGATGAGCTCGTTGTCATATCAACTTACTAATTCATGTGTCCTGTCATTAAAATTTGAAACAAAATGTAAATGAATATAAATTTAGATTTGCTCTCATTAGAAAGGAAAAGAATCAAGCCTTTACGGTCTTGAAGTACGGGAACCAAGGTGATATTGGTCCTACCTTGGGCTGTAGGACCAAGATGAGAGCTGCAGAAAGAAAAATTAATGGTAAACTCATAAAATTTTATTGAAATGGGAAAAATATAAATTTCTAGGAATGTACTTAAGGTTAGATAAAATATAAATTTCCAACTCCTGTGGTTCGGGAGGTTTGCCTGTAATGACTTCCAAGAGGATCAAATCCAATCGATAATAGTAAATCGATACCCATGAAATATCTCGATAGGCCCTCTCGGTTTACTTTACTGCAATTAAAGCACTTTTACGCACAACGGGTAAATATATTTTGTATAAATGAAAGGCAAACAAAATTCAGTAAAGATAAATGATCATAAAACTGTAAGCCACATAATATAATAATAGTACAGTAATCTGTTTAAGGCACTAAATTCAACCAACCTAAACTGGTGACAGGACATAGCGACAAATCTCATACCCAAAAACTGCTTTGAATAATGGCATAGAATCTTTTCAATTCAATTGCATTTTCCAATCGACCTTATTGTTTTGTACAACTGTTTCCATATATTTAGATACAAACGCACCACAGTCGACACCATTGGTCTGCTTTGGGACGCCTTTGGCTGTTACGACTAGCCATGCACACAAATTCTCCGTGAAGGCGTCTCCAACATCACTCACAAAATGTCTAATCTGCACATTTAAATGTAAAAATGAATGAGATAGAGCATTAAGTATTATAAATAGAAAAATATAGTATAAAAGAACTATGAATTTGTCACAATACTAACAAATTCGCCGGTGATCGCCAAGTGCATTCTATTGGTTAGAGAGTCATAAAATCTCCACTTCCTCTCATTCAATACACAACCAACAGTGTCTAATGTTCATTATTGATAGCTGGCATTAGAATTAACTCTGCATTCTGCACAGTCTCCTTCGTAATGTGTTCAACAAGAAGTTTAACATTGCCTATATCCAGATCTGATACACAAATAAGATGTCATATCAAAACTAATGGTAATGTTAGATGTATTTGGGATAACTCTCAAATACATGAATTTAAAATTTTACCCAGTGGCATGGAGAAACATATAGGAACTTTTTATACAGTTCTGGGGCGTTGCATCATTTTTTTTTCCAACAACATAGCAAAGCAGTCGATAGCTTCGTTTCCGAACAAACCGTCCGTAAGAATTTCATTAAGATTTTCACGAGTCAGCGATAACTATTTCGTAAAAATTACTAAGTCAGATATGCATTTAAAAAAGAGAAGGGATTTCAAATCCAATATAGGAACCAAAAACAAAAAGAACAAGATACACTAACAAATTAGTGAATCTGCTACAGCAGAGATCGATTGTCTCCAGCATGTAAGTTGGAATTAGTTGTCTTCCGGGAAAATCGAGAACCAATGGTGCTGGTCTGGCCTATATGAAAAATGAGTAACAATATGTTTTAGGAATCTTAAAGTTTGTAATGTGAGAAATTAAAGAATACTGTTATACCTTTTCAATGATGCATTGATCATCAGCATTGACTACATTCAATGGTATGGTTGGTGGAACTGAACTAATATACTCAATTGCACTTTCAGCTGCAACTGTTGATTTCCCCATCTCTGCAGTTTCATGCTCTTCCTCATTAATATGTAAGGTTTCTTGTTCAAGTCTGATGTTGACAGGTGTGGGTTGATATCCAATTGATGTTTCCTTCTCAATTATAACTTCAGTATCACCTTTATTGGATGGTTGTTCAACTTGTAATTTAATGGTTGGTTATGAGAAGATTCAGATAATGTGATGATAATGTAAAATTCTACCTCGGCTGCCTGCAGTGCCCGCTTTTTCTGCCTTTTCCGTTCGAAAACCATAAACGGGGAAGCATGAATCCTCTTTCTTCTTCCTTCTCGTGCCTTAATTCTTTGAATTAAGCTGTATTTTGGAGACTCCTTGCTCCATTTCCTTGGAGTCTCTGCACCTGGCTTTTAATTTCTTTCTTAATATCACTTACTTCACATTTTAACTCAGTCATATTCTTTTCCAAATTTGTCAGAAGAGTCAAGGCGAAGGATTGAAATTCCATAAACGACTTATGATGATCTTCAAGCAGATAATGTATTTTTTCCAAGACAGTATGAGTGTTATTTTCTGTGTATGTATCAGCATGTGGTCGCTCAGGCCCACTCTGGTAAGGCACTATAGAAGCTACATCAGCGGAGGTTGGCGACAGTGGTTGAGATTGGGTATCCTCTTGTGGGAGAGGAACCATAGGAATGGATTCTTCTTCGCATGGATGAGCAATTAAAAAATGTTCACTATCCTTCATTTCAATGAAATGGTCATGAACCTGCATATTATTACATGAAAACAAAGCTAACTAAATTGTCAAGTAAGCATAATAACACATTACGTGGTTTAAACAAATAATTAAATCACCTCGACAGGTCTGAGATTGTTAAAGACTAGTTGAATCTTTACGTTATTCCAATTCAGCTTAACCAGCCACCTCAACATTCGTGGTCTAACATCAGACATAGCTGAGAGAACCAAAGACGTATGCTCATAAAACCAAAGTTGCATGTAATAAGAAAAAGTAATATAAGCTTCTGTTGATATTATTTAAGCCGCTGTCAGCTATGTATTGTGAGGAAAACATACTGTTAGGAGGAAGACAAAGCCAGTAACGTATCCCATTCGCTGGTGCATCCTTATTTTCATCGCACATTCATTAAGTTGCATCGTCAAGAATCGGCATATTGCATCTGACCAATTATACGAGCTAAAAGTTTCTACTTTCTCACAAATAGACAACCTTTTTTTTCAAGACTCTGAAATTGTGTGACGAAAAAAGTAAAATTGATATTAAAAACTTAATTAACAATTGCAAAAGATGATGAGAAGACTTCCCTTCTGAGATGTTCTCTAATATTGTTTTTATTTGTGTCGCATTCATGTTACTGGGCAGTGCATATTCCCAGAATGCGGGTAAGCCCCTATTGAGCATGCCAATTAATAGTGCAACTTGGTCTGAATCAAATTTCAGCTCTTTCCCTGCCAAGATGAATGCCCTTCGATCAAGATCCCAACATTTTATTAACTGAATTGTCATCGTATGATTATGGGGTACGCAGGGAGCTCAAAAAAGTGAACCAAATTCATCGCTTCAATTTGGTTCCATGTCGCCTCGTCTATTAAAGGTTTGACCTTTTTTAGAACTTCTATAATGGTGGACGAACGACATCTGCAATTCATTGATGTTGACCCATAGAACCTACATTAAGTAACAAACAATAGTTTCACATTAATTATAATCTGAATTATGACATAGATGCAATACATAATGGAGCTTATCCGAAAACATAAAAAATGAATTGTAGATGTAGTGCTTCAATCTCAATTAAAGAATATAATAAGGTGTAATGATAAGACTCACAGCTTAATCATATATAATGATTAAGAATAAATATCTCATTAATATACTAGAAATGTGCATAAATGTGCATAAGCTGGGGTGAGAAAAAAATTTTAAAAATCTCCTTAGTATATAAAAAAGAGGAAAAGAGAGGAAAAGAGGAGAATGAGATCTATATTTCATACTTATGAAATCAAACAAAAACAACAACTCTTATACAACAACGATAATGATGATAATGTGAAGGGCACATGTCATGAGTTTTTTGATCAAAAGTTTACACAGACTGTCAACTATCTAACGCAATCCTCCACTTTTTATGTCTGGAGATTGAGACCAGACAATGAAAGTGTTAAAAAAAATAAATGAATAAAAATAAAAATAATAACAACTCTTATGTTGCAAGAAAAATGTCAAAATGAGACTTCAAGGATTGCTGAGCTCAATTATTATCACATTATAGTTGAAAGAGAGAAGCTTAAACTTACAATTGTTAAAGTCAAAATGCTAGCTGATTTCTTAATATCATGTGAAAGTAATAGAAGATAGGTCAATCAAAGCCAAAGGGAAAGGGCAAACATCTTTAAATTAACTAAATTTAGCATAAGCCTGTAAATGAAGCATACATCTAAGTTAACTAGAAAAAAAATAAATATTTATAAGATGCGACATTTTCTTGAAAAAACATAAACGATTATTATGCATTTTTTGCATTTAATAAAACTATTTTCACATTTCATAACAGTTATATTAACTCTCTGATGCTAACCAAGGAGATACCTCTGCTTCAAAATTAAGGAGTGCTTAAAAAAATGAAAAATATCAAGATTGCTACATTCATTAAAACATGTTCTGCCAAAAATTGTTCTCCAAATTCAAAACATAAATCTAATGCAAAGCTTCAGTCTACAGAAGCCAAACCCAGATCTCTAAAAAACAGTTAGGTGTTGTAAAAGATCTAAGTGATTCACCGGGTGGGTTGCAAAAGTTCAATATGGGTCGCACAAGTTCAACACAAGTTCAAGAAATCAGTATTGGCCTTGCTTACCCGAAAACATAAAAAAAAACAAAACTTTTACCTCAAATTAGTTTCGGGTTTCTTAGGAGCACTCTTCTGCATTTTCTTCAGCTTTTTCTTTTGCTCTCTGCTTTTTGGATTATCCGTCTCTTGCAACTCCGACGTCGGCTTTTCCGGCACTTCCGGAATATCTTCTTCCATGTTAGCCGAAACTCTAGTGCCGAAGAAGGAGATAGCCGAAACACTAGCAACCCTAGTGCTGAAGAAGGAGAGAGTCGAAACACTAGCAACCCTAGTGTCGGTGCCGAAGAGAGCCAAAATACACTAGCAACCCTAGTGTCGGTGCCGAAGAGAGCCAAAATACTTGCAACCCTAGTGCCAGCCGAAGAAGGAGAGAGCCTAAACACTACCAACCCTATTGCCAGTGTCGAAGAAGGAGAGAGCCAAAAAACCCTAGAGCCGGCGAAGAAGGAGAGCAGTACCGGCGCGATTCTTTTTTCGAAAGTTTACCGTGGCTTTAAATTTTAACAAGGTTAAGTAATAAATATTTACACTAGGTTACAACAAGTTTACATAAATTGCGGTAGAAATGAAGTACAAAGAATTAAAATATATAAAAAGATTACAAATGGGTTACATTAAGGTTACAAAGGGAAAACCGTGGGGAGGGTATAAATGAGTTACAAACGGTTTACACCAAGGTTACTCTTTTAGAATGCAGAGGATATAAATGGGGTACAGCCGGGTTACATTCAGGTTACAATATCGTGCCGGGTCTTCGGGCCACGCGCATTAAATGGCTTATTTTTAAATGTGGCGGGACCAGTTGTCCGATGTGGCATCTTTCCATTGGCTTACATACGCATTGATGCATACGGTTTACGTACGCAACTTTTTTCTTTATATGGGAGAAATAAAATTAAATTACAAAGAGGCTTATGAGCTGAGTCTACCCGATTAATTCAATTAATTAGGTCGGGCTGACGACAATAAACCAAGCGCTTTATGGGAGGCAACCCATATTTATTAGTGTGAGTTAAATTATTGTTGTAAGGTTATGCCTTGGTCTTGACTAAATTTGCATATAACTTCAGGAAATAGAAGGCTAACAAGTCTGTATTGGCTTAAGCTAAACATTATCTTGAAGTATATAGAATTTGGACTTAGACCACTCCATGTCAAATGTGAGTAAAAAAGAGATCAAGTTAACCTTCGTTTATGATTTGAATTTTTTGTAATTGTGTTTGCGTGTTGATCATACCCATTTGTTATACCTATTTTACGACCGAAACTTGCAAAATTTGAATATAGGCAAATCAGAATCGATCGAGGTTATGGCGCCTAGGCGCCAAAAGTTGGCTCCTAAGCGCCAGAATGGCCTGCGTATCGATGATCCGGCGCCTAGGCGCCAGATTCCGACGCCTAAGCACCACGGTTACAGATCGTGTAAAAACCGAAAATCTTCAGTTTTTCACACAAAATCTCTTTATATATTGCCTATTATTCATCCCCAATCCCATAGAAACCTGAATTTCGACTAGAGCAATCTATTTTGGAGGAGTTAAGAAAGATTTGGAGGCAATGGATAGAGGAAATCATGGAAATGAGTTAAGAGACAAATCTCCTAAAGAAGGTTTTATTGCTGTTAGTATGGAGAAATTGTTTAGTCATTGGAGAAGATTGAAGTGGAACTTCAAAGTATTGGTAATCGTCTCCATGAGATGTACCACTAATACGAGCACTTGAAATGGCAAACCAAACTTCAATCTGATCATATGGCGGCTTATCATGATGCTCAAGTAGAAATGTACGCGAAGAACAAGTGGATCGATGAAAAGATGGCTTTGGAATTTCCAAGGACGTTGGTGTTATATCCCTTTGGTCCTAGCGAACTTCATTACGAAAGAGATGGTAATTGAAGATTGGTGTTAAATAGATCTCATATGTGTTTTAGGTGTGATCAAGTCATGTGTTACTGTGTTGAATATCGAATTTGTGTGTTTGCTTAATTATTCAATGTGTGTTGTTGGATTTGAATATTTGCTTTGAATATTTTATTGTTTGTGTTATTTATAAAACTATGAACCTTGATACAGTCTTGTACTGAAATTTATTGAATTTGGAATGGAAGTTATGGATTGGAATTGAAGAATTTAGATACATTTATGTGGATCTAAACTATCATTTTAAATTAATTGTATAAATGTTTAGAGGATATAAATTGGATTAATACTCTCATAAGAGTAATTAGGAGTCAAATTTGATATGATTTGGTGGAAAATATAAAATTTATATTGAATTTTTGGAAAGGCGAGTCTGCCGCCTAGGCGCCGATTCGGCCTGAACCCGAAAACTCATCTTCTTAAATCCCCCATGCCATTTTTTACTCCTAAACTTCCTCCTCCGCTATTTTTCATGAAAATACTTCCTAGAGATCCCATTTAAAGCCGGATTTTCAAGTTTTTGAGCTTGAAATCACCTGATTTCTTCATCCCAAGGTCAGATCTACATTCTAAACTCATTATTTTTTATTTTCACCATGGATTTTGCTCTCATTGAGAAAAACTGAAATTTTGAGAAAAATTTTGATTTTTAAAGTTAAATCCATGAAATTGTTTAAGCTCTTTCAAGTTTAAAAAGCTTAAATTATTTTATTTTCCTAGATCTGTTGAATTTATTTCGTGTTTTTATTCCATGTTTAGATGGCACCCAAATCTAAGCGAGGAAAGAAACAAGAAAATTTTGATTGTAGCAAGTTCGTCACTGCTGCTGCACACTTCAGATACAATGATCTTGCTATGACTCAGAAATTTATCTCGGAGCAAAGTTTCTACAATCCTGAAGGAAGAATTGAGGATACAATCGTTGCGCTTAACTGGCAATGATTCTACTATTTCACTGTTGTTACCGTTATCTCGGTTGTTAGAGAGTTTTATGCTAATTTCGTGGATGCTGAAGAATACGAGATTTTTGTTCGAGGAGTTGGAGTAGGATTCACTCCTGAATGTATCAATATTTTCTATGGCCTGCCGCCAAACATTGAGCATTATTACTCCAGATTATTTTCGTCTGAGGAAGATTTGGATATGATCATTGCCTACCTGACTGATAATACTGGAGCCTGGAAGATTCGGAATGGAAAAAGGGTAAATTTTTCATCTTCTAAGCTTAATGGTGTTTCCAAAGGCATGGCACTACTTTATTTCTACTTGTCATCTTCCATCCAATCATCTGAGCGAGGTTACCAAAGATAAAGCTACCCTTAACTACTGCATTCAAGAGAGGAAGCCTATTGATGTAGGGAGTATTATTTATGATTCTGTAGAGGCTACTGCTCGTTTTAGCACTTCTATTGGACTTGGTATTCCATCTCTCATCTATTCTCTATGTCAAAGTACTGGAGTAGTTGCTGAGGTTTATGAGGAAAAGCTTAAGTCGACAAAGCCTATAGGAAGAGAGAGTGTCAGTATCTATGATCGACTTCGAGGTAAGAGTTCTACTGCACCTTCTAGTTTATTGCCTACTTCAGGTAGAGCTTCTACTTCTAGACCATCTACTTCTGCTGAGCCACCATCTACTTTTTGGGAGACCATGCATGATCAGTTTATAGAGCAGCAGAATGAGTTATTCCTAACTCATTGTAGAGTAGATACGATCGATAAGAAGATCGATCATCTTTTTGAGTATACACAAAGAAAGAGTGATTACGATGCTGAGTAATCTGAGTCTTTAGTGAGATTTATGAAGGATGAGCACGATGTTCAATTTTCTACTTGTCCCAGATATTCATCATATGTTGATCCGAAGTATATGGGGTTTTCTTTTGGTGATGACGATGATGAAGCTACAGATAGTGATTAGTAGCTTGACTTACCTCTGGAGTGTCGGCATATTTTTAGGTTGAGTGTTGTATTTTTGAAAAGGGGTCGCCTACAGAAATTGTTGGCGAAATTTAAATATATATATAATTTAAAAAGTAGTATTTGATTTTGAAAATAATTTTAAGTTTGAAAATTTTAAGATATGAAATCAAACCGATCTCACATCCCGAATAGCTTATATAAACGAGCACCGCACCACTAACAGTGTATATCTCCCGAAGAATAGACACACTGCTTGATGATGGGGCTCGATTAAATAAACTAAGAGATTTGTGACATCTGTTTGGTCTGCGAACCAATTTTATAAGCCGACAAGTTCCCCTGCTTAATATAAATGAATTAAGCAGGGTTTATATTACCCAGGTTCTTAAAGTTCCCTATAAGGGCAAGCCCCTATAGTTAATTATATCTTAAATGACGGGAATCATTTAAGAAAACTCTCGATAATGATTAGTGGTTTTGCTCTCAAGAATTTCAAAGTTTAAGGTTTTCAATGGATTTGAGTTTTGGAAATTTCAATAGGGAATGGATCAAATTTGGAACAATTTATTTCAGGAGTTCAAAGGAAGAAAAAGTAGGAGAAGCTGAGGATCCAAGAAGAATCTTAGCAACTTCTCAAACTATCATATTGTTTGGCTTCAATTTGGTAGTTTATTTAATGTTTCAATCCTGCCAATTTTATTTAATTAGGACTTATATTCGTATGACATGATCATACAAATAGCCTTGAAGATATGAGGGTTTATGTCGTACCAAACAACTACCTCGGAATCCTAAGACCGGTTAGGGCTTAATTTGCATAATATGATTATGCAAATACCTAACGAAAAGGTTGAGGATTTATGTTGCACTAGGCAAACTACCTCGAAATCCTATGGCTTTGTTATTTAATTCTAAGAAAGTTTTGCTGAGGTAGATCCGAGTTTTGCTGATGACAATGGCCGAGCTGCCCACCATGCTCCGAGCTCCTTGTTGTTGTGGAGGTTTAGTTTTAGAAGTCATAAATCAGGAGATGAGAGAAGTGTTTTGGTTTAGAGAAAATCTTAAAATCCAAGTGTTTTTAATATTTTAATTAAAACAAATCTTAAAGTTGATTAAACAGAACCGATTATGATCCCACGGTTCCGTCATCCCGGCACCATTATTTTCATCGAATTCACTTAGTCCAAATGAATTTGCTAAACTCAACTGAATAAGTTCCACACTTTCATTTAGACCTTGGGAAATCCAGTTAGCAACACGTGAGTTACATCATCCGAGGTATTCCCGATCATTCAATGAGACGTTTTAATTTTGTTGCAATTGTAGTTTTGTTGTTCTGTTTGTGATTAAATTTTGAGTTATTTTATATTTTGGAATGTTGTGGCGGTGAATTTTATCTTGCAATGACTTTTAATTTAGTTTTGGTTTCAGTTTAGGGACTATCCTAAAGGTTACGGTTTTCATGCAACAGTTTTATTTATCATGCAAGAAAAAGTAAAGTACAGTGCATGTAAGTAAATTGCAACAGAATAAAAACGTACCTGGAGGGTCTTCTCGTCATCCCAAGCTGCACCTAAAACACATGTTAAGGCATTTAAATGTTTCAACAGATACCTAGGTAAAGCTAAGGAAAGGGTTTTGGTTGTCTATCAAGTTCTTAATCCTATAACTAGTCATCTCATATGACATCTAGGCTCTTGGTTTGATTTAAGGATGATTTTCTTCATCAAAGAACAATTAGATTTAGTTGTTCTTCTAAAACATCCCGTCATATTGAGGAAGTGCTTAGGACGAGTCCTAAACATCTTTTCAATATTTCTAGGATTGTTTTGAGTACAAGTAAATTCAATTGCACAGGTGAATTAATCATCCAGGAGTTTAGTTAAACTTTATTTCTTGCTCAGTGAACTTAGGTATTTGATTACCTGATGAATGAAGTGACATCTCACTTAATACTCTATTTAAGAGTTATAATAATTAAAGCCTTTAAGGGCAAGTTGGTTTATCGACAATTTTAATCATACTTAATTAAAAGTTTGAGTTAATGATTTAAAGTGTTTTAATTTGATTATGAGGTTTTAATTTTAAGTTTGGAATAATGTTCAAATTATTTTAGATTTAATTCTTAATGATTTCATTTAGGTTTGTTGTTAAATGATTTTAATTTAATTTAATTTGATTTTAATTTTAATTTAATTTAAATTTAATTTTAATTTAATTTTAATTTAATTTTAATTTAAGTTTAATTTTAATTTAATTTTAATTTAATCTAATTTTAATTTAATTTTAATTTAATTTTAGTTTAATTTTAATTTAATTTTAATTTAATTTTAGTTTTATTTTTTTAATTTTAATTTAACTTTAATTTTTAATTTAATTTAATTTTTAATTTTAATTTTAATTTTAATTTTAATTTATTTTTTATTTAATTTAAATTTAATTTAATTTTATTTAATTTTAATTTTAGTTTAATTTTAATTTTAATTTTAATTGTTAATTTGGATTATTATTTTAATTCTTAATTAGGAACTAAATATTGTTAATGTGATTTATTTAGGGATTTTTTTAAATTAAAGAATAAATATCCTTTTAATAATATCCCTATTTTAATAATCCATATTTAAATATATTCTTTCCAAAATTTAAATCATTTAATTAATTAAAGTTTCATTTTTGATATTTTCAAAGTGTTTAATGAGTTTCTACCCCTTAATTTCCCTAAGTTTCAATCATCCAAGAGAAAGTTAAAATCTAATATTTTACCCCCCCATTTTGATTAAACCTAAAGTTTTAATTAAGGGTTAAAATTTTTAATTACTTTTATGCCCTTTTAAGCTTATTTATTTCATAACTCACTAAATTGAGCTCAAATGAATTTGAAATTTTTATGTCACCTCACTCACATGTCAATTAAGACATTAGAGGAGAAAATGTGATTTTTCTGAATTTAATTTATTTATATATATATATTAGTAGAAAATAAGGGTTTTCAAAGAAAATACAACAACATGACTAAAGAAAGGTTTCTATCCTTAAACAAATTATGGGATGTTCCTAATGACTAGTGGACCACTTAAACCAATTTTAGTGATTTTTTCAATTATATATTATTTATTATAATTATTTTGAGTTTTAGAGTATTAATTAATTATAAAATAAAATAAAAGTTTAAAAATGGATTTTATATTTTTCTTAAATCTCTCTGATCTCAAGGAGTTCATAGAAACAAATTTTATAATTTTCTGATTTTTCTTTGATTTATTAGAATTATTTTAGTGAAAAAGGTTGAAAATTCATTTTTTAATTTTAAAAATTACATTAAGACTTTAAAATTGAATATCTTATCCTAGGGACTTAGGAAAAATATTTGGTTTGTTCCTACATGATTAGGAGTCAAAATGTGACATTTTTATGATTTTTAATATTTTTGTGATTTTTATTATTTTTTAATTATTAAAATATTAAAAATATTGTGAAAAATCAACTTTTTTAGAAAATTCCAATTTTAATTTTCCTGAACTCCCCTGATATCAGAGAAGTTCCAAAACCAATTTTATGAATTTTTGAAAAGTACTGTTGGAGTTATGAATTTTTAAATTTACATTTTGCTTTTGAGGCTTAATCAATCCATTTGGTGGGGTTAATCAAGTCCAATTGATTTCAAATTTTTATGTGAGGTCTATCTGATCTAAAGATCAGTGGAGAATTGTTTTCAAATCAATTTGATGTGTGGTTAACCCTAATTAGTTCAAATTCAATTTTAGGGGTTTAGACCAATTAAGATTATTATGTATGAATTAACTCAAAATATATTTTTCATGGGGTCCCCTAGTCCTAAGAAACATCACCAAATTTTTCTAGAATTTACTCTACAACATGCTAATTATTGGAATTAAAATACTTAAAGTAGTGACATGAAATTGAAAATTCAATAACTTTTCACAGATATGGGCTCTGACTTTGAAAAATTCAGGGAATGTTCCCAAGATCAGAGGCTTCAAAAGCCCTATAGTCTCATGCCATAGTGAATTGTCTATGCAAATGGAGAATCAAAATACTAAAAATAGTAAATAAATTATTAAAAATGAAATACTCATCCAATTAACTTGATTTCTTTTCCACGTTATTCTCCTCTGTTCACTGAGCAAGAGGGTATTTTTATTTTATTTTTGTGATTTTTCTATGCAAAGATATGAATTTTTAAAGTTCTGGGCATTTAAATAATTCAAAAATATCCTATTTATCTACTTATCGGACTCGGCGCCAGCGCAACATCGGCAGCTCTGAAAGCCTATGCGGCGCGTTCCCATTCGACGTCGCCATCTGACTCAGCGCTCCAGGGGCCCGCGGTTCACTTAACATTCCCTCGTCCGGCGCAATCTGAACTGTCAGCTCGATACACGTACGATCCAACGGCTCCCGGTCATCGTCTACGACTGGTGTGCTCACGTAACCGTCCACACTAAAACTCTAAGATCACATTCGAATCTCAAAGGATTTTCGTGTTCTTATGCTCTATGGATTTGTCTTGAAGAGACGAACACATCCATACGATTTATGGGCTATGAAATTAACCTAAACAAAATGGAGAATCGCTGGAAGCTCGGAAGGAAGAGTGAGTTCATACCTTTGCTCAGAGAAGTGAAGCTTCGATCTGAGAGTTGTGTCACCTTCGATTGAGTCCAGGAAAGCTCCAGATGAAGTCTCTGGCTCTGGGGAATTGTCTAGGTATGAAATTGACCAAGGCCGATCACAAAGCTTGGAGGCTAGAAGCAATGGCTGGCCTGGTGAGGGGGCTTTTGCTGGGGAACTTCTCCTCTTGGTCTGGTGAAGGTGTAGGACCAATCAATTTGGAGACTGGCTCACTTTGGTGAAGTGTCCTGTTTTTTGGGTAGATTTTTAACTAAAAAATTGAGCTCGTTAATGGGGATTAGGGCGAAGGAACACTTGGGGATCAGCTGCTGCCGGGTTAGGAGAAGGTCTCGGAGCAATTTTGGCGGAGTTTCCTTAAGGTCTGGTTCATCTCTTCATTTGGCTGAGAGGTGAGTGGGTTTAAATAGAGGTGGCTAAAGGGCCTCCCAGGGGGGTTTAATGGCTTGGATCCACTGCTCAGGGCAAGGGAAGAACAGCTGCAATGGCCATTGGGCATGAGACAACTCAGCTAATTCAAATTGAATTTTTGATTCAAATTGGGCCTCTCGACCTGGTGTTTTCCAGCAGCTGTGGTGGCTGGCCGGCCAGGCATGGGTCACCTCAGGGTCAGGGAGGTCAGCGCTTGAGTTTGGTGCCAACAATTGGCTTTGGACATGTGTAAAGGGGTTGGATTGAAATAGCATAGGGGGAAGCTTATTTTGGGTTTATTTTGGTCAACTCATGCAAATGGGTTTGGTTCACACTCCCATGACCTGGTTTGGGCTGAGGGAAAGTCATTTGGTTCAGCTTGATTGGAGTGGTGAAGTTTCCATCCATGGGGAGGTGGCTAAGCATGGTTTAGAGTGTGACATGAATATGGTTAAAAGGGCTTAATGAAGGATTAGAAAAGAATCCCCTCTTCTTGCCATTAATGGCTTGGTGAGGTGGAAAGTAGCTTCCATGTGGCTTGTACATGGCTCAATGGCTCACATTTGGCTTGGAAAAAGTTTGGTCAATTTCATAAAAATGGATTTTAAGGATTTTGGATATTTTGGTGGAAATTTGGATGAAGCTTTATTTGGAATGGTTTAATGAAGATTTTGAAACTTAGGGGTGATTTAGATTAAATGGATGATGTAGAAAAATGTCATGTGGGCTTTGGATTGAAAACTTGGGCTTTTGAAATGGTCTTGGGTGGGCTTTAAAAGTGATTTAGGGAAGTGGGCTTTTGGATTTTAGGATGGGCTTTTGGATGAAAATTTTGTGAAGGACCATGTCAAATAAATGTAGCAATTGGTTTAGGATTGTGTCATGAGTGGTTTGGAACAAGTGTGAAGTGATTTTGAATTGAATTGGGTTTAATTTGGGCTTTTTAGTTAAAGGGGCCAAAGTGGGCCGAATTGGGCTAACTTGGGTTAAGGTTGGGCTAAAGTTGGATTTGATGTAAAATTAATGTTGTGAAATGTTCATGGGAGTGTCACAAAGAGTTTCCAACTTTGGTTGGGCTCTAATTTTGGGATTTGGGCCCATTTGGATTACGTTTAGGCTTAGGTCGATTTAAGGGATTTTGGTTTTGGGTTAGGATTGGGTGGAGTTTAGGTTCAAATTTTTGGCAAATAAAGTTTGTGTTTTGTTTATGGGGATGTTATGAAGGCTTTGGAAAATATTTGGGGCCAATTGGAGTTGAATTGGGTTGGTTTGAGCTAGGTTTAGGTCATGGGCCAAAATTGGGCCTTAGGCTTCAAATTGAAATTGTGCTCAAATGTCAATCTAATTGGAATTAGATTTGGTCTAAATTGATATTGGGGATGTTGAATTGAAGTTTAGAATTGAATTGGACCAAAATTGAGGTCAATTGAAGTGGTTTGGTTTGACATTGGGTTCACTTGGGTTAAAAATGGGTCAAATTGGGGGTTTTGGTAAAAGTGGGGTAAATTGGAAAAATTGGCTGATGGTGTAGTTGAATAAAATGAAATTGGGAATATTTATAATTTTTTGGAATTTTTTGCGAATTTTCTGAATTTTTGAATTTTTAGGCTAAGAAGGGCATTTTGGGTATTTGGAGGGTATTGGGGGGTACTTTTGGAATTATTGTTATTTTTGGCTATGGATGATCAATTTGTGTGGGGGGAAATGTTTAGGATTAATTTTGAGGAATTTTGGGTAATTTAGGTGATTTTGTAAATTTTGGGTAGTTTCAAGGGCTTCTGGTAGGTTTAGTACGTGCAGGGCCCCGGTGGTCAAAATTGAAATTTTGGAAAAATGAAGATTGATCAAATTTGAGTAAAATGGAATCACTTTGGTTGAGCCATGAAGCCATATTAAGCCTACAAGAGCCAAGAGAGGACTCATTTGAGGCATTCACTATGTTGTTCCTAACCCTCTTAGCTAGGGGCTTAGGGGTTAAGGACCATCCATATGAATTTCCTACATGAGTCAGGAAGTCAAGTTGGATGAGAGTGTGGTTTTAGGACTTGGAATGTGTGTGAGACTTAGTGTATGTGCAAGTCAACCCTCACCAGACCAGGCCACCCAGGGTATTCCTAAGGCCAAAAGGTCCTATAGGGAACTCATCCTTTAAACCTCCACATTTGATTTCAACCCTCTAGGCGATTAGGGGTCTACAATCAAGCTTGTAGGGTTTGCAGGGAGTTAAGAGGTTTTTGAATTTCTAAATGGTGGGTTCCATTTCTAGTCCTCTAAGATTAGTCAAAGGAAAAGCCTAAGGCTAGTTCCTAAGTACTAAAGAGAGAGAAGCAAAAGACCGCATAAAAAATGAGGTCAACAAATGGACCCCCAATAGGTGTGGTGTGCTAACCAAGCACACCGCGCGTATTGGCGTTGACCGAAGAGATCAACAAAACCAACACAGATGTCCAAGTGACAAACTTAGGACGAAGTAGAAGAATTTCACGTGGGGAGTATCGGGTATATTTCCAAGGCCGGAGAATCCCGAACTCTCGGCCGGGAATGGAAAAGGAGGTGAACTCCAAATCACAAGATCCGGGAATTCAATTTAGATTTCGAGTTTACTTTTAAATTTCAAGTTTCAATGTGTGAGTTTGGATTTCGATTGAAGTTTAATTTGAAATCGATTTAAGGAAATTTTGAATTTGAAATTTGGATTTGAAATGAGGATTGAAACCTAGGTTTCAACCCCGGGACTGCGAAGAGAACTGGAATTTAGGTATCAGCCTCGGAGTGAGAATCAGAGTTTATGTGTTGATGTAAAAAGGATGACAATCAGAATTTTAGGTACTGATCTTGAGAGAGTGAGATTTGAAATTTAAGTATCAAACTTGAAAGAGAATCGAAATTTAGGTATCGATCTCGGATGAGAGTCGGAATTTAGGTACCGACCTCAAAGAAAGAGAATTGGAATTTAGATACCAGTCTCGGAATTTAGAATTGAAATTTAGGTATCAATTAGAAAGATAATCAAAATTTAGGTATCGATCTCGAATGAGAGTCGGAATTTAGGTACCGACCTCGAAATGAGAACTGGAATTTAGGTACCAGTCTCGGAATTTAGAATTGAAATTTAGGTATCAATTCGAAAGAGAATCGAAATTTAGGTATCGATCTCGGATGAGAGTCGGAATTTAGGTACCGACCTCGAAGGAAGAGAACTGGAATTTAGGTACTATTGAAATTTAGGTATCAATTCGAAAGAGAATCAAAATTTAGGTATCGATCTCGAATGAGAGTCGGAATTTAGGTACCAACCTCGAAGGAAGAGAACTGGAATTTAGGTACCAGTCTCAGAATTTATAATTGAAATTTAGGTATCAATTCGAA
The DNA here is from genome assembly GCA_022702705.1 of Papilionanthe hookeriana x Papilionanthe teres. NCBI lineage: Eukaryota > Viridiplantae > Streptophyta > Magnoliopsida > Asparagales > Orchidaceae > Papilionanthe > Papilionanthe hookeriana x Papilionanthe teres. The sequence continues at coordinate 175,927,301 of CM040422.1, forward strand.
AGAGAATCGAAATTTAGGTATCGATCTCGAATGAGAGTCAGAATTTAGGTACCGACCTCGAAGGAAGAAAACTGGAATTTAGGTACCAATCTCGGAATTTAGAATTGAAATTTAGGTATCAATTCGAAAGAGAATAGAAATTTAGGTATCGATCTCGAATGAGAGTCGGAATTTAGGTACCGACCTCAAAGGAAGATAACTGGAATTTAGGTACCAGTCTCGAAAATTTAGAATTGAAATTTAGGTATCAATTCAAGAAATTTAGGTATCAATTCAAAAAGAGAGTCAAAATTTAAGTATCGATCTCGAATGAGAGTCGAAATTTAGGTACCGACCTCGAAGGAAGAGAACTAGAATTTAGGTACCAGTCTCGGAATTTAGAATTGAAATTTAGGTATAAATTTGAAAGAGAATCTAAATTTAGGTATCGATCTCGGATGAGAGTCGGAATTTAGGTATCGATCTCGAAGAAAGAGAACTAGAATTTAGGTACCAGTCTCGGAATTTAGAATTGAAATTTAGGTATCAATTCAAAAAGAGAGTCGGAATTTAGGTACCGATCTGAAAAGGAGAGAACTGGAATTTAGGTACCAGTCTCGAAAGTTTGAAAGAGGAGTAGAAGTTAGGCTCTAGCCTCGAAGATTTATCTGTATGAAGAGGGACTCAGTCTCATGCCATTATAACCAAATCAAACAAAGTTCGTGGCTCAGTGTTAATAGAACTAGTCGATCCTCTAAGACACAGAAGAAAGAGAACTGAAAGGAGCTGGTAAGTGTACCAAGCTGAAAAGAGTTGACTTAGTAATAAGTCGAGAAAAATATTCAAATTTCAAAGGAGTTTCAAACAGATTTCGATTGAGATGAGAATTGAAAGGTTCGAATCAGAGGATTCGGATAGGAATTCAATTTGATATTTAGATTCATTTTGTTTATCCTTTAACGATCCCATTTTTTATTTTTCTTGTTGTTTATTTAGTGTTTATGTGAATTTGAAGTTCATTTTAATATTCAAATTTTTAGGAAAAATTCTCATTTATTTTCTTTTCTTTTCTGTTCTTCGTTCAAAGTTCATTTAACTCTAATGGCGTTTCCCAGTCAATTTGCACAAAAAGAGGTGAAGGCAAAATATGACATAGTCGTTTTCATTCCAACTTGCTGAAAGTACATCATACAACTTGATCTAGTCATGATGACATTTTCTTCAGAAATTTAATGTCTCATACAATCCATGTAAATCCTAAACGGATTGTGTAAGATTCTTGTTGATCCATCCAAAATTGTTTGTCAAAAATCCATGTCTGAATAGTAAGAAACATGGGCAATAATATTACCTTCCAAGCCACGCTTGGCAGGAATGCCGCATGGATGTGCATTGGAGGTGTGCTATTTCCCATGTAACTCACAGCTCATAGGGCCGGAGACTATCTAATTCTGGATCTGGTTGAAAGTGGTAAGGAATTTTTCTGTCGTCCATTCTTCTAAAAGTAACTGAGATCCGCTCCACGAGCACTCCCGGAATGCAATGCTTCACAACGTCCGCTCTCGTTTCCTTTTAACACCGGGACGAGAACCTACCGGTAGTGGTATCTCCACCGGCCCTCGGAACTCACCGGGGCCTGCAATCCGGAGGTCAGATCTGAACATGATGTTGCACTGGCTGAGGAATGACACTGTGCAGAATGGTCTAAAAAAGTCATGATGGTCTATATGTGGAGGTATACCGCCGCCTTCCTTGTAGATGTTGATAATGCAGCTGTTGGGTATGCAATCTACAGGCCGTACCCTCCAAGTTATCATCCTTTTCACCATTCTCTTGATGACTCTTGGCATTGGATCCACCTCACTGCGATGGAGTATCCCTGGTGGATTTCCTTTTCTGTCTATGGCAAAATTGTAGCAACATCTGCATTGGATTGTCACTCTTCCCTTCTCTGGCATCCATCTTCGGGGTTTTGAATATGTCTTTTCTCTAAGGCGGCCAGCTCGACCCATTTTCTGCAATTCAAGGATGCAGTCCACAATTTGTTGTTGCTCATAATCTGATAAAACATCTGTATGTAGCTCGAGGCCTTCCAAGATGTTGACCCTCTTGTTTCCAATTCTTTCAAAGTATTCAAAGGTTTTCTTCTCAACTAGTTGCATTTTCTCCAGCTCGTATTCCGGCATTATCTGAAGTCCTCGGTGTCTAGTAACATACTACGGGATGTATGACTCAACCCCAGCACGTTCTTCTGCATGTCTTGGCTCCTCGAGGATAGTCTCCTTAGGGACATCCTCCGGGGTTGCTTTCGCAACAAGACTCTTCGGATCCGGTACATATGCTCGGCGTTAAGGTACCGACTCTATTTCTGCTTTTCTTTGTATTTCTTTTATCTGTTCCGACCTTCTTGGAATCGACTTTCTTCTTTCTGTTCTTGACGAACCGGTCTCCTTGGAGCATTTGTACTAACAGTATCCACTGTCTGTTCATGTTGATCTTCTGCTAACTTGGTCAACATTTTGCGGATGCGATGATTCTTATTTCTTCGCTGGGTAGCAGTGAGAGTAGCTCTCCTTACCCCTTGAATTTCTGCGGGCGCGGCGCTGACAAGCCTACCCTCTATTGTGGCAACCATGGACTTAACTTTCTTATCTTCTTCGGTTGCATGCGCGGCGTTTGCTTTTCTTTTCTTGTTGCTGGATTGGTGGCCCGGGCTACCCATTTTCATCATCTGTCATGTCGTGAAGTTCTTCTCGATCAATCGGGATCCAATCATCTTCTTCGTATTGTAAGCCGGCTGGTGTGAAGTTTGAGTCAATCTCTATCACTGCTAATGACTTATCGTCCGGTAGGTTTCCTGTCTGCAAGTAGTCTATTAATGGCTGCTGCCAATCTTCTGTATTTTCTGTCACTGCTGCAATTATTTCTTCTGCTTTTTCTGTTGATTTGTGTATTGTATCCATGTCGAGCTGTGATAGGACCTGTCGTCCTTGAACTGACCCTTCAACTGACTCATCCTGCAAGGAGGCAAATTCCTTTGCGAGGTGGGCTAACGCATCGGCGAGAGCATTTTCTTTTCTGGGAATCTTGTAGATTGTTACGTTTGGAATTTGCTCCAATAATTTCAAGGCATACTGAAAGTACTGCTCAAGTCTTGGCTTTAGAATTTTGTATTGTCCGGCGACCTGTTGAATGATCAACTAAGAATCTCTATAGATGTTGATGTCTGTTATTCCCATCTGAATGGTTAATTCCAGTCCTGTTATGAGGGCTTCGTATTCTGCCTCGTTGTTGGTACACGGTTCTATTAAGTGGTAGGAGTATCTTAACATTCCCCGCTCCGGTGTTATAAAGATTTGTCTGATTCCTGCCTTACCGGGCACTATCATTTCCAATTCTTTGTTCTTTTGTGCTGAGGACGCTCCGTCGAAGTACAGTTCCTAACATCGATCATCGGGGTCTTCTAGGCTCATTATTTGCTCGTCAGGCAAATCGTCGTCGAGAGGCAAATCTGCCGGTAAAGGGTGTGCTGCAAGGAAGTCAGCTAGGACTTGTCCCTTTACGGCGCGAAGAGGAACAAAAGTTATGTCGAATTGCAATAGTATCATCGACCACCTGGCAAGTCTGCCAGAAAGCGTCGGTGGGGTCATCAAGTATTGCAACGGATTAACTCTCAAAATAAGGTTGACCTTATGAGAAAACATGTAATGCCTGAGCTTTTGAACGGTGAAGATCAGGGCCAAACAATGTTTCTCGATCGGAGGATACTTTACTTCCGTCAGGATTAGACGACGGCTTAAGTAGTAGAAAGCATTTTCTTTTATCTCATCATTGACCTGGGCTACCAGGGCTCCAAGGGAGTCGTCTAGAGCCGCGGTATAAAGTATCAACGGTCTACCTGAGACTAGGGCTGCTAAGACAGGAGGTGTCATTAAATATTTCTTAACGTCCTTGAAAGCCCGTTGGCATTTCTCATCCCAAATGAATTTGGCGTCCTTTTTAACTAATGCTGAGAAGGGCTGGCACCTACTGTACGGCTTATTTTTAGGTTAAGTGTTGTATTTTGAAAAGGAGGTCGCCTAACAGAAATTGTCGGCGGATTTTCAATTTAATTTAAATAAATAATTTGAAAAAGTAGTATTGGATTTTAAAAATAATTTTTAAATTTGAACATTTTAAGATATGAAATCAAACCGATCTCGCATCCCAAATAGTTTATACAAACGAGCACCGCACCACAAACTGTGTATCTATCCTGAAGAATAGACACACTGCTTGATGATGGGGCTCGATTAAATAAACTAGGAGATTTGTGACATCCGTTTGGTCTGCGAACCAATTTTATAAGCCGACAAGTTCCCACGCTTAATATAAATGAATTAAGCGAGGGTTTATATTACACGGGTTCTTAAAGTTCCCTATAAGGGCAAGCCCCTATAGTTAATTACATCTTAAATGACGGGAATCATTTAAGAAAACTCTCGATAATGATCAGTGGTTTTGCTCTTAAGAATTTCAAAGTTTAAGGTTTCCAAACAATTGGATTTTGGAAATTTCAATTGGAAATAGCTCAAATTTGGAACAGTTTATTTTAGGAGTCCAAAGGAAGAGGAGTAGGGGAAGTTGAGGATCCAAGAGGAATCTTGACAACTTCCCGACTATCCTATTGTTGGGCTTTGAATTTTGAAAATGAATTTATTTAAGTTTCAATCTTGCCAATTAATTATAGGAATTACATTTACATAATCACATGGTTATGCAAATAACCTCGAAAGATAAGAGGATTTACACCGTATCGGACGACGACCTCGGAATCCTAAAGTGTGTTAGGGCTTATATTGCACGACGAAGGTCGTACAAAGGCCTAAAAGAACAGGTGAGGATTTATGTCGCACTAGGCGGACTACCTCGAATCCTATGGCTTGTTGTTTAAACTAAAGAATAGTTTTCGCTGATGTCGACACGAGTTTTCTTGTTGACGATGGCCGTGCTTGCCCTCGAAGTCATGCTCCGTGCTCGACGTCGTAGCAAAGTTGCGGTTTAGGTTTAAATCTTAAGTTAAAGTGAACATGCAAATCGTTTTATTTCATCTTATTATTATTATCGTTTTCATTTTCATTGCAAGCGTGAGTGTGTGCAACGATGACGAGTGTAGGAAAAGAAAGCGGAAAACAAGTAAGCGAGGAATATGCTTATAGCAAACAACGAGGAAGCAAGTATCACAAGCGAGGTTATGCTTGAGCTAAACGGGAATAACATGCTACAACAAGCAAAACATGCTAAGCAAGTATGTATACCGAAAATAAGCGAGGCTAGACTAGCAAGAGTATATGCTTGAAAAGTAAGGCATGCGTAACGGTATGAACTGAAAGTAAACAGGCTAGACTAGCAGGAGTATGTACTGAAAAGTAAAGCAGGTATAACAGTAAAAAAAGTAAAAACTGTGTTACAGGAGTACCGTATGCTCTGCTCATCCGCGGTGCACTGTTACTTGTTTATTATTTTCATATTCTTCTTATATTTCCTTCAGGAAGTTTGTCAGTGCCAAAAGAGCAGGAGTAAAAGTAGTAAGTGAAAACAACCTAGCTAAACAAGGGTGCTATGGTGTGTACAAAGAAAGTAAAGTCTGAAAACTCAACGGTGAAAACGAAGGAAAACGCCGAGAAAGCGAGGAAAATCGCAGAAGAAAACTAAGAAAGTCGGGAAAGAAAGAAAAGAAACGTCCGTGGAAAACCCCGAGAAAAGCCACAAACGAAAACCAAACAAAACCGTAGAAAACTGCTAGAAGCACCGTGAGAAACCCACAGACGACCCGCTAAGCTCATGGCGAACCATAAGAAAGCCATGGGCCTCTGGAAAGAAAGACCCGTAAGCAAGGTGGCGTTTCGGACTCAGAGCTGTGCTAATATCCGGACTTGAGTGCTGACCACTAGACCGACTTTCTGCAGAAGGCAGTCCTAATCCGACTCGAATAGCCAACCGTGGACCTTTATAAATTTTCACACATTTCATTTTTTTGTTTTCATGCAAGTAAAAAAAGCCGTAGGTAAGTAGGCTGTGTAGTAGTGGAGGTAATTTTGTATTTTTCAAACATATGTATTTTTTGTTTTAAAACATTTCAGTCCAAGGGTTGACTATCCTAATAGGACTAGGTCTACTAACATTAGACTGTCGGTAGTAGAAACCCCAAGGACGGTCGAACGGTTCCGTGATTCCTGCTCTACTCTCTACAGAGTCTCTGAGTCAGGCGGCTCTATTCTATGGCTCTCGTAATTTTTCTCGTTTTGCAGTCTCATCCATGTCCCCACCTCACTTACAGCCTTGCTTGATGGCCCCATATATAACCCAAGGAGGTTATATATGCACACCTACACGTCCCCTGTAGGTGTGTGCTTTGAGCCAAGAAACAAGGTGAAACTAGGGACGAGAGGTCAAGGAAAGAAGGACGGAAAGCGGCTCACTTAACACAATTTCGAAAAGAAGTGAGTCGATTTCCAATAATCAGAAAACACGTAAGTCACCCTGGACTCCCGACCGACCTCACATGTCCTGAGAAAAGGACTAAAGGCACCTCGACGCTCTCGGAGAAGGTGAAGTCTAGACTCCTAAGGTGGTGTGTAACCCTTCCCAAACATTCAAGTAATGGCAAAGAAAAGGAAACATAAAACAGCCGCAGGAAGGGAAAGTAAAGTGGAGTGAAGTAGAAATGAAGTAAAAAAGGAACGAAACCATCCAAGAAAAATCGGGCAGCATAACAGCGTAAAAAGAATTTTCCACACCTGCAATTTGAATAAAAAGAAATGCCGCAAGCATGTATATGTAACAATCAATGTTTTCATCCATCCCAAGCATGTACATATTGTATATGAAAGAGGAGCAAAGATTTTTTTTTTTTTTTAATAAAGCATGAATGTTTAAGTTCGGGGGCTAGCTAAGAGAGCCCAAATCCTCAAAACGACTTTCAAACCATGCTAGCAAGAGGATTCTGAAGTACTCCTATACATGCTTAACATATTCCGAGTTGTAGCAATGATAGAAAAAAATAACTAGAAATATTTGAACTCTTATCATGCTTAAAGTGAAGCTAGCATAAAGTTTTCATCCCCACCTTCTCTCTTGCTAGGCTACCATTGTAAGCATGAAGTGCTAAATGAATAATCACCGACACTAAGAAATTAATTTGAATGAGGACCAAGCAACAAGCCCAAGAAACCTCTCCACATTTTCAAAGATCACATCCCGAAACTTTTCACACTTTCAAAAGAAACTATGTCAAATTTTAGGATTTTTTTTTTTTTTTTTTAAGAGAGTCACCCGGCATCTCTAAATTTTCACAAAAGAGTTATGCAAAGCTTTTCAAGTTTTGACATATAAGTCATCCAAACGTTCAAAATTTTGCAAATGAGTCCTCCCAAACTTTCAGATTTTTACAAATGAACCATGTAAATTTCAGATTTTGTAAAGCAAACACCTCGAACATTTCAGCTTTTGCAAAATGAGCACCTAAGCATCTCAGATTTACTAAATAAAAGACCCAAACGTTTCAGATTTTACCAAAAGAAGACAAAAATGTTTCAGATTTTTGCAAATTGACCACTCCAAAATAAACGATTGGAATCATTTAAGATGTTAGCCATGTAAATATATATGAGAAATTGAATGACATGTATGTAAAAATAAAAAAAAGCTCCAATTTAAGAAAATAAATCTGTAAGCCTTATCTTCTAAAATAATTTTGCAATGCAAGCCTCTCCGGCATCCTTCACATTTTCCAGGAAATTTATTTTCAATTCGCACAACTAGCTCATATGTTCCAATGCCTTCATTCTATAACCATTCTCATCATTTTTATATGGAGAGTTGATGAACAACAAAAAAATGTTGCATATCATAATGAACTTGTAAAATCACTAATAAATGTAAACAGTAAGCATTCATACTTACACTGTACTGAACAATTCTTATGTATTTAGATATAAAACACCAGAATTTTATTTATGCAATAACTTGACTGCTAGCAGAAATATTTTCTCCAAATGCAGCTTTATGGATATCTTTCCATACAAAATTTAGAGCAAAAGAAAAGATTTACGAACATACCACCTAAATCTCTTGTATTCATATACATACAGCTTAACCATTTTGACATGATATGGAAGATTTAGGTGATGCTTATGTAAATGTGATTGTTTAGCTGTTTTCAAACATAAAGCCTTCTCTCTTCCCCTTTAACATTTTGTAATCAATTCAAACAAAAGAATGAAACCTCATCTAAAAGGAAACAAGTACAACTCATAGAGGGGAGTAGCAGCTGCTAACAGATTTTTTGGTGAATCATTCAAATGTACGATCCTTTTAGAATTTTAATAAATGAAGAGTGGAAAAGGTGAACTTTTCAACCAGCTGAGGGGCATTAAGTTAATTCGAATGTAAGCCCAGGTGTGAAGGTTATATACAAATGTCATGGCAGCACCATAACTATCACCAACCAACGTTTAAAGTAACTAATCACAAGAAGCAGATATATATTCATTAAGGTTTGCTGAGGCAGAATAACCATGAAAGGAACTTAAGCATTAAAGTGAGTAACTCAAACCTTCAGAAATGAATCCAAGATGGGCTTAGAGCTTTACCCAAATTTCACAAAGCTCGAAGAGGCAAACAGAGGCAAACCCAACAGAATATCGACGACCACCCGGAATTTTGGCAGAACCTCCCCTTTACTTAGAATTTCGGCCAGCTCCAGAGAGCTCCCCAAGTGGGGTTTATATAGGCAAAGTGGAGGAGTACCCCAACTTTCCACTTACCTGGGCGGTGAGTTGAAGCCATCGGCGACAAGGGAAGTCGCAACAAAAAGGAAGAGGGGAAAACGTCGCGACGGAGAGCGAGGAGGCGTGGAGTAGGGCGGCGGAAGGTGCGGGGAGTAGGTGGAGGCGAGTGGAAGCGGGGGGCGAAGCTTTACCAGAGTACGGAGGAGGGGACCGAAGCTTTGCGAGGATGGCCGGCTAGGGCTTCGCCTTGGCTCAGTTTCACGAGAAAAGAAAAAAAGGAGGGGCGGACGGTGCGTGAGGGAGATGAGGGTTAGGGATTTTAGTCTTTTTTTTATTATTTATTTATTTTAAAATAATGTTTTAGTCAAATTTCGTCGATTCGGACAAATTTCGACCCCGCAAGAAACTATATCAAAATTAGTGTCCTTCCTAGGTAATTTCGACGTTCGGACGCAACGGCACGATCCGTTTCGTCATCCGGGGCCGTTTGGACAACCTTGTTATCAAAACGGGTCGAAAAGGTCGAATTTGGGGATTTCGCGATTAAATCGGATTTGGTTAAAATTCGAGGTTGAGCTGGTAGCGATCGAATGTTGCGTTCAGTTTAGGGGAGTGTGTCGAAGCGTTTAAAATTTAAATTGAGAAGAAAATGACTTGCATCAGGTCAATTTGGGTCAAATCGGATCCTAGGTAGCGCTTAGGTCAAAATTGGGGTTTTTGATTAAATCGGCTTAAATTGACAATATTGGGCTGTGGTGTAGTTGAACAAAATGAAATTGAGAATATTTGGGATTTTCTAGGATTTTCTGGGAATTTTTGGAATTTTTGGAATTTTGGGTTAAAAAGGGTATTTTGGGTATTTGGAGGTTATTTGGAGGGTATTGGGGTATTTTGGTGGGTTTAAGGTTTAGAATGTGTGTGAGAATGTGATGTGTCCAAGCTAGACCTCACCAGACCAGACCATCAAGGGTACTCCTAAGGCCAAAGAGTCCTATAGGAAATTCATCCTTTAAACCTCCACATATTGGTCTTAACCCTCCAAGTTGCCTGGGGGTTTACAATCAAACATGTGGGGTTTGAAGGGAATCAAGAAGTGTTTGGAATTTCTAAGTGGTGGGTCCCATTTCTAGTCCTCTAGGATTAGTCAAAGGAAAAGCCTAAGGCTAGATCCTAAGGACTAAGAAGAGAGAAAAGACAATACCTCATCAAAAATGAGGTCAACACCTACCTGACAAGTTCGAGATAAAGCGTTGAAGATATGCCAACTTCCCTTGGAAGGATCGTAGTTGTTTCAAAGTTTTGGGAGGAGGCATTTCTAAAATACCTTTAATCTTTTCCGAATAGATTTCATTTCTGCAATGTCAGACAACAAATCATAAGAATTTCCCAGAGGTGACGCCGAAGGTGCATTTTAAGGGATTCATCTTAAGGTTAAATTGTCTTAGTCGCTCGAAAACAATTCTCAAATCATACAGGTGATCTTCTTTCAGTTTGCTTTTGATGACCACATCATCTACATAGCACTCGACTTGGTTGTGAATGAGATCATCAAAAATCTTCGTCATCGCTCTTTGGTATGTTGCTCCTGCGTTCTTTAGTTCGAATGACATTACTGTGTAGCAATACACTCCGATCGGCGTTTTGATTCCCGTGAGCTTTTCGTCTTCTTGTGCCATCTTTATCTGGTTCTATCCTGATGATCCATCCATATATGAGAAGATTTCATGTGTTGAAGCAATATCGATCATCATTTCTGGGATTGGTAGTGGAAATTCATCCTTTGGACATGCTTTATTTAAATCTCTGAAATCTATGCAGATTCTGATCTGGCTATTATTCTTTCTGACTGGTACCATGTTGGCTAACCAAGTAGGGCATTGTTCATCAAGGACAAATTTAGCGTATATTAGCTTTTTAACTTCAGCTATTACTTGTTGCTCAATTTCTAGACGCATTCTTCTGGGAGCTATTTTGACTGGAACGGAAGTAGGATCCACTCCTAGCCTGTGAACTGCGACGTCTGGAGCTAATCCTGGCATTTCGTCGTAACTCCAAGCAAAACAGTCCTTGAATTCCATTAATAGCTTGATTATGTTTTCGGAGTCTTCTTTATTGAGTAAGGAACTGACAAAGGTAAGCCTAGGCTCTTCGCTAGTACCTAAGTTAACTTCCATTAACTAGTCTATTGTAGATTTAATTTCTTCTTCGAATTCTTGTGGAGCATCTTCGATTTGTAGATCTACAAGATCTTTTGAGGCTTCCAAGCAGTCTTTGTTAGGTTCGCAAGTGACAACTAAGCAAAATCCCGTATCATCAACTGATCCTATCGTGCCAAATCCGAGACCATGTTTTGAATTGGGAGGCCGACCGGCATTATTCCATAATTTTTCAAAGTGTTGTGATTGGCCTTTTGTCCATTGTCGAGGTAAGACACCACGTTGAATTAACTTTTGAACACAGGGAGAGTACCACTCAAAAGGTAATTCCATTAATTCGGAAGAAGTAACATCTTCAAATTGTACATCTTTTTCAGTATTGGAAGAAGAAGCACCACGGTAAAACTTGATTCGCTTAGTACAACTACCATGCACTTGCTTGACCACCATACCCTCGGTCTTATTAGAATGGATCAGGGTCAGGGTCATAGTATGTACATAATGGTTAATCTTCTCGTACATTGATTTGCATTCTTCATTCTTTTCATCTTCGAGAGAGATCTTGAACTGTGGTTTCTTCTGATTTATTGTTGCTACTTCTTTCTTGATTTCTTCTTCTTCTTCAGAGTTATTCTCCCAAACAACATCGATGATCGGTTTCTTCTGTTCAACTGTTCCAACGTTTCTTCCACGTCCTCGTTCCCGACCTCGACCTCGGGTGCGAGTTCTGGAGAAATCTTCACCGTCTCGCCGTAATGGAGTGGTGAGTAATTGTTAGACTAGAACTTCAGGTTCTTCATCATCTCGAATCTCTTTTGTTTCATTTGATATGGTATTTTTGGAAAAGATTATTTTCTTCGGAGGCGCGTAGTAGGCCGCATCTTCATGAATTTCAATCTCGTGTACGGAGAATGGTTGCAAGTCACCTTTGATACATTGTTCCCCTCCTTCGTAATACATTATGCATTGGTGCAGAGACGACGGTACCATCCGGTTTTCATGGATCCACGGCCGACCCAGTAGAGCGTTGAACGATGTCTCAGAATCAATTATGTGGAATTTTATGGTTGTCTTTGCTAAATCACCGGTCTTCATTAGTAATGTTATCGATCCAAGAGCTCTTTCTCCTTTTTGATTGAAGCCTCTTAACAGCATCTTGTCTGCTTCAAGCTCGAGAGCATCAATTTCCAAATATGCTAGTGTCCGAAGATTCATTATATTGATTGATGCTCCCGGATCAACCAACACTCTGGAGAGCGTAAACTTTCCAATAGTGACTGAAATGTATAATGGTCGGTTGTGATCTGCTGTTCCCAATAATAGATCATTGTCCATTAAGGTAACACCTCGCTGTTCTTTTTACGAGCAAACCTCGTCGAAGGAATTACCGGCCATTTGAGTTAAACAAATCTCTGGATCAAGTAAAGGCTTGATCAGAGCCTCCCTCAGCTCCTTTAACAGGATCAGAGCATCGAAAATGCTTAGTTTGGCTGGTAGCTTCCTAAGATGGGCTACACGTTGTAGTCTACTTTATTACCATGTTCCTCAGTTTCTTCCCGAGTGGGCAGTTCTTCTGCTGGGGTTGGCTCTTCTTGAGTAACCACCTGCTTTCCTTTATCCTTTGGACCCATTCTCGGGGGTAGAACGTTTCCACTTCTTAAATTTACTTCAGTTATTTCTTCTGAATTTGGTGTTGAATCTGCCGGTGTATCCTCTTGAATTGGAACAACTAGCTCTTTTGAAGTTGCTTCGGTGTCTGATGGTTCTAATTCTATCGTGATCGGAGCCCCTCAGAATTCACAAATGGACTCGTTGCTTGTCGAGCTTTCGTAGCCTCCTTCGTGAACATCTTCTTCGTCATGGTCATCGAGGTTGTGTATGATTTGAGAATCGTTATCTGTATTGGAATCGAGATCTGAATTAAGCCGGTTGTCGCTAGTTACGTAATAGTTAGAAACAGTCAAAACGTAGCCAATGCCATAACCCTTACCATTATAAGATCCCGCCGGAGCGAGCATATAATCATACAGAGTCAGGAGTTCGAGGGATTTCTCCCTTGAATCAGAAATAACCATCCTAGGATAAGCAACCCCTAGTCTACCCTTCAAAACCTCGGTCTTCTTTTCTTCCACGATCTTCTCCTCCTCCTGGGGGTTCTTCAATCACAAGTGATAGTGCCGGCTAGACAGGTATCAAACTTTGAGTTGAAGCGTGTACCGAAGCGGTTTGGATGTGATCCAAAATTTTCTTTGATGACTTTGTCTAGTCGGTACTCCATCTATCATCGATCGTGTACGGGTTTATCGGAACAATGGGATCCGTTGAAATAACATTGACGGAACCTCTTTTTGGGGTTCCTTCATGTATTCCTTTGGGATCGTTATGTTCCCTTTCCGGAGATTGTTATCAAGCCAACTCTTGAAAGTGATGCAATCCTCTATCTTGTGTCTGAGCATCTGGTGGTAAGGGCAATAGTTCGGTTGATCTTTCTTATTGACTTCCTCCGGCTTTTTGGGCTCTGGCAGCTGAAAATTCGGTGTCTTCATTAAGCTGCGAAACATCCTCGCTACTTCTTCGGTTTTGAATGGATATTCTTTATTTAGAAGTTCTCTTAAGGTACGCGATGAACGAGGCGGTTGTTCATAATGCTGAGGCGACTGATAGCTCGGATGAGGTTGCTGATAGCCTTGCTGAGGTTGCTGATAAGTCCGTTGTGGTGGTTGATAACTAGGTTGTGGCCGCTCTGACTGTATCTAAACTGGCTGCTTGCCCTTATCTACTGCCGCGATGATTCCGGATTTCTTTTCGATTGTTTTCACAGTTTTCTGCTTATCGATCTTGTCCACGAAACTTAACTGCTTTGCCTCTTCTTGCAAGCTCCCAGCTTTGCTAAGCAACTTCTTGAAAGTCTTGATTGTAAATCCTTTAAGGAGAAGTGTTATCGGGCCATGGATACTTTTAAGTAGGATGCCGACTGCATGTTGTTATTGAAGCTGTGGTTCACACTTCATGCTTAAGTTTCTCCATCGAAGTATGTAATCTACTAAAGTCTCGTTCGGCTTCTGTTGCTCCACCACTAGATCACCGATAGTGATGTGGTGCTAAGCCCCGACAAATCGTTTAACTAAGAGATTCTCTACTTCTGAAAAGGTCTTTACTGAACCATTCGGCAATTCTGCGTACCAGTCAAAGGCAATCCCTAATAAGCTGTCGACGAGCTTGTTGGAAGAGTAAGCGTCACTCCCACGGCATTCGTCGCAACTAGCACGAAAATGTGCAATATGTTGCCGGGGGTTTCCTGTTCCATCAAAAGTTTTAAACAGAGGTGGTATGAAGCCTTTCGGGTATTGGACTACATCGAACTCTTCGAGGTAAGGTCTACCTGTTTGAATAGATGCTCCATTCTTAAATTGTGCTAGGGCCTCTCGCACCTGCTGTTCTACCATGCTCTTAATGTCCTTTTACGGAATCATTCTTTATGCGGGATCTTTCTTTGGTTGTTCGTCTCCGTTGACGGATGTGATCTCTTTTCCTCTATCTGCGATATGGATAATTTACGGGGTGTCTCTTTACGAGGTTGTACCGACTGCGGAGAGTGGCTTAGGCAGCAGCCATCTCTTCCATCCTCTTTGCCATTTGGGAAATTGTGTGATCTCTTTCCCGAATATGTGCTCTCATCACTTCCGGTTCATCTCTTTCCACAGCTGCCGGAGCACCTTGCGAAGCTGATGATGCTCGTGTCTCAACCATGTTGATCTCGGCATACTCCTCATCCATGAACTCTGATGAGTCAATTTCATCTCCTAATTCTTCTTCTCTTTCTTTTGCTAACCATCGGATGTCGGTCCTTAACTTGTCCATGGCATCCTCTAATGGCCTTTTCCGTATGGTCTCGCAGTCGTCTCGTGACGGTTGTTGAACTTCCTTCCCGGGAGTCCCCTTTATTGCAGTAGCACTTTCTTCTGATTCAAGTCTCCTGAGTAGACTTTTCTTCTTAGGGCATTGTTTTGGTCTTAACTCGCCTGTGGTAGGTCGCTATACCATCCTTCTTGCAACTGGAAGCCTAGGACCGGATGTTCTGTCGGCTATATGGTGGAAGGTGGTATCCTCCCTAATTTGTAGACCCGATACAACAACGGGTGAACTGGCTTTTATTTTCTTCTTTGTTTTCTCTATGGCAGCAACAGGCTCTATTCGCGGTCTGAGGCGGGATTTAGCTGGTACTCGTCCTATTCTTCTTAAGATTTCTGACACAGGGCATCTTTCTTTCTTTGCCAATCTTTCTATCACAGCTTGCAGCCGAGTCAATGGTGTAGTCTTATCCCTTTTCCTCTTGTAATTGCTGTGGTACACAGGTCGAGGTAATGCAGCAGTGATCCTACGGACATTCTCTTCATCTAATGCGGCACAGAGAGGGTGAAACCTACTCCCTTCCAATAGAGGTATATACTCAGGCAGTTATTCTCTTTCCTCAGGAATTTCTTCTAGAAAAGCAACTTCAGCAGCTTTGGCTTTCTCAATTCGGCAATCTTTACGCCTCTATTTCTCCTTTGAGTCCGAGTTAGGGGTGCGACTCTTGAGCTGGACCCAATCTCAAAGCAGTCGGTATTGTAGCAAAATCTGTACCCTCCATGGTGACAGACTCATCACAGACTTGGATTTCCTTCCCCTTCAGTCTGGCAGAAGTCGGGGTAGGTGCATAGATGACTAGACCGGTGGGGGTAGAGACAACAGTCCTACAAATAGTAGTACTCCTTTCAGCTGGAATCCTTTGCAGGGGAGGGAATTCTTGAGTCGATTTTAGATTAAACTCAATCACGGGCTTTTTCAGTTTCTGACACTTTGTCCATTAGTGTGAAGAGAGTGATGTCAGTGAACTTGACATCTGTGTTGCCGAATCCTTGTCTGAAATGGATGATCCCATTGTCGGGCAGCTCATCCTTGTGAACGGCGAAGTCCATTCCATTGGTGAAGGAGAAGATTAGCTTTGGAGCAGTCATTTTCTGCAGGGCAGATTCCGAATGTCAGTCCCGAATTATGCTTCTTTTCGTCATAAAGTTTAGGACAAGAAAGAAAGAGTCTGAACACATTTTCGTTTATGTATTTATGATTTAATAGGATTTATTTATTAAAAGAGTCATTTATTATAGGATTTGTTTATTAGGAACGGAATGTTTAAAGGTATAGAAAAGGTAAAGGATCTGATTCAGAATCGGAAAGGAAGAGAAAGTCTTATGCAAGACTTCTCGACTCGAAGGACCGCTCCTAAACTAACACCTATTGTGAGTCCACCCCACCTCAGAAAAGAGGTAAAAGGATCTCGGAACCTCTCCGTTTAGGGGTGTCTAAACAGTGACTCCTAAATTCGAGAGGAGTTGGCTATACTCGTTCAAGACAGAAATAAACGGGGTATTCCAACGGAAGAATGGTAGTTTTGGTCCACTAGGGATATGGAAACACTACCAATTTATGAAAGCAAAACCATCTAATCAAAAATGGAGAGAGGAACTATTCCCCAGCAGAGTCACCAGAATTTGTCGGCATATTTTTAGGTTGAGTATTGTATTTTTGAAAAGGGGTCGCCTACAGAAATTGTCGGCAAAATTTAAATTTTAAATTTAATTTAAATATATATATAATTTAAAAAGTAGTATTTGATTTTGAAAATAATTTTAAGATATGAAATCAAACCGATCTCACATCCCGAATAGCTTATATAAACGAGCACCGCACCACAAACCGTGTATATATCCCAAAGAATAGACACCTTTGCTTGATGATGGGGCTCGATTAAATAAACTAGGAGATTTGTGACATTTGTTTGGCCTGCGAACCAATTTTATAAGCCGATATGTTCCCCTTCTTAATATAAATGAATTAAGCAGGGTTTATATTACCTGGGTTCTTAAAGTTCCTTATAAGGGTAAGCCCCTATAGTTAATTACATCTTAAATGACGGAAATCATTTAAGAAAACTCTCGATAATGATTAGTGGTTTTGCTCTCAAGAATTTCAAAGTTTAAAGTTTTGGAAATTTCGATAGGGAATGGATCAAATTTGGAACAATTTATTTCGGGAGTTCGAAAGCAAGAAAAAGTAGGAGAAGTCGAGGATCCAAGAAGAATCTTGGCGACTTCTCAAACTATCCTATTGTTTGGATTCAATTTGGGAGTTTATTTAATGTTTCGATCACGCCGATTTTATTTAATTAGGACATATATTTGTATGACATGATCATACAAATAGCCTTGAAGATATGAGGGTTTATGTCGTACCAAACAACTACCTCGGAATCCTAAGACCGGTTAGGGCTTAATTTGCATAATATGATTATGCAAATACCTAACGAAAAGGTTGAGGATTTATGTTGCACTAGGAAAACTACCTCGAAATCCTATGACTTTGTTATTTAATTCTAAGAAAGTTTTGCTCAGGTAGATCTGAGTTTTGCTGATGACGATGGCCGAGCTGCCCACCATGCTCCGAGCTCCTTTTTGTTGCAGAGGTTTAGTTTTAGAAGTCATTAATCAGGAGATGAGAGAAGTGTTTTGGTTTAGAGAAAATCTTAAAATCCAAGTTTTTTTAATATTTTAATTAAAACAAATCTTAAAGTTGATTAAACGAAGCCGATTAAGATCCCACGGTTTCGTCATCCCGACACCAGTTATTTTCATCAAATTCACTTATTCCAAATGAATTTGCTAAACTCAACTGAATAAGTTCCACACTTTCATTTAGACCTTGGGAAATCCCGTTAGAAACATGTGGGTTACATCATCCGAGGTATTCCCGATCATTCAATGAGACGTTTTAATTTAGTTGCCATTGTAGTTTTGTTGTTCAGCTTGTGATTAAATTTTGAGTTATTTTATATTTTGGAATGTTGTGGCATTGAATTTTATCTTGCGATGACTTTTAATTTAGTTTTGGTTTCAGTTTAGGGACTATCCTAAAGGTTCTGGTTTTCATGCAACAGTTTTATTTATCATGCAAGAAAAAGTAGTCTATTAATGCGTAAGACAGAGTTCTTTTCTTAATTTGATGGGCTAATGACTTATCGTCCGGTAGGTTTCCTGTCTGTAAGTAGTCTATTAATGGCTGCCGCCAATCTTCTGTATTTTCTGTCACTGCTGCAATTATTTCTTCTGCTTTTTCTATTGATTTGTGTATTGTATACATGTCGAGTTGTGATGGGACCTGTCGTCCTTGAACTGACCCTTCAACTGACTCATCCTGCAAGCAGGCAAATTCCTTTGCGAGGCGGGCTAACGCATCGGCTAGACCATTTTCTTTTCTGGGAATCTTGTAGATTGTTACGTTTGGAATTTGCTCCAATAATTTCAAGGCATACTGAAAGTACTGCTCAAGTCTTGGCTTTAGAATTTTGTATTGTCCGGCGACTCGTTGAATGATCAACTAAGAATCTCCGTAGATGTTGATGTCACGTTATTCCCATCCGAATGGTTAATTCCGATCCTGTTATGAGGGCTTCATATTCTGCCTCGTTGTTGGTACACGGTTCTGTTAAGTGGTAGGAGTATCTTAACATTCCCCGCTCCGGTGTTATAAAGATTTGTCTGATTCCTGCCTTACCGGGCACTATCGTTTCCAATTCTTTGTTCTTCTGTGTTGAGGATGCTCCGTCGAAGTACAGTTCCTAACGTCGATCATCGGGGTCTTCTAGGCTCATTATCTGCTCGTCAGGAAAATCGTCGTTGAGAGGCTAATCTGCCGGTAAAGGGTGTGCTGCAAGGAAGTCAGCTAGGACTTGTCCCTTTACGGCGCGAAGGGGAATGAAAGTTATGTCGAATTGCAATAGTATCATCGACCACCTGGCAAGTCTACCAAAAAGTGTCGGTGGGGTCATCAAGTATTGCAACGGATTAACTCTCGAAATAAGGTTGACCTTATGAGAAAGCATGTAATGCCTGAGCTTTTGAACGGCAAAGATCAGGGCCAAACAATGTTTCTCGATCGGAGGATACTTTACTTCCGTCAGGATTAGACGACGGCTTAAGTAGTAGAGAGAATTTTCTTTTACCTCATCATTGACCTGGGCTAGCAGGGCTCCAAGGGAGTCGTCTAGAGCTGCGGTATAAAGTATCAACGGTCTACCTGAGACTGGGGCTGCTAAGACAGGAGGTGTCATTAAATATTGCTTAACATCCTTGAAAGCCCGTTGGTATTTCTCATCCCAAACGAATTTGGCGTCCTTTTTAACTAATGCTGAGAAGGGTGGCACCTACCTGACAAGTTCGAGATAAAGCGTCGAAGATATGCCAACTTCCCTTGAAAGGATCGTAGTTGTTTCAAAGTTTTGGGAGGAGGCATTTCTAAAATACCTTTAATCTTTTCCGGATAGATTTCATTCCTACGATGTCGGACAACAAATCATAAGAATTTCCCGGAGGTGACCCCGAATGTGTATTTTAAGGGATTCATCTAAAGGTTAAATTGTCTTAGTCACTCGAAAACAATTCTCAAATCATATAGGTGATCTTCTTTCAGTTTGCTTTTGATGACCACATCATCTACATAGCACTTGACTTGGTTGTGAATGAGATCATCAAAAATCTTCGTCATCGCTCTTTGGTATGTTGCTCCTGCGTTCTTTAGTCCGAATGACATTACTGTGTAGCAATACACTCCAATCGGCGTTTTGATTCCGGTGAGCTTTTCGTCTTCTGGTGCCATCTTTATCTGGTTGTATCCTGATGATACATCCATAAATGAGAAGATTTCATGTGTCGAAGCAATATCGATCATCAGTTCTGGGATTGGTAGTGGAAATTCATCCTTTGGACATGCTTTATTTAAATCTCTGAAATCTATGCAGATTCTGATCTGACTATTCTTCTTTCTGATTGGTACCACGTTGACGACCAAGTAGGGTATTGTTCTTCACGGACAAATTTAGAGTCTATTAGCTTTTTAACTTCGGCTATTACTTGTTGCTCAATTTCTAGATGCATTCTTCTGGGAGCTTGTTTGACTGGAACGGAAGTAGGATCCACTCCTAGCCTATGAACTGTGACATCTGGAGCTAATCCTAGCATTTCGTCGTATCTCCAAGCAAAAGAGTCCTTGAATTCCATTAATAGCTTAATTATGTTTTTGGAGTCTTCTTTATTGAGTAAGGAACTAACAAAGGTAAGCCTAGGCTCTTCGCTAGTACCTAAGTTAACTTCCATTAACTCGTCTATTGTAGATTTAATTTCTTCTTTGAATTCTGGTGGAGCATCTTCGATTTGTAATTCTACAATATCTTCTGAGGCTTCCAAGCAGTCTTTGTTAGGTTCGCAAGTGACAACCAAGCAAAATCCCGTATCATCAACTGATCCTACCGTGCCGAATCCGAGACCATGTTTTGAATTGGGAGGCCAACCGACATTATTCCATAATTTTTCATAGTGTTGTGATCGGCCTTTTGTCCATTGTCGAGGTAAGACACCACGTTGAATTAAATTTTGAACACTGGGAGAGTACCACTCAAAAGGTAAGTCCATTAATTCGGAAGAAGTAACATCTTCAAATTGTACATCTTTTTCAGTATTGGAAGAAGAAACACCACGGTAAAACTTGATTGGCTTAGTACCACCACCATGCACTTCCTTGACCACCATACCCTCGGTCTTATTAGAATGGATCGGGGTCAGGGTCATAGTATGTACATAATGGTTAATCTTCTCGTACATTGATTTGCATTCTTCATTCTTTTCATCTTCGAGAGAGATCTTGAACTGTGGTTTCTTTTGATTTATTGTTGCTGCTTCTTTCTTGATTTCTTCTTCTTCTTCAGAGTTATTCTCCCAAACAACATCGATGATCGGTTTCTTATGTCCAACTGTTCCAACGTTTCTTCCACGTCCTCGTCCCCGGCCTCGACCTCGGGTGCGAGTTCTGGAGAAATCTTCACCATCTCGCCGTAAGGGAGTGGTGAGTAATTGTTAGACTAGAACTTCATGTTCTTCATCATCTCGAATCTCTTTTGCTTCATTTGATATGCTATTTCTGGAAAAGATTATTTTCTTCGGAGGCGCGTAGTAGGCCGCATCTTCATGAATTCTAATCTCGTGTACGGAGAATGGTTGCAAGTCACCTTTGATACATTGTTCCCCTCCTTCGTAATACATTATGCACTGGTGCAGAGATGACGGTACCATCCGGTTTTCATGGATCCACAGCCGACCCAGTAGAGCGTTGAACGATGTCTCAGAATTAATTATGTGAAATTTTACAGTTGTCTTTGCTAAATCACCGGTCTTCATTAGTAATGTTATCGATCCAAGAGCTCGTTCTCCTTTTTGATTGAAGCCTCTTAACAGCATCTTGTCTGCTTCAAGCTCGCGAGCATCAATTTCCAAATATGCTAGCGTCCGAAGATTCATTATATTGATTGATGCTCCCGATCAACCAACACTGCGGAGAGCGTAAACTTTCTAATAGTGGTCGAAATGTATAATGGTCGGTTGTGATCTGCTGTTCCCAATAATAGATCATTGTCCGTGAAGGTAACACCTCGCTGTTCTTTTTACGAGCAAACCTCGTCGAAGGAATTACCGGCCATTTGAGTTAAACAAATCTCTGGATCAAGTAAAGCCTTGATCAGAGCCTCCCTCAGCTCCTTTAACAGGATCAGAGCGTCTAAAATGCTTGGTTTGGCTGGTAGCTTCCTAAGATGGGCTACACGTTGTAGTCTACTTTATTACCATGTTCCTCGGTTTCTTCCCGAGTGGGCAGTTCTTCTGCTTGGGTTGGCTCTTCTTGAGTAACCACCTACTTTCTTTTATCCTTTGGACCCATTCTCGGGGGTAGAACTTTACCACTTCTTAAATTTACTTCAGCTATTTCTTCTGAATTTGGTGTTGAATCTGCCGGTGTATCCTCTTGAATTGGAACAATTAGCTCTTCTGAAGTTGCTTCGGTGTCTGATGGTTCTAATTCTATCGTGATCGGAGCCCCTCGGAATTCCCAAATGGACTCGTTGCTTGTCGAGCTTTCGTAGCCTCCTTCGTGAACATCTTCTTCGTCATGGTCATCGAGGTTGTGTATTATTTGAGAATCGTTATCTGTATTGGAATCGAGATCTGAATTAAGCCGGTTGTCGCTAGTTACGTAATCGTTAGAAACAGTCAAAACGTAGCCAATGCCATAACCCTTACCATTATAAGATCCCGCCGGAGCGAGCAGATAATCATACAGAGTCAGGAGTTCGAGGGTTTTCTCCCCCAAATCAGAAATAACCATCCTAGGATAAGCAACCCTTAGTCTACCCTTCGGAACCTCGGTCTTCTTTTCTTCCACGATCTTCTCCTCCTCCTGGGGGGTTCTTCAATCGCAACTGATAGTGCCGGCTCGACAGGTATCAAACTTTGAGTTGAAGCTTGTACCAAAGCGGTTTGGATGTGATCCAAAATTTTCTTTGATGACTTTGTCCAGACGGTACTCCATCCTTCATCGATCGTGTACGGGTTTATCGGAACAATGGGATTCGTTGAAATAACATTGACGGAACCTCCTTTCTGGGGTTCCTTCATGTATTCCTATGGGATCGTTATGTTCCCTTTCCGGAGATTGTCATCAAGCCAACTCTTGAAAGTGATGCAATCCTCATCTTGTGTCCGAGCATCTGGTGGTAAGGGCAATAGTTCGGATGATCTTTCTTATTGACTTCCTCCGTCTTTTTGGGCTCTGGCAGCTGAAAAACCGGTGTCTTCATTAAGCCGCGAAACATCTTCGCTACTGCTTCAACTTTGAATGGATATTCTTTATTTAGAAGTTCTCTTAAGGTATGCGATGAACGAGGCGGTTGTTCATAATGCTGAGGCGACTGATAGCTCGGATGAGGTTGCTGATAGCCTTGCTGAGGTTGCTGATAAATCCGTTGTGGTGGTTGATAACTAGGCTGTGGCCGCTCTGACTGTATATGAACTGGCTGCTTGCCCTTATCTACTGCCGCGACGATTCCGGATTTCTTTTCGATTTTTTTCATAGTTTTCTGCTTATCGATCTTGTCCACGAAACTTAACTGCTTTGCCTCTTCTTGCAAGCTCCCGGCTTTGCTAAGCAACTTCTCGAAAGTCTTGATTGTAAATCTTTTAAGGAGAAGTGTTATCGGGCCATGGATACTGACCCACAATTTTATATTATGATATTTTTAATTTAATTGCAACGACGCCAAAATCTTGACCCCGCTATATTATATGTATAGAATTGTAATTGTTTATGTTGTGGATGCTACGCAAGTATACGTATCGTATCAAGTAATACGGGGCTACTAGTGGAGTCCCGGTTATCGATCCCACGAGAGAAATAGAAAATTAAATAACAACTTATTTTAAAATAATAATAATAATAATTTTAAAATAGTATACAAAAATTTGGAATTCTAAATTTAAGCGCAATAAAGTAAACTAAATATTTTAATTAGGTAACTTAACTAAGTAGAAAATTAATACGTATTGAAAGTGCAGGAAATTAAACTAGTTGCTAAATTAGTCTTAACTATTCAGAAAAAAATATCTTTCCTCTTGTTTAGAAATTTAAGTGATTAATGAATTTAAATAGATAATTTTAAGGTATTGTGACAAATAGGAGCATTCCTATTCTTTACCCTTTGGTCCAGGTGTAAAGAATATTGACTAATCCTATGTTTGATTGCGAATCTGCGGTTAGGTCGGGAAGATACTGACTGCCACTTGAGCTCCCACGTTCCCCTCGCCTCGAGGGCTAACATCTACACTTAAGCTCTCAAACAATAGGACCGAATTGAATATTTTAGTCCGTCACACTAAAATGCTTAATTCTACGCCCGAGTGATATTATTTCCCTATTTATTTGCACCTTCCTTCCAGAGGCTTTTGAATTCCGAATATCGGATGTAATTTTTACTATAGTTGATATTCAACATATTTTAACAAATCAAATGGCCAGTTTGAAAGTAAATTAAGTTCTAAGTAAAAATTATCACAATTTATTAATATATATAAAAGTACTTCGTTTTAAGTTCATCAAGTCACTTAATTTCATAACAGGGAGAAAGACTAATAAAATACTCAGAATGCATGGGAACTAAACTAAGCATGGATTTCATTTAAAGTTAAAAACAATAAATATAAATACTTATCTCGATTTATCCCCAAGTAGACTCCTCATGATTCCTTTGACTCTTCCTTCCAAGTACAATGAAGACTCACTAAAAACTCACTAACTCACTAAAGACTCACTAATTACACTAATTAAGACTATAAAGATCGCTCACACTTAAATAAAAGACTCTTAAGACACAAATTGACACACTTCGAGGTTGAATTTCGGCCTCTTCTATGGCAGCAACGAGGGCTACATTCGCGGTACGGCGGGATTTCGTGGTACTGCGTCTATTCTTCTTAAGATTTAAAGCCATGGAGCATCTTTCTTTCTTTGCCAGTCTTTCATCACGGCTTGCAGTAGGAGTCGATGGTGTAGTCTTATCCCTTTTCCTCTTGTAATTGTTTGTGGTACACGGAGTCGGTAAATGCGGCGGTGATCCTACGGACATTCTCTTCATCTAATGCGGCACGGAGGGAGGGTGAAACCTGCTCACTTCCAATAGAGGTATATACTCGGGCGGTTATTCTCTTTCCTCAGGAATTTCTTCTAGAAAAGCAACTTCAGCGACTTTGGCTTTCTCAATTACGGCAATCTTTACGCTTCTATTTCTCCTTTGAGTCAAGTTGGGGTGCTTTCTGACTGGACCCGATCTCAAAAACGAGTGGTATTGTAGCAAAATCGACACCCTGCGTGGTGACGGACTCATCGCAGGCTTGGATTTCCTTCCCCTTCGAGTTTGGCGAAGTCGGGGTAGGTGCATAGATGACTACGGTAGGTGGGGAGTGAGAACCGCCGGTCCTACAAATAGTAGTACTCCTTTGTTGGAATCCTTTGCGGGGGAGGAATTCTTGAGTCGATTTTAGATTAAACTCGATCGGGCTTTTCGGTTGCGACACTTTGTCCATTAGTGTGAAGAGAGTGATGTCGGTGAACTTGACATACGTGTTGCCGAATCCTTGTACGGAAATGGATGATCCCATTGTCGGGCAGCTCATCCTTGTGAACGGCGAAGTCCATTCCATTGGTGAAGGAGAAGATTAGCTTTGGAAGCCGATCATTTTACGGGCGATTCCGAATGTCGATCCCGAATTATGCTTCTTTTAATCATAAAGTTTAGGACGAAAGAAGAGTCGAACACATTTTCGTTTATGTATTTATGATTTAATAGGATTTATTTATTAAAAGAGTCATTTATTATAGGATTTGTTTATTAGGAACGGAATGTTTAAAGGTATAGAAAAGGTAAAGGATCGATTCGAATCGGAAAGGAGAGAAAGTCTTATGCAAGACTTCTCGACTCGAGACCGCTCTTCAAACTAACACCTATTGTGAGTCCACCCCACCTCGAGAAGGGTAAAAGGATGCGGAACCTCTCCGTTTAGGGAATACAGCGGTGACTCCTGGGGTCGGGGGGAGTTGGGCATGCTCGTTCGAGAGCCGAAATAGCGGGGTATTCCAACGCGGAAGAATGGTAGTTTTGGTCGCTAGGGATATGGAAGCTCTGCCAATTTATGAAAACGAAAACCATCGTAATCAAAAATGGAGAGAGGAACTATTCCCCGTAGTGTGAGAATTTGTCGGCATATTTTTGGGTTGAGTATTGTATTTTGAAAAGGGGTCGCCTACGGAAATTGTCGGCAAAATTTAAATTTTAAATTTAATTTAAATATATATATAATTTAAAAAGTAGTATTTGATTTTGAAAATAATTTTAAGATATGAAATCAAATAGATCTCACATCCCAGAATGGCTTATATAAGCGAGCACCGCACCGCGAAATAGTGTATATATCCCGAAGAATAGACACCTTTGCTTGATGATGGAGCTCGATTAAATAAACTAAGTTGTGACATTTGTTTGGCACTGCGAACCGATTTTATAAAGCGATATGTTCCCCTTCTTAATATAAATGAATTAAGCGGGGGTTTATATTACACAGGTTCTTAAAGTTCCTTATGAGGTAAGCACTGTAGTTAATTACGTCTTAAATGACGGAAATCATTTAAGAAAACTCTCGATAATGATTAGTGGTTTTGCTCTCGAAAATTTCAAAGTTTAAAGTTTTGGAAATTTCGATAGGGAATGGATCGAATTTGGAACGATTTATTTCGGGGGAGTTCGAAACGAGAAAAAGTAGGAGAAGTGAGGATCCGAAGAATCTTGGCGACTTCTCGAAGCTGTCACATTGTTTGGATTCGATTTGGGAGTTTATTTAATGTTTCAATCACGCGATTTTATTTAATTAGGACATATATTTGTATGACATGATCATACGAATAGCCTTGAATATGAGGGTTTATGTCGTGCAATGACTACCTCGGAATCTAAGACCGGTTGGCTTAATTTGCATAATATGATTATACGAATACCTAACGAAAAGGTTGAGGATTTATGTTGCACTAGGAAAACTACCTCGAAATCCTATGACTTTGTTATTTAATTCTAAGAAAGTTTTGCTCGGGTAGATCGAGTTTTGCGTGTGATCGTAAGTACACGTACTCAGGAAACTCCTTTTTGTTGCGAGAGGTTTAGTTTTAAGTCGTTAATCGGGGAGATGAGAGAAGTGTTTTGGTTTAGAGAAAATCTTAAAATCGAGGATTTTTTTAATATTTTAATTAAAACGAATCTTAAAGTTGATTAAACGAGCAGATTAAGATCCCGCGGTTTCGTCGTCAAACATAGTTATTTTCATCGATTCAACATTCCCGAATGAATTTGCTGAAAGCTGTTGAATAAGTTCCACACTTTCATTTAGACCTTGGGAAATCCGTTAGAAACATGTAGGTTACATCATCAAGTATTCCCGATCATTGATAGAACGTTTTAATTTAGTTGCCATTGTAGTTTTGTTGTTGACTTGTGTGATTAAATTTTGAGTTATTTTATATTTTGGAATGTTGTGGCATTGAATTTTATCTTGCGATGACTTTTAATTTAGTTTTGGTTTCGGTTTAGGAATTATCACAAGGTTGGTTTTTCATGCCATGATTTTATTTATGTACGAAAAAGTAGTACATTAATGCGTAAGACGGAGGTTAACTGGCAATTTGATGGTAATGACTTGTCATCCGTGGGTTTCATCAATAAGTAGTCACATTAATGGGCTGCTTGATCTTGTATTTTGCATCCTTTCTTTGCGATTATTTCTTGCTTTTATTGATTTGTGTATTGTATACATGTCGAGTTGTGATGGGACTGTCGTCGGCGGGCCCGGCCCTTCGGCCGGCTCATCCTATGACGAGGCAAATTCCTTTGCGAGGCGGGCTAACGCATCGGCTAGACCATTTTCTTTTACCGGGAATCTTGTAGTTACGTTTGGAATTTGCTCACGATAATTTGAGGACATGCGAAGAAATCTTGCTCGAGTCTTGGCTTTAGAATTTTGTATTGTCAAACTGTTGAATGATGTTAAGAATCTCTAAGTAGATGTTGATGTCTGTTATTCTGATACGGAATGGTTAATTCCGATCCATTATGAGGGCTTCATATTCTGCCTCGTTGTTGGTACACGGTTGTTAAGTGGTAGGAGTATCTTAACATTCCCGCTCGGTGTTATAAAGATTTGTACGTTCACCTTAAGACCTTATCGTTTCCAATTCTTTGTTCTTCTGTGTTGAGGATGCTCGTCGGAAGTACGATTCCTAACGTCGATCATCGGGGTCTTAGGCTCGTTGCTCTGCTCGTCGGGGAAAATCGTCGTTCGAGAGGTTTGTCTAGCCGTGGGTGTCTTGCGAGGAAGTCGGCTAGGACTTGTCCCTTTACGGCGCGAGGGAATGAAAGTTATGTCGAATTGCGATAGTATCGTCGACCACACAGCAGTCTGCAAGTGTCGGTGGGTCATCGAGTATTGCAACGGATTAACTCTCGAAATAAGGTTGACCTTATGAAAGCATGTAATGCGAGCTTTTGAACGGCGAATCGGGGGCCCAGTGATATTCTCGATCGGAGGATACTTTACTTCCGTCGGGATTAGGCAGCAGCAAGTAGTAGAGAGAATTTTCTTTTACCTCATCATTGACACAGTGCTTGAGGCTGAGGAGTACGTACGAAATTTGCGGTATAAAGTATCGACGGTCTACTGAGGCCATTCTTCAAGACGAGGTGTCATTAAATATTGCTTAACATCCTTGAAAGCCGTTGGTATTTCTCATCCGAAACGAATTTGGCGTCCTTTTTAACTAATGTTTTGAAAATTGCTTTTGCACAGCCAGTTCGAGATAAAGCGTCGAAGATACCGAAGCTTCCCTTGAAAGGATCGTAGTTGTTTGGTTTTGGGAGGAGAGCATTTAAGAAATACCTTTAATCTTTTCGGATAGATTTAGATTCTACGATGTCGGACAATGTCATAGAATTTCGGAGGTGATAGAATGTGTATTTTAAGGGATTCGTAAGGTTAAATTATGTGATCGCTTCGAAAACGATTCTCGAATCATATAGGTGATCTTCTTTCGATTTTGCTTTTGATGACCACATCATCTGCATAGCACTTGACTTGGTTGTGAATGAGATCATCGAAATCTTCGTCATCGCTCTTTGGTATGTTGCTCCTGCGTTCTTTAGTGCGAATGACATTCTTGTGTATGATACCTCCAATCGGCGTTTTGATTCGGTGAGCTTTTCGTCTTCGGGTGCCATCTTTATCTGGTTGTATCTGATGATACATCAATAAATGAGAAGATTCATGTGTCTGACAAATATCGATCATCGATTACGGGATTGGTAGTGGAAATTCATCTTGGACATGCTTTATTTAAATCTGCGAAATCTATACGGCGGTCCAATCATTATTCTTCTTTATTTGGTACCGCGTTGACGACCAAGTAGGGTATTGTTCTTCGGACAAATTTAGAGTGTTTATTAGCTTTTTAACTTAAAATATTACTTGTTGCTCGATTTACAGATGCATTCTTCAGGAGCTTGTTTGGTAAGACGGAAGTAGGATCGCTCTTCCTTTGCTATGTTGTGACATACGGAGCTAATCCTAGCATTTCGTCGTATCTCCCGAAGCAAAAGAGTCCTTGAATTCCATTAATAGGCAATTATGTTTTTGGGTCTTATTTTATTGAGTAAAGGCCCAACGAAGGTAAGCACAGGCTCTTGACTAATTACTGGATTGCTTAGGTAACTCGTACATTGTAGATTTAATTTCTTCTTTGAATTCTGGTGGAGCATCTTCGATTTGTAATTCTCTGATATCTTACCGAGGCTTCAGCCGATCTTTGTTAGGTTCGCGAGTAGCCAATGAGCAAAATCCCGTATCGTCGGCGAATCCTAGTGCGAGATCCGAGACCATGTTTTGAATTGGGAGGCAATGAGCATTATTCCGTAATTTTTCATAGTGTTGTGATCGGCACTTTGTCCATTGTCGAGGTAAGACACCACGTTGAATTAAATTTTGAGCAGTGAAGTACCACTCGAAAAGGTAAGTCCATTAATTCGGAAGAAGTAACATCTTGGTGTACATCTTTTTCGGTATTGGAAGAAGAAACACCGCGGTAAAACTTGATTGGCAAAATCTGCACCACAATGCACTTCATGTGCAATACCCTCGGTGCGGTAGATGGATCGGGGTGAGATTATAGTATGTACGTAATGGTTAATCTTCTCGTACATTGATTTGCATTCTTCATTCTTTTCATCTTCGAGAGATATTGGTATGTGGTTTCTTTTGATTTATTATTCTTCTTCTTTCTTGATTTCTTCTTCTTCTTCGGTATTCTCTGAGCAACATCGATGATCGGTTTCTTCGTCAAGCTGTTCAACGTTTCTTCCACGTCCTCGTCCGGCCTCGACCTCGGGTGCGAGTTACGGGAAAATCTTCACCATCTACATTGCGTAAGGGAGTGGTGAAGTAATTGTTAGACTAGAACTTCATGTTCTTCATCATCTCGAATCTCTTTTGCTTCATTTGATATGCTATTTACGGAAAAGATTATTTTCTTCGGAGGCGCGTAGTAAGGCGCATCTTCCGCAGATTCTAATCGTGTACGGAGAATGGTTACCGTCGCCTTTGATACATTGTTCCCTCCTTCGTAATACATTATGCAGTGCGAGATGACGATACCATGGGGTTTCATGGATCCACGGCCGACCCAGTAGAGCGTTGAACGATGTCTCAGAATTAATTATGTGAAATTTTACAGTTGTCTTTGCTAAATCACCAGTCTTCATTAGTAATGTTATCGATCCAAGAGCTCGTTCTCCTTTTTGATTGAAGCCTCTTAACGACATCTTGTACGCCGAAGCTCGCGAGCATCGATTTCCAAATATGCGCTGACGTCAGGGTCATTATGATGATTGATGCTCCGGATCAACCCGGCCTCTGGAGAGCGTAAACTTTCTAATAGTGGTAGAAATGTATAATAGTCAGTTGTGATGTTGTTCCCGATAATAGATCATTGTCCGTGAAGGTAACACCTCGTATTCTTTTTACGACGAGCCTCGTCGGAAGGTGCAAGCCATTTGAGTTAAACGAATCTGCACGGATCAGTAAAGCCTTGTTCGAGCCTCCCTCGGCTCCTTTAACGGGATCGGGCGTCTAAAATGCTTGGTTTAGGTGGTAGCTTCCTAAGATGGGCTACACGTTGTGTCTGCTTTATTACCATGTTCCTCGGTTTCTTCTAGGAGTGAGCTGATTCTTACCTTGGGTTGGCTCTTCTTGAGTAACCACTGCGCTCTTTTATCGCTGGACCGTTCTCGGGGTAGAACTTTACCACTTCTTAAATTTACTTCGGAAAATTATTTCTTACGAGATTTGGTGTTGAATGCGGTGTATCCTCTTGAATTGGAGCAATTAAGCTCTTCGAAGTTGCTTCGGTGTACGATGGTTCTAGTTATCGTGATGGGAGCCCCTCGGAATTCCCAGATGGACTCGTTGCTTGTCGAGGCTTTTCGTAGCCTCCTTCGTGAACATCTTCTTCGTCATGGTCATCGAGGTTGTGTATTATTTGAGAATCGTTATGCAGCCATTGGAATCGAGATGCGAGATTAAGCGGTTGTCGCTAGTTACGTAATCGTTAAGCCGATCGAAAACGTGGCAATGCCGTAACCCTTACCATTATAAGATCCAGCGGAGCGAAACGGATGTCATCTGAGTCGGGAGTTCGAGGGTTTTCTCCCCGAGAATCGAAATAACCATCCTAGGATGGCAAACCCTTAGTGTACCCATCGGAACCTCGGTCTTCTTTTCTTCCATGAGTCTTCTCCTCCTCTGAGGGGGTTCTTGATCGCAGGCGTGAGTGCGGCTCGACGGGTATCGAACTTTGAGTTGAAGCTTGTGCAAGCGGTTTGGATGTGATCCCAGAAATTTTCTTTGATGACTTTGTCCGGACGGTACTCCATCCTTCATGGTCGTGTACGGGTTTATCGGAACGATGGGATTCGTTGAAATAACATTGACGGAACCTCCTTTACGGGAGTTCCTTCATGTATTCACATGGGATCGTTATGTTCCCTTTCGGAGATTGTCATCGAACGACTCTTGAAAGTGATGCGATCACACATCTTGTGTCGAGCATGCGGTGGTAAGACGATAGTTCGGATGATCTTTCTTATTGACTTCCTCGAGTCTTTTTGAGCTCTGACATTTGGCTTAGGTGTCTTCATTAAGCGCGAAACATCTTCGCTCTTTGCTTCAACTTTGAATGGATATTCTTTATTTAGAAGTTCTCTTAAGGTATGCGATGGTAGAGGCGGTTGTTCGCCAATGCGGGGCGACGTGCTCGGATGAGGTTCTTTGATAGCCTTGCGGGGTTGTGATAAATCCGTTGTGGTGGTTGATATGGTGTGGCGCTCATTTATATGGGCGGGGCTGCTTGCCCTTATCTGCCGCGACGATTCGGTTCTTTTCGATTTTTAAACGGATTTCCTTATCGATCTTGTCCCTTTGAAACCCAGCACTTTTGCACTCTTCTTATGACTCCGGCTATTGTATTTCTCGAAAATGTGATTGTAAAATCTTTTGAGGAGAAGTGTTATCGAGTAATGAATGCGACGCGATTTTATATTATGATATTTTTAATTTAATTGCAACGACGCAGAAATGCGGCCGTATATTATATGTATAGAATTGTAATTGTTTATATTGTGGATGCTACGCAAGTATACGTATCGTATCGAGTAATACGGGGCTCTAGTGGAGTCACGGTTATCGATCCCGCGAGAGAAATAGAAAATTAAATAACGACTTATTTTTAAAATAATAATAATAATAATTTTAAAATAGTATACAAAAATTTTGGAATTAAATTTAAGCGCGATAAAGTAAACTAAATATTTTAATTAGGTAGCATGGCAACTAGTAGAAAATTAATACGTATTGAAAGTGCGGGAAATTAAACTAGTTCTTTAAATTAGTCTTAACTATTGAGAAAAAAATATCTTTCCTCTTGTTTAGGAATTTAAGTGATTAATGAATTTAAATAGATAATTTTTAAGGTATTGTGACAAATAGGAGCGTTCACTGTTATTTCTGCTTTAATTAAAGTGTAAGAATATTGGTAATCACATGTTTGATTGCGGGTCTTGTTAAGTACAGGAAGATATTTGCCACTTGAGCTCACGTTCCCCTCGCACGAGGGCTAACATCTACACTTAGCTCGAACAATAGGACCGAATTGAATATTTTGATACATCACGCTAAAATCTTGGTACGCCGGTGATATTATTTCCACATTTATTTACATCGCCAGAAACATGAATTCCGAGATATCGGATGTAATTTTACTATAGTTGATATTTGACATATTTTAACGAAATCGAATGGCCAGTTTGAAAGTAAATTAAGTTACAGTAAAAATTATCACAATTTATTAATATATATAAAAGTACTTCTGTTTTAAGTTCGTAGTCGAACGAATTTCGCCAGGGCTTAATAAAATACCTAGAATGCATAGGAACTAAACATTAAACATGATTTCCTTTAAAGTTAAAAACAATAATATAAATACTATCTCGTTATCCCCAGTGAATTCTCATGACTCCTCGCAGTTCCTTTGACTCTTCCTTCCGATGCAATGGCTCGCTAAACTCGCTAACTGGCTAGGCTCATGAAAATTCTGTTGGTCGTATAAAGCCCCTTTCATACTTAAATAAAGGCCTATTTAAGACACAGTCGGCACACTTAGTGAATTTCGACTCACATATATAAGTGAGCGAAGAATGAGAGGTGTGTAAGCATCCCCTTCGAAAAGTGTCGGGTTCGATGTCTGTGTGTTTGAAGCTGCGCCGCCGTCGGCGGCAGACTCACCTTGTGTCGGCGAGAGCTTCTAGGGTGCGGGCGCGGCATCTCGCTGTCGGCGGGCTCGGGCTCGCTGTCGGCGAGACAGGTTATAAATCCTTCGGAATTTTCTTCCTCGTACCCTCGCCGTCGGCGGGCTCGATCTCGCCGTCGGCGACTCGGCATGCAAATTGCATTATTTTCTTCCTTTTTGCTCCAAATCCGCTCCTTTTTATGATTTTTGCTTTTATCACCTAAATTCTTCATTCATGCAACAAAATAAAGAAAATACCTTTCTTTAAAGTGCAATTTCATCAAAAATAGGTATGAATTTCTTAATAAATTTTTTAGTGATTAAAATCCCCCAAACTTACTTATTACTTGTCCTCAAGTAATTTTAGTACTACATAAAAATAATGAGTTCTATAATAAGATTTTTCAATTTAAATAAACTATGAATTAGATTAATTAATATCATAATAAAGTTAAATAAAAATAATTCATGTAATTTAATTAATCTTATAGAAATAAATTATTTAGTTATCGAGTCTAAGATTTACAGCTTACTTATTCATTTCAGGAATGACTATATTTAAAAGAATAACTACTTAAGATATTCATATGATAAGAAATTCAAGAAAACACTATTAGGTAAAATTCTAATCCATAAACATAAGTTTGGAAATATCTAAGTTTTTCCTTTAGGTTAATTCAAATGAAGCCAATTTTTGATAAGACATCTCCTCAAACTTCTCCTCATTTTTCTTTTTCTTTTTCTTTTCTTTTTTTTTTTTTTTCTAATGAGGATTACCGTATCTGGAGAGCTCGTTAATAATTTTGAACTTCGAGTTTCATCTTCCTAAATTTGAAACTTAGAAATATTTCTTAGCTTATATATACTTCATAGTTTTTACTTCATTGATTTTCAATCTTTTTTTTTTCACTTGAATACTTAAGAATTTTAATTTTAGAATATAGTTTTCCTTACTAAAAATAGTTTACTATATTCTTATTCCCTTTAACCAAATATTTTATTCTATTTAATTAATTAAAGCACTAGAAATATTTCATTTAACCTTTTATAATAATTAAATAAAATAATTCATATTAATTAAATTGAAAATTTTGCTATAAAAATCATTTTATAATAATTTGAAAATAGAAATTGAGAACAAGTTAATAACTAAATTTGTATTTTACTCCCCCCCCCCAAACTTAAATTTTTATATCTACTCTAAATAATGAAAAAGGGAAAGTAAATAAATCATACCTTTGAAGTTTAGGTATTTCTTTTTCTTTGAAATTTTTGCAGGCTTTTTCATTTTTCATTGAACCTGTACTGTTAGTATTCTCCATATATATATAAAAATTTAAAGAAAATGCGAGGATAAATGCGAGATAAGTATTAAATACAACAATTAAAATTAACTCTACACTACACATATGAATTACTAACATATTAAAAACATTAAACTAACAGATTAACAATTTTAAAAACTTAAAACAATACAAAATAAAATAAAAACATACTAAAGTAAACTAACATCCTATTTAACATAAAAACAAATGCAATTAACTAACACAAAAAATAATAACTAAACTATTCTCACAATTCAAGAAAATAATCTAACAAACATCCAATGTCTCACAACATAAAGTACTGAATATTACAAACATATAAAAGTTTCCAAAATAACTTAACATCAAACAAACAAAACAAATAAAGTCCTAATCTTCGACATCAAAGTCCCAAACTATATTATCATCCCCTCCTTGATCCGTAGGTCGAGAAGGCCGAGCGGGATGATGCCGAGTATACCTCGGGCACTTCTGGAAAGATGACATCTAAATCTCCACTCCCGTAGCGACGTTCGGCTTCATGATATGCTTATCGCGTACTCCGAATGTCTCGCGAGTACTCACTATCATAATCATGTCTCCTCTCCGGATTATCAATCCTTTGATCAAAATGATCAAATCTTCTCTCCATTGTCTCTCCAAACGCTCAAAACTCCTCCTATGCGGGGTCGACTCATTCATCGGATCTTGTAGGGTAGGGGTGGTAGGCTCGGGAGGTTCATGGCTAGTAGAGGGTATATCTTTACTTGGTCGAGTGAAATAACTTCTCACTCCCGATCTCCACCCTTCATGAGACTCATATTTCTTAATATTGGCCGCTTGTGAGTGGGTTCATGGGTTCTATCCACTCCTCATCATCTGCTTGCCTCAACTCGGAGAGTTGGCGGATTGCATAAATCAACCCAGGGATGTCCCAATCCCCTCCACTTTCATTTCCAGAGATGGCTAAGATATTTCTATAGATGACACTTCCAATGTTTATATTTCATTGTTACGAATACGAAATTCGGAAGCCGTTCTATCCTTGTTACCTCAGCTGTGGTGGTATGTAGGTAACAAAGTAGAACAAATAAAATAGTGTCATGCTTTAGAATTTGCATTTAACTTAGAAAGAGGAAAATTCACTCTTTCTCGTCGCTTTATCTTCCAAACTCCGAGTCCGTCAGGTAAGAAAATTTATCATCTCTTACTAGAGGTTCGGCATCGTTCCAAATGTTTCGTACTCATTTGGACCGTCCCGAACTTCATAGAAGGCGTTAATTCTAGCATGCGCGAAGTCAACCATAAATCCACGTACCTTTGCGGTGCGTCCTCTACAACGATCGAAGTTAGAATAAAATTCCTTTACTACTTCCACGAGCAGCTTCATTGGTGATGTAGCGGAGATTCTCTCAACCTCGTTCTTTAATGATCGCGCTCAACTTCGGCTCCCGGATTCTTAAAAACTCGATTCGCAATGCACTTTCTTGCTTGAATGTTTTGAAAATACCGATTTTGTGCTCGTGCATCGACAAACCGGTCGGTATCGTAATCTACTCGTCTTTTCTATCGCGGAGCCATTTTTCGATCGATCTATGAAATTCACAAAAATCGTCACTAAACTTCTTAATATTACAAAGGAGGCTTCCTACAACATCTAAGATCAAATTAAAACAAATTTTATGGATTTCTACCGAGTAATTCTTCCACATTTAGGATTTTTCAAAATTTTTCAATGTAGAGAAAATACATGGTGAAAATCAAAAATTTTTGCATAGGAGTGAAGCACTTACCAAGAGAAGATGAAATCTGGTGTTTTTGAGTGATGAAATCGCCTCTAAATCTGAAATTTCGTGAGCCCTAGGGTAGTTTTGCGAAAATGAGAGGTTGGGGATGATGAATAGTGTTTTTGACCGGTCAATTAAAGTGTTTTTCGCGACCTCGCTGTCAGCGAGATTTTTCTCGCCGTCGGCGAGCTAATATTTTTCGGAACCAAAAACTCTCGAGAAAAATCCGCTGTCGGCGAGAAATTTTGCTCTATTCTTCACTGTCAGCGAGATCGAGCTCGCTGTCGGCGGGATTTTGCTCGCCGTCGGCAAGATTCCAAAAAATTTAAATTTCTGAAATTCGTCACTCATTTTCGTCCTTGTTTTGCCTTATATTATATTGCCGATCACATAATTTATTAATTTAATATGAAGATTAGATACTTATACACAAACAAATTCACACAACACAACAAATTAACTTTAATATTGAAATCCATGAGATGTACAAACTAACATAATTTTAAACTCTATAATCAAACTTCAATTCTCCAATCCTTACTACTAATCGAGCATCGCAAACCAATCCACGACACACTAAATGCCGATACAAAACTATGACGCATATCTCAATTAAGTTTCGAGATATTCAAATCATCACTCCACACATAATAAAATCTAAATCAAATCAAATAACATAAATACAAACATACTATGGAAATCTTTACTACTACTCTTCAATGTCGGAATCTTCATCTTCTCCGATATTTCCGATATGACGATGATGCACAAATAAGTTATAGAAAGGCCCGAGGGAAACTCCGAGCGGATTCTTCGGTGATCCAACCCTTCTGTCTCGATAAATGAAGAAAGCTAGCTTCCGGGTGTCCGGAATGATCAAAGTGTTCCTTCATCCTCCGATCAATGTGATCGAATAAATCGGATATATTGTCGATCGAATCTCTCACTTTCTCGCGAGTTCTTTCTCCATTCCTTTAATTTTCTTCATAAGTAACTCCGTTTTATCCGAAATAGGCCTTGCTATAGGATTATTCCGTGAAGCTCTATCGAGAGATAAATGTAATTTCATCATTATCGTCCAAAGTAGGGAACATATCCGTAGGATCGAGCGGCTTCCAAGGTAACAGAACCTTTTCCCAAGCTTCATAAGAAACACCGGTACCGATCGCATAATGCAAAAATAGTAGATGGGTGTCCTAGTCGGTGAACCGACCCATGCACAATTAAACCCATACGAGACTTAACAATTATTGATCCAACATCAATAGACAATCCATTTTGAATACAATAATTCAATATAGTGCATTCCTTCGAAACCTTGTTTACCCTCATAGTAGGTAACAATTTTGATGAGATGAAAAAGTGCCAGTGCTTTGAGATAGGATTCAAAAGTGATGCAGAGAAACTAACATACTCGTCTTCACGCTTTTCCCAATCTTCCGGTTCATCAGTCAGATCTCGAAATATCTCATTCATATTATATCGAGAAGGCACAAAATTTGAATAGTGACATACCGGGGTGTTTTCTATAGAGAATAATTCATTTACTCTTGATGGAGTAAACGTCACCCATCTTCCTCGGACGTAGACATTTCCATTGTTGATCGCATGTAAGTTAGAGTAGAACTCTTTCACAACTAGAATAACAACATCAGACGTAGTGTAACAAAATACCTCCCAGTGCCACTGCACAATCGTTTCTTCTATCTTCGTAGTGGAATTCTCTAATCCTCGATTGACAAATCCCCATTCCTTGATAACTCTTTTCTTTACCAAAACCTTGTTGAAGATCCGCTGCGCTTCCGCACTCACGAATTTCCTCCGGTTATACACTCCAGAATTAGAGGAATCTAAGAATTTGGAGGCCATTATGGTGAATGGAATGAATTCTAGTGAAGAAGGCAGATCTAGAATGATTTAAGAATGGGTTTTCACAAAGGA
Source organism: Papilionanthe hookeriana x Papilionanthe teres (assembly GCA_022702705.1). Taxonomy (NCBI): domain Eukaryota; kingdom Viridiplantae; phylum Streptophyta; class Magnoliopsida; order Asparagales; family Orchidaceae; genus Papilionanthe; species Papilionanthe hookeriana x Papilionanthe teres. Next base: position 175,965,583 of record CM040422.1, read on the forward strand.
ATTGGTGTTGAAACCGTCCAAATCGGCATTCAAATTATAAATAACTCATCTTTATAACTTCTCGCTGTCGGCGAGAAGTTTCTCGCCGTCGGCGACTCAGTTATAAAAACTGCCTCCCATGTTCTCGCTGTCGGCGGGACGTTTCTCGCTGTCAGCGAGCTCGATAAATAAACTGAATTTAATTTAGGCGCGAACCTCGCCGTCGGCGAGATTCCAAAATAATGTCCAATTTCGCTCTAAATCGAATAATTTCTTTTCTCATCATAATGGTTAGAATATGTGATGATTCTTAATAATAATTGAGTAGTAAAGTTTCAATAATATAGACTAACTATTAAGATACAATAAAAATAGATAACTAATATGGGTTGCCTCCCATAAAGCGTTTGGTTTAACGTCGTCGACTCGACCTAATTTCAATTATTAATCGAGTCGACTAAGCATTAAAACCTCTTTATAGTTAGGTCTTATACCTTCGAAATATGGTTTTAATCTATGTCCATTAACTGTAAATTTATGTCCAGCTTTTGGATCTTCGATTTCTATAGTTTCGTATGAAAATATTTGAGTTATGGTGAAAGGTCCTAACCATCGAGACTTCGATTTTCCAGGAAATAATTTCAATCTAGTATTATATAGCAAAACTTCGTCATCTGGTTTAAAATTTCTTTGATTAATCTTCCGATCATGCCATAATTTCATCTTTTCTTTATAAATCCGATCATTATCATATGATTCATTTCTTAATTCTTCCAATTCATTTAATTGCACCAATCTTTTCTCACCAGCTTCCTTCATATTATAATTAAATTCTTTAATCGCCCAATATGCTTTATGTTCTAATTCAACCTGTTAAGTGGCATGTTTTTCCATATATAAGCTCGTAAGGAGTCATTCCAATCGGAGTTTTATAAGCGATCCTATAAGCCCATAATGCGAAGTGTCTAATCTAATAGACTCAATCTAACCTATTTGGGTTTACAGATTTTTCTAAAATACGTTTAATCTCACGATTAGATACTTCAGCTAATCCGCTAGTCTGTGGATGATAAGCAGTGGATTTTTATGAGTAATATTGTATTTTTCTACTAGTTTATGAATGTATTTATTTCTAAAATGAGTTCCTCCGTCAGTGATAATCACTCTCGGCATTCCAAATCTAGTAAAAATATTTTTCATCAAAAATTTTGAAACACTCTTAGCATCACACCAAGGTAAAGCTTGTGCCTCAATCCATTTGGAAACATAATCAACAACTACTAATATATATGAGTTTCCAAACGAAGGAATAAAAGTTCCCATAAAATCTAATCCCCAAACATCAAAAATTTCAACTTCTAATATAAAATTCGGAGGCATTTCATTTTTTCTAGATATATTTCCTACTCTTTCGACATTTATCGCAAGTTTTAATATATCTGTATACATCTCTAAATAGAGTAGGTCGAGTAAAATCCAGATTGTAGAATCTTATAAGCAGTTTTATCGATCCCAAAATGTCCTCCAAAATCGAATCATGACATTTTTGAATAATTGGTTCGGTTTCTTCATAAGGTACACATCTTCTAATAATTAAATCCTTACATCGCTTATATAAATATGGTTCATCCCAAAAATAGGTTTTCGTATCATGGATGAATTTTTTCTGTTGTTGCAAAGTTAGCATAGTTGGTAAAATATTACTAACTATATAGTTTACTATATCAGCATACCATGGTATTTTCCACTCATTAATATTATATAGTTGTTCATCAGGAAAACTGTCTATAATTTCATTTTCAATATCAGATAATTCATGATTTTCTAATCTTGATAAATGATCCGCAATTTGATTATCAGTTCCTTTCTTATTAATGATCTCAAAATTGAATTCTTGCATTAATAGCATCCATCTAATTAATCTTGGTTTGAAATCTTTCTTTTGCATTAAATATTTGATAGCAGAATGATCGGTATGCACGATACATTTTGTTCCAATCGGATAAGGTCTAAATTTATTAAAACCATATACTACCGCTAATAATTCTCTTTCAGTAATCGTATAATTTATTTCGAAGCATCATTTAGAGTTTTACTAGCATAAGTATATAACTTTAAAAATCTTTTCATATCTTTGCCAAGAACTCGCTCATACAAGCATAATCACTAGCATCACACATAAGCTCAAATGGTTTCTCCCAGTTAGGTGAAACAATTATAGGTGTTGAAATTAATTTTTCTTTTAAGAGTTCAAAAGCATTCAGGCATTTGATTGTAAATTCAAATTTCTTCTCCTTTTCGAGAAGTTGGCATAGAGGTTTAGTAATTTTTGAAAAATTTTTTATATAGCGTTTGTAGAATCCAGCATGTCTAAGAAAACTTCTTACCCCTTTTACCGTAGTTGGAGGTGGTAATTTAGCTATAACTTGAATTTTTGCAAGGTCCACTTCCATTCCTTTTTCCGAAATTTTATGCCCTAATACAATGCCGCCCGCAACCATAAATTAACATTTCTCCCAATTTAGAACTAAATTTGTTTTCTCACATATTTCTAATACTTTTTCAAGATGAGTTAAGCATGTGTCAAATGATGTTCCAAATACACGTAAATCATCCATAAATACTTCTATTCCATTGTCAATTAACTTACTAAATATAGACATCATACATCTCCGGAATGTTCTTCGGTGCATTACATAATCCAAAAGGCATTCTTCGAAAAGTGAAAGTTCCATAAGGACTAGTAAATGTAGTTTCTCTTGATCCTCGGGAGCAATTTGTATTTGATGATAACCGGTGTATCCATCTAGAAAACAAAAATACTTATGTCCAGCTAATCTATCTAACATCCGGTCTAGAAATGGTAAAGGGAAGTGATCTTTCCTGGTGGCGGTATTTAATTTCCTATAATCAATACATATACGCCAACCAAGTAACTTGTCTTATAGGAATAAGATTGTTATTTTCATTGCAGTGAAGGTCACTCCTCCCTTCTTAGGAACACAAGTGAATCTGGGCTTACCCAAGCACTCATCGAAATAGGATATATAATACCATTATCTAACCATTTTAAAATTTCTTTCTTAACTACTTCTTTCATTATCGGGTTTAATCTCCTTTAGGGATCTGCTTTAGGTTTATGTTCATCATCTAAAATAATTCTATGCATACAGATTGAAGGACTAATTCCTTTAATATCTGCTAAAGTCCAACCAAAAGTTTTCTTATATTTTTTTAAAGTTTCTAAAAGTTTTTGTTCTTGAGATTCTTTTAATGCAGATGAAATAATAACTGGTAAAGTTGAAGAATTATCTAAATAAGCATATTTCAAATGATCAGGTAATATTTTTAGCTCAAGTTCAGGAGGTTTAATAATCGATGGAACTATATTCTTGTCGGTGTTTTCGATATTATCCAAAAATTCAAATCTTTCCCGAATATAATCTAGTTCTTCATTATTATCTTCAATTAATTCAGTGTTTCCTTTTTCTAATTTATCTTCGTAATATTCCTTAAAATGTTCTTGTTGTAAATGTTCAAGTATTTCCATCCGAAAACATTCATCATCTTTTTCTAGCAGCGAGGATATTTCATTGATTTTGCAATATTAAATGTAACTTTTTGGTCATTTACTCTCATAGTTAATTCTCCTTTATGAACATCAATCATAGCTTTTCCAAGTAGCTAAAAATGGTCTTCCTAAAATGATAGGAATTTCTTTATCTTCCTCCATATCTAAAACAATAAAATCTACTCGGAAGATAAATTTATCCACTTTTACTAACACATCTTCAATAACTCCCTTGGGATAGGTAACCAAACGATCAGCTAACTGAAGGGTTACTAAAGTAGGTGTAATTTTTCCTAATCCTAATCTCTTAAAAATCGATAGAGGCATTAGATTGATGCTTTCTCCTAAGTCACACAAAGCTTTTCCATAAAATTTTTCTCCTATAACGCAGGGTATATTGAAACTACCAGGATCTTTCAATTTTTCGGGAAGCTTCTTCGAATAATAGCACTACACTCTTCACTAAGTGCGACTTGTTTCATTATCGTTGAATTTTCTTTTCTTATTTAGAATATCTTTCATAAATTTTACATAATTTGGCATATGATCTAAAGCTTCGACAAAAGGTATATTGATTGTTAATTTCTTTAATATTTCAAGGAATTTAGCAAATAGTTTATCTTTTCTATGTTGAGCTAGTCGTTGAGGAAATGATGGTGGAGGCTTTTCAATACAAATTTTCATAGGTATTAAAGGATGTTCTAAGTTTGAATCTTGTTGAAGTGTTTCCTTTTCAATTTCCACTTCCTCTTTTTGGCTTTCAAGTTCTTTTTGAATTTGAAGTTCTAATTCTTTTCCACTCCTTAGTTGTATTGCTTTAATTTGTTCTTTTCCTCGATCTTTAGGATTTATTTCCACATTACTAGGAAAAGTTCCGGGTATTCTATTATTTAGCGCAAGATAGTAATATGTCCAAGTTGAGTTTCGATATTTTTAATAGATGTTCCTTGAATTTGTAATTGATTTCCTTGAATTTGTAGTTGATTTCCTTGATTTTGTAGTTGATGACCCATATTCAAAATTAATTCATCCATAGATAATTTCTTATCTTTGAATTGAGGGTTATTGTTATTAAATCCAGGTGGGTAATTAGGTTTATAGTTTGGATTTGCTTGATTAGGCTGATTCATCCATTGTTGATTAGATGTGTTATTCCAATTAAAATTTAGATGAGTTTTCCAACCAGGATTATAATAGTTTGAATAAGGGTTATTAGTTCTATTATTAATAGCATTTAAAGTTTCATAATTAGATTGAGATTCTATGATTTGTCCAGATGAGTTTTCTTCTAAAGTAGGAGAGTAGTTCATTCCAAAATGATCTAATTTCTTAGATATAGTAGCAATTTTAGAAGCTAACATAGATATTGCATCGTTTTCATGAATGTTGGCTATCTTTTTTGGATTTACTCTATCAGCAGGCCATTGGAAATTATTTGTTGCCATTTCTTCGATTAGTGCATAAGCTTCATCAAATGGTTTAGACATTAATGAACCTCCAAGAAGACGATCGATGATTGATCTTAAAGATCCTACTAATCCATTATAAAAGGTTTGAATAATCGGCCAATCCGGTAGCGCATGATGTGGGCATTTCCTAAGAAGTTCCTTAAATCTCTCCCAAGCTTCTTGTATTGATTCTCCATCTAATCGACAAAAGAAGTTATATCATTTCTAAACTTAGCAGCTTTTAGATGGTGGAAAATATTTGGATAGAAATTTTTGTGATAATTCTCCCCAAGTTTTAATAGATCCAAAGTCTTAACGAATTCGACCACATTTTAGCCTTATCCCTTAATGAAAAAGGAAAAAGTCTAAGTCTTATAACATCGTCAGATACTCCTTGATATTTAAAAGTAGCACAAAGTTCTAGAAAATTAGCAAGATGTAAGTTAGGATCTTCAGTAGGTGAACCACTAAATTGATTGTTTTGTACCATTTGGATAATTGCAAGTTTAAGTTCAAATGAATTAGCGAGCTACATCGGGGTTTTGAATAGTTAAATGAATTTCATCCGATGTAGGGTTGGCATAATCTCTTAATGGTCTTTGTTGGTTCATATTTTGAATTTCAGGAATATTGGCCATTTGTGTTAAATTTATAATTTGTTTCTTTTGTTTTCTAATTCTTTAAATTATACGCTCTAATTCAGAATCGTAAGGTATTAAATTTTCGTTTCCAAATTTGCGCATACAATTTTAGAATAGATATTAATTTATTTATTATGATTATTAAAATAGTCCGTTACTCTAGTAAATTTTTCTTACTTTCCCCGGCAACAGTGCCAAAAACTTGACCCACAATTTTATATTATGACATTTTTAATTTAATTGCAACGACGCCAAAAACTTGACCCCGCTATATTATATGTATAGAATTGTAATTGTTTATGTTGTGGATGCTACGCAAGTATACGTATCGTATCAAGTAATACATGGCTCTACAGTGGAGTCCTGGTTATCGATCCCACGGGGAAATAGAAAATTAAATAACAACTAATTTTAAAATAATAATAATAATAATTTTAAAATAGTATACGAAAATTTGGAATTCTAAATTTAAGCGCAATAAAGTAAACTAAGTATTTTAATTAGGTAACTTAACTAAGTAGAAAATTAATACGTATTGAAAGTGCAGGAAATTAAACTAATTGCTAAATAAGTCTTAACTATTCGAAAAAAGTATCTTTTCCTTGTTTAGAAATTTAAGTGATTGATGAATTTAAATAGATAATTTTAAGGTATCGTGACAAATAGGAGCAATCCTATTCTTTACCCTTTCGTCCAGTGTAAAGAATATCGACTAATCCTATGTTTGATTACCGAATCGCGGCTGAGGCCGGGAGGATACCGATCGCCACTTCGAGCTCCCACGTTCCCTCGCCTCGAGGGCTAATATCTACACTTCGGCTCTCAAACAATAGGACCGAATTGAATATTTTAGTCTGTCACACTAAAATGCTCTATTCTACGCCTAGTGATATTATTTCCCTATTTATTTGCACCCTCCTTCCAAGGCTTTTGAATTCCCCGAATATCAGATGTAATTTTTATTATAGTTGATAATCAACACATTTTAACAAATCAAATGGCCAGTTTGAAAGTAAATTAAGTTTTAAGTAAAAATTATCACAATTTATTAATATTTAAAAGTACTTCTATTTTTAGTTCATCTAGTCACTTAATTTCATAAACGAGGAGAAAGACTAAATTAACTACTCGTAATGCATGAGAACTAAACTAAGCATGGATTTCATTTAAAGTTAAAAACACTAAATATAAATACTTATCTCGATTTATCCCATGCGTACTCCTATGCAGTTCCTTTGACTCTTCCTTCCAGTACAGTAAGACTCGCTAAAAACTCACTAACTCACTAATTAAGACTCTAAAGACTAAAATTGACACTTAAAGACTCAAAACTGAACACATCACACAAAATAACACACACTTATAACACACTTAGAAGCTGAATTTAGGCTTCTATATATAGAGGTGAGCAAAGGACCAAGAGGTGTGTAAGCATCCCTTCAAAAAGTGTCCAGGTTCAATGTATCTGCGCCATTTGAACTACCTCGCCGTCGGCGAGGCTTCTAGAAGGTCTTCGAACCGCGCTATCTCGCTGTCGGCGGGCTCGATCTCGCTGTCAGCGAGACAGTTATAAATCCTTCAGAATTTCTTCCTCGTACCCTCGCCGTCGGCGGGCTCGATCTCGCCGTCGGTGACTCAGCACAAATTGCATTATTTTCTTCCTTTTTGCTCCAAATCCGCTCCTTTTTATGATTTGTGCTTTTATCACCTAAATTCTACATTCCTGCAACGAAGTAAAGAAAATACCTTTCTTTAAAGTGCAATTTCATCAAAAATAGGTATGAATTTCTTAATAAAATTTTTAGTGATCAGAGCACTATTACTTTTTTTGATATTTGTCTGAGGGAGATCGACTTGGGTAATAGGCCCACTACTCATTTTAGTAAAGAAGGTTGGCAGAATATTATTTCTAATTTCAACGAAGTGACTGAAAAGGATTATGATCGCATGAAACTAAAGAATAAGTGGGATCAGTTAAAAAAGGAGTGGAAAATCTGGAGTGAACGTAAAATGGGTTCAATAGGATTGGGTTGGAATCCACTGAAAAGAACAAATGATGCACCAGAGGCTTGGTAGGCTGAGAGATTACATGTAAAAACAAATCTCAAATGAATTTACTATGAAATTGTTTTAATGTTACAGGTAGTGCCAGCAACAAAAAAATTCAAATTGAGCGGCATTGATCCTATTCTGGAGGAGAAGTTGGATGTTATTTTCACTGAGGTTGTCGCAACGGGAGCCCATGCTTTTACCCCAAATGACCAAGCATTTGACAACTCACAACCGAACATTGAAAGCGAGCATATTGGTGATTCAGGGGAAGGGCCCAGCCAAATCAACACAAATGTTCAATCCACCGGTGGGACAAAGCACCCAGAGTGGAAAAAAAGAAAAATAGAGTGGCATTCCTCAATGGTACCATAGAGACAATCTTTGAAACATGCAAAACTAGGTCTGAACCAGCAAAGGACAACCTAATTAAGGAATGTATTGAGCTCCTTAATGGACATTCTGGTATTAAGGAAGACAAAGCTATGTATTTGAAGTATGTTAAGGTGCTTGGAAACTCAAGTCAGAGACAGTTTTTTGAGAGTTTAGACCCAGAATTCCGACTTGATTACTTGCTCTCTTTCATGAAAGATTGAATACTTTTGGCGTTTAGATTTTATTTACTATGGATATTTGTATTGTTTATTGTAATGAACTCTTTACTGTTTTCCATGGAGACACATTAGTATATCTTTTATTATATTATGTTTTGATGTTCACACTCTCCATTCCACTATCTATGTATCGCTACAATTGACTCATGTTATTTTTATTGATCTTTAAAAAATAATTAATGTTGAGATTTCGTAGAATTGATGAAGAACAAGTTAGCCACAACCTCAAAGTCGTTCTCCTGCTTGCCTTGCTCTACCATTACTATCATACATGCATTGATCGAACACCCTGTATGACATCGAGTTATATTGGAGATAGATGGGATGGTGAGTTATTACAGGGCCACCCTACACGTTTTGCCAACATGTTTCGTATGACGAAAGAGATATTTCTCGACCTACTTAATGAACTTTGGAACCACCATGGGTTGCACGGCTCTACAAGAACGACGACAAAAGTGGTGTTAGCGATTACCCTATATATTTTATCCCATAACGAATCCATTAGATTAGCTATGGAGCGATTTCAACATTCCTCGGAAACCATCAGCAGATATTTCTCAGTTGGTTTGAATGCAGTAGTGAGCTGGCACATCAGGTAGTTAAACCCGAGGATCCAACGTTTCATTCCATTCCCACGCATATTGCAAATGACCCTCGATACATGTCATTCTTTAGGTCATTGATTTAATTGATTGGAACATTATTGTCAAAAAAGATATCACTTTTGGTATCATATAGGTGGACATTTGTTTTTAGCTACCTCATTTTATTAGAGTGCATACACACAAGAAGACACGTGTTTTTTTTTCTTAGAATTATGGTTAGATATAATGGTTAAAAAAGTATTTGGAGTTATGGAATCTGATTTTCCTAATCTAATAACAATTTAATTTTTATCATGTTAAAGAATAAGGGAAAGAGATACTTATATCACTTCAACTTTTAGTAGAATGATATAATGAAATGATGCATGCAATCAATATCAAATGACAAACTATTAAACTCCAGAGATGTTGGGCATAGGGGCAAACTTTAAATGCCATTGGAAATATGAGGAAAAAAATCTTGTGCTCTTTTGTTAATGGAAAATTAGTACATAGCTCACAAATATTGGAATAGATTCTTCATTAGTAATGTTTTTTGAATAATGAAAGAAAAATAATTTTAAGAATAGAGAAATTAGGTCTCAAAAATGAAAGATAATCCTATGAATAGTGTGCAATTTCTCTGATGATTCAATACTTTAATGTGATAGAGGCTTTATCTTCCTTAGCTAGTCCAACATTCTCATGCCATATCAATGTGAAGGATATAATTCAATGTAAAATCTTGAATATGTAATAATTTAGGTACGTCGAGGATATCTTAATGCATGAAGTTTTTTTTTTATTATTATTTTTTTAATATAAAAAAGATCTATTTAGCTAGAAATAATCATTACAGGCTTATCGATAGTAGTTATTTTTAGGTTGCTAAGATAAGAAGTATATAAAATAAATTTATATATGTCCCATGGCTCTCTTATCGATAGTAGTTATTTTTTGGTTGCTAAGATAAGAAGTATATAAAATAAATTTATATATGTCCCATGGCTCTTGATTCAATATTTTAGGAGTTGGAGTTGACAACTCAAAAATAAAAATAGAAAAAAGAGTAGGAAATACATGAGAAAGCAATTATAGATTGCAAGTCTCTTTTAGTGATATGAGCAAATTTTTTAACCTTCTTATTTCTTCAATATGGAACTTTATGTTTGATTCTTTAGTTTTATTTTCATCCAAATGTGTTAATATGTATGTTTCTACCTTTTCTTTTTGTTTTTGTAGTTGTCCAAATTTGACTTTGTATTCTGCTATGAAGCTTCTAACGTCTTTTTTTATATGTCGAGTCTTCTTATAATGCCGATATTTTTTGAATTTGGCTGCTTATGTTTCTTGGGAGAAGAGTTTGAGTGAGATTGTTTGATGTTGACAGCCTTTGGCACAAAGTTTGAATCGCTTATGGGATTAGCGATGATCTTAACTCTACCCAGTGGAGTTGTCTCTCCTTAAACTGAAATAAAGAGTGGGATTTAATTTTCAATTTTTTTTGACGTTTGGTTAGAATTAAGTTAAGTTCATGATTAAACTCCATTAATCAAATGGCTATAAACCGCCTACAAGTTGAGAAAACTATCATTTTAATAGTAGACTATTTTAATTGTCATGATTCATTTTATCTTTAGTATTCTAATATGGACCTTATTGAAGTCTAACGTTACAAACCAGGAACAGTGCTACTTCACCACAAAATGTCTCACAAGTCGTACAAAAATTATTAGGAAATTTAAATACTCATCACACTATTCTTATGAATTTACATTCTAACAGCTAAAGTTTGATATTTACACTTATTAACAATTTAGTATCATAAACAATTGCATGAAAAGATAATTCACTTTGAAAATAGCAATGATGGAGGTAGTTTTGATGTAAGGTTAAAAATTTGAGAGATATGCATGTAAATATGAATGCTTAGGTGTTAGATTTTGGTATGCATGTAAATCCTCTATTATTATTTTATTCCAGTATTCTATTCTTTCTTTTCTTAATCTTCTTTTTTATTCATACATGTTGAGATTTTTGGTGTATGGATATTATGGCTGATCGATCTCCTAAAAGTTACTTGAGATAGAAATGAAATTTGTCTTTGAATGCCAACCAATCCGATCTCTTTGTTTCAGCTCAGGCCTCTCTTCGCTAGCATTTGAGTTACTTTTTTTTTTTTTGCATTGTTTGTTCACTTGTTGTAATTACCCACTTAAGATGCATTGTAATATGGCATATTGTTGACAATTAGAGTGGTAGATTGCTTCGATACCATCATTGTTGATGTGGATGAGAAAAGTTAATGGTCATTGTATCTCAAAATATCTTTTTAAACTTAAACAAGCACATGACCCTCACGAAAAAGCGAAAAGGCTTCTGGGTGAGTGGTTTTACAGCGACGTTGCAAATCCTGTACTTCATTTTTAAAGGTCAAATCAAGGAGCGTAAGCATTAAACAAATGAAAGCTCATCTTTTTAGCCCTATCATTATGCTATAAAACGATTTATATACATAATGAAAACTCCTTTGAATGAATCTACTTGTGTTGGATTAGTGACAGTAGGGATATAAACGAGTCCAGTTGGGCTTGAGTCACCTTTAGCTTGTGCTTGAGCTCAAGCTCAATTAATTTTATCAAGTTCGAGCTTAAGCTAGAGCTCAGGTTTAAGTGTACGAGTTAGAGCAGATTCACAAGCCGGCTTGTTTATTATAAAAGAGAGAAAAAAAATATTAGTTTTAGGTAGCGTTATAATAAAATGACAAATAGAATGAATAAAATATTCTTTAATATAAAATTTAAAATATTATTTTTTAAAATATTTTTAATACTTTAAAGTTAAAATCTTAAAATTTAATATATTTTGAGTATATTTTATATCATTATTTTTTAAATGAGCCAACTCATGAGTTAAGGAGTAGAGTTCCGGCTAGCTTGAGCTTGGCTTGTTAGCTCATCAAGCTCTGTTCACGAGCCAGTTATCGAGCCGAGCTCGAGCAAGCTCACGAGTTGATTTGACTCACTTACACCCCTATATGGGAACCCTGTTTCTTTCAATTTTTTTTTTCCTGGACAGAAAAACACAAACAAACATATATAGTTTGGTGAAGTTAAAAAAAAAATTTGAGAAGGCTCCTAAGTGACAAAATTATAGGGGCAAAATATAACAAATGTGCTTAAAGACTAAGAGCATAGATAAGTTGCTGCAGAAAAGAAATGAATCACGAGTCATAATTCCAGCAAAAACTACCAACCTAATCAACACTCTAACAATCGGGAAGCAAATATACACGTATATTAATATATTTTAATTTTAACTTCATTCAAAAATTGGTTTCTTAAGAAAAACTGTAACTTCTGCACTTTTTTCACCAATTACGGCAGCCTATTGCTGGTGTTTAAAGTACTGCAACCATCCCTTGTTTCCTCATTGACCATAAAATCACCGTGAAAGTACTTTATTGCAGAAATCAAATACAACAAATCAGCAGTACTGTTTTTAAAATCGCCGTCAGACTTTCTGTCGCAACTAAAGCCTATTTTAACAGCTGAGAAAACCTACGAGGATGAAAACAAATCAAAAGCTGTGCATGCTAGTAGAAGCAACATAGTCCATCAGACCCAAATGGGAAGCAAAGCCAACATCACGTGGAAGTTGATCAGCCGACACCTTCCACTGTTTTTGATTCATCACAAAGAACATAGTTATATAATGGTAATTATGCTGTAAGAATTATATCCCTACATGAATCAGTGGGTTAACGTTTAATTCATCTAAGAATATGTGGAGTAGCAAAGAGAGCAAAAATTGTGCAAAAGAGAT